>PVHT020000105.1:16581515-16613750 GCA_004024745.2 Catagonus wagneri | reverse complement strand
AATGCCAGATGCTCCGGGGGCTCTTTCTCCCTGTGCCCGATCCCCAGGCGTGGGGTTTTGACGTGGGGCTCAGAACTCTCAGTCCTGTAGCTGAGTCTCTGTGATGCAGTTACTTTCCAGTCTGTGGGGCTTCCCACCCGGGAGGTATGGGGTTGCTTCTATCGCATAATCGCCCCTCCTACCTCTTGATGTGGTCTCCTCTTTGTCTTCTGGAGTAGAATATCTTTTTTGGAAGTTTACAGTCCATTTGGTTGAAGGCTGCTCGGCATTTGGTTGTAGTTTTGCTGTTTTTCGGGAGAGAAGTTGAGCTCCAGTCCTTCTATTCCGCCATCTTAATCCAATCGACCAACAAACTTACACCTTAAACATGTATTATTTTTCCTTTTTTTTTCTTTTTTAGCCACCCTGTGGTATATGAAGTTTCTGGGCCAGGGATCAGATCGGAGCCGCATTTGGAACCTATGCAGCAGCTGTGGCAGTGCTGAATCCTTTAACTCACTGTGCCTGGCCAGGGATTGAACCTGCGTCCTGGTGCTGCAGAGACCCTGATGATCCTGTTATGCCACAGAGGGAACTCCTGTATATTCTTTAAAAAAATTTTTTTTTGGCTGCACCTGCAGCATGTGAAAGTTCCCAGGCCAGTGACTGAACCCATGCTACAGGAGTGACAATGCTAGATACTTAGCCACTAGGCCACCAGAGAACTCCTAAACATATATTCTTAACTTTCTTTTGCTAAGAAAGTCTAAAAACTAGCAATATTTTTATTCACCTCCTGAACAATACACGTAACTAGATATGCTTAAACTTCTGTATTGCTCTCTTTAATTTTCTGTGCTGCTCTCTTCAATAATCAAGTATTTTATTTCTCCATTGTTATTATATTTTAAGTCAGTATTCATTTAGTATAGGTTTACTAACATAAATGGCTGGTATCTTTACAGCTGGTATCTTTGCTCACTGTTGTTCTTGGCTTCCTATTCCTTCCTTCTGGAGTCACTTCCTTTTTCTGAAATATATCCAGGATATTAGTGATCTTTTTTTCTGTGATCTCTGCTTGCCTGTCCTCTTACTTTTTTTCAAATGATCCTGTTATTGGGTTCTTGTTTTATGAACTATATTCCTTCATCCCTTCGAACGTTTTACACATTTATTTTGAAGGGCCTTCAAATTAATTTTCAGGTTAAAATTGCTCTGTTATCTGTAATTTTTTGGGTGTGTGGTCAAGCTTCCTTGAATATCTTTTTCCATACTTTAGAGTCGTTTCATAACTTCTCTGCTCAGTCTCTGCAGAGTTAGCCGGTTCTGAACAAGATTTTTTTTGTGTGTGTGTCCTTTTAGGGCCACACCCTTGGCATATGAAAGTTCCCAGGCTAGGGGTTGAATCGGAGCTGCAGCTGCTGGCCTATAGCACAGCCACAGCAATGTGGGATCCGAGCCGCATCTGCGACCTAACACCACAGCTCATGGCAATGCCAGATCCTTAACCCACTGAGCAGGGCCAGGGATGGAACTCACGTCTTCATGGATTTGTTACTACTGAGCCACAGTGGGAACTCCCTGAACAAGTTTTTATGTGACTTTTTGGTTGGGGATTCTTTATGACAAAGATAACATACAATTTGACTCCCAAACTCAGAAAGGCTTGGAGTTTCTGGTTTCTTGAGAATGACCTAGCTACATTTTCTAATTAGGGAGAATTTATTTAGCTGGAGGAGGCAGACATGGCAGTTAAGAATGTATTTCAGAGTCAAGCTGCCTGAGTTCAAGTTCCAAGTGTATCAATTAGCAGCTGTGAGACTTCATTATAGTTATTTAGTTCCTCTGATCTTATGCTTCCTAATTGTAAAGTAGGGATGATAATAATACCTACTTCTTAACTCACAGATGTTACCTAACCATATTTGGCTGTGATTTCTAGCTGCAGATCAAGGACAAAGGGAGATTTGTTTGTAGCAAGTATTCCAGACCAAAGAAGCCCTGCAGTCCTGCAGGGGGATCTAGTAATAAATATTTGAGACAGTCTCTCTAGTAGCCAACATCAGACTAATGTCAAGGGTGGAAAGTGGGAACCCTTACAAGATGGCTATTTCTCCAGCTGTGCTCCTGTTATTCCTCAGCCCTGGCCCTGCAGTCAATGGGGCGCCCTCAGGACCCATGTCTACCAATGGTAGCAGCATCTAAGGTATCCTTCTTCACGATGACCAAGGGCAGAGAAAAGTTTTATTTTCAGACTTAAAAAAAAAAAAAAAGCTAAATGAATACTGTAATCAGTTGATTGTAACGTATGATGATTATTGAATTGAAAAATATGAGGCAAAAATGAAGTTAACCAAACACTCTCAGTACTTGAGCCTTAGAGTTTTTATTTAATTGGGCCTTAAATAACTCATCGACCTTAAAATAGCTTGACTATTTGAGAATCAAAAATTAACTTTATTTTTTTCCCCTTCTATTTTACTTTTCCCCTGTGTTCCTGCCTCCATTGAAATGCAACTTCCACTAAGACTTTCTTCCATAGTTGTCAGTCTAGAGGAAGGTTTAGCCAGTTTGCCAAAAAAGAAAAAAAAAGGAAAAAGAAAAAGAAAATACTCCTCCGCCAGCACTGGTTTTATATAAGGATTAACATTAACATACATTTCACATACTCATAAGGTACAGTATTGCACTAACCAAATTTAATCTTTCTTTTCTTTTTTGGTCTTTTTAGGGCCACACCTGTGGCATATGGAGATTCCCAGGCTAGGGGTCAAATCAGAGCTTTAGCTGCTGGCCTACACCACAGCCACAGCAATGCCAGATCTGAGCCGCGTCTGTGACGTACACCACAGCTCATGGCAATGCTGGATCCTTAACCCACTGAGCGAAGTCAGGGATTGAACCTGTGTCCTCATGGATGCTAGTCAGATTCGTTTGCACTGAGCCATGACAGGAACTCCTAATTTAATCTTTCCTTAGTCACCTGCTGTCTGGTCTGTACCCTAAGTTACCCTTGAATTCCAGTTTAATATAGCAGACCCATCTAAACTCCCCAAATATGAGGTGTTTTACTTCTACTCAACTTATCAAAGAAGGCTGAGTTCAACCAGGGTCCCATCTTTCTGGCGTGGGATCTAGGAGATATCCAGTCGCTTTATTGTAATACTGTGAGCAAAAGACTCCTGAGCTATTGACCTGCTTTTTACCAATACGCCCCACCACCCCATGGCATAAAGAAAGCCAGAATTAAACCCCAACTTTCAAGGCTTTTATGGGCTGTGGAAATAATTTTCTTTCTTATTTTTAATGCTTCATAACCTTGATTGTAATCATAAATAATGCTTACTTCCTGTGTAATGGGGCTAATATCTTGTATGATAGCACTTTATCTGAGGAGGCATAAAAATAGAGCGAGAAATCATTACTAAGAATGCAAAGCAAATTTGAAAAATCAGCAAAGTTTGAAATGAAATGGTCCTAGCTGATTTCATGTGCTATTTGCCAAATGATACTGTAACATGTAACTCAGCCCAATTGTTGAAAGGACTACTTAACTGATCTTTTGCCTCTCATCCCTTTTCTTCCTCGTACCCTTCAAATCTCTCTGCTAGATTAATCTTCCTAAAATTCAGCTCTCACTGTATATCTCAGCAAAAAACCCTATTTTTCCTCATTACCAACGAATAAGGCCAACCATCTTATTTCTAGTGTGTGTGGCTCTCTACAAGACGTTGTCACATTTTCTTCTCTGTCTTTTCCCTCTGTTCTCCCACTGCCCTGACCATCATCTCTTCCTCCCCCGCAGTCCCTTCCTGACATGGGTCAAAACTCTGTCCACTCTTTTTTTCCCTTTAGGGCCACACCTGAGGCATATGGAGGTTACCAGGGTAGGGGACAAATTGGAACTACAGCTGCTGTCCTATGCCACAGCCACAGCAACACTGGATCCAAGCCACATCTGTGACCACGACGCAGCGTGTGGCAACGCCAGATCCTCATGAACCTCATGTCAGGTTCTTAACTCACTGAGCCACAATGAGCACTCCAGTGCTACTTGTCTTAAGAAGTTTTTCCTGGTTTCTTAAAACGCTCATAGGCTGTCCCTCCCCTGAGCCCCTACAGCACGTTGTAACCCTGTTTCAGCTTTTTAGGCCTCTGCCTGGTTTCATAGATGTTGAAGTAAGACAGAAAAGCCTCCTGGACTATGAGAAATGAGACTCTGAAAAATACTTCCAAGGAGAATGTGGAAAATTTCTCTGGAAAATTTAAAGAAAGGAATACATATTTTCAGGGAAATTTTTTATAAGGTCCTACCCTGCCTGGAAGTCATTCAGTGAGCTAATGACTGCCAAAAGGTCTGGGAAATTAAAATTCTAGTGAGTTTCTTGAGATAGTTTAAATTCCTGAAACTAGCACGGACTCTAACAAAGGAGATTATGGACTAATGTGGAACTGTTTTGACTTTGCTAAAAGAAATAGTATCCAGGAGAAATTCCTAGAGGATGGGTTGTTTTGAGATTTTCTGTACCTTCTTGGGACTAGGTAACTTATTTTTCTTCCTTCTGTAGTGATTTTTTTTAAAAAAAATCAAGTTTGATCTCTATCTTTTAATTGGAGTGTTTAGTTCATTAACATTCGATATAATTACTGATATAGCTGGATTTTTGTGTTCCATCTTCCTACTTGTTTTCTGTCTGTTTGTTTTCATAAAGGAAATTTGTATACATGCTAACATGTTGGATAGGAAACATGTATACATTGCTCCTACCCTTATTTGGTAATGTTTTAGACTACCTTAACAGATAAAGTAAGGGGTCTTTCTGATATCATACAAGTGTTGCCAGGTAATTTTTGCCTATCACTAAGGAAATGTCCTGATTATTTTGACACTTAGATCACTTTCAGTTTTTACTTCCATAAATGGTAGCTCAGAGGCTATCTTCATCCATGGCCTTTTGCCCTATTTGGGACTGATGTCGTACAATAGAGCTCCAGAAGAGGGAACTCACTGACTCAAAGAGTATTAAACATATGTATAGTTAATGATACACATTACTAAGTTGTATTCCAAATGGGTGGTAACAGTTTGCTATGGAAGCAACAGTGCATAAGAATGCCAGTTTTGCCACATCTTTACCAGCACTGGATGTTTTCATGTAATATAAAAATTATTTTATTTATAAATTTAATTATACCTTAACCTCTGGGATTATATTTAATATATTTTAATTTTTTGATGTTCCGAAAGAACCTCAGAGCAATAGGGGAATATACAAAATAATTATTATGCTAAGAATCCTAAAGAATGCCTTTAGGCAGAGTGAAAAATTGTAGAGAGGATCCTGGGAGACTAAAGAATTCCCTGGATGATTCCTGAGGAACGCAATTGCTACTTAATAGCTCTCTCTATCCACTCCTTTTCAAAACCTCATGCCAAATCTATATTCTGTTTCACTCTAAGGCATCGTCTCAGAAGGAATTTGCAAGATGCAAATTTTGATGCATCTAAGGAACAACTATGTGCTTAGAATAGTGATTGTCCCCCTCTGATATCAGGGGAAAATGAAAATCTTTGCTAATTAAGTACCTTTGGAGTAAGGAAATATAATGATTTCTATTATGCAATTGAGTAGGAGCATATCTTCCACTATAAACTGCAATTCTTTGTTATGTGAAAGCAAGAACTAATTTTATGTTCAGATCCATAGTTGGTGTGATGAGTTAATAGATGTGAAATATAGTATAAAGTAGCGAATTAGGCTGCTTGATTTGGGGAGCATCTTTCTAATCAGACCACATGGCTATGGCCAGGTTGCACGAATCACAGTAGGCTGCTACTCTGGAATTTTCTGGATTGTAGAGACTTTGCTGATTGAGACAGGCCTCCTGAAAAATCACTATGGGACTTCGAATAAATGCTTTCAACTCTCAGGCCTGTCTCATAAATTTGGTGTGGTTCTGAAATGTGTTTTCTCAAGGGGTGTAATGCATATTTGCTTTTGGCTGGGCGGGCTGAGCCAATAATGATTGCAATCAATAAGAAACTCTTTCATCGCTAGAGTTTTATGATAGCAGCTTTAAGGGTCTCCTGACATGAGATGAACTCAGTTAAGTTTTATTGGTAATTTGCCAGATATACTTCATGAAATCTACCCAGAGGAGTTCAGAATTCATTTTCATCTGCAACTATTGAAAGCCTTCAAAGATTATAGGAGACTCAAACTCATTTCCCTCCTGGCCAGCCACTGAGGGTGCTAGCCTACACAACTAGCTCTCAGCTGTATATACCTCAGTTTTCACAGGACATTGGCTGGCAGAATTTTTCCACCCCAGCTTTATTCTCCTTTACCTGTTGTTCCTCTGCTTGCCCCTCACCCCCACCCCTACACAGGTCCACACTCACATGCCTTATTCTGCTGCCCCCTGTAAGCAGGTAATATTCTAGGTTTGATAGTATCCTGAGCTCTAGCTGCCTTTATGAAGCTTAAAAATAAATCATAAAACAGGAGTTCTCTTGTGGCACAGTGGATTAAGGATCTGGCATGGTCACTGTAGCAGCCTGGGGGCTTGGGTCGCTGCTTTGGCTCAGGTTTGATCCTTGACCTAGAAACTTCCATGTGCTGTGGGCACAGCCAAAAAAGAAATCATAAAACATTCCTAAATTATTTTTGAGTTGTAGTGATGCTTTAGATCTATAATTTCATTCAAGCCTTATGATATTTTGAGAGTATAATTCTTTTATAGAGGAGGAAACTGAGGCTCAGCAATGTTGAGCAACTTGCCAGAGGTCATACAACCATGACTTGGTGGATGAGGACTACCGACCCAAGATCTGACTTGACTTCAGGGCTTCTAGAACTTCTTGAACTTCTTTGGGTTGATGGGTTTGGCCCATCTTGCTTCTTCTTTTTAGAGCCACACCCGTAGCATGTGGAGGTTCCCAGACTGAGGTCAGATTGGAGCTACAGCTGGCCTACATCACAGCCACAGCAACATGGGATCTGAGCTGCATCTTCGACCCGGCTCACGGCAACGCCGGATCCTTAACCCGGTGACCAAGGCCAGGGATGAAACCCACATCCTCACGGATCCTAGTCATGTTTGTTAACCACGGAGCCATGAAGGAAACTCCCCCTCTTATTCTACCTCCATCGTCCTTGGCCAGAACCAATTTTTCTGTTGGGTGTAGTAGGCACAGTACCTAAGCCCATGGTACTTTTGGAAACCCACAGAAATGTTTTAATTTCTTTAAAATCAGAAGAAAAAAAGTAGGAGTTCCCTTTTGGCTCAGTGGGTCAAGGATCTGGCAGTTGTCATTCTGTGTCTTAGGTCACAGCTCTGGTGCAAGTTTGGTCCCTGGCCCAGGAACTTCTGCACGCCATGGGTGCTGCCAAAAAAAAAGAAAGAAAGAAAAAATTAAAAAGTAAGTAAAATTCAACGTTGGCTATATTAATCTTTATGCCAATTCAGTCACAAAATGTATTTTTAGTATATATATGTAATTTTTAACATATGTGTATTTTAAATAAAAGAAACAGCTCATGAAGGTGCTGACCTCAGCTTCTCCTGGCTGGGAGCATCAATGTTCCAGGCTAAAGGCTGCTCTGCAGGCCACAGCCCCCACTCTCCAGTGGGGTTTGGAGTTAGGTTTAGTTTCTATGGGCCAGGGTTGGGTAGCCAGATATAAGCAGTCTTCGTTGGTTTGTGCACTCTTGTGTCTGTGTCTTCTTCCTATGTGTGTCCTGACACTTCTAGCCCAAGCTGCTGCTTCTGTCTGGAATGCTTTCCCTCCCAGTCTTTACCCGCCTAGCTCCTGCTCAGTCTTTGAGATAACTTAAACGTCACTTCCTTAGAAAGTATTCCTTGAAGGACTTCTTCCCAATCTAAATGTTGTAGCCTTGGTGTAATCTAGAACATACTGATTCACCTTTGAAGTACTTGCCACACTCCATTGCTCTGGTATCTGTGATTCCCAATTTGGCTTAAGATCAGTCTTCCTCTGCTACATCTATGCATTTTCAATGTGTGTTTCTGGTACCCAACACAATGCCTGATAACTTGCTAGAAGTTTGATAAATACTTTTTGAATGAATTAATGATATACATCATCACTGCCAACCAAGTCTTGTATCCATGGGTCCAGAGTAAGCTCTGGGCCATGTCCATACAACCCTCCCATGCCTCCCCAGCCTATGTGATGGAGTTCCAACTTGTTGAGCTCTAGCTTGCTTGGTTACCTTATGTAGAACCTCAGATTCCCTGGATTGGGGCTCACCCCATCCCCTAGTCAGATTGACACTCTCACCTAGACCGGCAGCCATATTGGAAGTTTGCCCCCTTTACTTCTGTGATAACAGGGTCAGAGCTTTAGCAAGCATGACTAACACTCTCCCCAGCCCCCGAGTTTTCAATTCCCATCTGAATTCACTCCTTGTGAGCTCTGCTTCAGGACTAGACTGCTGCAGTGTGGTTTCTGCTTGGCCTCAGATTCCTCTTTCTCTTTCATGGCTTCTGTGTCTCTAGAGGCTTCATGCTGCCGCCCATCCTAGGATAAAATAGTAGTTACAAAAAGAATCAGCTGAAATGGGGGGGGTTTATATATTAAGCCATTATCAACCACCAACACCAAGGGATTTTCTTCTCTGAATTATTATTATTATTATTATTACTATTATTATTATTATTTTGGCTGTGCCCTTGGCACGCAGAAGTTACCAGGCCAGGGATCACATCCATGCCACCACAGCAACCCAAGCTCAGTGGTTAATGAATCTGACTAGGAACCATGAGGTTGCAGGTTAGATCCCTGGCCTTGCTCAGCGGGTTAAGGATCCAGCTTTGCCGTGAGCTGTGGTGTGGGTTGGCTTGGATCCCGCATTGCTGTGGCTGTGGTGTAGGCCAGAAGCTGTAACTCCAGTTAGACTCCTAGCCTGTGAACCTCCATATGCTGGGAACCATGAGGTTGCGGGTTCAATCCCTGGCCTTGCTCAGTGGGTTAAGGACCCAGCATTGCCGTGAGCCGTGGTGTAGGTTGCAGACGCGACTCGGATCCTGCGTTGCTGTGGCTGTGGTGGAGGCCGGCAGCTACAGCTCCTGTTAGACCCATAGCCAGGGAACCTCCACATGCCGCAGGTGCGGCTCTAGATAAGGCAAAAAGACCAAAAAAAAAAAATTCAATTAAAAAAAAAAGTTTTTCTTTTGCTCATCTTTATTTTCATTTTTTCAACATTGGCTATGTATTATTTTATGCTAAGAAAGAAATTATCTTTAAATTTTAAAAAGTTCAGAAAGAGGAGTTCCCATCGTGGCTCAGTGGAAATGAATCTGACTAGGAACCATGAGGTTGCAGGTTCGATCCCTGGCCTCGATCAGTGGGTTAAGGATCCAGCGTTGCTGTGAGCTGTGGTGTATATTGCAGATTCGGCTCGGATCCAGTATTGCTGTGGCTGTGGCATAGGCCGGCAGCTGTAGCTCCGATTGAACCAATAGCCTGGGAACTCCACATGCCACAGGTGAGGCCCTGAAACGACAAAAGACCAAAAAAAAAAAAAAAAAGTTCAGAAAGATATATTCCAAAATGTTAATAGCTTTTTTTTTTTCTTCTGGGTGGTAGAATTGTGGGTAACTTATATTTTGATTTTTGGGGTTTTTTTTCTTCCTATTTTTATACAATGATAATTATGGTATTTCTGTGATTGAAAGAAAACAATTCGAAGTAAATCTCATTAAAATTTATTCCACCACTCAGAAGTATTGCTAATATTTTGGTGTATATCATGTAAGTCTTCTTTCCTATGTCTAGATAATTTTTTTTAAATGGTTACAGTCACACTCTATTTAAACCTTATTTTAAACTTACCCTCACATCTTAAGGATCTTTCTATATCATTAAGACTTTGTCCACAAAATCAGTTTAAATGACTGCCTACTACTCCATTGTACAACTATAGTTTATTTAAACAATTCACTGTTGTTGGACATTAATGTTGTTTTGTATTGGCATCATTATTAATAATAGTGATGATTATGTAAATCAACTATGAAAATACTAATGACTATTTACTTTGAGCAAATCCTAGAAGCGGAATTGCTTGATCAGCTTTTTTTTTTTTTTTTTTTTTTTTTGACTGTGCCTGTAGCACCCAGTTCCCAGGCTAGGGACTGAACCTATACCACGGCAGTGTCCCAAGCCACAGCAGTGACAACTCTAGATCTTTAACCTGCTAAGCCACCAGGGAACTCCTGCTTGATCATTTTTTTGTATGCCAATTTTTAAGATTTTGTATTCAGGTTGGAAATCCAAAATACAAGTTTCCACATGTAGAATTACCATGATGGGAAATTAAAACAAGTGGGGTCCTGAGAGGGACTTGGAGGAAAATAGTACAGTTATGGAGGACCAAAAGTCTGGGTTGGGTAACAAGGATTATGGAAACTGTACCAAGGTAAATACAGGTAAAGCCATTACAGACTTGAATGAGACAAAGAGTAATGTTCTTATTGTAGATGCCTGTACTCATCATCCAAAATCTAAAATTTATTCTTGGCTTTGACTATTTTGCCCAGGCTCTTTGTTTGAATTCCTGATCCTATGCTCAGTCTCATTGCTGTTTTAAGTTTCTATTTTGCTGTTGCTTAGATGTGCATTGCAGCTTGTTTAGGTTGTGTCCTGTGCATTCTAGGGGACACCACTAGTTGTAGTTTGTACTGTCTTTGCACCACACAAGTATACAACTCCTTGCAATGGCCTTGCTCCTATCAGTCTTTGTTGTGGTCCTGCCCTTTTGTTACTCAGAAGATCCCTTTATTCTCAATCTTTTGTCCAGATTCTAGATTAGTGTTTCATATAAGCCTCACACACTATTCCCATTCACCTTTTTTTCTTTTTTTTTAGGGCCGCACCCACGGCATATGTAGGTTCCCAGGCTAGGGGTGGAATTGGAGCTACGGCTGCTGGCCACAGCCAGAGCAACACGGGATCCGAGCCACGTCTGCGACCTACACCATGCAGGATCCTTAACCCACCGAGCTAGACCAGGGATCGAACCTGCAACCTCATGGTTCCCAGTCGGATTGTTTCTGCTGCGCCACAATGGGCACTCCCGCATCCACTTTAGAATGGTTGGTGCTACTAAGAATGTAATGGAGGAGACTTATATCCATGACGAAAGTTTGAACAAAACAGTTCCTTGAAACTGAAACTATCTAGGTTTCCTCCAAGTCTTTTTTTTTTTTTTTTCATTTGCCTTGGGAACAAGCTGGAATCAGAAGCATTAAATATAACAGATCTTAAATTACATTAAAGATAGGAAAAAAAAAAAAAGACCCAAGTACCTAGTGAGCAATCCAACCATCCCAAATACTAAAACTTTATGGTCATCTATAATATTTTCCTCTAAGAATAAAAACATCTGAATGTAATAGCAAAGCAGCAGGGGCTCACCAAAGAGTGAAGTTATCACCTGCCTGCAGGAGAGGAGACGTTAAAAGCACTCTATTCCTTGTGGCCCTCTCTATTATAAAAGTTTCATGATAAATCCATCCCCAGCTAATGCCTAGGGTGATTTAAATATATGGCAGCAGAGTCTCTGGTGGTCAATTGAGGGATAACGAGTTGTAGAGCAACCAAAGTGAACAGAAATATCTTCTTAGTTCAAGCTTTTTGTTCTTTCTTTTTGAAGCTATGGACACATTAATTGCCAAGGAAAGGAATAGATGAAGAGGAAAAGGAGGCAAAGAGTCTATAGGAAAAGACTGAGTCTAGGGTCTTACACCTAGATTCAAATAGTACCAAGTAGTGTGCTAAAAATTCTCTACAACACACAGTATATTCCATGTTGAATGTGCAAACAAAACATTTCTAGCATTTCATAAATAAAGTGTATTTGGTGTAAAGAAATATTTAGGTATATTTTTGTGAAATGGGAGATAACAGAAGATTCACCTTTGAGATCTTGTCTCATTACACACACGCACACACGTACATGTTATGACTTTCCACCTCTCTATACTTTTTAATATATCAAAGGCCTTGAAGTTGGAAATCTTTCTTCCCTTCCCTCTCAGATCCCACTTCTTCTCGATTACAATTACCAATTATAATCAGCTTCAGAATTCCTTTCCTTTCAAATCACATTGACAGTAATGAAAAGTTTATTTTTCATTCGTGAAATTTTATCTGATATTTATTTATTTATTTATTTATTTATTTATTTGGCTTCTTAGGGCTGCATCTGCGGCATACGGAGGTTCCCAGGCTGGGGGTCTAATTGGACCTACTCCACAGCTCAAAGCAACGCCAGTGCCTTAACCCACTGAGCGAGGCCAGGGATGGAATGAGCAACCTCATGGTTTCTAGTTAGATTCATTTCCACTGCACCATGATGGGAACTCCTATCTATGAGTAATTGAAACACTTTCTTTGTCATATATTTAGTACTTGGCAGTAGGTATCCTCAAGAAAAATAAAGCAGAAGTCTGAGACCTACACCACAGCTCACGGCAACGCCAGATCCTTAAGCCACTGAGCGAGGCCAGGGACCAAACCTGCAACCCCATGGTTCCTAGTTGAATTCGTTTCCCACTGCTCCACGATAGGAACTTCCCATAGTAGGTTTTTAATAAAAGTCTTACATTTACCACATTATCTGAATGATTTAAAAAATTTTCTCTTTGTCTCTGTTTTTAAATATGATATGCATGCTTTGGCATGGTTTTCTTTGAGTTGCCTGTGCTTAAGTTTTATTGAACTTCCGGAATCTGTGGATAATGAAATTTTGGTACAATTTCATCCTCATTTCTTTACATATTCTTTTCTTCCCTGTTCCCTCCTTTAGGGACTCCTGTTACACGTATATTAGGCCTCTTGAAGTTTTCACACAGTTCAGAGATGCTCTTTTCCTTTAGTTTTTTCTCTATTTCCTGTTGCTCTGTATTTAAGTTCACTGATTCTTCCTTCTGCAATGTCTAATCTGCTATTAATCCCATCCAGTGTACTTTACATCTCAGACATTGTAGTTTTCATCTGGAGAAGTTTGACTTAGATTTTCTCTTCTTGGTATAGGATGTTTTGTGCTGTCACTTTTTAAAAATCTTATTTTGAAATCATTTCAGACTTACAAAGGTGTTCAAAGACAGTTGAGTCCCTTGGAATGGTTTGATTCTTTCAGATCTTGTTTTTAAGCTTTTTTAGGCAAGACCAGAGCTTCAGCCTAGGGCTAATTTTGTCCACCACTAAGACAAAACACGATAGTACTCTACCAAATGCCCTGTGAATTGTGAAGTTCTTCACTTTGCTGCCGGGAAGAGGAACTGTTGCTGGCCCTGGATAGTTTCTAGAGATTAGTTCACCTAATCCTTCAGGTGCTTCTTTTCCGAGCCTCAGGTGGTTTCCTCATTTACAGGCACTAATCAGTTCTTAGTGTGAGTACTTGCTCAAGGGCAACTCCTCTACAAATCTGTGAAATTCTCTGGGCAGTATTTTCTTCTCTGGTACCCTGTTCTGTGTACTCCAGCTGCCTTGGCCTCCCTTTATTCCCAGTTCTTCTTAGTGCAGGGAGATCTTGGGGCTTTTCCTGAGTTTCCCTTCCCTATGCAAGAGCCTGGAAAGTTTCCAGGTAGTAGTAGATTGAGGTAATTGCAGAACTAATCTCATATGTGTTCCGTCTTTCAGGGATCAATGTGGTTTTTTTGCCCATGCCCGTAGCATGTAGAGCTTCCCAGGCCAGGCTTGGAACCTACATCACAGCAGTGACAACCCCAGAGCCTTAACCCACAGAACCCCAGGGATCACTCTTCTTTATTGTCTTATGCCCGATGTCTTGAAAACTATATTTTGCATTTTTGTTTGTTGCAGGCATTTTTGTTTATTATTGCATCATGGCCAGAGCACAAGTCTCAATAAATTTAATAAATATTTGTTGAATGAATGCATGGACTCTGTATCTGTTTGGTGGGAGATCATTAAGATGTTTTTACTGAAAATTGTTCTATTTCTTGGAGAGCCAGATCAGGAGAGAATTGTAGTCCCTAAGGGTAGAGAAGTCGGAACTATTTGACCATTTTGTCAGGATATCTTTCTGTAACAGATGACCTCCAGCCGTTTTATTTTCCTGTCCTTGTGTCCCTCTAATAATGATGGAAAATCCCATCATTATTAGGGAATGGGTCTGGCTTGGACCACATGCTCTTGTCTTGGCTTGAGAGTGCAGTGTGCCATGGTTGACAGTCCTATCGATGCTGCTTACTGTGATGAGAAAGTAAGGTGCCAAAAGGAAGCAGGGATGCTCTGTCCAAACAAAGGAGATGGATTCTGTGCAGTCAAACCAATATGTGTGTCTTACAAGTAGTCATTTATGAAGAGGTTTATTGAATTTTTTTTTAATACTGAAATCTTATTGGCTTATGATACCATGAATTTGGCAGTAAATGAATGTTGATGCCTTCTCACTATATTCTAAAGCATTTCTAATGATACAGTTCTTAGATGACTGATGTCTCATTCTATGATCAGGAAAATTTAGACATATATGCTCTGCCACACACACTTGGCTTCTATTCATAACTTTGAAAAATGCTCTTATACCTAACATATTTTGGCAGCAGAATGCTGCAAGATAGGGCAAGCCTAGAGGCTTCTGGTCTGGGAACCAGGCCAGGTTGGGTTAGGCAGAGAGTATGGTATGAGGGTAAGAGGTTATAGGTGGGAAGGTTCAGAAAGAATAATTGGAAAGGTATGTGTGTGTGGTTTTGGAATCCAGAGAGCATGATTAAGATCAAGGACTGGGGTGTCTTCGGTACCAGATGGGCAGGCTGATGAAGTACGTGTGGGCAGAAACAGAGCCAGGGCAGGCAGGTACAATCTAAACTGAGCCGCAGAGAATTTATTCTCTAAGTTCTGTTAAATGAGGGACCACAGTGCAATGTCAGTACTCATGGGAGAACATATACAGCACCTTGATTGCTTGTGACCTTTGAGGTTTGGCCAGTAGCTAGTGATTAGGGCATTGATGCTCGGTAGGTTCCTTACAGTTTTAGCATCTTTTTTTTTTTTTTTTCTAAGTAGCTTAGTTGGTCCTTAAACTTGTGCCGGTGGCAAGACACCTGGATGTTATGGTGTTCTTTATGAAATCTCGTGAACAATCAATATGACAAAAGATGTAGTTTTGTGCTAAATCAGATATTACCTTATTTGTATTCTTGTACAGATGTGTAGGTAGTATGCATCAAAGATTTATGAAAAATTTGAGATTAAAACTCAAAAATAAGAGTTCCTGTCATGGCTCAACAGGTTAAGAATGCAAATAGTATCCATGAGGATGCAGGTTCGATCCCTGACCTTGCTCATTGTGTTAAGGATCTGGCATTGTTGCAAGCTGTGGCACAGGTCACAGATGTGGCTCAGCCAGGCGCAGATGTGGCTCAGAGCCAGCACTGCTGTGTTTGTGGTGTAGGCCGGCAGCTGCAGCTCTGATTTGACCCCTACCCTGGGAACGTCCATATGCTTCTGGTGCGGCTCTAAAAAGAAAAAAAAAAGTCAAATATAAGGAAAACATCTGCACTACCTAGGTTTTTATTCTGTGAAAATGGGAATAATCATAAACTTTTCATTTTTCATTGGTGCAATGCTTTGATTTAACTTGTATAATACTGGGATTCTGTGTAGTAGATGTCAAGAATGGTGCACTCTTTTTTCTTAAAAAAAAACTTTTGATTGTTATATATTTACGCCTTATGCTATTAATAGTTAATATATATTCACAGTTCACCTCTCGCTCTGTATGGATCTATGTACTGCTCAGATCCTCTTGAGAAGGAACTGCGGTCAGCTGACAGCTTCTCCTTGTTCATTCCTTCAGGTCTGCTTTTGACCTGAGGTCATGCTCTTCTTGAGGTGGCCCCAGCTTATGACTGAGCAAGACTTTCTACAAAGACTTAGTCATTTCTGCCTCCCATGGAATCCCTCCAGTGAGCAGCCTTTGCTGTGGTGCTCCTGATGAGCGGGCCAGTTCTTTGCCTCTTGGCCTGATGGTCTGACAGCTGTTCCTGCCCATCCTTCTTCTCTGACCCCCCCTCACCAACATGACCCTTTAATAAACTTTTTGTACCCTCTCTCCTTCTCAGCACTTGCTTCTGACCCGACTGAAGGACAAGTGCCCATGTCACAGTGTACAGCTCGATGCCTCTTTGCAAGTAGAACACAGTCACGTAACCAGCACATTGTAAAGAAGATGATAAACAGCACTCCGGAAGTTTCCTTGTGCTGCCTGCCTTCCGGTCGTCCCCACCTTCTCAGCATATCCGTGACCCTAACTCTAAACCTCCTGGGTTAGTTTGTCTTGGTATTGTACCTCATGTAAATGAAATTTGGGGGATCCTTTGTGTTTGACTTCTTTTGCTCGAGATTATGCATTCTCTAAAATTCTTTTAAGTTCATGATAGCTGGAGTGTAAAATATAAGTCAAGGTCTGTACTTTTTCAGCTTTCCATTCTGGTCACTTTCTCAGTCTCTTCTCTCTCTCCCTCTCTTTCTCTCTCTCTCTCTCTCTCACACACACACACACACACACACACACACACACCAAACATAATAAATCTTCTCCAGTTCAGTTTCCAATCTGATGTAGAATATATGTGTAACAATAGCAAAAATTGCATAGGAGAGTCAATGTACTAGAATAGCAAAATTAAGATGTGCTGGAATTGTCCATGCCTCTATTTGCGTCGTGCTTACCATGTTTCTCTAGTTTAGCTTCTACTACATCTGAGTCATCAGGGCTAGATCACCTTTTATTTTTTATTTTTTTTTCAGCTGTGCCCACAGCATGCAAAAGTGTCTCAGATCAAATCCAAGCCACAGTGGTGACAAGACCAGATCCTTAACGCACTGAACCACCAGGACACTCCAAGGATACTTTAATACTGTTACAGAGGACAGTGACTGGTTTCAGATGATTACTGACAGACATCGACATTACACATATGTTAAGCAGATCTTTCCTGAGTTTTAGCTTAATCAATTCCCCAGCCCTGCCCTAGAGCAATGCGGATCTTCTTACACAGTTTTTTTTTTTTTTAATTTATTGTTGTTCAATTCTAAAGACGCTTCTTCACTCATTAACTGCCTCCTGGTTCAATAGCCTCTAGAAAAACTCCTATTTCTCCAGCTGCTTGATATTCTAGGATTTCACCCATTAGGTATATATGTTTAAAGAAATTCCGCTTTTTGATTCTTACTCCTACCC
This sequence comes from Catagonus wagneri, assembly GCA_004024745.2. NCBI lineage: Eukaryota > Metazoa > Chordata > Mammalia > Artiodactyla > Tayassuidae > Catagonus > Catagonus wagneri. The sequence continues at coordinate 16,596,528 of PVHT020000105.1, read as the reverse complement.
AATTTAGGCACTTTTTTTTTTTTTACTTTTTAGGGCCTCACCCCATGGCATATGGATGTTCCCAGGCTAGGGGGCTAATCGGAGCTACAGCTGCCAACCTACACCACAGCCACACAGCAACTCAGGATTCAAGCCACATCTGTGATCTCTACCACAGCTCATAGCAACGCTAGGATCCCCGACCCACGGAGCAAGGCCGGTGATCAAACCCTCATCCTCTTGGGTATTAGTCAGATTGTTTCCGCTGTGCCACAATGGGAAATCCCAATTTAGGAACATTCTTAAAAATAGTTGAGGGAAATTTGAAGGCACATCTCATACTTGAGTATGTGCGATGACATGTATTATAAAGAGACCTCTGGTGAGAAGGCCTTTTCCAAGGGTGGCTTTTATACAGCTCCGTTGTTGGTGGGATTATTTTCAAGCCACTTTGGAAAGAGAATTCTCCATTCACAACCACCCTCCCCAGAGCAGAGAACATCTTGCTACAGATTGTGTGCTTTTGCATATAATTTTTTTCAACCTCTTGAAACTAAAATGTTGGTTTAGTATGGCTAGCCTTCTCTTTCTATTCTTGAAAGCATTCCCCAATTTTCATTTTAGAAAGACAACTGAAATTGGGGTTCTTCCACTCTGGAAAATCATTTTTGTCTTAAATCAGGGAACCATCAGTAATACTGACCAGATATAAACTCTTTATTGGCTTTCTTGGGGAATCAGACGCTGTGTTGTTCACAGAGTAATCTGCAATAGAACAAATGAGTGAATTGGTATAAAGGCCTTTTATGTTTATATGTTTTAAAATTGAAATAGTGCCTCTAAAGAAAGGGGTAAAGGATGTGAATCTTTCTCCAAGATTTTAAAAAGTTTCTGTTTTTATGATTCACACCAGGAGTAGAGTCTGTTATGAAGTGTATTATATGCGAATCTAGGGAGTTCCTTTGAGATGTGATAAGAGAGCACCAATGAAGTTTCATAGCCTTTACCAGGGCTATATTCCATACATGTACTCAGAATATAGAATCTTACTATTTTAGGACTATAAATGCCCATAAAAAATAATCTAAAGTAACCGTCCCTCCCCCTGCACACCTTCACAGATGGGGAACCTGACACAGAGAACTGGGAAATGACTGACCATGTCACTCAACTGACAGATCTGGGGCTTTTCATACTGTCCACACTTTAGGGACTCTGGCTAGACTGGACCATTATTCTCCAGAGGTTTCCAGTGTTAGGACCATGAATTTACACACCCTCAGTAAAGAAATGACTGACATCTGAAGGTCATCTCATTGACCTCAACATTTGAGATTATTCTAACCTATTCCAACAAGTTTTTCTGTTAGTGTCCGTAACATGCATTTAAAAATTCATCCAGAAGTTCCCGTCGTGGCTCAGTGGTTAAGGAGTCCGACTAGGAACGATGAGGTTGTGGGTTCAATCCCTGGCATTGCTCAGTGGGTTAAGGATCCGGCGTTGCCATGAGCTGTGGTATAGGTCGCAGACATGGCTCGGATCCTGCGTTGTTGTGGCTGTTGCGAAGGCCGGCGGCTACAGCTCCTGTTAGACCCCTAGCCTGGGAACCTCCACATGCCGTGGGTGCAGCCCTAGATAAGGCAAAAAAAAAAAAAAAAATCGTCCAACCAGGAGTTCCCTGGTGGCACAGCCGGTTAAGGATCCAGCATTGTCATTGCTGTGGCATGGGTTTGATTCCTGATCCAGGAATTTCTGCATGCACTAGGTATGGCCAAAAAAAATATTTTTTAATTAAAAAATTAATAAAAGTTTATCCAAACAAAATGTAGTGGATGAACCAGGTTTAGGTCCTGCTTTCAAGGGGTACAGAATCAAGAGAAGATGTCGATGATTTCAACACCCTGTGAAGAATGTGATAATAGAGCAAAGTTATTAAGGGACCCTTGACCCAAACTTGAAGGGGCTCGAGAAGACTGGAGAGAGAAGAACGCATCAAGGAAGGGGTAGAACACGCTGAGCCCAAGAGTCACACCTGTGGGTCTACGGGGAAGAGAGTTTTTAGATTTACCATGGAAAAACCAGAAAGGAAAACAATAGAAGTTGAGAACTCGACCTCAGGTTAAGAAAACCAGTAAGCTCTGGGTGGGACGATTGGAAACCCAGGCTGTCCTCCTGGCTCTTCTGGTAACTGGCCGTATGCCCAGGGCACGTCACAGAACCTGTCTCGGCCCTGGGTTCTTCACCTGAACAATACGGAGTGAGGGGTGCTATCCAAAATTCTCAGACTCTAGGGTACTCTGGACTCTATGAGTCTAGGTAGCTTTATGCACCTAATGTTTACCACACAAAACATAAAGAATGAGTTTCCAATAGGAGAACTCAACGAGGCATGCCTTTCTTACTTCTAATCTGTCTGTCAAAACCCCCATCCTGGTCACAGATTTACAGCTGGACCTCTTGTCAGGCCCTCATGGATTATGGTGGACAAAACTTGTTCTGTTGCAGTCAACAGTGATCCGCTCAAGTCCAAAAAAGTGGCAGTTTATGTAAGGATTAGCATGCATCTTCATGGAATCTCATGAGTGCAGCTAAAACAGGGCCAGACCTCACAAAGTCCAGAACTCTAGGGCATTTTTAGATCCAGGGTGGCCTTTGGGACCCAAGGGCCAGGAGTCTAATATCCTTACTTTGGCTCTATTTCTATTTCTCCATTTCCAAACCAAGACACTTCTTCTTGTTTATAGGGAATTCACATCAATTAACAGCTAACAGGTCCTGAGAAATATTTATCTAAATATTAATCACGATCTTTATCTCAAATGAATTGAATTTCCTGAGATATGTTGGCAAAATGAATAGCTCACATATTTTTAATGCAAGATGTTATTCATTGGGAGCAATTTGACAAAAATGAGGATTCTTGGATCTCAGATATGCAACCCTTCCACTTTTCTTTTACTTCTTTGTTACTCTCACCTTCAAACATGGTTTGTTTACATTGTATTCTTTTATATCATTTTAGACATCTCACAGGGAAGACATGGTAGAGCATTTTTTTTCTCAGCATGACTATAAATCCTGGTTGTGTTTTTGAGCCTGGATCATATTAGATGTCGTTTTTGGGACTCCTTGAGTCAGCACAAACGTTTTTCTGATATTAAGAGAGGCAGAGATACAGTTTGGTCTGTCAGTATAGGAATTATCTCCGTTGGGACATTTAGAATCATAATGGTTTTCCAAGACTATATTTATTATCCAAAACTTTTAACAGATATATTTCTAACCACTTCATTGTTCTGATCTTCAAATTTTTAATCACATGTTATTATTAAAATGCTCGAGGTGGTTTTATATTGGGTACTTCGGGTGCTTTCAGATCTAGATAGAAGAGGATTCTCATTTGGAAAAATAAAGTATATTTTTTATGGAAGCTGGAGCATGTCACAAATACAGTATCCTTTGCCAGTTATATGATTCAAACACATTCAACTGGTTGTGGTTAAAAGTTTAAATGCCCTTGAATTGAGAAATGTATCTAACCTGTTCATTTGTACAAATTTTGTTAGGAAATATTTGACCGCAAGTAATGGAAAAATTCCAAATCACCTGTCATGAAGAAATAGGGGCATTTTATTTTCTTACATAAGAAGAAGTCCTGAGGCCTAGTGCCTCAGGGTTGGTGAATCCATCAGCTCTACCAAGGACCCAGCTTCCTTCCATCTCTCTGTCATTCTCAGTAAGCTGGCTTCTTCCTTAGGCTGGGTCCCTTCATGGTCATGTGACAAGCTATTGATTAAAGAAGGGAGCATTTCTTGCTGTGCTTCTCTCTTGAAAATCAAGGAAACTGTCCAGAAAAGGCACCTGGTAGACTTTCCCTTGAGTTTCATTGCCCAGAATTGTGTCACATGCCCTTTCCTAAACCAGTCATTGGGAGTTCCCTGCTGGCTCAGTGGGTTAAGAACCTGGCATTTGTCACAGCTGTGGCTCAGGTCACTGCTGTGGCAAGGGTTTGATCCCCAGCCCAGGAGCTTCCGCCTGCTATGGGCATGGCCAAAAAAAACACAACAAAAACAAAAAACAAAAAAAGCCCATCCCAGTCACTAGAAGGAGGTGGCCTGATCAAGTCGGGCTTTACCTATGAATTGAAGAATGGTCCCCAGACAAAATCAGGGCTCTCAGCAACGAAAGGCAGGGATAACTTTTGGGTGGACAACCAGTCAGGTTGTTATTATCTCCATACTGTTTGTCTTGGGATGACCAGAGGAAACGAGCAGCAATTCTTAAAGCACTTTCTTTTGTGATGTTTTGGGAGTAAAGAAACATAACTGGTAAAACGATTAGCAGTGATGAACTCTCATATTGTGACTTAAAGATGGCTACTGAGCATCATGTGGCACTCAGAAGGATGAATTTAGGGACAGAAGACCTAAATTTGTTTCCTGAATTCAACAGTCACCAGTTTGCCCTTAGGTGAAAAATCAGCTTTTCTGAGTCTTTGTTTCATCATCTGTATAATATAGATATTATCTCCCTCCCAGTACCTTAGAGTTTGCATTGAGGGTTAAGTAAAATTTTAATGCAAGGTGGAGTGCTTTGTAAACAATTAAGAGCCATACATGGGAAATATTTTAAAAGAGGATAATAACGTGCCGTTTATATAAACAAAAATATCCATGCTCTAAGGGAAAACATCTGGAAGAATTACAGTGTATGAGTAGGTTTTCAGTGAAACAAAGCTGGTTTATTAACAATCACAGCAAAGTGAGTCTCTTCAAACTTTTTAAAAAGTTAATACATTCAGGAGGGGGTTTAGGTGTACAAACGTGTCACCTATCCTTCCAATTTCTGGGCTTAAGAAGGGGTATACTGTCCCGAGACTAATCAGAAGCATACTGACTTATATTTTAACATAGTTAAGGCTGGAAACCAAAGGGCATCACCACGGCAGCAGGCTTGCTTTCTTCATTATGACCAAGTTCACAAAAGGTCTTGTTATCTTGTGAGAAAGTTTGGTCACCTGTTTAAGTTCTAACTACCTCAAACCTGTGTATATTTTCACATGGCCTACCAGAAAAGTAATTTTTTCCTAATTAATAGGTTACTGGGGTCTCAGTTTCTCTCCCTGCCTCATCCCCTCTGAGCCTGAATCCTTCATCTCTAGCCTGAACCTGAACTCCAGCTGCTTGTATTTAAAGGAGGCTCTGTTGACCTTGAGCTTGTGAATTTGTATATGTTGTAATATAGATGTCATTAAAATATAACATTTACCCGCTGAGAAGAACATTATACTATTTATGAAACAGTACAATTTCAATAACTAAACTCAGCAAGATTTTATTGCTCTCTCCACCTGTAATCTCAGAAGTGCTGACTCATCGTTTAGAACCACTGCCTAGCCATATACAGCTTCACTAAAATCTGTTTTTCCATCGTTTCTGTCTAACTCTTTTTTTTTTTGTAGTTAAACAACCACCTTCTAAAAGGTTATAATTAATTAAAGGCTCAAATTAACACCAGGAAGACTTTCATCTCACAAAATTCTCAGTGCCTCCATGGTTAGAAAGAGCTATATTTCTAGTACCACGATGATAAATTAAAATTCACCAATGTCTTTTAAAATTTTATAGGTATTTTAACAGTCAATTTCTCTTTCTCTGAAGATATACTAACTAAAACAAGTGTTTGATGTACTGAAGTGATTTCTTATTTCCTTATCCTCCACTCCAGCTTATTTGTTTTATTTTATGTTAGACACACACACACACACACACACACACACACACAATTTTCTTCTAAGTATCACTTCCTTTTATGGGAATATTTAAGTGATTTTGTGATCCTCTTAAGGTCCTTGAGATATAGTCAAACGGCCATTTATTCTGCATTACATCTTGGTCCCCCCCCAAAAAAGGGAGAGAGAATAAAGAATGCCACGTAGAAATAGACAAATAGTTCACCTAATCCCGTTTTCATTTTGAGCTACAGTTGACATGAATACAGATCAGGTGAGAGAAAGGTGTGAGAACAGGAGGAAAAATTAATTGTGCACCAGATACTGCTGTATTTATATCTCACCAACTTATTGTTAGTATGTCGAGGGAATGTGAAGTGTCCTCCTGACGTCATTGTGGTTTGAGCGTATGTACAGAAAGCTGAGGATGGGTAGACTTACCAGCTGCTAATACCATTCTGATCTGTGGAAGTTTTACATCGTTTAAAATTTGTTACGAAGCTGTTCGCTTCAATCATATTCCGAAGTAGTTATTTCCACAGGTTAATGATGTGTTATATAAAGAACGATTTCCTTTTTATTCTTGGTGAATTTGCCTTTTAATTTCATTTAGCAACCATTTTGTCTTACATGATGGAATGGTGTAGATTTAAATGAACTCTCTGAAGATTGATAAGAATCCATGTCTGTTCACCACGCTTTGAACTATACTTCAACCTTATAAATTAAATTCGCTGTTTTCTTTTAAAAGGGAGGATCATAAAGAATATTTGATTATTTTGGTAAAGACAGGCTTCCCTTTGTAAAAAAGATGGTGTATTATGGAAATGACATTTATAACTTAATGTTATTTAGATAAAGTGGAAAAAAAAAAACTCAGCTAGACCTTAGTGAAGGAAGCAAATCTGGAAAATAAGGAAACCTGATAAAAAAGGCCACCATTCTCATCTTGTTTTGTGGGACCTTGTCGTTACCTGCTGGGGAACTCTGGCAAGTCTGTTCAGACAGGGTCTGGCAAATGGATTTATTAATCATTTTGGGAAAGATGAAGAATGCCATCAAAGACAACACCCTTTCCTTGGCTTCAAGGAATCTTTTAAGGTTTTATTGTTAATAAGATTAAATAAGAGATGAGCAGTAAAGATTTCGGAACAGAGTTTATTATGAGAAAAAGTACACATTAAGAATCAGGCTCCCCCACCACTTAGTTCGGCACTCTGTACACATTCTTCCATTCAGATTTTTTTTATGGCTGTTTGCTTAGGGGAAAAAAAAAAGTCCCCGGTGAAAGAATGTGGGTATGAGTACATTCGCTGCCTCTCTGGTGCTCTGTCTGCTGTGCGGGGCCAGGCACTCCTCCCGGCTTTCTATTTCTCTGCTGGTCAGGGTTGTAGGTTGCTGCTGGCGGCAACCCAATCTTCTCCTTGCAAATAAAGGAAGCTTCTGCCAGCATTGTGTTTGCTGGGCGTCTTCTGAGCCAATCAGGATGGCCCTGGATGGAGGGGATGAGGAGAAGTTTATAATAGGATCAGTTTTGTTTGCAATTTGTTTCTAATAGATGCCAATAAGCCAGTTAACTAGGCTCCAGTTAATGGATATTTTATTGTTTCTCCCCCCCACTATGCACATGACCTTCCCTTAGAAGCATTTGCTGTGCCCGAAAACCTGGATCTGTGGCCTGGTAGCCGGAGGGCTCTCTCTGCTCTAGAAAACTTGTTCCCCAGCCCCAGGCTGCAGACCAGGCCAAAATACTTTGATCATCCTGTCAGTGGGAAATTTACAGCAGCATTCGGGCTTTTGTTCCATGTGTATTTCTCCAAATATAATATCTCCCTCAAGAAATCAATGATAAGCTGTTAAACTAAAGAGCATGGTAACATCCACAGAGCAGTAAATTAATGGTCTTCTGTGGATAGATGGTTACAGATTTCATCATAAAAAATGGATAAAAGATTACATATCACGCAGAGCGAAACTTTTAATAACTCAACATGACTTTTCTTAATGGGTTTTATTCATTTTAATCATTATAGTGTCAATGATGATTATAGCCTTATTAGATTGTAGTGATTGAGGGGACTGTTTATGAGATATTGAAAATCTCAGGCTGCTCAGAATAGCCCAGCAGCCTGTGTGGGTTTGATGTGCAACTTTATCTGGAGGAGTAGGGCTTGTCAGGAGAGTTTCAATTAATACTTTTACTAAATTGCTCCTGTCTTTAGTGACCTAGGTCACAGATGACTTAAGGATTCCACAACATCAGCTTTTCAAAACAGTTGAGCTGCAGCAGTATAAATCAGAGGAGGTTCTGAGTGAATGTGTGTGTGTTTAAATGAGGTTTAAACGAGGTAGGGCCTGGAGAGACCTCGGACAAAAGTGGCTTAGGTCCCTCCACCTCATTTTGCAGCCAGGAGAGTCCTCATTCTGCCTTCGGGTGCCTCCCCAGAAAGGAGGAACATTAGTAACAGGATATAAAGTTGGCCACAAGAATGTGGAAGGTTAAATGCTCAGTTTTTCCCTGACGTCTGGACACATGATTTCAAATGAAAGCCCTGGCTCTTATTAGTGATCAATAAGGTGCTGTCCCAGAGAAATACCCCAGGACACTGTCATCCTAGAAAAATTGTTGTAACAAAGGTGTCAGTGCTATTCTTAAAAAACACAAACAAAGCGAACCGCAGAGATAAACTCCTGCAATGGGACCGTGATCATCATACCAGCCGGCTGATATCCTCCTGATTTAGTATTGATTCTTCAGAGTGTCTGTCTCCATTACAAACAAGTCTGTCAACTAACAATTATTCCAAATGCTTCTCTGTAATGGGAGTCCTATGTAATAGGCCCAGGAGAAGCAGTACATCCTGGTGTCATAGCGGGAGACCTGGTCTGCATTTGGGCTACTGCCTTTAGTAGCACTGTTTTGGGGAGCAAGTGACTTGAACTGTCCTGGCCTCCTTTTTGTTGTCAGTAGAAATAGGAATACGAATAATACCTGCTTTGCTTATCTCTTTCACAAAGTGATTAAAAAATCAAATGAGCCCTGGGAGTCCGTGGCACAGCAGAAACAAATCCGACTAGGAGCCATGAGGTTGTGGGTTCAATCCCTAACCTCGCTCAGTGAGTTGAGGATCTGGCATTGAGTTGTGGTGTAGGTCGCAGACATAGCTCGGATCCCACGTTGCTGTGGCTGTGGTGTAGGCTGGCAGCTATAGCTCCAATTAGACCCATAGCCCGGGAACTTCCCTATGCTATAGGTGCAGTCCTAAAAAGCAAAGAGAGAGAGAGAGGGAGAAAGAGAAAGAAAGAAGGAAAGAAAGAAAGAAAGAATAAAATGAGCCCACATTTGTGCTTAGGAAACCCTATGTTTTCGAGGTAATCTTTAGAGCTCCGCTGAGATTCAGGGGCCAGATGAACTTGCTTTTATACAGGGCTCAGCATTAGGTAGAAAATACCAAGTGATTTGATAAAGATCTGGAAAGATCAAATTCAATCTGCATGTAAGTGATTTAGCCTTAATTATTCGAAAAAGGAACCATGAAAATCAAGAGAAATCTAGAAGAGCTTCTCTTTCCTTTTATGGAGGGAGAAGAGGTAGATATTTGAGTTAAAAAGGACAGCATGAGCCAGTAGGAAAGACTTAGGAAAACACAAGCAGCCTGTCTTCATCTGTCAGATGGGCAGAGCCAGAATCAGCCCTAATCTAGATTTTACCAAAAGAGAGAGGAACCAAGGATTGCAGAGGAGAGCAGTTGACAAGTAGCAAGTGGGTGAAGACTATTGAATGTTCCAGTGAGAAGGGAACACACAGAAAGGAGGGAGGTGGTCCAGTGGGGGGAAGAGTGTGGACCTTGGGATTAGACAGCCCCAGTGCAGTTCTTCTCCGGCACCGCCGTGCTGCTGCTCTTTCACTCCCCCGCCCTGCTCAGTGTCCGCTCACCTGCCAAGGGAGTCCTGTGAACTTAGGCGTGTTCACGTCTGCTGGGAGCAGGTAGTCTACCTAATGGTTGGGGACATTCACATGGCCTCAAAATTTATTTTTTTTATTTTTTGGTCTTTTTGTCTTGTTAGGGTCTCACCCATGGCATATGGAGGTCCCCAGGCTAGGGGTCCAATTGGAGCTGTAGCCGCCGGCCTACACCACAGCCACAGCAACGCGGGATCCAGGCTGCGTCTGTGACCTACACCACAGCTCTCACCACAACGCCGGATCCTTAACCCACTGAGCGAGGCCAGGGATCGAACCAGCATCCTCATGGATGCTAGTCGTGTTGGCCAACCGCTGAGCCATGATGGGAACGCCACGATGGCCTCAAAATTTAATTTGCTCTGTCTACAGGCTTCTATTCTTTTTTTTTTGGCGGTACCCACGGCATGTAGAAGTTCCCGGGCAGAGATGAAACTCATACCACAGCAGTGTCAGTGTGAGGTCCTTAACTTGCTGAGACATCAGGAAACTCCTAGACTTCTGTTGTTGACATATGCACTCTCCCTAAGAACTTCCACTCAAGCCTATGGCCTCCCTTTATACCAGTCACTCTGAGGTTTCTCTCTAGCTCCAGCTTTCTCATGGGGTCTAGACATAACTTTCTGTCGTCTTTTTTTTTTTTTTCCTTTTAATGGTCACACCTGTGGCCTATGGGAAGTCACAGGCCAGGGGTTGAATATGAGTAGCAGCTGTGGCAACGCCAAATCTTTTAACCCACTGTACCAGGCTGGGATTTGATCTGAGCCTCCACAGTGACCTGAGTCACTGCAGTCAGATTCTTAACCCACTGTGCCACAGTGGGAACTCCTTGCTGGTCATCTTTGCTTAGGCATGCCCATCTTATATCTGCCCTTTTCTCATCAAACTTGTTCTTCCTCCTGAATTTCACAATTTGGTTGGTAACATTCCTACTGACCCAGTGGTTATGGATTATTTTTGCTCCACCCCCAGTTTACATGGTGAAATCCTAAACCCCAGTGTGATGGGGTCAGGAGGTGGCACCTTTGATATATGATTAGGTCATGATTAGGATTAGTGCTCTTGTAAAATGAGACCCCAGACGGCCCTCTTGTCCTTCTACCACACAACAAGAATCATGCTCTCTAGCACCTTTATCTTTGACTCCCCAGCTTCCAGAACTGTGAGAAATAAATAGTTGTTCTTTCAGCCACCCAGTCTGTGGTCTTTTTGTTACAGCAGCCCAAACAGACTAAGATGCCGGGTAACCACTTTCAGAGTCATCTTCCCCTCCGTCTTCCTCACTCCCTACATCTAATCAGTCACGAAGCCCTGTCAATTCAAATTCCTTACTGAGATAGTTTTAAAATAGATTCCCAATCTCGTTGATGTTTCTCCCATCGAGAGGTGAGTCTATGTCTCAGCCCTTTGAAACTAGACTTCTGTGACTGCTCTGACCCACAGAGTGTGAAAGAGACACTGACTTGCAAGGTTAATCCATAAAGGGTGGTTCAGCGTCCGTGTCGCTCCCTGGAACTCATCAGCAAAAGGCTCTCATGTTGTGGGGCAGCCCAAACCAGCACATGTGGGGAGTTCCCTTCATGGCTCAGTGGTTAACGAATCTGACTAGGAACCATGAGGTTGCGGGTTCAATCCCTGGCCTTGCTCAGTGGGTTAAGGATCCAGCGTTGCCGTGAGCTGTGGTGAAGGTTGCAGACGTGGCTCGGATCCCGCGTTGCTGTGGCTGTGGCGAAGGCCGGCAGCTACAGCTCCTGTTAGACCCCTAGCCTGGGAACCTCCATATGCCATGGGTACGGCTCTAGATAAAGGCAAAAAGACACACACACGCACAAACCAGCACATGTGGAAGGAGCTGGGACTGCAGGAAGAGGCCGGATGCTTGGCCGCCTCCCATCTTCTCTGTTCCTCTGCTTTTGAGGCTCTACCTACCGTCTGACCTCAACCCAGATAAGCCTCTGCCTAGGTAAACTGCCTGGCAAGTGCTTCCCAAATTCTAACCCACAGAAACCATGAGAGATGATAAAAGTCATTGTTTTTAGCCACAAAATTCTGGGGTAAACTGTAACATAGCAATGAGAACTGGAACACTTACCCTCCATCTCTCTCTCTTCCTAACACCTCCACCCCGGGGTCTGGCCCTCACCGCCTTGCCTGGCCCAGTGGATGGCACAGAGGAGAGCTAATCATCATTTTTGGCTCAAGGAAAGCCAATGCCATGAGAATAGGCTTTGTGGGCAAACTGGATCTTAAATCTAGTTAAGCCAGAATTTTGTGACAATAGGTTTCTCCCTACATTGTAAAACTACAGGTCTGTGATCCAGATAAATCCAAGAACCAGGATGAACTACACACCTTCATCAGAAATGAACAATAAAGTGGGAAAATATTTTTTTAAATGAGCATTATCACATCCTTTAAGAATGATTTGTTTAGAACTGGTTCAAATCATTCTTTTCTCCCCAGTTTTCTCTTTTTGTTGTCTTGTCAGTTGAAATCAGTGCAGTTACTTGAGTTTTTTTTGCCCCACAAAGGGCGAAGCAAAGATTGTCTTATTTTTTTCTTTTCATGCCAGCTGGGGCTCCCCAGTTTCCATGGGAGACATTAAGGTTTTAACTTCTGTGAATCCTTAGACAACACTAAAAGGATTCAGAGAGCTTCTGATTTACACATTCGGTGAGAAACAGCCTTCTGATTCTTATTGCCTTTTACGTGTTCCATTTTTCAATTTTATCTATTGGAATGTAAAATTTTAGCTCTTTTATAAATTGCCTATTAATATTTAATTTCTTATATCATTGTATTGTTACCAGATAACCACAATTGCTACATGGAACAATAACAGAAGATGCATTAACTATCGATAGACGAGGACTCAGATAGATAGCAAAAGTAATATACATGAAAAATAGTCTGTCAAGCCACGTCGACCTCAATGAGCATGAATTTACAGTCGTGTACAGTAGCCACAATGGCTCCCACTGTTGATTCATCCTCTGATTACTCTGTTTGCACTGTAGACAAAATGGTCTAAACGAAGAGCAAGGTAATAAGTGAACTATCTATCATCGCTTTTATTTTTATTCCAAGCTAGGAGAACTGGCAGAAGGAGAACAGTCAATGGAGATTCCTGCTGGTTCTGTGTCATAGTGCACTTTTAAAAACACTGAAGGCGCCGTGAATTATTAAAGACAGAGAATAGAAAGTAGGACTTTGCAATTTTACTGGCGCTTTATGTCAAGTTCCCTACCCACTCTCCAACCACGGTGATCTCAGGCTATGGATTTTTGCTGCTGTTGTTCAGAAACTATTAGGACAAGAACGTTTGCTTTCGTGAAAAAGTAGAATGGCCATGTCAGGAATTAAGGAGAGAGTCAAAAATGGGAACAAATATTGAAGGTGCAGGCTGGGCTGAGAACTCAGGAATATTTTCAGTTAATCAGAGAATCACTGATTTATTTTTTTTATTTTTTTATTGGTCTTTTTCTTTTTTCTAGGGCCGCACTCGTGGCATATGGAGGTTCCCAGGCTAGGGGTCTAATCGGAGCTGTTGCTGCCGGCCTACGCCACAGCCACAGCAACATGGGATCTAAGCCGCGTCTGCAACCTACACCACAGCTCATGGTCCCTAACCCACTGAGCAAAGCCAGGGATCGAACCCGCAACCCCATGGTTCCTGGTAGGATTGTTAACCACTACACTACAACAGGAACTCTGAGAATCGCTGATTTTAGACCCTTCTAAAGTAATTTTACCCCCTTGTCATGTCTACTTGGAGACCACACAACATTTTATTTAGTTTTTAAATTTAAAAAAATATTGTTTTGCTTTTTAGGGCCACACCCACAGCATATGGAAGTTCCCCAGGCTAGGGGTGGAATCAGAGCTACCACTGCTAGCCTACGCCACAGCCACAGCAACTCGGGATCCAAGCCAGGTCTGTGACCTGTACCATAGCTCATGTCAATGCCAGATCTTTAACCAACAGAGTAGGCCAGGGATCGAACCCACATCCTCATGGATACTAGTTGGGTCCTTAACCCACTGAGCCACAATGGGAACTCCAAATCTTGATTTTCTTTCTTGTCTTAATGGCATTGTAATTCTTCCCGTGCTGGTGCTCATAACCTTACTTCCTGTTTCTTTGTCCACTTAGAATATTCATTCATTGCTGGAATTCCTGTCGTACCTCAGCGGCAATGAAACTGACTAGCATCCATGAGGATGCGGATTCCATCCTTGGCCTCGCTCAGTGAGTTAAGGATCCAGTGTGGCCATGAGCAGTGGTGTAGGTTGCAGACTTGGCTTGGATCCTGTGTTGCTGTGGCTGTGGTATAGGCTGGGAGCTGCAGCTCCATTTCGACCCCTAGCCTGGGAAGTCCATATGCCGCGGGTGTGGCCCTAAAAAGCAAAAAAATAAAAATAAAAAAAAAGGAAAAGAAAGAAAAAAAATCATTGCTGAAAGGGGCATTTATTTACCAAGCAGCAGGTGAAGCTTAAGTTCAGGCCTGCTCTTGTACACAGGCCTCTTCCAGGCTTCCGACAGCGGCCAGCTATATGTTTTTGTAAAGGCCCTATGGTTTTGTAAAACATGGGGAAATAAAATGTTTCAGCTGATGTCTCTTTCCACTCTGACCTCTCCTCGACTGCACTGTTCCTCTTGTCAGGGGCCAGATTGGAGCTCGGGCAAAAGGGATGTCGAACAGAGTTTGGGGATACATTTATTTGGGTTTAATGGGACATTTACGTGTTTTGGAGGCACTTCTGTTTATTTAGTTAGTGCTAGCTGTCCCAGTGTAGGGGACGCCTTCCAGTATGTTCCTACTGCCCACTGTGCTGAATCATCTGGTCTTATAACTTAAAGAAGCAAGGCCAGAGGTGCCTCATGCTGTGCAGGTGTGGAGGAGAATTGAGACGTGAATTTGTGGAACCAGAGGCTGGTCTATGGAAAGTTCTTTTGGTTCCCAGGCGTGTAAAATTGTAATTGTAAGCAGAGGATTTACTTCTCATCAATACCTGGTCAACATGAGAGTTCTCTCCTACCAGGAATATACTCTAGGAGCTCTGGTTGTGGCACAGCAGAAACAAATCCGACTAGTATCCATGAGCGTGCAGGTTCAGTCCCTGGCCCCGCTCACTGGGTCAAGGATCCGTCGTTGCCATGAGCTGTGGAGTAGGCACAGGCACGGCTTGGATCCAGCATTGCTGTGACTGTGGTGAGGGCCGGCAGCTGTAGCTCTGATTTGACCCCTAGCCTGGGAACTTCTATATGCCATGGGTGTGGTCCTAAAAAGCAAAAAAATAAAATAAAATAAAATAAAAAAGGAAAAGAAGAAGAAGAA
>PVHT020000105.1:16507840-16580515 GCA_004024745.2 Catagonus wagneri | reverse complement strand
TATATATATATATACTTTCTAAATTCTCTCTCTCTCTCTCTCTCTCTCTCTATATATATATATATACTTTCTAAATACTCTCTCTCTCTCTCTCTCTCTCTCTCTCTATATATATATATATATATACTTTCTAAATTCTCTCTCTCTCTCTCTATATATATATATATACTTTCTAAATTCTCTCTCTCTATATATACACACACACACATATATCAGATACATATATATACTCTAAAAATGCAGTGTATACAATTATGAATCCATCATACATTTTTTTCTTTTGTAATAGTAATGAAAAATAGAACTTACCAGCCTGTGTTTGTATAGCACAAGCCTATAGCAGGACTATAAATAGTAAATATGTCTATAGAGACTTACATATAAAAGAAATTTAATAGAAATATTTTTCAACTTTAAACAATCCTAAAAATTTACATGATGTCACCAATAATGAGTCAAAAGGATCCTTTCAACTATCAGTAATAAAAAACAGAAGTTCCCATGGTGGCTCAGTGGTAATGAACCCGACTAGTATCCATGAGGATATGTGTTTGATCCCTGGCCTTGCTCAGTGGGTTCAGGATCCAGCGTTGCCGTGAGCTGGGGTGTAGGTCACATGTGCGGCTTGGATCTGGCATTGGTGTGACTGAGGCATTGGCCTTCAGCTGCAGCTCGGATTTGACCTCTTGACTGGGAACCTCCATATGCCTCTGGTGTGGCCCTGGGGGAAAAAAAAAGGCAGTCTCCCTCACTGCTTCCAGAAAGAAAGCTTAGCCTTCAGCGCTCCACAGTAAGATGCTGGCCTCTCTAAGCAAGTGCATCGCCTCTCCCGTTTACATGCCCCTCAAGGCAGCCAACCTTTGACAGACGGGGCACATTTTTTCCTGGCACTGAACTTTCCCCTCCAAAGCAACCCCTTCTCAACGTTCTGGAAGCCTTGAAGGCAAGTTTCACATACCAGCTCCAGTCTCCCAGATGGGTGTGGTAGCTCCTTTAGTTCCCAAAGTACTTCAGTTTTGCTTTTAGAGGTTATAGCACTTACTCCACTTCCTTTGAGTTATGTAAGGAATATGGGCACTCATCTGTACATTGTTGCAATCATTTCATTTTATAGTTTACTCCCTTTAATACCATAGACATTTTCCATATTTCTGCATAGTCAGTAATTTCCCTGTTGAATGGCTACACGTTTTACTTTTTTAACATGAATTATTTAACTGTTTCTCTATAGGTAGACATTTTTTTCCCAGTTTTTGTTTGTGTTTTTATTGCTGTTGTTCTTTACTGTTAAAGTCAGTGTTGGAAAGAGTGTTTTTGGAATGTAGATTTCTTTCCTCTATGGCATTATTTCCCCAGCATAAAACTCTAGATGTGGTCTTAGAGAACCAAAGAGCATGGACTTTTTCTGACTTCTAGGGCCCTGTTGCTTTTCAAAGGTTTGCATAATTTACATTGTGATTCGGTAGTACAGGACTGTACTAGTTTCATCTTACGGCATTGGATGAGGGTTAATTTTGTTTTGGCCATGAGCAGGTTGTTCCTTTTGGTTTTTTTTGGGTTTTTTTTTTTTTGAGACTATGTGTCTTCTGAAATCAGGGTCAGAGAAAAGAGGGAGACCACACAAATGATGTGAATAAAATTGCTTTAACATTTTATTTTATATGTTTATTTTTTTCATTTTTAAATTAAAATATAGTTGATTTACAGCTTTAAAATTTAAAAAATTTAAGATGAATGGTGGAGGAAGGAGAAAAGTTTGTGGATAATTTGATACAAATTATAAAAATAATTTGATATACAAATATATCAAAGTCTTCAAATCTATACAACTGTTACCTGATAACCAGGCTCAGTTGGCTGATTGGCTATTTGCAGATGCAGTTATTATGACTATGCCAAATGTGTAATTGGACAGCCACTGCCAATTAAACGAGGCAGCAAATTGAAGGGGTCTGGGAGATAATTGATTCTCCAAATTAGTAACCCAATTGGTCAAAATTACAATACCTGTTGAAGTTACTTTAAATTATGCTCTAATAGTAATTAGAGACTTTGCCTCATGTTCCATTAAATATTTCCCTTTGCCGATGAAGTATTAAGGGACTGGTAATTTACACAAATAAATGATGATTGCCTGATCAAAGTCGTTAAATTAATATAAAATGTAATGGTAGTAAATTCTCCAATAAAAGAAAATGGTTTAATATCTCTATAGGGAGGTGGCCAAAAATAACATTCTGCAAATATTTGGATACATTTTTCATAAGGTCCAGCAGCCCGTTCCATTTTGCAGGTTTTCTTGATAGGTTCATAGACCCATCTTTTTTCTTTTACTATGGCAATAACTAATTGTGTCTGTTCCATGACTTTGTCATACCTAATTGCCACTTTATTGTTCCCGAAGGGCAATTGGACTAAGACTTTTAAAAAGCTGAATTTAAAATGACTAATAAGAATTAAAAGAAGGAACCCAGAGATTGCAGAGCCATCACAGCCTAATGCTATTTCCTACAGTTATATTTTAAGGTCATTAACAATAATCACACATTGTTGAAAGAATAACTGCTTCCTCAAGATCTAAACTTTTAAGAACCACATATTTACTCTCATTTGCAGCATGGCCTATTCTGATTCTCTCAGATACCTTTGGCCAACCTTTCCTATCCAACACTGTCATTTATTTGAAAAATAAAAATGTGCTGATGTTGAGCAGGAAAATGAATCTGAAATAGAAATGACTGTTTCTCCACATCCTGAGAATTCCACTTAATCTGCAGCACTTAGGGTGGGATAGGATTTCTGGCATCTTCCTAATTGTGGGTCCGGGTTGCTTTACAGCAAAGAAGACCAGTCCCAGTCTATGCGCCCTAGAGCAGGGGAACCTGAAGCACACTCACTTCTCCACCTACAAAGAAAACTGTAAGTACCTGGTTATTGCACAGCTGAATTCTGCAGCAATGATACTTTGGCATAGATGAAGAATTCGGCTGCCTTGAACAAAAGTTATAGTCAAACTTTCCTGTCCCTGGGACTCTTGACCATGTAAATTGAATCTAGAATATAATCCTCTACTGCTGCAAAAACAGTGTAAAAACGGAATGTGACTTTTGGATTCTTTTTAGACACAGCGGTTTCTTCCTGGATCCGGGTTAAGTGCACTGGGAAGGAGGCTGCACATTCTGTGTTTAGAACTTACTGAGAGTGTGAATCTGAACCTTAATCATTGCAATCCCAGTTCTGTCCACCCCAAGTAAAACACAAAATCATGTTTTAAAGGGGTGAATAGACGCTTTAAAAATATTTTCAAAATAAATGTTCTGAATGTCAGTTTGGTTTCTGGGTTAAATTGCCTCTAAATTACCCAGTTCTAAAATCGCATTTCAAAGCTTCGGGAAACCTTGTCTGGGGCCTGTCTAGACCTCAGAATTGGCCTGGTTTGTTTTAAGGTTTCAACAAGGCCCTGGCCTGCTGGGTTTGCCTAATGCCAGGGGAGAGACACATGTGAGATGTGATGCAGATTTTCAAGGTCCTGTTGTGTTTTGTTTTGTTTTCCATTATGCTCTGGGTGGAAAAAATAATTTAAAATATGACATCATGGTATATTTCTGGAATGACATCACCTCTTGGCTTCAGCGCTTCTGAAATGAAGAGTGCGGAGTGGCGGGTCACAGCCCATGAAGTAGGATCAGAGTTCTTGCTCCTAGTCTGACACCATCATTCACCCACTAGGGGCTCTGGAGAAGTCGGGCTCTCGTGCTCCATCTGCAGTGAGGACATTTGGCAGATAAAATCTCCACGGTCTCTTTGGTTCTATGCTTCTACGGTATTACAAAAAGTGCTGACAGGTTTTCTAAATTTTATTGTATGCTGTATGTTTTCACGGGAAAACAAACCCAACAATTCAGCTCTAATTCTATACCAGGCAAATCTAAACCTTAGAATGGACTTAGCAGCTGGGCAGTCGTGAGTTAGTAAATAAGGGTTTATGGAGACTCAGAAGCTCATGCAGTCAGGGCACCAAGCCAGTTGGGGTTACGCATCTGTCACGATTGGTGTGATGAAAGATTCCAACTGAATATATACTTTTAAAACATAGACAAGCTGTGGCTATTTTTTAAAAAAAGGAAAGTTTGGAGAGAACTAGAAACATTGATCAAATCAGTTAGCTCATACCTTCGCGGTTCTGCTTTGCACGCGCTTGACAGGGTGAAACATTTGTAAATAGGTATATTTAAGCCCCCGTCAGGGCGGAATTGTGTAACAGTCTGGCATGTGGGATTTCTACATTTCTGTAATTACTGCCGCATGCGGCACCTGCATTACAAGTCGAGCACTGTGGGCCTGGCAAGCCCACCTCACACGGGCGGGAGAAGGCCGTCAGTCGTGTCTGTTGCCTGGTCCTTTGAAGCTGGACAGAGTAGGTGGGTCCGTCATTGGGGGATGGAGCGCTTGCATCGTTCTGAGCCCTGTCATTCCAGCCAGCAGAGAAATTCCCTCAACAGCCAAAGCCATGCACACATGAGCTTTGAGGAAGGAGGCGCATAGCACACCACGGCAGTTCTACTTGTGGTATCTCTGCCCTGACTTAGGTGGTTCTTGTTGTGTGGCAGACCTCACTGTCCCTGGTTATTCACTCTCGTTACCTAGGGAAGATGAGACGAAGTCTTTTCAGATAATTGAGAAAAACCACTCTTTTGTCTCAGATAATACCCATTGGACACACTCATTGGCTAATTGTTAAAAAAAACTCTCTTCTTATAGACCTGGTTGGTGATGTGAATGTTCTCTGAAAACATACCTCTGAAACCCTGTCTCATAAGGAAATTGGCTGTAGAATGAAAAAAGGACTAAATCTGTGAGAAGTGTTTTACTTTTTTAAGAAACTGAGGTGCAATCCACATAGCGTAAAGCTAACGTTCCAAAGTGTATGACTCAGTGTCATTTAGTGCTTTCACAGTGTTGCACGATCACTGCCTTCTCTCTAGTTTTCAAAACTTTTTCACCCCATATTCCCCTAAGCAATAACTCCTCATTTCCTCTCCCCTAGTCCCTGGCAACCACGCATGCACTTTCTGTCTCTGTGGATTTGCCTATTCGGAATGCATTTTAGGCTTTAGGAGCTACTTTTATTCCAAAGTACCCAGCTCCAAAAGATATGAAGGAAAAGAGTACAGATCTGAAGTGAGAGAGTTCCTGTGTTTATTAAATATTTACCCGCCAGGACCTCTAGCTTCCTTCCCCTTGAGTTAGGACCATCTCCAGAGCACAACAGGCTGCTGACCAGCCAGAAGGGAAGAATGATGCCATTTAGAGTTCCAGGAAAGGCATAAGTAGGGCCGAAAAAATGATTTTAGTTGGAATTTGGCCACATTCAAGGGGTAACTAATGAGGATTATGAACAAAGTAAGGAATGTGCTCCCGCTGCCACCAAGTTATCAGTGTGGTGAAGGACAGCCTGTGAGTTTCCTAACCTCTGTAGAAGGATGCGCTTGGGCTCCATCCAACGTATTGGATCTGGTAAGTGCTGAAGAAAACTGGACTTTCAGAAAGGGTTGTGTGGTCTTTCATTCACTCTCTGAGAGGCTGGCGCTTAAATCTGCGGGAACCTGGACATTTACTCTTTTGACCTTAAATCTTGGATGGAAGGGGTTGGGTTAGCAGACTCTGTTACGATGCCGTTTTGAAGCTTCCAAAAGCAAAAAGAGACGCCATCTAACTTTCTCTGCTCCTCACATAGTCAGTTAGCAATTCCTGTACTTGAGCTGAAAATATTACTACACAGGTGCAAAAATGAGAGGAAAAAAAAAATCCATGGATCAACAAGAGTTGTTCTGTGGTCTTGTTTTTTTCATTAAGTATTTTATAAACCTGGGAACTCTAGGAATGCTAGGCAGGGAAGAGAAAGGGAAATGAGGAAACTAACAAAAAAAATGGAAAAAGCTCTTTTCTTCCTGCAGGCATCATTCTCTAGTGTGTCGCAAAAGTTTTCGAGTACCTTCCTGTATTCCAGGAATATTTAAGAAAACGTAATACACTCATTCCCATTTCCACATTATTCCACAGCCTAGTCATTTTTCCCCCTCTAGAGTTAAGAACCAAGTTGCACTGGATATGAAAATGCATGAGTTGCATCCAAAACCTGTGATTTTTCTTAGGTGAGTGCTTTCGTTACTCACATAAAGTAGCATTGTACATACAAATTCAAAAATTTCCAGCCCATGATTTTTTAAAAGTAACTGGCCTTCCCCACTGAAGTTCTGCCCAGGTGTAATGCAATAAATGAAAACACTTATTCTTTGCTATCTAGCTTTTAAAATTTGGCAACAGTGAACATGCGCCAAAATTCACTCTGTTGGAGTTCCCGTCGTGGCGCAGTGGTTAACGAATCCGACTGGGAACCATGAGGTTGCGGGTTCGATCCCTGCCCTTGCTCAGAGGGTTAACGATCCGGCGTTGCCGTGAGCTGTGGTGTAGGTTGCAGACGCGGCTCGGATCCTGCGTTGCTGTGGCTGCGGCGCAGGCCAGTGGCTACAGCTCCGATTAGACCCGTAGCCTGGGAACCTCCACATGCCGCGGGTGCAGCCATAAAATGACAAAAGACAAAAAAAAAAATCACTCTGTTGTGTGGGGCATAAACACTTTTGAGAGAAAGGGAAAGGTACCAGCACATGGGAATGTCGTTGGTGCTCCTACTTCTGAATTGGAAGAAGAGATATTTGGCATTTCCTTAAAACCTGGAAATAAGTGGGGCAGGTTGGGATGAGCAGGTGTGGGGCGAGAGGGTGGGAAAGCGAGGAGACAGAAGGCTTCTGAAGGGATTTCCCTAAACCTGGCTGGGGCGGGGGGCGCTGAGCCTCTGAATAAAGGGGGGATTGAAGGATGTTTATGACTACCTCCCACTAGGAATCCCTCCCAAGGAGAGGTTTGGTGGAAGGCAGAGTGGTGTGGTGGGTATGTGACTCACGCGGTGGCACGAGGTCTGGTGCTCCACCAAAGATTTGGTTTAAATCTCTGCTGTCAACATCTTGAAGTTCTTGATAATTTTACATTTTGAACTTGTGTCTTGTGTATATTAATCTGATAGGACATGGAGTAGGCACGTGAGCGTTCCCACCATATTCGCCCTTGCTGTTCCTTCCATCCCATTCGCATATCGGGCTCGCGGTGCCTCATAGGCGCAAAAGTCTGGTGGACCCACAATGCGTGGGAGTTCCGCGTGGGCGTGCAGAGGTTACGCACTCAGTAGGTTACACCTGCCACTCAGTCAGGGGGACCTGAAAGCCCCAAGGGGCTAGGTTTTGAAAACATGCTTTCCAGAATTTATATTGAATGCAAAAAGAAGTGGCGTTCTGGGAAACTCACATAACCAAGGAAGCCTCTGGTATCCTTTCTTACCTGTGTTACTTCCTTGTCAGCGTCAGCACTCATCCTGAAGCTGATGATGTAAAAGGAAACGGGAAGATAGGAACCATAGTCCTGCGCTCCTCATCAGTCAGCCAGAGCCAGAGGTAGCGTGTGGGTAGAGCGGGCGCTTATCAAGAAGGGACAGAAAGCCAGCTGAGTTCATTTTGTGCAGCATTTCCACTGTTCTGCTGAGAACAGAATTCATATGCTTGGATGAAGTATAAAATATGAATTGTGTATTTTGGTGATTCTGCATATAAGTTCAAGCTCTTTTCATTTAAAACTGGCATTGCAGAATATAAAGATGAACAGGAAAAATTCATGCTAATTTAAATTTTTAATTTTTCTTTATTTAGTGCAGCATGTAGCAAGTAAGAACCTACCCTGAGAGGTCGAAAGACCAAGAAAGACAGGGGAGAGCTTTGTAATTTAGCACCTGTAGTTCCTCCTTGTTTTTGAACAAAGAATGCCACGTTTTCATTTGTGTAGCTGGCCTAAAGGAAGATGCGCAGGTGCAGTGCTGGGGCCAGAGGGGTGTAGATGTAGCTGATGTCATTATATTTTTTAAAATGACTCTGGAGTTCCTGCTGTGGTGCAACAGGATCAGCAGCGTCTCTACAGCACCAGGACACAGGTTTGATCCCTGGCCTGACACATTGGTTTATAGGATCCAGCATTGCCTCAGTGACTAGGTCGCCACTGCAGCTCAGATCTGATCCCTGGCAGCCAAAAAAAAGAAAAAAAGAAAGGCTCTGAGTTATTTGACAATTCCCTCTTAATAATTTCTATTAATACCAAATACCATGTATCCCCTCTAAAGTGCTTTGCTCTGCTCCATTTCTACAAGATGGGCCCGTTTTTCAAACAAGAACATAAATGCCAAGGAGTAGCTTGGACTTGGCGTCCCCTAGGGTGGCAGCAAGGGCTGAGAGCTCACTTCTCTTGTGTTTTCCCCAGAGCTGGGCTGGTTCCTATGAACCTCACGTTCAAGTTTATTTTACGGGCCATTAAAAAATTTTTAATAAAAATTTTTAAAAGAACATAACAATGCGATTTTTTGAAAAAAGTAATATAAAAATGTAAAAAAAATAATTTGAATTTTTTTCAAAGGCCTAAAGCCACCCTCAGATATTATTATAATTGGCATCATTAATCACCTGCATTTGTTTTCATATTTGCAACTGTGAGACTCACTCATCTCAGAGCTATAATACTTTTTATGACTGTAAGTGGAAGCTGTTCCCTAGGTTTGATTTGCTAGTCTTCACTTCTGTTGTTAATTTATTGGTTGGTTCTACATATTTTACAAAATTCGGCCCTTGAAAAACAAGCCTTGGCAATTTAGCTCCATATACACTTTAACACTTAAGAAATGGCTAGCTGTGTTTCATTTATATTCTTTATTATTCATTTGACTTACAAAGTATATAGGCATGGAAATTGCCTGTCAGTTTTACTACTGAAAGCTCCGGCTACTCTTACTTAAGATTAAAGTCATTCTTTTTATAATCACTCACTTTCCTCCAGGAAAATTCTCTGTGGTGGTGGTGGTGGGGGGAATCTTCAGTGGAGAAGGATTCTGTGTGGACTTCCCACCCTGTAACCTAGATGATAGTGGGATGTTAAGTCAGGAAATGACATATCGGGGCAGGAATCAGTTGTGCTCCCTCCCAAGTCTATTTTAAAGCACTTTCCATTTTAAATATAGCAATAAAATATCAGCCTCAAAATGTCTGATAAGGATAAAAGCAATAGATCCAAATCCAATCTAAACCTGACACTGCCAGGAACAAGAATTCACATTGGTAAGTCAGGACTCATTTATGGGGCCATAAATGGGTGGGCCAGCTATAATTTGGGTATTAAACTTGTAAAATATATTGATGGTATGTGAGAGCTAAATAAATAATTTACTACAAGAAAATTGGAAATCTTTACATGGCACTTAATTGACTAGTTGGTCTCCCAGATTCTTGATGGCTCCTCGCTTTTGCATTTGTGTATTTTTCACAGGCTAGATTCTTCTTTCCCTCCCTTCAGTTTAATTTCCCTCTGCAGTGAATGATCACGAGTTAGTGCATTTCTGAAAACACACACAATTTCCATTTAAAATTCTGCCAATCCGTTACTTGCCTTTGACAATTTCATTTACCTTTTAGGAGGATAAATGTACCACACATTCTCTGTTTTGGGATAAGACAAATTTCTTTCTGGCCCCCCAAAAGCCTCTTCAGTACTGCACCTCAGATTTCTGTTCCGTGCGTAGAATGCTTTAAAGAACTTATTGTATTCTTTTGTTTGGTATTTTGGAAGAATGCTGAGAAGGGAGAAAAAAATGATGTTGGCTCTGTCACTGCCTCCAGAGTGACAACTGGGAAGGAAAGGACAAAGAAAGGGAAACTCAAACTTAGGCATTGTTTTATATATACATCCAAAAACCAAGGGGATTTCTTGGACACGTTATAAGCTTATCTACCCTCAGAGTAACAGCATCGCACATGTATGCAATAAGCACATGTTTCGAAGGGCTTTTATATCTTTGACCTTTTCAGCCCTGGTGATATTTCCCCACAGTCAACAAAACAGGTCTTAAGACACCCAAATCTACCAGATGAGAAAACTAAGCCTTGGGGAAGTTGAGACTTGCACAGAATAATTTAAATAATTAAGTTGGAGCCAGAGCCCAATGCTTCCAAATCCCATATTGTCTCTAGTTGGAAGGATCCTTTTGTGATCTCAGCTACAAGCAATAGAAAGACCAGCTCAAGCCCTAAACAATACAGTTACATTGGCCCATTTAATGGGGAGGCCGGAGGGGTGGGCTTTGGGCTTGGTTCCATCCGAGTTCTGACTCTATTTCTCTGCAGTCCTTTCTCCCTGGTGCTCTTCTGGGTGCTGATTTTGGCTTCGGGCTGGATTTCCTTATGGCTGCACAGTGATGGTGCGCTTGCGACAGCATGCTCCCTAACTCACTCCTAGCAGGCAATAGGGTCTGATTCCCCCATTGTTATTTCTTAAAAGCAAGGTAGGACTTCCTAGAAACTTCCAGAAGCCTTTTTCCTTCTCAGAATTGGAGCACATAACATTCTCCATCAACGCTGGAGCAAGTGCCATGGGATTACCAGGACTGGCTTAGTCCAATTGAAGCAATCTTGAGCCACATGGAATATTCAGGGGAAGGGCATGTACCCAAACAAATCGGGGTTCTTGTAAGAAGGAAGACGTGGGAAAGGATGCTGAGAACAACAGAGCTTTCCGTAGTTACTTACGTGATTCTGGTAGCCAACGAATTTGAGAAAATCTGCGTGTTTGTCATGGACCACGGCAGCAAAAAAAGCGATTATTTGATTTGGTCAGAGGGACTGAGCAAAAACTAAATCCTGTTGTTTCACTGTCTCTTATGTATTTCCTTATTTTATTTCCCTAGCAACACCCCTGTTATCCCACATGGCTTATGCTTGCCCATGTCAAGACCCTGGACTTCTCAATGACTGTGCACCACTCTTGGGGAACCCACTGGTTTGGCAGAAGCATCCATTCCCCCAGAGCCCCAAACTTAATTCTACACTAGGCTCCATTTTAAAAGGGAATTCTATGCAATTCCAAGAGGGAAGGCAGATGAGAGCTCATTGTTTTTCCTGAAGGGATGCCCGGAAGCCCAAAATATTGCCAAATGTGCTGAAAGTTCGTTTATCAGCAATGTGTTTTTCTTATACCAAGCTACTGTCCCAGCCACTACCACATTCAAGACAGCGGGGTTGCTCAGTGAACGTCATCCGACCTCTGCTCCCTGAGAATGACCTTATTTAACCACGGGGTATGGAAGATTCCCTAGTGTTCTAAATACACTAAGCCTAGCAGGCACCTGCCTCTCACCCTGCAGGATGACAGTACTGATTAGCTGTAGAACCCGGCTGGGTCCCACACGCTGGGGCCCCATGAAGCAGACCTGGCAGCACAGGGAACACACACTCAGAGAGGAGTGTTTCCAATGACGGTCATTGGAGATGCTGAGGACCGAAGGCCAGGTGGACACGGATAACATCGCGTGCTTTCCACTGGAGCAGTCACTGAAGCAAGGAAGGTACTTTGTGGGCATCAGGCCCCAATAAGTAATAAAAAGCAAGCAACACAACCCTAAACCCCAAGCGCTGTCTTTTTAAATATGAGGCTTAGCCATTCACGTGTGACTAGCAGGACTGGTGACATAATTTGCAGGGTCCCGTGCAAAATGAAAATGCAGGGTTCTCATTGGAAAATTATTAAAAATTGTAAAACAGTGACACAAAGCATAAGTCAAGCATGGAGCCCTTTTAAATGTGTCATGTGCCCACATGGGTCTCAGGCCATATAGCCAGCCCTGGTGACTACACTCTTCAAAGTGACAGATCAAATTTTCTACCACTAGTTACTGTCTCTGTTTCTTAGATCTAAATAGTAATTTTCTTCCCAAAAGCTCAGAACATGGAAATTTAAATTGCTTGGATATTAAGAATTGTTTTAATTGGAGGGTGTCAGAGCTTAGAGGGAGATTTAAGGGAAGCAGAGACTGCTTCAATAAAATTGTTGATTTTGTTCTGGAGTCAGTCTTGGTTTGCCAGAGTCATTCCTGGTTGGATTCTGCTTTAATCCCTGAATGGCCTTCGGTGAATCGCTTAAGACTCAATGTCTTAGTCTCATTTTCTGTAAACTGGGAAGAATTCTAGTAACTACACTGTTGGGCTGCTGTTGGAATTAAAAGCAATACTCAAACTAAAGCAGTTTGCATAGTTGCTCCATAAATATTAGCAATTGCTATAATAGTTATTGCCAGTTCCCAGAGAGAGGGGATGGTTGAGGACTGGGAATCCCCTCAACCCTTAAAAGCAGGAAATACCCTACTTTTCACCCCTTAACTTTCTATGAACATCACCTTCATGACAT
This sequence comes from Catagonus wagneri, assembly GCA_004024745.2. NCBI lineage: Eukaryota > Metazoa > Chordata > Mammalia > Artiodactyla > Tayassuidae > Catagonus > Catagonus wagneri. The sequence continues at coordinate 16,568,188 of PVHT020000105.1, read as the reverse complement.
TGTCATTTCACCTCATGTGATTAAGGGGTCTTCAAAAAATTTTTTATGACAGCTTAGTTCCTTAAGGGCAGGTGTTCCTTAAGTTATGTGTTTCCTTGTCTCTTGGGCTTTCAAATTGTTTCCAGCTTTTGACGTCTCCCTGGTCCCCTCTCTGATATACCTCCTTAGAGAAGTGTTCTTTTTTAGAGAAGGGTATGGAGCAGGAACCAATTTAAACCTCTTGATACGTAATAAGATGATGCCAGTTTCTCTCCCAGTGGGCGAGGATGGGGGGTGGAGTTCTATCTCCTGAAACTTTCACCAGCATCAAGTATTACCATATTGGCAAGCCTTTGACAATTTTATAGGCAAAGAAATTGATTATCATGTTTATAATAATTTGCTTGCTTTGATCAATAGTGAGGTTGGACATCTTTTCATCTTTATTGAGTATTTGTCTCACTTTTTGAGAATTTTAAGTTCATGGCTTTGTCAGTTTTTTTCTACAGGGGAGTTTGATCTGTGTGCTATATTATTTTTACTAATGTATCCCAAATTCTTGCATCTTCCTCTAATAATCTCATAATAATTTCCTTGGGAATGTAGTTTTACTTCTAAAAACATGTAGGACTGTGGACACCACTTCTTCCTCCAGTTCTCTCTCCCCTGTTCACCTTCTCTCTGTCTCTGTCTCTCACACACCACATGCTCACACTCTCTTTAACCTCAACAAGTTGTGCACGATGGAGGGTATACATTAGTTTATTACTTTCAAATAATTTTCATTTTATAACACCTGGTTGTAACCACAAATATGGTTAAAACAAATAACTGGAAGAAGATTGGAAGCAATCAATGACAAGTTTAAATTAGAGAGTATCTTCCCTTTAAATGCAGATATATTACTTTTAAGCATACTTTATGACTGGAATTAAGCCTTAGAAGGCAGAGGTCCTGCTGAGCCTTCTTAAATCAACAGACTGACTCACTGTGACAGAGACAGAGACAGACACTCACTTTGATTAAGACAGAGGCCTATGGCTGCAGCCAGAAGTCCTTAAAACAGCTCTTTCTCCCAGGTACAAGGGCAGGCCCTATCAGTCTTAGACTAAATGCTGCCTATCAAGTTGACTTACAACGACTCTAATCCTAGCCAACAGAAACAGGCATTCTCATATTCCTGGTGAAGTATAAATTGAGACTGTCATCTGGAGGGTATTGAACCGATGGTATATCATCAATGAAAATACTGTTGGATGCAAATAATAGAAAACCCTAAACCAAAATGGCCTAAATAAGAAGGAAATTCATTATTTATTTCACATATCAAGATGCCCAGAGTAGAGAGAGTTCTGTGGCTAGTTAATTGAGTGCTCAGTGGTCATCAGGATCCAGTGTTCTTTCTGCTTTTCTGCTCTGCCATCCTCAACATGTTGGGGTGGGCCTCCATGATGAATTAAGTCCTCATGGTTGCAGAATGGCTGCAACAGCTCCAATCATCAGACTCATTCACAGTGTACAAAAGCAAAAGCTGGAGGAAAGAGTGTCCCTTTCTTGTGTCTCTACTTAAAAGGAAGAAAATTTCCAGAAGCTCCTTTGCCCCACTCTGAAAATTTCCCCCACATGGTTCATTGGCTAGAATGAGCCTATCACTTGCCTATTCTGAACCCTGTTATGGGCAGGGAGAATGAAATTATACAATTGACTTGGGGCTGTGGAGACATTTGGCTTCCTCTTAGGCACAGACCCTCTCAATATCTGAAATCAGGTGTAAGGTCAATTAACAAGGAAGAAGTTGGTGAATTCTTACTGTCTAGGCATAAATAGGTTCAGCCATCTTTGCTAAGGCAGTGCTGTCTGGTGATTTCCACACATAGCACACATGGAAAATGATAGTACTTGCATGGCACACTGGAGTAAACTGGAGAGGTTTAGGGCTTGGTGATAGTAATCACTACTTTATGTTATATAATTATGATAAGAAAAATAATTTAAAATACTAAAAAAGGTATTAAACATTGAATTTGTGTAACACTTCCAAATAAAACCTTTTCAGGTTTTAAGATGGGAAACTTAAGCTTGCTTCTCTAGACATTTTTTTTTTCTACATCAGGTTTCATGTTTGAAATGGCTATATTCAACTCCTCATCGAAACTTTTAATGATGATGTCTTCAAATTCCTTATAGTCACCAGAGAAAAACTTTATTCTCAAAGAAATCGATAAAAACATTTTTTAAAATTAATTTTACAGCCATTCAGAAATTTCTACACTTGCAAATCTAGTAAAAATTTAATAGGTCTTCCTTTCCCCTCACTGGCTAATATAACACTGAAATTTCTTTTATCAGTGTAATCAAGTTTCAAATTCATTTGAACTTTTCCAGAGTTCTCAGGTGCCTATGCCATGTTAGAGCAGACGCCAGTACCTAGCCTAGAAACTAGGGCTTCTCAGCTGCAGGCAAAAGTATAGGGTGTATGCAAAGAAAATGAATTCAGGGACGCTTGAAAGGAGTGGGATTAAGCCCATCAGACTGTAAGGCTAAGAAAAAGTGCTTTCAGCATGATTTCTACAAATCCAGAGCAGTTCTGGAGGTGAGGCTGGGGAACAGAGCCAGTTTCCCTGGAATGAAACTTTTCCCTGATTTGTTCTGAGCCGTCCCTTCTATCATCACTGTCTGTGTCCACTGAGACATCTCCTCCTCTCTGGGGAGTCTTCCCTGATGCCCCCCCCCCAATTTGGATTTGTTGTCCCCTCATGCCTCTCCCACCATCCTGAATTTGCCCCCTAACAGCATGGCCTCCATCCTCACCCAGGTGGCAATGACCTTGTCCTGCCCTTCATTGGATCCCAGTCCTACCTAGGAAAGGATCTTGTTCAGAGACAATCAATATTTAGTAAATGAATGAGCAAGTCCCTCTGAATTGGAGACACTGGCTTTTCTTTACTTTTTCGTTTCTATAAAAAGGCAACCTGACTTTCCTGTGTTGCTGAGTGTAATTAGGGTGGTCCCCGCCCCCGACTTCTGTAATTATGTGGATCATGAAAAATCCCAAACTGGTTTGGAACATCCCTCCCCATTCTTCGCAGCTCCTGAGGATTCTTTAGAACGCTTTTGTGGTGCTCCTCTCCTTACAGATGTTATCAGAGCCTGAACCTGGAAGAACCTTGAAGAGAGAAAAAAAAAAAAAAAAAAACAGTGTGCTGCTGGGCTGCTCTTTCAACCTGGCTCCCAACCAGGCCATTTTCTCCCAGTGATCCAGCTGGGGACTGCTTCCTGCCCCCCTGCTAGGCCGGTCCAGGGTGGGGTGCGGGGCTGATGGTTTTACTGTTCTTCAGTAATCAGGCAGATTAACAGCTGCGTGTTCGGTAGCTGGAGGCCTCCCTTAAATTGAGAGGGCTGGGGCCACACATTCCACAAGCGGCTGGAAACGACTCCGCCTTGGCTTCCTGATTCTGAGAATGTGACTGTGGCTCTGGGCTACACAAGGAATAAAGCAAAGGTTTTGATGTCTTTTGTTTCACGCGGCCCATAAAAAAAGCAGCCTTGCCTTCCTGTCTGCGCTTGGTTTGGGCAGGTAGACCCTCGGCCATGAAGTTCTTAACTTTTGCTCTCACCTCCCCGCCTGTTACCTGCTGCGAGATAGCTCGATTATCACATTTTGCTTTCTGTGGCCACCAGCACCCTCGGCGCCCACCCCACCGCCTGGCTCTGAGACCCTGCATTGTCTCCGTTTGTTCTTTCTTAGCACTGTAGGCAGTTCACTGACCTGCTGCAGCCTTCCCTCTGTTAAGCGGCTGCAGCCGAATTTTGTGATATCCTTTTCTTTTCCGCCTCTGAGTGGTCATTTTAGGGACTATGTGGAAATCTAAATCTCCTGCCGGTCGACAGGCAAGACAGAGCTGGGTACTAGAGGCCTTGCCGTTGATAGGGTATTTGATTCTTTTTCATTCTGATTAAGCCCCTGGAGACTCATAGTCCAAACATGAAGGACAAATGGATTTTAAATTAGTTCTTCAGATCCAAAAACTCTGGCTGCAAGTACAAAGAGGTTAATGGTCTTGCAGACATTTTTACTTGCATCTCAGTTTTACAGCGTTGAATCTTTATGTGAGCCTATACGGGTTTCTCTTTGGCCGGAGATGTGAGAGAACTAAATCCAGGAATAATAGATATAATTTAAGGAAAGATAGGTAACCTGCAGAAAGGCTAGGAGGCTGCTGGACTTCTCTGTATCAGAGCAAGACCGCCTGGGAGGGCAGAGGAAGGCGTGAAAGCCCCCCATCCCTGTCTCTAAGCATCTAGACAGCAGAGTCAAGGGCAGGCAGTATCAGCCTCCCTCCCCGTTCTGAGGTATCCACCTCAGAAAAGGGCCCTGTTGCCTTTTTTTTTCCCCTGAACAGTGGACATTTGTTAAATAAGGAAAACGTTCATTTGCAAAGCTTTGAGCAGTATGCAATTATCCATTCAATATCGGAAATGGTGAAAGTCAAATGTAAACTGCATATACTAACAGCAAAGCATGAGATGTATGAGTTCCTCAACCAGTGCCAAAGAAAGTGATAAAATAACAGATACTTGATTAAAAGACACTCAGATGAAGAAGGTAAATAATCGAAGCTGAAGTTGTAGTGGTCTTCCCAGGGTATCACCGCCACTGGTCTTTCAGCTCAAATGAAGGTTTGAACACACAACTGTCAGATGTTATTTTCCGATTCCAAAATTGCAAGCAATGTTCAAATGCCAGTATGAAATCTCCTGCAGTGATGTATAATGTACACAGCCCCATTTACCGTTGCAGAGATTATCAAAGTCCATTGCTGTTTTTGACGGCAGTGTGTCTTCATGGTAGTGCAGTTTTCTCTCTTGGTGGAAAAATGGCCCTAAAGAGGCTGAAAATAGCCCTACTGAGCACATTTCACACCTCTGCACAAGGCACTTGGGATTTCTATGGGAAAAGTCCACTTGCATGGGTTGAAAGAGACTTAATTTGGAAAGGGGGGAGGTTGTTAGAGGTAGAAGGTACTTCCATTCAGTTAAGGCTACAGGTAGCTGTTGTCCCTCAGCCACCTTCCTCTGGGTCATGGGGGCAGCGGTGAGTTAAAGGTGTGGTTGAGTTGGGTGGAAGTGAAACTGACAGCGTTAATGGCCTGACCCTAGCCGGAACACAGATTGGGACCTGAACCCACATGCCGGGACTTGAACCCAGCCTAAAGCCAGATTGGGACATAAACCCATGGTTATAAATTAAAATCACTTACCCAGTGTCTGGACGCAGTGAGGCTCAGGTTCTTCACGCCTCCTGGCAGAAGGAATTCAGCGAGAGACAAAGTGATAGGCAAGAAAGCGATTTATTAAGATAGGACTCTTGTGAGAGATGCGATAGGACACTTGTGAGAGATGCAAGCGGCAGGCACGGAAGCTCTGCCCCGAGGATCTGTGGGCTGGGTTTTATCCTCCAAGGGGAGTGGGGGTTGGAAAAGACCAGCTCTTCCTCTTTCTTCCAGTAGTTGCTCCTCCTTAATATCTGGTAGGGTGTGTATTCAAATCAGCAGAAGAGCGGTCCTCGAACTCCTGCCCTAAGTCTGAACCTGAATGCAGGCCTCATCCGGTCCCCCACCCAATGACCTGAGGCGATTCTTGGCCTCCTCTGGCGGAGCAAGCCTGCTTTGTTCAGATGGCTTTCTGGAGCAGCTGTCCCCTAGGTTTCCCTCTTTATCTGTGGTCCCTCATCGGGACTCCTACCACTACCGGTGCCTACTGCACCCCATCAGAAGTAAAGAGAAAATACAGTCTGTGAAGTCAAAGACTGGGTGCCAAGTGGAAAAGTCTGACCACCAAGCAGGGACCCTGTGTGTAGGCTGTGGGGGACGAGGGCTGAGGGAAACGGCGGAGATCCATCAGAGCCAAAACACCAGGAACTGCTCTGTGCTCTGTTAGGAAGCAAAGTCTCTGAGTGTTGCTGGTGGGCTGCTGATGTAAGAGCTGGTCAGCAGGCTGGCTGGGGCTGGGCAGCTGCACACATGGGGCCCCTGCCTGAGGATATAGAGACATGGGACATGAGCTGTGGGGTCTGGCTGCTCCAGTCCTGCACGTGACACCCGGATCAGGATTCTGTGGCCCTCTCAGCTCTGCACCAGTATCAGCAAGCTCATGGCCAGGTCAGTGGCCGAAGTAGTGGAAGATGCAGAGAGGGTCCTTCTCACATGTCCCTTTTGTCAATGATGCTCCATGGGCCATGTCAGCATTTAGTCACACAGGCATCGGGAACGAGCTGTGTGATCTGGGCGATTTGCTTAACTTCTCTGCACCTCGGCTTCACCTCCATCCCCCAGCCTGCAACCTCACGGTGTGATTCCTGTTTCCTTCCCACATACCACTAACTCCTCCAAATGCTGAATAACTCATTAAACTGTTTAATTTAAAAGGTGATCAGTTGAAAATCAAGATTTGGATTAGGGGGCCACGCTCACCTAGCAGCCCCCAAAGTTGTGTGTTTTCACATCGGGGGAAAAAAACCCTGTTTATCCTTTATAACAGAAGAAACAATGCATTAACTTCTGTGATCTAGGACATTTATAATGTGTCTGAGCCCAAATTGCAAAACCCACTGAAAACATTTAAATCTCACAGCGCCCTGAGATTTGGCCAACACCAGTGAGGAATACAGCTAAGAGACTGTTTCATCTTTGACCTGAGCTTTTTTTTTCCTTTTAAATATGGGCTTGATAAATGTTTCCCGCTGTACCTTCTTCCTTTCTCTGTTGCCTGTAACCTTGAAACTTGATTTGCTATCCACTGAGCAATACCAATTTGCAACTTGACTAGATAGGATGGGGGAGGAGGGATCTGAAGAGGCACGTGCGCGCGCGCGCGCACACACACACACACACACACACACACACACACACACACACACCACTTTTCCCATTTCAGTGCCAGAAACAGGGGATCTCTGAATGGGGCTTTGCTGGATGCTACTCAAGATAAGGATGTTGTGGGCGGTGTTTCAAGGTAAGGTCATCACTGCGTGAATTACCCCAGTAGACCTTAGGCTGTTCGTTTCTGATGCAAAAATGTGGGTCTGCTCTGCTGAGTGGTGATGGGAACGCCCACAGGACTGGGGCAGCAGTGTCACTGGATGAGAAAGCTAGGCCGCGTGGCCTTCAGGGCTCCCAGGAAGAGCACAGGCCAGTTGTCTCCGTACACATCGAGGGTAAACTGATCGAAATGCCTTTAAGGAAACACAAAAGAGCTCTATTAACTTTTTCATAGAGGGTGGATTTTTGCCCTAGTACTAAAAACACATTATTCTTTAATTATTGTCTTTATGTCTCTGTAATAGCTATCATCTGCTTTCTCCATCATTTCTTCTTTCTTGTGTTCCTACCTCCAGTCCTCCCTTTGGGCATTCTGCGACAATATTGTGATGTAGGCAGAGCTTGCCCTTGTCAGCTCCAGGACCCTGTTTGTGCCACCCTTCCTCGCCCTGTTCCCCATCCCCAGCACCCAGGAAACACCCTCAGTGACTTGCTCTCCAGTAGGTGGCAGAACACAGGCTGGGGTGAACCACCAGTCAGACTCCACTCTGACTTCTGCCCTTTGCTACAAAGTCTCCAAAACCACTCTGTGCCTCCATCTCTCCATATATACGAAGTGATAATAACCCTCACTCTATCAATAGGATGTTTTCATTGATAAATAACAGAAAATCCAAGTCAAATTGTCTTCAACATTCTGAATGTTTACTGGCTTTCAGGATACTCGGGGAGGAGGGGGGTTAGCCCAGTGGTTCTAGCTTCCTTCCCCAGCATCTCCTGCCCTCCTTGTCAGTGACATCCTTCAGCTAGCCTGGAAGTGGAGGCAGCGATCCCCAGCCTGACATGGGGGCATGGAAGCACCCTAAGGAGAGAGACAGAATTGCCTCTAGGAGCTGTTCTGATAGAATAAAGTGAGCAAGAAATTGCTCAGCACCTGGAAAAACTCCATTCTTGAATCTCAGTAGCCTGAATTGCAGAGGGGGTGGGTCACCCTTAGACCAGCTACGCTTACCTTTGGAGCTGGGGCAGGTGAGCTTCCCTGAGGACACAGGGGCTACAGGGGGAGCAGAGGGTGCCGTAACAAAATCAGAGCCATCGTCAGAGAGGGAAGAGGGGAAAGGAGGCCGGGCAGCATGTGACACTGTCTGCTGCATGTGCTCTCTGGATTGTCTGACGCCCAAAATAAAAAGGAGAAGAGTGATGAAAACACACTGTGTAGCCTGAAAACCTTAAGTCAATATAAAGGATAGTTGGGTTAATCCTGCCAGGCTTTAGATGACTTTGTTTAGGGGAACATCCATCATAACAGGAGACTTTGACCTATAAAAGTCCCAGCCTTTGATGATGAGATTTAGTGCCCTAGAATCACAGGCATATATCTGGGGGCGTGAGGTGGACTTCCAGTACCTGGCTGGGACAGTTTGCACAGGAACTGAGGGCCAGCCTGGCTTCCCGTGGCATTCTGGAGTATGTCCACACCACAGCATAGAAGCTCGAAGAGATGTGCCTTCTGTGGGATAACCAGTGTCACCAAATGATGCTCGTCTTAGGGGAGGCAGATACTGACGTGCTCAATTAACACCCAGAGCTGAAGCCGCACCTGGAGGCTAAAATTTTACATCTTGTCCGGAGACGTCAGGTTATGTTACCTAGGTTTCTTTTGGAGGAAATAATGGAGAGCAAGCCAGTGCCCCCTCCTGTGGGTGGTCTTGCTCCGGAAGCCACAAATGGCCGGGCCACACCTCAGGAGCTCTGATCCAGGAAGTCTGGGAAACTTGTGCCTTGAATAAGATTCCAGGTGATGCTGGCGCTCCTGGTCCAGGGACCACACTTGGCAAACCGCTGGCCTAGGGGTTAAACAATGGACTCTGGTTTGTAGCAGAGGAAAACAGCAGCTATCCAAACTCAGCTGGCTTCCTCCCTACTCTGGCTTTGTTCATTTATTCTCAATATGCTCTCCAGTCACTAGTGTCCTATGTCATTGGTTCATAGAAGGAATCCCAGCTTTACTCTACTGTCTAGAGCTCCTTGTGGGACCGTGATAGGGTTTGTAGTTTGTCAACTCTGAGGAGCTCAAGATTTTGCCCCCAGGGCTGTTTATAATGTACAAGAGGAGAACCAAGTTCCCAGAGGTGCTGCTGTCCGCACGCTGATATTCAGCCCTGGAAATCACAAGGAAATCCCGAACAGAAACGCTACACAGTGGCTCTGGAGAACTTTTAACTAATGGGCACTTGTAAATCTAACAGGATTTCCTACCGGTGTGAATGCCTTGGGTAAAATGCTCATTAAACTGTCAGCTAGCCGAGAGGTGTTACTCCCGAAAAGAGGGTCACAGCATCCCGGGGTGGAAAGAAGCCTCCCTCTGCCGACCAGCAGGGTCTTCCCCTCCCGAGGTCACGCACCACCCACCCCAGACTCACACCTTCATTGCAAAGCCCTTCAGAGGGTTTTACAACTTGGCTTTGATTCCACCAGAAAAATTACTCATTTTCTCCCATCCAAATTATATATTCATTTTAAATTTGCTCCTGGTTCTTGCTGCAGATCTTTTCTATGGAAACTGAGAATGGCTAGTCACTGTCCATAGTAGAATAGTGTTCCTTAAAATTCCTAAGAAAATCATTTTGTTTCAATGCTGAAAAAAAAAAGTCAACAGTTACTCAAATAACACTTGCACATGGTTAAAAAAAAATATGTATGTAGCACAAAATGGTATACAATGAAAAAAAGTGAGTTTCCTTTTCATCTCTGGCGCCTGGGCTGATTCCCTAAAATTAACCTCTAACATTAAAGTGTACTACCAGAAGTTTTCTGAACGTATATTTGAGTACACACACACACACACACACTCTTCTTTTTTTAAATTTAATGACACATTTTGGAATCTCTTCACATTAGCACATTCACTTCTTTGTAGGAATATACTATAAATTACTTCATCAGTTTTCTATTTATGATCTTTGGGCTATTTACAGTTTTGAATTTCCAGACAATGCTTTGTAGCTGCATCTTTGATTATCCTGGCAAATTTAAGATTTCCTAAAGCAGAGTTGCTGGGTCAAAAGTTTTGTGTATTTTTAATTTTGGCAGATGTGACATCAACTTTTATTCCCCTCAACAATATTCAATAGTATTGATGTTTTGACACATACTGAATAGTAAGTTAACAAACCTAAAATTTTTCCTGATAGGCAAAAATAACGCTATTTCAAACCTAGAATTCACACCTCTCTCATTATGAATACCACTGAACACGTTTTCTGGGTGTAAGATCCATTTGTACTTCCTTTTCTTTGAAGTTGGTTTATATTCTTTATATCTATTTTTTCTATTAGCTGTTGAGATTTTTCCTATAGTTTTGTAGGCTAGCTTTATATACTAGGAATGAGCCTTTGTCCTACCTGTGGTAAATTCTGTAATACAGATTTTAAATACTTTTCCCCAATTTGTCATTTCTCTTTTGATTAAGTTTTGATTTAGTTTAAGGTGTTTTATGCCATGGAGCAGTTTCTTATTTTCACATAGTTAAATGTAATCATGTTTTTTATTGGTGACTTCTGGGTTCTATGTGGTGCTTTAAAAAGAAAGGGTGTCCCAATCCAAGAGTATTTTTTTTTAAAGTTCTTCCATTTCTTCTAGTAATTTTGTGATTTATGGTATTGTGGCTTCTTTTTAATATTTATTTTGGTATAAGGAGAGAGGTATGGATCTAGCTTCCCGAGGTCTCTCTACTTATTCCAGCACGACTTAGTGAGTAATCCGTTTTTCTTGACTAATAATGCAGTGTCACTCTGATAATAACCTAAATTCCCATTTGAACTTAAGAATCTTATTTGTGTAATCTATATTCATTCCATTAATTGGTATTTCCATTTCCCAGAATCTCATTATAAGAAATAGTGCAGCTTTACAGTGCATTTTAATATCTAGCAGGACTAGTATCCTCCATTATTCTTCTTTTTCAGAATTTTCTGGCTCTACTTACATAGTCACTTTTTCATAGAAACTTGAAGATTAGTCTAACTGAAATTGAACATTATCTTGTTGGTATTTCAGTTGAGACTGCATTAAAATTATAGTTTAATTTAGGAAGATATTAAATCTTCCCACCCAGTAAAAGGATTTGCATTTCCATTTATTCAAGTTTTCTTTTGTGTCCCTTAGTTAAAGTTTTATTCATATATAACTTGAAAATTTTTCTTTTTTTTTTTTTTTTGTTGTTTTTGGCCATGCCCACAGCATGCAGATGTTCCCAGACCAAGGGTGGAACCTGAGCCATAGCAGTGACAATGCCAGGTGCCTAACTGCTAGGCCACCAGGGAACTCCTGAACATTTTTTGTTACGTTCATTCCCAATATTTTTTGGTTCCTTATGTAAATGGATATTATCTTCCATTTTGTTTTTAATTCGTGTATACTTTGTATCTTGTTTTCATATCCATCAACTTTCTAACTTCTTTTAGTCCATAATCATTTTTTGAGTATCATTTATATAATCTCCAAATAATAATTTTACTTATGCTTTCCTTATAGTTTCACCTTTTCTTTTTCCTGTTCTATTGGAATGATTAGTACATATAGAGCTCTAGGTCAAATCTCAGTGGGGTGAGTAGATATCCTGGTCTTCTGATTTGAATAGAGAGGCTTTCTAGGGAGTGTCTGTCGTGGCTCGGTGGAAAACAATCTGACTAGTACCCATGAGGATGCAGGTTGGATCCCTGGCCTGGCTCAGTCGATTAAGGATCCAGCATTTCCATGAGCTGTGGTGTAGGCTGCAGACCCAGCTTGGATCCAGAGTTGCTGTGGTTGTAGTGTAGGCCGGCAGCTACAGCTCAGATTCGACCCCTAGCCTGGGAACCTCCATATGCCGTGTGTGTGCCCTAAAAAGACAAAAGAAAGAAGGAAGGAAGGAAGGAAGGAAGGAAGGAAGGAAGGAAGGAAGGAAGGAAGGAAGGGGAAAGTCTTCTAGGGTTTCTCTACTCAGTATGACTCAGGCTTTGGTTAACGATCTTAATGTTTTACTTAAGCTATTAGGGAAGCATTTTGTTAAAGTTGTATAAAAATTTAAAAATGGATGTAAGATAATTCCATGACTTTTCAGCATCTATGGAAGTGATTATGATTCTTCTCTTTTGATCTATTACTATGGTAAATTATAGCAATAGCTTTTTCCACTATTGAATAATAAATACCTTGTGTTTACTCAGTATTTAGGATGTGCCAGGCACTGTTCTATGCACTTTACATGTATTAATTCATTGAATCCCGTCGATGCACTATTACTAATGAGGAAACTGAGGCACAGAGAAGCTAAGTAATTATGTGTATGGAGTCCTATACCTGGTGAGTAACAGAGCTGGGAACTGAACACAGGCAATTAGGCTCCCGATGCTGTGTTCTTGATAGCAGTGCTCATCAGCCATCTTTGAATTTCTTGTCAGGAGGTAGCATTCTCTTAATGTACTGCGGGATTCTGCCTGCTAAAATTTTATTTAGTTTTTTTTTTTTTTAACGTGCATATTATCTTTGTCAGGTTTTGGAATTGATATCTCACTAGCTTCAAAAACTAATTTGATTGTTTTCCTTCTTTTGCTGTGGGCTGAAACAATTTAAGTAGTTCTGGAATTATCTTTTCTGTAAAGATGTAGTAGAAAACATTCTTCACACCAGTCGTGAAAGTGTCTGATTCTGATGCTGGGGAAGGGAATGGATTTTTTTTTCCCCACACCCATGGTATATGGAAATTCCTAGGCCAGGGATGGAACCCATACTGCAGCTGAAGCCTGTCCCACAGCAGTGGCGACACCGGATCCTTAACCTGCTATGCCACAAGGGGACTTCTGGGAATGGATTTTTGATCATTTTTTTCTATGATAAAAATTAGTCACTAATTAGTCACTTAGATTTTCTACAACTCCTATACTTGGTCTTACGTCATTTATATTTTCCTTAAATCCATTAATTTCATCCAGCTTTTCAGTAAGTCTGAGCAAAGAAGCATCTCAGAATTTTAAAATTTTTTTGTAGGTCTATTAGTTCCCCATTTAACTGTTTTCATATTGTTTGTTCATTTTTTCCCTTATTTATATTAAGCAACAGATTTATTGTTTTGTTTTCAGAGAACTAGCTCTTGGGTTTATTTATTGGTTCTCCTTTTTATTATAACTTTCCCCTCTTTATCTGTGAATACTTTTTTTTTGCTTTTTTTTAAAAGCCGAACCCAGGGCATATGGAGGTTCCCATGCCAGGGGTTGAATCAGAGCTACAGCTGCTGGCCTACACCACAGCTCAATACAACACCAGATCCTTAACCCACTGAGCGAGGAGGCCACGGATCGAACCCGCAACCTCATGGTTCCTAGTCGGAATCATTTCTGATAGAAATTTTGAAGACTGACATTCTGACTTTTGTTATTCTAACAACACCTTGATAACTTTTAATAGTATATTGAAAACTCTTCTTGATTTGTCAATGTCAAACAATATATTTTGACAGCCTGCTGTAAAAAAGAGGAAAATAGCAAGTCCTCTTGCCCTCCATACCTTCCCACCCTTGAGTATTAGCTCTCCTCCCCCATTATTTTAGTTCTTCTTGGCAAAATGTGTAATTACCCCATTTATTCATTCATTTAATTGTTTGTTCTTAACCCCCCCAATGGACTATAAAATGCTAGAGGTCAATGGCTTTATAGGCTTTTGTGTGATCTGGAAGAGGTGATACAATTATAGAGTAAGAGGGAGCATTATAAGAGGCCTTTGGGATCACCTCACCCAACTCTCTCACTTCACAGGTGAAGAAACCAAGCCCCAAGGAGTGGAGACACTGGCCCTACACCGTAGAGCTAGTGTGGGACAAGAGCTGGGCAAGAACTTAGATCTTTTCACCCAAGGTTGTTCCAGAACTCCAGGCTCCCTCAAAATGCATCGCATAAAGCTTACATCCTAACACTACGGGAAGCTTCCCACATGATGCAGAACCAGTGTGGAAAATGCCTTTTCATTATTTCAGTTACTATCACTCAGTGCCTTCTAAATGACTTATTTGAAAATAGCTCCATTATGGTGTACAATTTAAAAGGATTGCCATTTCATACACCCATAATAACCTCAGAACTATCTACAGATATGTTCTGAGTCTCCAGACATGTCTTGATTGAGGAAGCCCAAGAGGGACACGTCTCCCATTGTAAGATGGGAATCAAGACACTAATAAGTGACACACTCAAAGACACTTAGAATGGCAAGAATTGATTCCAGAAAAGAATCGCTGTTTCCTGGCAACCAGTTCAGTACTCCCTGAAGGGCACTTTGAAGGAAAGTTCAATCAATGGCAGGGTCAAATGTTTTCTTTTTCAAACGTCCGTTTTGCATGTAACGGCTGTTCTGTGCAGGCTTTACGGGGTGTTCTTTGCCTGTTTGGGGCAGCTGGGGTCCTCTCGCGTAAATACATGCGCTATGGGTGAGAAATTACTTCAACCGAGTTTATTGGCATTTCTTAGAGCATATGAGTTCAAAGAAAATTATTACAGGTAAGAGCTCTGTCCATTGAAACACCACTATATAGATTACATAGTGATATATACAGTCAGAGAGACATCCAAGAAAAGCTTAATACAGAGCTCGCCAATTCTAAAGATCAGTCTTTACAACAGATCGGTAAATCTTTCTCCTGACCCCAAAGCCACCTGCTTGGCCCAATCGTTTTTTCAGTCTGAATGAAACCTCCCTAGTGGAAACGAATGGGGACTAGAAGGAGTGCTGGGGTCAGACAGACCTTGGTTTGAACCAGGGCTTCTGCATGGCCCTGAGAAAGCCACTTCACTTTGCCAAGCCTTGACTTCTCTAGATGTGGATGGAGTGGAATAACACTATTTTAGAAGGTTGATATGTTACTTCAGTAGGATTATAGGAAGGAATCTGCCACTTGTACATACTTCACTTGACAGCGTTACTGGTTGGTGAAGATGAGCTTGGAGGTCTGGAGCAAATGGAAAATGGAGCACTGAGTAAGGCTCTGTCATCATTTGTGCTCAATTAGAAACTTACCGTCAGTATCTCTGTTGGCTCTCAACACTATATGAAACATATATATGGCTCCTTAGGATTTGGAAAAATGGATTTCCACTAAACAGAAGGAAAGGTGGAGTCGTCAATAAGAAAGTTCATAGGAGTTCCTGTGCGGCTCAGTGATAATGAACCTGACTAGTATCCATGAGGGATGTGGCTTTGATCCCTGGCCCTACTCAGTGGGTTAAGGATTTGGCATTGCCGTGAGCTGTGGTGTGGATCAAAGATGCAGCTCGGATCTGGTGTTGGCTGTGACTGTGGCATAAGCCAGCGCTGGAGCTTCAATTCGACCCCTAGCCAGTGCACTTCCATATGCCACAGGTGCGGCCCTAAAAAGACCAGCAGAAGAAGAAGGAGGAGAAAGGTCATAAACCTCAATCTGCATGGGCCACTGGTCAGCTCCGTGGATGAGCAGCTCCGACCAGGGGCCCTGTGGTACCCTGGGGGCTACTTCTGTGAGTGTGGGAGCGTCACTCGGGTTCCCTGGAGCCTTGGTGCTCTGGTGGGCTCTCTGTTTCTACCAATATAATACGTTCCCTTCAATCGTCCCTTCCTGCAACACAGACATGCATCCCCTATCCATAGTCATTATGACTTTGTGTGCTAGTTAGAGAATAAAGCAGCCTTTCAGAAGACAGGCCCAGGAGGCATAACCCCAGGTAGAAATAGTTGCCATTGCTCACTTAGCTCAGGTTATGGAGCACTTATTGTATATAAGTGCCAGACTCTGTGAGTGCTAGATGGGAGGGACCCAAGGGTGAATCAGACCCAACCTGTCCAGTACAGAGCTGCAAATAGCTTGAAGATTCCACAGTGAACCCTGACCAAGTTAACCTGGACCTCAGTTTCTCAATGTATAAAAAATAGAGGCCTGGGCAATTCTCCAAGATCCATTTTCTACTCTTGATTCATATTTATATGAAACTTTACCTAAGTTTCTTAAAACAACACAAACAAAAAATAAACCCTGAAGGATAGAGGGATATAATAAGAAACAGAAACATTTAAATGATTTTACGTCTTAAATTCCTTCTCTAACAAGGTTTAAACTGAACTGATAATAATGGCTTCATCCAAGAAGCCAATTTTGACTGGTTGCGAAAGGGTTCCAAGAATCTCATCTGTTCTTTCCCTTTTTTTTCCTTTTTGCTCTTTCAAAGTTGTCGATGTGGATTATTTTCCTTCACTTTCTGCTGGCTCTTTCCTCCATATTGTTTACTGCCTGTGTTAATTCACTTTTATTTGACCCCTGGCATCATTCATCAAATTCTCATGTGTCCATTAGCAAGTCATTGTTTTAGTGGTGGTGGTGGGGCGAATCAGCAGACTCAGTCAACCTCTGGCCAAAATTCCAGTAATTCTTGCTGCTCTTTCTTTCTCATCGGGCTCTAGCTTTTTATGGACGATATTAGCATTTAGAGGTCTCTCCCCCCCACCCCCATCTTTCTCCCCCCAAAATCTCAGCTTTCAAAAATGAACAGAGCAATAATGCTGTAGACACTATTATGCTAAGAAAATTTGGATTTTGCTTATTAAAGAAGTGATGTTTCAAGTCCTAACAGATTTAAGTTTTTCTTTGGAAAACATTAAATGCAGTTAAGTTGTGTACGAGCTGGGCTCACAGCCTGTGGTTTATATTGTTATAAACCAAAGATGAAATAAGGATTGTAAAACACACTGAAGGGGAAAATGCAACTTGGGAATATGATAGAAGTATTAATTCAGGACAGTTAAAGTTTATTTCAGGAGCTTCTTTGTAATTTGCACAAGCTAAATGAAACTAAGGAATAGGATAAAAGGAGGAGGTTTTTCTAAAAGACCCAGTTTAATGTAATTATCGGACATTCCCAGTTTTGCCCAAAGTCATCTCCATCCATCTGTCCATCTATGCATTCGATAGCCAGACACAGAGGGTAGGGGCAGGGAGGGTGTTGTATAGCCTGCAGCAAACACATTAGATATTGTCCCTTCTATGGAGCTTTTATTCTAACGGCAGAGAAAAAATTAAAAAAAAAAAAGTTAGCAATAAATGAACATAGTAATTTCAAAATGTTGTTACGTAGAGTTCCCATCATGGTTCAGAAGAAAGAACCCAACTAGTATCCATGAGGTTGCGGGTTCAATCCCTGGCCTTGCTCAGTGGGTTAAGGATCTGGCATTGCTGTGGCTGTGGTGCAGGCCAGCAGCAACAGCTCCAGTTCAACCCCCTAGCCTGGGAACTTCCATATGCTGCAGGTGTGGCCCTAAAAAGACCAAAAAAAAAAAAAAAAAGTGTTATGTTCTATGAAAAATGGTGGCAGGGGAGATGATGGAGAATGCTTGAGGAGCCTTTGAGGCCCTACTATCTGAGTAGGTAGCACTGGAGAGGAAGCTGAATGATAAAAGGGAGTTGATCATACCAACATTTAAACAGAGCGTCCTGAGGTGGAAATATTAATGTTCTTTAAAGGGAGAATGAACTCCCACAGAAACATGTTTTCTGAAAGGGCTTCAAGGAGATAAGGAGAGAAATGTCAAGTCAGTCAGAAGTCAGAAGACAGGTCTGTAAACGAAGCCCCAGCTGAGGGAACACAAGTCCTTGCAGTGACAGCTTCTAAAGTGGCGATGATATGGGCCTGACCCCACCTAACCTTTCTAATCTCTCCTCCTCACTTTCTCTGCTCAGCCACACTGACATGCTTGCTCTTCCCTGAACCTTCCAGGCTGCCTCAGGGCCATCGGACATGCTCTTCCTCCGTCTGGGATGCTTTTCCCCCAGAGTTGCATATCTTGTTCTCTCATTCCTCAAGGTCTTTGGTCAATTATCACTTTTTCATTGAGGCCTTCTGTGGTCATCCTATTAAAATGTCAATACCTTGTTGCCTCCCGGCTTTATTTTTTTCCCCACAAACCATCATCATATTACTAAATATTTTTTATTTATTATTTTGTTTTTTGTCCAGCCCTCTCTCCACTAGAAGGGAGGCTCCATAAGGGTAAGGAATCTTGTCAGTTGTGTTTAGTGCCGTATCCCCAGGCCTGGCCTATAGTAGGTGCTCTCTATTTGTTAAGTAAATGAATAGTCATATTTGCAGAACTAGATCTCTGGTACTGTAAAAGGAAATTATTATACTTCAGGCCACATAAGTTTATCTCTGTTCCCTCCAGAAACTGCTCTAAAAGAATATAAAAGGCCTAAACTCACAAGGACTAAGAGAATGAGAGGAAAGAGCAGCAGAAAAGAAATTTCAACAAAATTTTCGTGGCTGAGAGTCTTAACTATTTTGTCAGGCTGGGAGAATTTGAAACATAAGCCTGTAGGAGACAGAAACCAATTAAAAAGAAGTTGTTTGTGCCACGAATCCTTAGAAAGTTTCAGGATTTGGAGTTCCCGTCGTGGCTCGGTGGTTAATGAATCCGACTAGGAACCATGATGTTGCAGGTTCGATCCCTGCTTGCTGAGTGGGTTAAGGATCTGGCGTTGCTGTGAGCTGTGGTGTAGGTTGCAGACGCAGTTCAGATCCTGCATTGCTGTGGCTGTGGTGTAGGCCAGCGGCTACAGCTCCGATTAGACCCCTAGCCTGGGAACCTCCATATGCCACAGGTATGGCCCTAGAAAAGGCAAAAAAAAAAAAAAGACAAAAAAAGAAAGTTTCAGGATTTGGAGCCATCTTACACCCCTCCCATGCCCCTTTATCAAGAAGCTAACTAGAAGGTGTACTTCACCAAAACAGGGGAGAAGTTGAGAAAGAAAAGCCTAGGATTGAGGAAACAGGGCTCTAACACAGGACAGAAATAAAGGAATTTCTAAGATGAGAGTGAAGGGAAGTCCCAGCTGGACAGAGGGCCAGATGGCCAGCGGGCCTAGGGAGCCACCGGTCCAGGATGTAGCAGAAAACAAAAGACTGCAAGGTTCATGTCTTAACAAAAAGAACAAGGAAGAGAAAGGCGGAGGAGGGAGGGGGAGAGCGGGAGGAGGAGGAGAAGAGGAAGACGAGGAAGGAGAAACATAGCCTGGTGCGTTTAATTACAGGGAGGAGATTTTATGGTTCTATCAGAGGATTTAACTAAGGTTCAATTAGTTATAGGGACATGGAAAACCAAACACATGAGAAAAACAATGATTAACTCCAGGGGAAACAAAAAGTTAGAAAGAAAAGAAAGAAAGAAGGAAGGAGGGAAGGAAGGAAAGGAAGGAAGAAAGGAAGGGAGAGAGGGAGGAAGAAATGGAATTATAGTCTGCTGCTAGCGCTCAACTGTGAATAGTATTTACTTATTCTTCACAACACCACAGTTGAGAGGTTGGAAGAGAGGGTAAGTGTTTGATGCATGTGGGAAAACGACAGCCTAGGAAGGAAAACATGGTATCTTCTACAGCTAGGAGTCAGTAGATATTATCTAAAACTGAAAAACCAAAAAAAAAAAAAAAACAGTAGAAACATAGAAATACGGTGATAAAAATAAGAAGCAATGATTAAAAATTGAAGGCGACTTCTGAAAAGCAGGATTAAGGGTAGGGAGAAGTAGGTCAGACACCAAGGTTTTTCACTACGAGCCTTGACTTTTTAAGGGATATGCCCATGATATTTTGATATAAATAAAAATTAAATTAACAAGAGGAGTTTATGTTTTCTTACTAATCTCTAGGGAAAGATCTTGAAATAAGACACGTTCACCTTGGACTACCCCTAGATGGACGGAACGGAAGATATTTGTTAAATGATGAGCGAATGAATGAATGAATGATGAGAGCTGTCATGAGTTTATTTAGAGTTTAGAAGGTATCACTGACAGCAGGTGAAATGATGAGAGGCCCTGCATTGGAAAATGGTTTAAGGAAGCCCAGAAAAGATACCTACTTGTGTACCCCATCACAATGGAGCCCCGAGGTTTCTGCTCGGTTTAACCTATTACGCAGTGTTAGGCTGGCAAAAATTGCTCATTTCCATAGAGCTGACTTGGCAGATTTTAAAAGTATTGAATGGGAAATAAATATGCTGCTCTTAATAAATGTCTAGTTAAGGTAGAGTTAATATAGTTAAATGTGAAAGTGTATAAATGATATATTTTAATAGCATTCAGAGCACATTTCAGCACTGAGATAAATGCAAACTTGAAAAAAAAAATTCTAACGTCCTCTAAACACATTGCCTTATCATAGCAAATGATAAATTACTAAAGAAAAATGTTATTCTGCAATGTTTTGAAGATTAAGTAGAGTATGAGTGAAATTAACATTGTGGGTAAGTGAAGCTGTGACTATATCATGTCAGGATGGTAATAAAATTGCAAAGGGGAGAGAATTAGAGTCTTATGCCACAGAAATGGAAGTAGTTTTCATTTTAATTGTTTTTCTTTAAATGGATTGTTTCTGTAATATCCTATATTCTCTCCAGTTCACAGATGTTCAGGAGGGATAAAAGAGTTATAAAATATTCTAATGTGAGCTTTTAAAATAGCTTTTTTGGAACAGAAAAAGAACAGCCTAAAGAACTGAGAATTTTTAAAGTACAATAAAGCATTCATATTGCTAATTTAGTGATTCGCATTTTGCGATATGGAAAAACAAATGGCCTTTTAACATTTATGCCACGGCTGGCCTTTTAGTCAGATAAATCAGTTTCATGTATGATAGTCCATTTAAGTCAGGTATCTCTACAATTCATTTTCTTTCTTCCTCATCTCATCTCCTGCTAGCAGTTCTTTATTCCTGACTTTAGCAGAGTCCCTCCCTTTTCTCCCTCATGTAGCTGTGGTTCTGGGCTTCACCTGAGCTAACTGGGCCGGACGGATTTGTTGTGCCAAAGTCAGAGGCACCCGGGCTGTCCCTTCTGACGGCCTCCGCTCTTCCCTCATCCTGCAGCCCCTGCCACGGGCTCCTCAGGGGCTCGGCTGCATCGGCACCGCCGGGGTCCCATGTTCCTCACCAGTTCTTCCCTTTGTCATATTTTTTTTTCAGGAAGCCGTTATTTCTCCACAATTCCACAGCTATTTGTATCCTTCGTTCTAGGTACAAAGGCTCTTTTGTCATCCTGTCGGCCGGCCCTGGTTTTCTCCCACCATCACTGTTGCCTTTTGTTTCCTGGGCACGTGTTCGGAGCCTCAGGTGTATCCTTAGAGATGGAATCCACTGGCCTGCGTGGGTTCAAGTTCTGCAGGAGACTAGCTTCAGGGTTAAAAATGCCACTTTATTCATTTCTTTCTTCAACATCACCAACAAATATTTACTGAGTGACTACTAGGCAGCAAGTACTGTGCTAGGTTTATAACGTTGAACGAGATAGAACGGCCGTTATGAAGCTTATGGTCTGGTGAACAAAATATGCATTAAACGTATAATGGCAAGGAATTAAGTCAGGGAACCCATGAATTCCAAGTAACGGAAGTGCCAGGAGGAGGAAGGACAGGGGGCTACGCGTGCACATCGCTGGGATATCTGACCTAATTGTGGGAGTTAGGGACCGTCTCCTTGAGGAAATGACAGTTAAATAAAGAGCTGAAGACGGAGTAGGAGTCATCCGGGGGAAGAGCAGAACATTGTCCAAGAAGGAGTCTGAGCAGCACAGGCCCCAGGCAGGGGAGGTGGGGGGATGTTCGAGAAACCGAGAGAAGGACCGTGAGGCAGGAGCACAGGCTGGGAGAGGGTCCGAGGACGAGGCTGGAGTGTAGCTCACGTGGGCTGGTACTCGAAGGGCAAGGGGAGTTTAAACAGAAGCTTGATGGGATCAGATTTGCACTTGAACGAGACCGAGGTACCATGGATGGCCGAGGCATGGGTGTGGCTTCAGGACATTTACCCCGATCCTCTTCCATCTCTTAGGTTAAATTAGTCCTCCCAGAATCACTGGGCTTATCCCAGGAGCTTGCTGTCACCCACGGGGTGGAGGAGTGGGGTGGGGAGGGGCATATATACCCGCCTTTAGAAGCGCAGGTGCCTTCACCAGGTGTCTTTACCTAACAGGCATTTGGCTATTAGGAGACCTTCCATTTTTCTTTGGGCATTTCTCTGTCTCCATGCCCAGTTGCTGACTGTTTGAAGCTTGTCTCTGCTTCCCTGGTCTGAGACATCTTGTGGGTGGAGCATAAAGAACTGAAGTAGCAACGAACTGGGAGCTCGTCCTTGTTTAGTGTGAGGGTCATCTCCGCAAAATAAAGCTACCCCGGGGTAAGGAAACGTGCAGTTTTGAATGGAAAAATCTAGTTATTCACTACCCTGTCAAAATTATTGATGAGAAAAAGACCAGTGAGAGAATGAGGCATGAAAGAAAAAACACAAATACAAAACTTTCGGGAGTCCCCGTCATGACTCAGTGGAAATGAATCTGGCGAGGATCCATGAGGATGCGGGTTCAATCCCTGGCCTCGCTCAGTGGGTTAAGGTTCCAGCGTTGCCGTGAGCTGTGGCTCGGATCTGGCGTTGCTGTGGCTGGGGCATAGGCTGGCAGTTGCAGCTCTGATTTGATCCCTAGCCTGGGAACCTCCATATGCCACGGATGTGGCCCTAAAACACACACACACACACACACACGTACAAAAGTTTCCATTTTGCCTAACTGGAGAGTTATGTTTTCCTTGGTTTTAAAATCCCATCGGTCCAACCAGAAGGTTAGGATGACCTTCCCCTGCTACCCTCCTCTGCACAGCCCAATAAAAACATGTTCACTGGGGGGAGCTCCACTATTAAGCAATGTTGTATCTTCAGCTACTTAGAAAAATAAGTTATTTTACTCATCATCCCATATACAGTTTTCAGCATCAGAGTGTTGAAGTTTTCCTTGTAATTCGGCACTTAGTTTCACTGGGTAAAAATGCTTGCTGAGCATAAGGGCAAATTCCTTCCCCCTCCTTCCCTCCCTCCTTCACCCCCCCATTCCTTTCTTTCCTCTCTTCCTTCTCCTCTCTTCCTCTCCTCTCATCAATAAGTATTCTTTATGATCTTCAAAAGGTTAACGTCAGTTCAAGGTCAAATCTAGGTGAAATTAACTGTTTTGGGCCTTGCCCACAGCACGTGGGAGTTCCCAGGCCAGGGATCGAACCCACACCATAGCAGGGACAAGGATGAGTCCTTAACCACTAGGCCACCAGGGAACTCCAGAAATTAACAGTTTTGACAATAATCCCAGCACTGTCCTAAAATGGCCCAATACTGCCTAGTCGAGTCAGATGATGTTCTGGCTATGAAGATTCTGTAACTACAAATCTTGTCTAGCATATTTGTTTTGGCTCACCTGGGCCTTCCCTTTACGCGCGCCTTCTTTGAAGGTGTGTGAGAAAAGATTGAACGTGTGGGTGGAGAGAGAGCCTATTTTCTGTGAAAAGGGGGAAAAGCAGGGGACAATACCGTTGTCAAATTCCAGGGAAACCTAGGCACCTGAGTGAGAGCCTGCAAGCACTGTAGAGAGGGGAGCAGGCAGGGGAGATTCATCAGAAGAGAGAATGCGAGGCAGCAGGAAGCCTGGGCAGATGGGCTTATCCAACCCTCCATCGTGCTTGACTAGGGCACTGCTGCCTCCCTGACCAGCCAGCAGAGGTGCTGGGGACATCACACAGCTCCTTCGGGCTCAGCAGGCATTTAGTGAGCACCTCATGGGGACATGCCATTAAATGGTCGCATATCTTTTCATTCCGCAAGGAGCGCAAAGTCTATAGGAGGGAAATAAATAGAGTGGATAAAGAAGGTGCTGGAACAGCAGGGGTTCAGAGACGAAGTTTTTATCCTGGCTGAGTCTGAGGTTCAAATATGGGAACTACATGCTTTGCCATGAGACAAGGTCATGAAATATGAGACGGTAGCATACACATGAGGTGTCTGATAACCCTTCATAGCTAAGAAGCCTAGTATACAAAAGTTTAATCTTAGAATAACTAGGTAGGACTGTTACATTATGAATAGGTGCTTTATGTTATAACAACGTTTCTTTAAATAACAGGTGTGTCTTATGTTACTGTAATATTGACTAACAGAGGGCATAGACTTAGATAAAAGACTTGGTGTTAATATGTATGTGTAAAATATGATTTAAGCTACAAACGTGTTGTTGCACATGACTTTTTATAATATTTCTGATGCAAAAGTCAAAAATTCCTGTGTAATCACAAATCACAGCTAACATTTTATAAATGCAAACATGCTAAGTTGAATATACCCAGCCAACTGAAAATAGGTAGGATAAGTAGTCAAGCCTGCATTCTTTAGCTAAGAGGCTCCCACTGCAGGTTACTTGGCAAAAGGCCATTGCAGTGGATTCTGAAAAAGGTCTTCCTTTAGTTCTTTCTCCTGGCTGCATATTAAAATCGTATAGGGACAACCCATTAGACTGATAAAGCTTCTAGGATCAAGTGAATCGTGTCCTGAAAACCAGTGAGGAAGAAGGCAAAGAGGAGTAAACAGCCTGTCTTTTAATAAAGACATTTTAAAAGTCAAAAAAGAAATCATATAAGGAGCTTTTAAAAAAATCCCAGAGCCCAGAACACACCATCAGAGTCTTTGGGAATAAGATCCAAGCATCAATAGCTTTTAAAGCACCCTGGTTAATTCTGATATTTGGCCCAAACTGAGAATCACTGCTTTGGGGAAGTGTTTCTCAAATTTTAGTGTGCCTAGGATCTTGTTAAACACAGATTCTGATTCAGTAGGTCTAGACTTGGACCCAAGATGCTGCACTTCTAACAAGCTTGCAGGTGGTAGTAGCGCTGCCAGCCCATGGACCACACAGTGGCAATGACATTAGATCTAAATCTACACACTGGTGCATTTGGGGGAGCATCTGGTTTGACTATGGGGACTTGATTTCTCCAGGTCCCCCCATCCCAGAGTACAAACGGCATTAGAACAATAACTCAAATTCCACCAGCTCTTGTTTATACCAGTTCTCACAGATGTACAGTACCCTTGCCACTCCCATGGAAAGAGACCACCGTAAACATGTCCAAACAGTCCCATGAGAGTTCCTGACAGTTGGGGTGGGTCTTAGGAAGGTGTCACATGGATTCATAAATATCCCCCCTCTTGATTAGCTCTATTTGTTTTTACTGGGACCCCCCTCCGCCCCCAATCACAGGACCCACAATGATTCTAGTGGCAGCTCCAACTAGCAGATGATTCTAGGTAAAGGACACTACCCTGTCTTCAGAATCACTTGTCCCAAACTACTCTGGACAGCTCCAGGGGTCAGGGTTCTTCCCTTAAAATGGCTTCTCTCTCAGGAGGGTCCCCAGTGCCTACTGCAACTGTCCTATCTGAATCCCTGCTCATTTTTGAGTAGAAGCCATGGACAAACCAAGTTTTGTTTTGTTTCTAGAAAGAATGGAACTGGTCCAATAAAAAAAAAAAAAAAGGAGTAGGGAGACAGGAGGAAAAGTTCTCAGAAGGAGTTAAGGCCATGGAGCAGTAGAGCCACAATCTCCGTAGCAACGGGTACACTTCCTGTGATCCCTGAGCAATCCACTATGTTGTGCTGGGAGAGCTGGACTGCCTGGCAGCATGTCAGTGCCGGGACTTGACTTTCCATAGACTGGCTGTCTAGCAGCCTATGTGACTGGTTGGTAGGTAGGAAGCATTCCTCATCAATAAAGAGTTCTGTGGTTACGGAAGCACCTCTCCCTCCCTCTGGGGTCAACCAACCTCTTGCGATCCCTTCTCACCATTTTTCCAAGTTCTGTTTTTTCTCCGCACGTGCTCCATTCCCGTCTTATATATGAATGTATATGATATGTGTTTACACTCTGTGCTCCAGTTAAACACACAGCTATCTTTTCCTTTACCAAAGTGTGCATTTCTTTGGGTTAACTTAGGGCCGAATAGCCAGCCCAAGTGACCCTCATAATGATTTTAAATGTCCCCTAGCAGCAATTTACAACCTTCAGGAAGTACTGGCAGAGTGTCTATTAACATTGCAGTATAAAATAGTAAATCCTGGGAAAAGTCAATGAGGCCCAGATTTCCAAGCCATTCTGCTGACAGTTATGCCAAATGGGTCTGTGACATTATATGCCTCACTCTTTTGTTCATATTTCTATTGCTTTATAAGTGAAACTCTCTTGAATAAGCATCACCTGCTTATTTAAAAATGATTTTTAGGAGTTCCCGTTGTGGTGCAGCGGAAACGATTCCAACTAGGAACCACGAGGTTGCGGGTTCAATCCCTGGCCTCGCTCAGTGGGGTAAGGATCCGGCATTGTCATGAGCTGTGGAGTAGATTGCAGATGTGACTCGTATCTGGTGTTGCTGTGGCTGTGGTGTAGACCAGCGGCTACAGCTCTGATTCAACCCCTAGCCTGGGAACCACCATATGCCGGGTGTGACCCTAAAAAGCAAAAAAAAAAAATTTTTATTTTACTATTATTATTTTTTGTCTTTTTAGGGCCCCACCCGTGGCATATGGAGGTTCCCAGGCTAGGGGTCGAATCGGAGCCACAGCTGCCAGCCTACGCCACAGCCGCAGCAACACCAGATCCAAGCCGCATCTGCAACCTACACCACAGCTCACAGCAACGCCGGATCGTTAACCCACTGAGCAAGGCCAGGGGATCGAACCCGCAACCTCATGGTTCCTAGTCGGATTCATTAACCACCGTGGGAACTCCTGATTTTTATTTTTCCATTAGAGTTGGTTTATAGTGTTCTGTCAATTTCTGCTCTACAGCAAAGTGACCCAGTCACACATACATATCCATTCTTTTCCTCACATTATCCTCCATCATGTTCCATCATAAGTAAGTAGATATAGTTCTCTGTGCTATACAGCAGGTTCTCAGTGCTTATCCACTCCAAATGCAATAGTTTGCATCTGTTAACCCCAGACTCCCGCTCCCTCCCCCTCCCTCGTGGTAACCACAGGTCTGTTCTCCAAGTCCATGAGTTTCTTTTCTGTGGATTGGTTCGTTTATGCAGTACATTAGATTCCAGAGATAAGTGATATAATATGGTATTTGTCTTTCTCTTTCTGCCTACTTCACTTAGTATGAGAGTCTCTTGTTCCATCCATATGGAACAGATGGCATTGCAGCAGATGGCATTATTTTGTTCTTTTTTATGGCCGAGTAGCATTCCATTGTGTATATATATCATATCTTCTTAATCCATTCATCTGTTGATGGACATTTAGGTTGTTTCCATGTCTTGGCTATTATGAGTAGTGCTGCAATGAACATATAGGTGCATGTATCTTTTTCAAGGAAAGTTTTGTCCAGATATATGCCCAAGAGTGGGGTTGCTGGTAGTTCTATATTTAGTTTTCTGAGGTACCTCCATACTGCTTTCCATAGTGGTTGTACCAATTTAAGTTCTCATCAACAGTGTAAAAATATGGAACACTTCATTAATTTGTGTGTCACCCTTGTGCAGGGGCCATGCTAATCTTCTCTGTAGTGTTCCAGTTTTAGTGTATGTGCTACTAAAGCTACCACAGCATCACCTGCTTTCTAAGTGGAGGTACAAAGATGGTCACAGCCCCTAAAGTTTTTTCTAACTAAGGCAAGTAGCTTGAGTGACATTACATTCAATTCTTTCAGCACACTTTGGATGTAGGAAAGCAGAAACGTGCCTTAACTGCAAATCACCACCACCATCACTGATGATATGTGAAAACCCAAGCTTCCCAAACATATAAACTAAATTGATGCTAGAGCCTTCATTTTGCAAAATTTCCTTAAGCAGTGGGTTTCTAGAATGCATTCACATCAGGCAGTTTTTCAGAAGTTAATCTCCTGCACAATATAAAGTGTGCCTACCTCTCATTCTGCCTAAGACATTCCAACTGATTTTTCATCATGCAGTCAGGATTTGAATGCTTGCTTTTCAAGGAGGAAAAAAACCCCCATGTTTCCACATTTGTAATCAGAGGTTAAAGCACGATCAAAACTCATCTATGAAGGCATAGAATTTAGTCCTGGAGAGCAAACAATAGTGTGCAGTGATTGCCAGTGTTCCAGCACCCAGCAGAGCTACAAAGCCGAGTGGCTCTCAGTTCAGGCTACAACCAGGACCTGCTCAAGCACTCGGGTCCTACTCTTGCTGGAGCTCCCTATAGGATGACAGGGGGTTGCTGGCTGTGGCGTACCATGTTCACCGTGTGGCTCACCACTCGCTAGGGCTTTCCCTAAACCTGGTAGACTCATCTAGCCAGGACTAACTGGGCGATTGCCAAAGCATTTCTGTCCTGGAAGGGTTTTAGGAAGCCACGTGGTTCAGTTCCCTCATGTATTGTGGATGGAAAAGCAAAGAACTTGCCCAGAATCATAACGCAATCAGAGGCTGGAATTGAAACAGTGTCTAATGCCCTTGACTTCTAGTCCAAGACTCCTTACCTGTTACGGTCACTCTCCATCGCTTTACCTCCAGAATGGCATACTCCCTGGAGTCAACCTGCCAGTTAACCTGTTCCCCCATACTGACCACAGAAAGCTCTGGGCCCTAAGCTTCTATAGCCATAGCTTGGGTTCGTCAGCCGGGTGATAGAACAAACTCAGGCTTCTACAGACTCACCTGCTCCCAAGCCTGGCTCCCTAGGCTCTTAGCCCAGAGCTCAACTTTCTCTTAATTTTCTCCCGGTAGAAACCTTAACCTGATGCTTTCAGCTCTTGCACCCACAGCTATGGTGGGATATGAACACTGCCTTGATTTCCTCCAGGAACAAGCAATAGCTCATGGCATGTTTTCTATCGACTCCACATGGCTCCAAATCACAGCCTGTGGCCAGGAGAGCTGCCAGCTCCCTCAACAAAATTGGGAACTTTGTGGACCCCACGAGAGGCCGTATTTATTACATCTCCCAGAGAAAGCAGACTGGGGCAATAATCGTCAAAGTAATATTTACCCCTTAATAACTGCCTATTTTTATACCGGTGTTAGAGGTTAATAGCAGTGTTATTTACTCCTCTGCCAAAAAGAACTGAAGGATGTGAAATGTAGCAGTCAATAAAGCTGAACAGTCAGATAAATAACATTCATATTATTTCCTGACAAATCCTTCTGCAGCCCAGGGATATAAATAACCCTAAGAAAGCAGTTCCTGCATTACAAGTTTACTGATGTGTAAAATGTAATTTTAAAAAGAGCTTCAAACCCTAGAAGCACTGCATTCTATAACTATTCACACCGACAGCCCCCATGCTGGGTGCACACGGGTCTGAGAGTCCTCAGGGAGCACACGCTGACCTGACTGTCATGTGTCCGTGTGAATGGGGTGGCCGCGTGGGTACTTATGGCCTCTCATTTCCTCTCCACTCCTGTGATATGCTCTCCTCTGCTTTTCTTCTCACCTCACTCACGGCTCTTTCTTAGTCCTTCCTATTATGCTCTTTATTTGGAGCACACGAGGGCTCTGTCCTTGACCCAGGTTTTCTGCTCTGTCATCTTCCTAGGGCAGACACACAAACGGGACTCATGAGCCCTCAATCCCTGAGTTCTAACTCTCATACCAACTGACTCCTTGCTATTTCCACTTGGATGTATGATAGGCATCTCAGTCATGGTCTGGCTGCCACGTAGGTCTCAATTCCTCCCCCAAACGTCTCCCCACCCCTTCCTCCCTGCTGTCTTCCCCAGATCAGCGAGTGGTACCCCTTCCCGTGCCGTTGTTCAATTTAAAAACCAAACACTTTTTAATCGCTTTCTAATAGTCACCTGCCCTCCACCTTGTATCTAATCCATAAACAAGTTCTATGAGCTTTTCCTTCAAAGTACATCTGGAATGCATCCATCCACCTTCCTTTTTCTGTTTCTACCACTTTCCCCCAGTCCAAGCGCACCATCTTTCTGACTCCCTTCTCAGCTGCCACTCCAGCCTCCTCGGTCTTCTCCCTTTAAAAGCAAGCTTTTAGGTGTTCCAGTCGTGACTTAGCGGAAACGAACCCAACTAGTATCCATGAGGACTCCGGGTTGATCCCCAGCCTCGCTCAGTGGGTTAAGGATCTGACGTTGCCGTGAGCTACGGTGTAGACTGCAGATGAGGCTTGGATCCCACGTTGCAGTGGCTGTGGCGTAGGCAGGCAGCAGTAGCTCTGATTCAGCCCCTAGCTTAGGAACTTCCATATGCCATGGGTGTAGCCCTAAAAAGATTTAAAAAAAAAAATGTAAGTTTTAAAATATGAAGCCAAATATCTTTCCTTGGCCTGCAAGCCCCGTGTGCCCTGGCTCTGTTCTGCTGTGCCCTCCTCTCCTGCCCAACTCTCCTCCCTCATTGTCCGCCAGCCATAGCCTCTTTACCTCTAGGGTCCTCTGACCGATCAAGCACATTCTTTCTGCCTGGGACGCTCTGGAGCTGGTGTTCCTATGCTGGCACCCTCTTGTCCTTCCTTGATCAGGTCCTCCATGGCTGTCCGATCATCTAGTCTAAGTAGATGCACCACCACCCATGTCACAGCCTTCACATCACTGTTACTGTCTTCTTTATGGCACCTGTCATTTCTCACAGTTATGTTGTTCATAGATTTACTTACGTGTTCATTACTAATCTCCACTAGTAGAACGTAACCTCCGTAAAGGCAGGGTCCTTGTCTGTCGTCTTCACCGTTGTGTGTCCAGTGCCTGGGGAACGATCAAGCATCTGTAGTAGTGTCCTGGGGCTGCCATACTCAAGTACCGGAGGTCCGGTGACTTGACAATTTTATTTTCTTAAGATTCTGGACGGTGTTACAGGGTTGGTTTCTTCTAGGCCTCTCTCCTTGGCTTGTAGACAGCCTCCTCCTCCCCGTCGCTTCACATGGTCTTCCTCTGCACATGCCTGTGTCCAAATTTCCCCCTCTTATAAGGGCCACCCTAATGACCTCATTTTAACCTCATTACCTCTTTAAAGGCCCTCTTTCCAAATATAGTCACATTCTGAGGTGTTGGGGGTGAGGCCTTCAACATACGAATTTTGGAGGGGCGCAGTTTAGTCTGTAACAACACCTAGTAAAAAATAATAGGGATGATCATGAAAGTTAATATTATTGAAACCTTATGCACTGAATGTTGTTTTAAGTACTTTTCCTGTGTTATCTTAATCTTCACTATGATGATTAAAAATTAAGGGGATTTCCTATTGTGGCTCAGCAGAACCCAACCTGACTGGTATCCATGAGGATGCAGGTTCGATCCCTGGCCTAGCTCAGTGGGTTATGGATCCAGCATTGCCACAGCTGTGGTGTAGGTCATGTTGCTGTGGCTGTGGCGTAGGCTGACAGCTGTAGCTCTGATTTGACCCATAGCCTAGGAACTTCCATATGGCACATGTGTGGCCCTAAAAAAAAAGGGAAAAGAAAAAGAATTAAGAGCGTCACTGTTATCAATTCCATTTTCCAGATAAAGAAACTGAGACACAGAAATTAAGTGACCTGCTGGAGGTCACAGGTTAAAAGTGGTGCAGCCTGTTTGATTCTGGGACCTGTGTCCTTTTTCACTGCTCTCCACTGCTCTCCAGTGTTTGTAAGTCTCTGCTGAGTGAATGAGTGGAAGGAAGTGTGCATGGTATCCAGCAGGCTCTAAGTGCACTGACACCAAAGGCAGCACATTAGCCAAGAATTCCTTATTTATATCTTGGGCTCCCTTCTAAAAATGATTTCAAGCAAAATATTTAAAAGGCATCTAGATAATGTCATTAGTGAAATAGACATTAAAATCAGAAAATTGGGAGGAAGAAAAGGAAGAAGACATTTATAAATCGCGAACACAAACAGAGTTGTTGCGATTAAATATCAGTTTTTGTCTCTGAGCTTCCTCAGTTCTTTTATTCCAAAAGAAAGCACACCAATTCCCTAGAAAGATAAAAATTATCCTGGAGCTAAATTCCAAATTCATCTCATGCTAGCTTTTACATAATAGCAATCATTAAGTGACATACAGACAATAGTCCTTTGTCAAAGTGAGAGGAAAGGAACAGCTGGATTTTACTTTGTAAAGTGCTCCACTTGGGTTCCCCATACCCTTTTCTGCACACCGATGACATTCTGTGACTTCGCTCATCTGTTTACCAATCTATTCAGAGTTTGGCTCAGCAGTTCCACAGTCAGAACTCTTAACTGCCATTTCCTACCAATTAGGTGGAAGAGCTTGGCTGGTTCTCCAGCAGAAAGTGTCAGAGGGCCTTTATTTTGGTGCTGAAATGCTAACCACGGGCAAAGAAGTCCCCAAGTCAAAGAGGAGGGCTGGGGTGTGTGCAAAGGAATGAACTCATCTTTTTAAAATTAAGGTAGAAGTGGAGAGTTGGGAAAGCCAGGCAGCTTAGCTTCTCTTAAAAATCAGTTCCCCAAAGACATAATTCAGATACAACCTCCAGCAGCAAATCAGAATTTGACAATGGACTGCCTGTAAAACACCCAGCACTCAATAAGTATTAGTTATAGTATTAGTGACTTAAGAGAAGGGTTTGGGGAGTTCCTGTCGTGGCACAGAGGAAATGAATCCGACTACGAACCATGAGGTTGAAGGTTCCATCCCTGGCCTCTCTCAGTGGGTTAACGATCTGGCGTTGCCGTGAGCTGTGGTGTAGGTTGCAGACGTGGCTCGGATCCTGCGTTGCTGTGGCTGTGGCGTAGGTCGGCAGCTGCAGCTCCAATGAGACCCCTAGCCTGGGAACCCCCACATGCTGTGGGTGCAGCCCTATAAACGTCAAAAAAAGGCAAAAAAAAGAGAGCGAGAAGGGTTTGGATCCCGTCAGGAATTTTGATAAGGTGTTCTCTTTAGTATTTGTAATAATATGGACACAGAATAGGTGTTCATTAAATTGTGAAATTTCTGGTAAAGAAGATATTGGAAGAATAGCTCTGGAGACATTTTTAAAAATATGAGTCTATAGTCTTAATAATGGTCACAAGGCCCAATTCTAAGTATCTGTGATTTTACTCTGGAATACTAGTGTATAAAATATATAATAAGCTTATGAACAAAGATGTTCATTAGGGAATTAATGAAACAAATTTGGGGATTAAATTTAGGTAAATCTATAAATGATGGAACAAAGATTGGAAAACTCAGTAATACTACATACACCATTCTGTAAGTTATTTTTTCAATAATTTATCTTGGTTTTTATAACATCATCTGTAAATCTCCCGTATTCTGTCTCTAGTGCCCAACATTCTATTACAAAATTTTTCTAATAAACAGAAAAATTTAAGCAATCATACAGTGAGCACCTGTGTATTTATCTTCTCAATTCTACAATTTCCACATTCTTTTTTTTTTAATTTTATTTTTTTCCATTATACCCAGCTGCACAGTGTGGTAACAGGGTTACACGTATTTACATGGATTCATCACAAGTGGTTAGACATAGTTCCCAGTGCTATACAGTAGCATCTCCTTTTTTCCATCCCAGAGGCAACAGTATACAACTGTTAACCCCAGACCCGCCTACCATCCCACTCCCTCCCCCACCCTTTTGGCAACCACAAGTCTGTTCTCCAAGTCCTTGATTTTCTTTTCTGTAGAAAGGTTCATTTGTGCCGTATATTAGATTCCAGATATTAGTGATCTCATATGGTATTTGTCTTTCTCCTTCTGACTTACTTCACTCAGTGTGAGGGTCTCTAATTCCATCCATTTGCTGCAAATGACATTATTTTATTCTTTTTTATGGCTGAGTAGTGTTCCATTGTGTATATATACCACATCTCCCTAATCCAATCATCTGTCGATGGACATTTGGGTTGTTTCCATGTCTTGGCTATTGTAAATAATGCTGCAATAAACATGTGTGTACAGGTGTCTTTTTCAAGGAGATTTTTGTCCGGATATATGCCCAAGAGTGGGATTGCTGGGTCATATGGTAGTTCTATGTATAGTTTTCTAAGGTACCTCCATACTGTTTTCCATAATGGTTGTACTAGCTTACATTCCCACCAACAGTGCAGGAGGGTTCCCTTTTCTCCGCACCCCCTCCAGCATTTGTTGTTTGTGGACTTCTTAATGATGGCCCAGTTTCCACATTCTTTTAAAAAAAACTGTAGAATAGCCTATTTAAGGACAAACTAACTTGTTCTTTACTGATGCATGTTTATGCTTCTTTTAGATTTTGGTGTCACACTGCACATTAGAGGGAGGGGTAGACCGAAGGTTTGGGATGGAAATGTTCTAAAATTAGGTTGTGATGATGGTTGGACAACTATAAATATAATAAAATTCATTGAATTATTTTTTAAAAAGAGTTTCAACATAGGAATTTCAGAGGGATACAAACCTTCAGTCCATAATGCTACTTCATTGTTGTTTTTATTTGTAAATCTTTTATGTGTTTATTTGCTGTTTATGTGTTCCATTAATGGTTTGATTATCTTCCCTGTCCATTTTCCTACCCTACTGATTAATAAGAATTTTTAAATTTTAGGGAAATTAGCCCTGCGCCATCTATATTGCAAATATTTTTCTAAATTAGTCATTTGTCTTCTGACTTAGTTTGTATGGCTTTTGTGAAGAAGTTCTAAGTTTTTATAAAATCAGATCAGTCTTTTTCTGTATGATTTCTTTTCTTGCTTAGAAGGGTCTTTCCTTCTTCGAGATTTATAAATTTGGGGATAGGTTTTTCTCCCTAATTTTGAGATATAAACTCTTAATATAACAGGAGAGTAATTCTTCTCAGGATGACTTAAGCAATATTTTTCTTAATCCACAACACCAGGAATTTACCTAGAATATGAGTGGTTGAGACTGGAAAATGTTTCCAAACTGAACTCCTTAGAGAAGGCAGGGAGGCAAGTGCACCTGTGGTGTGTGTGTGTGTGTGTGAGAGAGACAGAGACAGAGACAGAGACAGAGGGAGGGAGGGAGGGGAGAGGAGTGAGGGCGGGGTGGTTATGGAGGTCTGTTGACTACTCCCTTCTCCATTTGGAGTCCTTAAAAATCATCCCGAGAAATCATGGCAGATGGAATGATTAAGCAAGTTAGAAAAAGAGAGGGAGGAAAATGCAAAGCCTGGTATGAACAGGTGACTTGGAGGTTGACCCAGGAAAGGCTTGGAACTCTGTTAGTTGTACATATCATAGTCTTTAAAAAACAAACACCATTGAATTATTCTTGGTATGGCGTGTCCCATTCTGGGCATTTCAGGCAGCTATGCTGGCATCGTGTTGCACATCATCACTGTCTCTTCTGCAAATTTCTGAGAATAAAAAGAATTGGCTGAAAAGAACTTCACATCTCCATCGGTTTGTAATCAGTGAATACAGTCAGTGCAGGGGGGTGACGACTCTTTGCAGAGGATGTAAGTTTATATATCTTGTGGGAGAGGTTGAGAGGATTCTGTTTGAAAAGGCTGCCCTAATAAATGATTTACCAGGGCAGCCTGAGATCAAAGAAATTGCTCAGAAATTGCATCTTGGGGCACCTAAAATCCTAAGTTTATGGAAGCCCTCAGAACCCCAAACCTTTTTATGACTTTTATATTAGCTAACCACTAAATTTTCAAAGCAGTGTGACTGCCATGGGTTTTAATAAGAGCTGCACGCTCAACCCCTCCTCCCTTCAGTAAATGTAAGGGTGATGCTGTGGAAAGACATTTTGAAAACATGGCAAATGTCATGCAAGATCTACCTTGGAGCAAAGCTCGGGCTGGAGAGTAGAAATGTTAAATTCTGATGAGCAAGAAATGGACTCCAAACAAATTCCACAGACCCTGTAAGAAAATCATAGGAGCTGTGGCTTGGCGTCTGTCTCTTAGCTGGACTTGGCATGCAGGACCACTGTCAGGAGGCTGAGGAGATTGGAAACTGAATTTAATGATGTCAGGCAGGCTGGGCGCCGATTGCTCCCACTCGTCGTTTGACAACTGGAAAAGTTTCTCAGCAGAGTTCAGAGTCTCCCCAGAGCTAACTGGTGTCCCTCCTCCCAGACGAGCCATGGGTTCAGTCTGAAAATGGAGACTCTAAAATAAGGTAGGATAGGGATTCTCAAAGTGGGTTCCGGGGACCCTTAGAGAGTTGGTCCCTGAGACGCTTCCGGATGGTATGGAAGGTCAAAATTATTTTCATAAGAATACGAAAGTGCTGTTTGTCTTCTTCATTCTCATTCTCACACGAGTGACCACTGACAGGACTGAAGAAAGTACCACCAGCCAAACACTATTCAGACGGCAGAACTGCGAGCAAATAAAATGGTTGTCGTAGACCACCAAGTCTGGGGGATGGCTTGTTTTGCAGCCATGGATAATTGTAATGGACCTGTCAAAGATGCATATTGATGCTGGCGGTACTGTGATTTGATTGGAGATCGCTTTAGTTTTTTTTCAGCCACGTAGGGGCTGCATCTGGATGTCACTAGGGAGAACAGGTAAAGGGATTATTCATGGGGACACAGATGAGAATATTTCTTGACCTGTTGGTAGCTCAAATAAGAAACAAAACTGTGGAGTTCCCTTTGTGGCTCAGCAATAAGGAACCTGACTAGTATCCATGAGGATGTGGGTTCCAGCCATGGGCTCGCTCAGTGGGATAAGGATCCCGCGTTGCCATGAGCTGTGGTGTGGGTCACAGATGCAGCTTGGATCCCACGTTGCTGTGGCTGTGGTGCAGACCGGCAGCTATAGCTCCGATTAGCACCCTTAGCCTGGGAACTTCCATATGCTACAGGTGCAGCCCTTAAAAAAAAAAGAAAAAAGAGTGAGGCTGTAAGCTCAGTCATGGTTTCCCCCTCCGGACAGAGCTAAAGGTGGCTGCTGACACTTGAAGGAGGTCTCTTCTGATGATTATCTGGGGGAGTTCACAGCGATGACGTGACGGTGGGAGGGAGAGAAGGAAGGTGGTGAGGATAAAGACGACGAGGATGTTGGTGGTGATGGCAGTGCTGCTGACTGTATAGTGAGCTGGGTCCTGGGACTAGTCCTGAAACGAGAGAAGTGTCTCCTGGGATCACACTTTGTGATGGAGAGGGCACAACCTTTGGTGTCAGAAGACCGGGTCCAAGGGCTGGCATCACGGTCTTGGATAAGTCACGCCTCCCACGTGAAGCTCAGTTTCCTAACTGCTAAGATGGGAAGAGCCGTACTCCCAGCTCTTCCTCCCTGACCGAATTTTCACGAGGGTCAAGCGAGAGTATGTCAAAGTGCTCTATAAACTGTAAAGTACTATGCAAAAGGGAAGAATATTACGATAAGAGATAGGAGATTGTTGCTAAAAGGATCCTTCCCTATACTTAAGCAGTTCAGAGAAAACACAGAGCAGATGATTAAAGACCTTTCTGCGAGAAGTCTTTTTTTTTTTTTATGTCTTTTTAGGGCCGCACTCACAGTATACGGTTTCCCAGGCTAGGGGTTGATCAGAGCTGTAGCCGCTGGCCTACACCACAGCCACAACGGCGAGGGATCTGAGCCACGTCTGCGACCTGCACCAGAGCTCACAGCAATGCTGGATCCTGAGCGAGGCCAGGGATCAAACATGTGTCCTCATGGATGCTAGTCAGATTCATTTCCGCTGAGCCACAATGGGTACTCCTGCAAGAAGTTTTTAAGTTTTCCTATGAGAGTTACTGAGCTTGCTGCCCCCCCATAGTAGCCAGCCAGGAAAAGGCGATATGGCTCAGCAAATAAATACAGGCTCCACACTTCCCAGGTTCTTGAGAGTGTGGCATTTTCCGTTGTCTTTCCAGTATGATAAGAAAACCAGTCAGTGTTTCCTAGGGGTTCAGCACTGTGCAAGAAATTACAGATAGGGTTGAGGAAGACACCTGCTTGTAGTACGTAGAATAATGGCCCCCCAAAGACTGCTCATCTCCGGAACTTGTGAATATGTTAGTCTGCACAGGGAATTCAGGCTGGAGATGGAATTACGGTTGCTAATTGGCTGATTTTAGGATGGGGAGATTATCCTGAGTTATCTGGGCAGCCCAATGGAAATACAAGCATCCTTAAAAGTGGAAGAGGGGAGTTCCCTCTGTGGCTCAGCGGAAATGAACCTGACTAGTATCCATAAGGACATGGGTTTGCTCCCTGGCCCCGCTCGGTAGGTTAAGTGGTGTTGCCATAAGCTGTGGTGTAGGCTGCAGATGCCGCTTGGATCTAGCATTGCTGTGGCTGTGGCTTAGGCCGGCAGCTGCAGCTCCGATTTGACCCCTAGCCTGGTAACTTCCATATGCCGCAGAGGTAGCCCTAAAAGGCCAAAAAATTAAAAAATTTAAAAAGTGGAAGAGGGAGGCAGGAGAGGGAGAAGCAGAGAGATGCAGTGTGAGAAGGACTCAGCCCACTGTTGTTGCTGGCTTTGAAGACAGAGGAAAGGGCCACTAGACAAGGAATGTGAGCAGCTTCCAGAAGCTGGAATAGATTCGACCCTAGAGCTTCCAGAAGGAACCGTGATCCTACAGACACCTTGATTTTAGCCTGGGGAGACCCATTTCATATTCCTGACCTCTATGGTTGGGTAATTAATTTGTACTGTCTAAGCCCCTACTTTTGTGATAATTTATTTTAGCTGCCGTGGAAAACCAAGATACTGCCCCACGGCCTCTGAAAGAAGCCACCTTTATGGGAGAACTGGGCAAAAGAGTGAGAGGTTTGACTCAGTGCCACACACCGTCAGTGGAATTTGGGTTCCATGTGTCATGATAAGTTCAAAGACCTAAACCAGCAGGCAACAAGCAAAGCCTGTGAGTTTTTCCATTTTTGAAGCTACAGTTGTCCACATAGGAAGTAGTAAGAGCACCAGTGGCCAAGCTATATATAACCTAGCATCTAACACTGATATATTTGCTTATGTCTGTCTTCCCCTCACATAAAATATAAGCTTTGTCAGGTTCGCTGCTATAGCGTCAATGCTCAACATAATTCCTGGGTCACAGTAAGTGTTCAATAATTTTTTATTAACAAATTCACATATCGGAGTTCCCATCGTGGAGCAGCGGAAACAAATCTGACCAGGAACCATGAGGTTGCAGGTTCGATCTCTGGCCTCGCTCAGTGGGTTAAGGATCTGGGGTTGCCATGAGCTGTGGTGTAGGTCGCAGATGCCGCTTAGATCTGGCATTGCTGTGGCTGTGGTGTAGGCCAGCAGCTACAGCTCCAATTAGACCACTAGCCTGGGAACCTCCATATGCTGCGGGCGAGGCCAGAAAATGACAAAAGACGGAAAAAAAATTCACATATCAACAAACTTTTGTTGACTATGCATCAATACTAGAAAATAAGTTCTTTGTAGGCAGAGATTTGTATCTGTTTTATTAGCTGCTGTATTTGTGTGAAAAGAACAGTACCTTGCAGTCGGTAAACATTTATTGCATAGAATGAATGAAGGATTTAAAGAATGAAACATAAAAGCCCTTGCATTTTAGAAGCTGGTAGTCTAGAGACCTCTGGTTTCAAATTCTTCAAAATAGCCACTTCCACCAAAATTGAATTCACCGTACTCCTCAAAACTTCCAGTAGTCTTCAATGATTTGTCAAGTCACTGTGTTGTGGGGGAACAGGGAGAAGGCATGAAGAAGAGTCAGGGAGATAAAATGAGATTCTAAGTCAAAGATATTTTGGCCAGATAATATGAGGACTTGTCTAGACAGAGTATTTATTTTTTGAAACAATTCATTTCCATTTTTATTTATTCTTTATTTTTGGCCGCACCCATGGCATGCAAAAGTTAGAGAACCAGGGATGGAATCTGCGCCACAGTAGTAACCCGAGCCACAGCAGTGACAATGCTGGATCCTTAACTGCTAGGCCACCAGGGAACTCCGTCATTTATTTTTATAAATGTACAATATTTGTAATTTTACTCCAGGACATGCTTCACTGTAACAGAGTCAAGAAGCTATAGAATCCTCTGTCTCTTAAGGTCTGTTCCACCTCCCTCGGAGAAAACCGCTGTTGAGGGTATAGCCCGTATCCCCGCCTCTTCAAATAGCTTACTAGATGTCTCATTTTCAGAACTGCTTAAAATAAGTATAAGCCTAGACCTCGATCCGATCCAAAACTGCTGAGAAAAACAGCTCAAAAACATATACTAAAAATAATGTGAAAGAGAACCATGTCACAGAAATCCCTAGATGGGAAAAATCATTTTGAAGATTGTTGTGGTGTGTACAATAGCTGGTTTTCCCAGGCTCTATATTTTTGTCCCCTTAAGTTTTTTCATATCTTGAAATTACCAGGAGCTCTAGGTCTATTTGCCTGAGAATGAACCTCTATTACTGTAAAAAAAAAAAAAAAAAACTTTTCCCGATGCTCATAGGAATGATATTTTTGTGAAAAGTTGAATAAGATACTTTGAACAACTTTGTAGAAATATCAGTCACTATCTGTCATCCAAACGATTCCTACTCAGGAGTGACAATGGACCCCTTGAGAAGAAAGACATATCCGCAAACCAGGACTGCAACTCGGTGGATAACCTCTTAGAGGTCCTTGGACTTCTCTCTCACCGATATTCCCTCCTAACTTTGTGTTGACCTGACGCTTAAAGCCGAATTTATACTATAATTATAATTAATATCTGTATGTTACTTAACAGTTTATAAAGCAATTCCCCACCCATTTTCTTATTTGTTCTTTGAACTTCCCAAGAGATGTGTGCTGTTGCTCTTATGGTGACTATTAGCCCCCATTACTCAGATGAGAAAACTGAGGCTCAGGGAGCTTAAATGACCTGTCAAAGATCACATGGTCTGTTAGCAACAGGACTTTGGCCTTCAAATCTCTTGCCTTTCCTTGAAGCAATATTGGCCCCCAGAGAAGAAACTTTGGGTCATAACCTCCTGTCATCATCAAAATTCTCAGCAACTGGAGTTCCTGTCGCGGCTCAGCCAAATTGAATCTGACTAGCATCCATGAGGACACAGGTTTGATCCCCGGCCTCACTCATTGCGTTAAGGATCCGGCATTGGTGTGAGCTCTGGTGAAGGTCGCAGAAGCGGCTCGGATCCCTCACTGCTGTGGCTGCGGTGTAGGGGTCCCATTTGACCCCTCGCCTGGGAACCTCCATATGCTATGAGTGCGGCCCTAAAAAAAAAAAAAAATTCTCAACAACTTGTAGGAAAAAAAAAATTAGGTAAAGTGTTTTATTTCGTTGGCTTTTTTTTTTTTTTTCATGCAGCCACTACAAAGTGTCCAGTGTGTCTCTGAGGTGTCTGCTGAGATGGGGAATTGCTCCAAGGGGAATAGTCAACATGTGCCTCTGGCCGCCTCTAACTCCAAGACCTGATGGAGGCCCTGGCTGGCGTGTTCCACATGAATCCAGAACCACAAGCTCCCCTTTTGCTCAAGAGGGCACCGGGGTTCCCCACAGCCTGTTGGCCAACAGCACCCACCCCAGCATCACACTTGCCCCGCCTGGGGTCTCACTGTTCATATCGCCCTGCATCAGGCCAGAGAGGCGGACAAGTGGGTCTGATACTTTAGGGGCCTTCCAAGACTTTATAGAGTTTAACAGCTGGTTTGGAAAGATGGAAGGCCTATGGGTTGGACCTCTAAGCCCCCCGGGAAGGTATGTCAGGCTTCAGGCTCAGGTGGTCTGACTCGTTAACTCCCTTTGTTGACATGGGTGGGAGCAAAGCACCATGGGAGAGCCCTGCAGTGAATAAATATAAAGTGGGGCCAGGGGGAACTGAACTTGAATCCCGCCTCTGCCACGGAAGAGGTAGAAACTTTCTAACTTCAGAGATTCCCTTTGATCATGGAGGTGAGATGGAGGAGCATTATCTGCCATTTCTGGAATATAAGGTTATTATAACAACTCAGAAAAAGTTTGTGAAAGCACCTAACAGCTCTAAAGCAACATCTGTTTGGGTTTTGTTATTGTTGGTTTGTCTTCCAGATAAAAATCTGCCCATAAAATCTTCTGCAGTAAAGGGACACTGATACAAACACATGGCTCGGCTCCCACATCTCCTCGTGTGTACCCTTCTAGACAGTGAATTCCTTTCTTCTCCTTTGTACCTGTACCTGCTTGAGTCCTTTCCGTAATGACTTATCTTAGTACTAAGCTTTAGTCCTCCTTCTCAAGTCGTCTGAGGAGACCTTGAGAGAGACCTATTTAGTGGGTGGAAAAGTAACTACAGAGTAGAAATGAAGTCTCCCTTCTGTGCCTCCTAATTTTAGCCATGCTGCTCAGACTGCTACTCTGAGTTAATAAAGTTGGGGTTCTATATCCAGGCACTGTATTTTTGTCCTCTACTTCTTCTATATTTACAGAGCTTTTATCTGAGCCCACGGCTGCTGAATTAAAGTTCATGTTTCCCAGCTTCCCTTGAGAGGGATGTGACTTAGTTCCGGCCAATGGGATTGGGCAGAAAGAAGTGTGCAAATTTTGGGACCTACCCTTAAAGGGAATGTAACCTCTTTCCTTTTCCCTCCCTGGAATGCTGATGTGCAGGTAGCATTGGTCACCGTCTCAGGCCACAGGATAGAAGCCAGGTGTTAAGGAAGGCAAGCAGGATATTAGAAGCAGTCCAGGGTCCTGACCCTGCTGAGCCATCCTACCTTTGACACGGGACAGAGAAATGAATTTCTTTTTGGTTTAAGCCATTGTTTTTAGGTCCCCTGTGATGGCAGCCTTACATACATCATAACAGAGATTATAAAGAGGAATACTTTGAAGTCTACAGCTTCATACGTTTTGAGCTTGGGAAATTCCATGTCTTCCCCAGATCCTGGCCTAAAATAGGAAAAACTCACAGATGCCCTCTTATGATTTCCAACATTGTTATTATTAAAGCTGTTGTTGCCATTAACATTGATTTAAATAAACCAAGTGAAATAAGTGTGGACAACAACAGCAAAATAGATAAGGTGGGATTCATCGAAATTAAGTACTTTTGTGCATCAAAGGACATTACCGAGACAGTGAAAAGACAACCTACAGAAAGGGAGAAAGTAATTATAAGTCATTTATCTGATAAGAGCCTAGTATCTAGGATAAACAAAGAATTCTTACAACCCAACAACAACAAAATAAACAGTCCAGTTAAAAAGTGGGCCAATAAATAGGCATTTGTACATTTGCTTCAAGCCCATGAAAAGATGCCCAGCATCAGTAGTCACTAGGGAAACGCACATCAAAACCACACTGAGCTGCCTTGCACACCTACTAGAATGGCTGTATTTTTTTTTAAAAAGGGAAAATAGAAAGAGTTCGTTAGAGGAATTCCCGTCGCAGCAGAAATGAACCCGACTAGGAACCGTGAGGTTTCTGGTTCGATCCTTGGCCTCACTCAGTGGGTTAAGGATCTGGCATTGCCGTGAGCTGTGCTGTAGATCACAGACACAGCCTGGATCTGGCGATGCCCTGGCTGTGGTGTAGACCGGCCGCTGTAGCTCTGATTTGACCCCTAGCCTGGGAACCTCCCTATGCCAGAGGTGCAGCCCAAAAAAGACAAAAAGACAAAAAAAAAAAAAAAAGAGAGAGAAAGAAAGAGTTGGTTAGGATTTGGAGAAATTGAAATCCTTGTACACAGATGATGGAAATGAAAATGATTGAGCTGCTGTGCAAAACAGTTTGGTTTTACCTCAAAAGGTTAAGCATAAAATTACCCTATGACTCACCAATCCCACTTGTAGGCATATCCCCCAAAGAACTGAAAATAGGTACTCAAACCAACATATGTACACACGTTTACGGCAGCACTATTCACGATAACCAAGAGGGGGGAAATGATTCAAAGGCCCATTAACAAATGCATGGATAAACATATGGTGATACAGACATACAATAGAATATTAGCCAAAAGAACGAATGAAGTACTGACTGACACACGCTGGAATGTGAATAAACCTCAACGACATTAATTGAAAGAACTCAGATGCAAAAAGATTGTATGATTCCATTTATAGCAAATATCGAAAATGGGCAAATTTATAGAGACAGAGAGTAGACTGGTGGTTGCTAGGGCCTGGGGCAAGAGGAGAATGGAGAGGAATTGCTTAAGGGGGGGTTCTTTCGGGGTGATGAAAATGTGTGGGAACTAGATGGAGGTGGTGGTTGTACATTTAAATGTGTTAGCTAAATGCCACTGAATGGGTCCCTTAAAGTGAAAAATGGTTAATTCTATGTTATATTAATCTCACCTCAGCCTTTAAAGAGAAGCCACGGGGCCCCAGATCAAGAGCGATGTTGTTTGCTTGCAGGGAGATGGCCGGTGGCACGAGGATCGGCTTAAAGCAAGATCGGGAACCCTCTGAGCAACCCGCCTGAGACTGAGCATGGGAAGCAAAAGCTCCTGCTCCTCCTCCCAGCCATTCATTAGGCTCCCACCTGCTACTTGTCAGGTAACGTTAGTCGTGCAGGTGTCCCGGGGCCTGGAGCGTTCTTGCTCTTCCAGATCCCTTCTTCACGACGTTAATGAGAACGTGACCACAGCTCTGAGGTGGATGTTTGGGCTGTATTCAGAGGCGGGCGGCCCGCCCAGGTTCTGGTTCCAAGCCTGACTGTGTCCCGCCCTCGCTTTATATTCCTGAGAAAGTCAGTTACTCTGAGATGGAGTCTTCTCAGTTTCAAATGGGACTAAATCACATTTTCCGTAATTCCATGCAATATCCAGAAACTGCTTGCTTCTCAGCACCTCCCCCGCTGCCACCCTGGTGTGAGTCACTGTCGTGTTTCCTTGGAAATGCAGTGGTGTCCTGACCGGTCTCCCTCCATCTGCCTTTGCCCTCCCTGCAACCTGCTGTTAAGCTGCCGTAAGACCAGTCAGACTTATTTCCACC
Source organism: Catagonus wagneri (assembly GCA_004024745.2). Taxonomy (NCBI): domain Eukaryota; kingdom Metazoa; phylum Chordata; class Mammalia; order Artiodactyla; family Tayassuidae; genus Catagonus; species Catagonus wagneri. The sequence goes on along the minus strand of PVHT020000105.1, from coordinate 16,523,526 downwards.
CTAAGTCAGACTGTGTTGCTTCTCGGCTCAAAGCCCTCCAGAGCTGTCATCTCAGTCAGGGCGATTCCCATACGATGAGATTCTTGCTTCCACTCTGATAGCACCGCCAGCCCCGTACCCGCTACGCCCAATGGTCTTCCTATTCCTGCCTCAGGGCCTTTGAACTTGCTGTTCTCTCTACCTGGAAGGTGGCTCTAGCCCTTGCCTCCTCCAGGTCTCTGCTTGGATATCATCTTACTAGGAGGTCTTCCCACCCTGGCACTCCTTTGCCCATTTCCTGCAAGTTTTTGCTTCCTGTTACGATACAGTCAGCACCATCCAACGTTTAACGCCAAAACAAAATAATCTGTTTACTTTTATTTTCAAATTGGTCTCTCTCTCTCTAAAATGTAAGTTCCATGAACTGTTTTGCACACCGCTGTATCCGCAGTGACCAGAATAGTGCCTGGAACGTAGTAAGTGGTCTGTAACTATTCGCTGAACGAATGAATGGGTTCCTCTGGAGAGCAAAGAAGGCAATGAATGTGAAAGCACTATACAAGGATTTCATTACTTGTGTCAAATTATTAAGGTCTACACTAGAAGGATTTATGTTATGTGGGGAAAATAAGAGAAATTCAGATGTTCACTATTCAGAAAACTCTCAAGAACTCCAAAGGATATCTTAGGATCTGATAAAGCCTCCGTCTTTAAACCCACATCATTAGTCCTCTTCCCAGAACCATTTCATCAACCTTAATGGAATGGACTTGAGATGAGCCGCTTCCTGATACGTGTGAGTCGAAGGAGCCTGAGTATTTCATAGCCTGTGTGGGATTTTATGAACATATCAGATTGGCTTTTTATTTGCTGCTGCAAAAATTAAATTAGGAATGAAAGTAATTTGGTTCAATGAAAATAAAAAACTAACTCAAAGTAGGGGGAAAAAAAGGCCAAATCACGCAGAGGTCAGAACTGCCAGGAAGGTTCCTTCTTAAAGTCTTATAAATAGAAGGTAATTTCTAAAATGTCAAGGGTTTCTCGGCTCAATTAAAATTATTTGTAGCACAAACGGTTGAGACCAGGGAGTGCTTTAAACCATGGAAATGCAGTCACAAGAATAATAAGCAACTAGGTTATTGTTGTTTAGGAGAAACCTTATTTAAATGTTGAAGAATTTCAATCATGTCGGATGCCAGAAAAGGCCAGTTATAAAGGGGAGCAGAGCTGTTTTCCCCCTGCTTCTACTTAGAAATAGGAAACAGCCGAGAGCCATTTTGCAGTCGAAACAACTTCATTTCCCATGTCCGTTTGGAAGAAAGAGCTATAACTCAACCAATACACATTTAGGACAGATTGGGGAATGGCTGCTATGACTGCAGCCCTGAGCTACGAGCATATAAGTTCTTTCTAAATGTGTTTTGGACTCTGGGGCTGTCATCTACTAAAGGATGAATTTTGCAAATATTATGAACTGATCCATTTGGGAAGCAAAAACAAATACCGGATAGACCCGGCTTTTGTCATAGATAAATAGTTCTTTACACAGCAAGCCCAGGAGTGTTCAGAGCAACCTTGCAAAGTCCAATGAAGTGTCGATTCAAGCCGGAGGCAGTATCATTTACTGTCAACATGGACTGTCACCGCTTATGGCCATAATCGGAAAAATTACTGATGACTGATACTGACGGCAATGATGATTACTCTTGCAATCAGCTTAATTAAAATAATGAAGTGCTGCTGCACACGACTTAGTTGTGCCTCGGGCGGGATAACGTACACACGCCGCAAGGAAGCCACCATCCGGCGTGGTGTTCATATTTCAACCCTGACACGACCAGGGAGCCCTGGAGAGGTTGTGTGTGATGCTCGTGGTCCCCTTCTTTCTCTCTTAGGCTCACGGTTCCGCATCCTTCTCACACGTACAATTGCTGGAGTGACGATGACAAGAGTTGTTCTGGTTACTCATTTGGGCTGCAGACGGAGCCCAGCGGATGGTTGGGCCTGTTCCCCCACCCCCCGCCCCGGCCACTGGCCGTCCCTTGGAGCTGCCCACCAAACTCGGTGGGGGTGACAAGCTATGCTCTGTGCTTTTCCCACCACCCACAACCCCGAAGTGAGGGAGAGAGACGCTTCGGAGCTCCTGGGACAACCGGCTCTGAAAGGGGCTTTGGGCGAGCTTGTACCATCAGTTTCTTTTTCCTCCCAGAGTTTATGGCTGCTTTCTTTTCCTCTCTTCCTCCAACGCCTGGGATGTGGGGGAGACAGGAGGAGAAAGCATTAAAAAAAACCTTGGAGGGACTTGAACCACCCAGAAGGCCAACCTCAAACCCAGTCCAGCGTCCATTTCACATAATTGGTGAGGGCCTTAAAAACACAAACAGCTCTCATCCACAGCAGGAAGATCAAAGCGACATTTACCCGCTCACTTAACTTAGAAAAAGTAAAACACCCAGCGCAAATTGTGGGCTTTTAACTACCTTGCGGGACCCAAAACCTAATCACGGTGCCAAGGACTATAAACATGCAGGAAGGAAGCAGACAGGCATTAAAATCTGATTATGAGGCCAGCGGGGCTGATAGGGCCTGAAGGCCCAGCTCCCCGCGGAGGGGTCCGGCGGGAGAGCAGGGAGAGGGAGCGAAATCAGGCGTGAGCATCTTCTCTGCACCTTTAGAGGAACGGAGAGCCACGCGGGCCGCCGCAGCTGACCTCCTTTCAAGGGAAAATTCGGCCTCAGCCGTGCATGGAATTCTTCATTTCTGCTCACACCCGAAACACACATTGCATGCCAGTTACAGAGAAGTAGCAAAATGCAAACTCGCAGAGCGTTATCACAGCAACTTTCTCTGGCTACTGGGAACTGGGATTTGTTTCATTCGTTCATTCAGCAAACATTTATTGAGCACCTACGCCAGGCTGTGTTCTGGGTGCCCAGGGCCTGGCAGTAACCAGACAAAGACCCTTGCCTTGATAGAGCTTATGTTCTAGTACAGAGAGGTACACAGTAAACACACTGGCAAAAATGTGAGTATGCCCGGGGCGGGGACGTGGGCGTGGGCTTCAATTTTAGATCTCAGACAGCCGGAAAAGACCTGCAGTGACAAGGAGATGCTTAAGGAGACACCTGAGGAAGTGCTTCTTGGAAAAGCCAGGATCGAAATTAGGAAGAACTATCAGGACAAGGTATTAAAAGAAGGAGCAGGACTGGCATTTATGGAATGCCACCCTGTGACAGGCACAGTGTTGGCCACTTTACCAGTATTAGCTCTTTAATTTAATAGTGCCCTCTGTTGGCACTCATCTAATTGCAACAAGCTATGTGGCCAAGGCTAAAGGTACTCAGGCCAGGGCTCAGGGTGCCTGTCATCTCAACTCTGACGTCCTCTTGGCCCCTAAATGACTCAGTGGGGTCACTCTTTTTTTTTTTTAAATGAATAGTTTGGCATTCCTTTTTATTTTTTTATTTTTATTTTTATTTTTTTTAAGGCCGCACCCGTGGCATGTGGAGGTTCCCAGGCTAGGGGTCGAATTGGAGCTACAGCTACCGGCCTATACCACAGCCACAGCAACACCAGATCCGAGCTGTATCTGCGACCTACACCACAGCTCATGGCAACACTGCATCTTTAACCCACTGAGCAAGGCCAGGGATCAAACCCACAACCTCATGGTTCCTAGTTGGACTCATTAACCACTGCGCCATGACGGGAACTCCCAGTGGGTTCACTCTTGAATTAAGGTCTTGCTTGCAGCTAGGTAAAAACACATTTCCTGGACCTGCTACCTCTGGTCTTGATTTTTCTATGGAATGTGTTACCCTCGGCACTGTCAGCACTTTAGACAGGGTAAGTCTTTGCAGTGAGGGCTGTCCTGTGCATGGCAGGATGTTTAGCTGCATCTCTGGGTTCTGGTCCCTAGATGCCAGTAGTACTCCCCCAGGGGCAACAATCAAAGATATCTCCAGACTGCCCTTTTGCCCTGATCACACTCTCCCCTCTGCCTCAGTGTCCGTTCTCACTTTTAAGCAGCAAAGACTCACTTATCCTTTAAGGCCCAGCTTCAGTTGCATTGCTTCAGCCAAGTCTTTCCCAACATTTATCTCAACGCTTTCAAAATGAATGGATCTGGAACTATATGCCCATAGCCCCTTGATCACACTTCTACTGCTGCATTAGATCTTAGCTCATCCATCCATCTGTCCATGCAACAAGTGTTTATTGAGTACCTGCTATGTGCCAGGCATTCTTCTAGACCCTGGGGATCAAGAAATCTAGCAAAAAACTCTGCCTTTGCTGAGCCTACCTTCAGAGACAGGGAGCTAGAAAATAAAATAGCCAAATATATGTCATATGGTCATGGTGCCAGGAGCCACACAGTGTTCTGGAAATAGAAATAAGCTAGACCAAATCTCTGCCTTCCAAGAGCCCATGGTCATGGGGGGAAGAGGTGTAGAGCAGAGGTGGAAGAATACCAGTAAAGGGTTGGAGGGGAAGGAGAAAGAGCATGTACATACTCTACCCAAGAATGAGGAGTTCCCAAAGTCACAAAGAGGTCAGTGAGACACTCCTGAAGCCTTGGGGAAGGCTGCTATTTGCCAACTTCCGGCCTAAGCTTCAGGAGAACCCTCTTAGAGGATTAGGACATTTACAGGGTGGAATGCATTTTAGAGGCCTGGCCTCAGATGTGTGAAAAAGAGACAACTTCTAGAAATGGTTAAATGGAATCTCTATCCAAATTTACCTCAGGCCTGAATTGTCCCCTTTGCTTCAAGGTCACTTGACAAGTAGTGATGAAGACAGAACTGGAAGCCCTGAGGTCACACCCCTGATTCACATCTTGTTCCTGAACCTCGAAACTTCCTGAATTTTGTGTTCCTTAGATGGGACGTCCCGTGGGCCATGGAGCTAAAGGAACTGAAAAACACCTCCATCCTTCCGAGATTAGACCTCATTTGCACATAAGGGCAGACAAATTTCCATAATGCCACCCCAGACAGAATATTCAGGAATTATAAAGGCTGTCTCCCAGCACACCCCCTAAACCAGAATATGTAAAATAAAAAGCCAACAGCCATTCTAAAAGACTTTAAATCTCAACAAAAGACCCTGTGGGTTTTACTGCCCTATTTTCCCTGTTTGTCTGAATTCTCCCACCTCCCCATCTGCTAAGACTTCAGGGATATGTTGACTTTTATTTCCTCCAAGTAGTTAATCTCTGCAAACCAGGTTCCAAACGGGAGGTTTAAGCTGGGGATCAGTTCACTCTGTGTGTAGGTCATTTAAGAGCTTGATCTCATCTTTGAAATATAGATTAGCCAGAAGAGTATGAGTTCAGCATTTCTATGTAATGTTTCATTGATCCTACAGGCCAGCTGGACATGGCTTCAGACGGATACCTAAAAATTAGTTTTAAAACTTTCCCATCTTTTAATATTTTATAACCTGTCAGAAAATCAATTATGGACTCTGCCCGCTTTCAACGCTTGGTTTCATAGGAGCCGATGTTTTTAACCAAAGTGAAGTTCTTTCCTCTCGTTTACAAAAAGCAATGGACAAATTCAGAGTGAATGATGACTTCAGGGAAATTCTTGGATTTGTAAAGATTTGGAGATGAATTGAATAGCTTTGACCTGCCAAGTCCAGAGCTTGAATTTCTCTCTTTCCAGGGCAACAGCCAGGGACTGGCTTCCCTAAACCCTGGGAAAGATCAGGGATCCAGAGGTTAGTGCTGTGGGGACCTAGCCATAATTTGAATTTATCCAATATCTTGATACATTCCCTCAAGCCCCGTGAATCACAAAGGGCTTTCTCCAAAACCCATCCCTCCTTTTATGTACACACATACACATGGGGAAGAGTCTTTCAGATTTAAAAACATGTTCCCACTTTTTTGTAGCAAAGGAGGATTTAAAGGAAAGAAAAACATTAGGAGATATGCCAAAGTGATTTTTTTAAATTTTCTTTTTTGCCTTTTATGTATTCTATAAAATTTCTACTATGAAAATGTATTAATTTTATAAGGAAATAATATTTTTTTAAATAAGAACTTACATAAAGTCACACCAATATAACACCAAGAAAGTGGAATGAATTTCGGTATCAGGTTAACAATAAAAATTCCAACTTCCAAAGCATGGGAATTTTAAAGAAAACACACATGCACCAATCCCTACCAAATGGCCATATTCATCAGGATGAACCATAATTCATCCCATGAAGATATCAGGCACTCATATTCAAGTAAGCGAGTAAGGAAGGAGGGACAGCAGGGAGGGAGAGGGAGGAGAAAAGATAAAGTCCTGGGCTAGGAGGAAAGGGAATAAAAAGAAGAGGAGATGAAGAGTCAGAAAAAGAAGTCAGTAAATTGAGTCAGGTGGCTGAGGAACCAATAAGGTGTCTGTGAAATTCCAGTTCGCCTCTTACCCATGTTTATGGCAGTAATATCAGGAACTGGGTTACAATACCCTTCATCTCCGGGTGGTAGCTCTGGCACCACTGAATGTTATTCTTTAGGTGGAAGTAAAACATTTGCTGTCTTTGTTACACGGACATTTAATAACCAGAAGAGTCCTGGAGAAAGACACTCACAAGTAGCTGCCTTTGAAATGTTGCCCACTACTGCCAGAACACGGATGCCAGTTACCGGCCTCTCCTGACAAATAGCAGCCTGAAAACCAACAAGCAACAGTCTAGCCACCAGCTAACCGAGTCTCTCGGACCTCCCAGTGGCTAAAAGCTTGGGAAGTCTTGGTGTTCAGCCCAGAGCACAGAGACAATAAAGTGGTTGCTTGGTTGAAGGCAGACGGGGGAGGGAGAGGGGGCGGCCATATTGAATCACAGTGAACTTGAGTTTGCCAGACAGATTAACAATTTCTGGGCCTACCTGCTTGGTTGGTTCTGAGAACTCAGTGATTTCTTATTTATTGCATTTGCCAAATTTGCCGAGTCCCTGAAATGTGTCACCAGGCAAATTAACCAGGGTTTTTTTGTTTTTGTTTTTTTTCTAGTAAATGCAAGGAATCCTACTGTTTTCTTAGTCCCAGTTGGCAATGGCACTTCACCTTGGTTGGCTGAAATGACTAAACATCCTCCTACTTATTAGTTACAGAGGTGCCCCAGTGTAGGCCTCACTCTCAAGTCTACCTCTCACTAGCTGTGGGACTTTGAGCAAGTAAATTTACTTCTCTACCTGAGTGTCCTCACCTCTAAAAATGCAGAAGATAATAATAGCTGCTACCTCCTGGAGTGGTTGTAAGGATCATCCTTATTAATGAATGTGAAACATTTAGCAACGTGCCAGGCATGAGTTTAGAGCTCTGTTATAATTTCAATCATCAGCATATATTTTTAGCACCTGTTGTGTGCCAGGCACCAGGCCGAACACCAGGAATAGAAAAGTGAGGCTGTCTTTGGAGCTTACATTCCAATGAAGTAACAATAAAAATCATAACAAAAATAGCAGTAACACTGGCAGCTAAAATTTATTGGGGGTATAATATGCAAAATCTAATTTGATCTTCATAAAACCTTAAGAGGTAGCTAAGAATATTATTTATAGGGGTGGAATCCACAGGCTTAAAAAGGTTAAATACCTTGATCACACAGCACAGCTGGTGTGTGGCAGAGCCAGGGCTAGAACCAACCAACACTGCTCCTGAGTTCTAGGTCAACCCCGTCTTTCTATGATTTTAGAGGAGTGCGGGATACATGCAAATAACAATCATGGGCGTTCCTGTTGTGGCTCAGCAGAAATGAATCTGACTAGGAACCATGAGGTTGAGGGTTTGATCCCTGGTCGCTCAGTGGGTTAAGGATCCGTCATTGCCATGAGCTGTGGTGTAGGTCACAGATGAGGCTTAGATTTGGCTTGGCTGTGGCTGTGGCTGGCAGCTGCAGCTCTGACTTGACCCATAGCCTGGGAATTTCCATATGCCATAGGTGTGGTACTAAAAAGCAAAAACAAAAACAAAAAAGTCATTGTCCTTCCTCTACTTCTTTTATGCCAGCACCCGTTTAACATGATGACATTAAGCTACCCAGTGTAAAACATTTTTCCTGCTGGTCAGAGGAAAAACTCAGCATCTGAAAGACCATTTAACACTGTTCGGCTTTGCCTTCATGCTGGGAGACAAGTGCACTTCTCAAGGCCCACCCTGAGCCAATCACTGGAGAATGGTTTAATTGGTTAATCATATAAATTACAATCACTTAATCATTTTAATCACCATCAGCCAATTAGCTTAGAGTTATGGGCTCTGAGGTAACAGTTATGCAAATGTTTGTTCCACTGTAGGCTATTAACAGCCATATTTTCTCCATCAAGCAGACAGAGACTGATGGGTGGGGGAAGAAAAGGAAAGTGAGCATTTGTTTAGTTTAAACTTCTTTCCTGTTAGGTTATAATGAAGCATTCAGTGGGGAGATGCACCAGGCACAGCGATTTCTTTATTTTACTCAATATGAGTGAGGCCCCTGGGGACAGTGCAGGTGGTGGAGCTGGAGGACGGGCCAGCTAAGAAACTTGTGCAGAGACTGAGTTTAGCCTGCTAATGCTGAGAGTGGTGACTGATGGCCCAGGGCACTGTCGTGTTGTAGATAAGGAAACTGAGGACCAAATGGGTCATGACTTTTGCTGCTGCTTCTCCTCCACCAGGGCACAGGGACTGTCCACCAATAATGCAGGGGAGTTAGATCACGTGTGAACAGAGCATCTGTCTATACTTCATTGCCCTCATAATGATAATAATTTCCTGATAATTTCAATGAAGAATATTTATAACAGCCTTGGAAAGATAAGCTCTGAAGTTTTGAAAGCTCCCTGAAACATTGGTGATGGGAGAGTGAGGTGCTCTATACATCCCTGGTTTAGTGCCTGGCTCATGATAGTTTTTAAGTAAATACTTGTGAATGGACAAATTACTAATGGCTAAATGGTAACCTAAGGGCAAGGGAAATAAAGGGGTTCTAGTCTGCTTAATGTGAATGAGCTCTGCAAACACATATGTATGTGCCAGCCTGCCCGAGACGCTGTGCAGCCCTCTACTAGCTTTTATCTCTCATAGCACCTGGTGTGATAGAGCTTTCTGCTGGACAGTCAGTAGATTGAACTGGCTCATTCATGAGCCTCCTGATGTAATATTTTCAAGAGCTACAACAGTGAGAAACAATCAGAATTTCAAAGATAGAACTGACTTTGTCAGGAATGTGCAGGAAGTGACATGGTCTTATGGTTCTCAAAAGACACAAGAGACACTTTGTGACTATATCAGTCTAGTCTATCTTCAAGGAATGCCTCAAGTGTCTCTGAGATTTCGCCTGCCTTTGCTGGTTAGTTAGGGGTATGGTTGGGGTTGGATCCTCTCCCTTCCTTTTTCCAAACACACACACACACACACACACACACACAGTATATTTATTACAAAATAAAAGCAAAAATAAACCAATGGGACCTAATTACACTGACAAGCTTTTGCACAGCAAAGGAAATCATAAAAAAGCCCAAAAAGACAACCTATAGAATGGGAGAAGATAGTTTCAAACAATGTAACTGACAAGGGCTTAATCTCTAAAATACATAAACAACTTATACAACTCAACAGCAAAAAAGCCAACAACCAAATTGAGAAATGGGCAAAAGACCTGAGTAGACATTTCTCCAAAGAAGATATACAGATGGCCAACAAGCATATGAAAAAATGCTCAACATCACTGATTATTAGAGAAATGCAAATCAAAACTACCATGAGATACCACCTCACATCAGTCAGAATGGCCATCATTAATAAGTCCACAAACAGCAAATGCTGGAGGTGGTGTGGAATGTAAGCTGTTGGTGGGAATGTAAGCTGGTACAGCCTCTATGGAAAACAGTATGGATGTACCTTAGAAAACTATACATAGAACTACCATATGACCAAGCAATTCCACTCTTGGGCATATATATGGACAAAACTTTCCTTAAAAAATACATATGTACCTGCATGTTCGCTGCAGCACTTCTCACAATAGCCAAGACACGGAAACAACCCAAATGTCCATCAACAGATAATTGGATTAGTAAGATGCGGTATATATACACAATGGAATACTACTCAGCCATAAAAAAGAACAAAATAATGCCATTTGCAGCATCATGGATGGATCTAGAGACTCTCATACAGAGTGAAGTAAATCAGAAAGAGAAAGACAAATACTATATGATATCACTTATATCTGGAATTTAATATATAACACAAATGAACCTTTCCACAGAAAAGAAAATCACGGACTTGGAGATCAGACTTGTGGTTGCCAAGGAGGAGGGGGAGGGAGTGGGATGGATTGGGAACTTGGGGTTAATAGATGCAGCCTATTGCCTTTGGAATGGATAGGCAATGAGATCCTGCTGTGTAGCACTGGGAACTATGTCTAGTCACTTGTGATGGAGCATGATGTGTGACTGGGTCACCATGCTGTACAGCAGAAAATTGACAGAACACTGTAAACCAGCTATAGTGGAAAAAATAAAAATCATTATACAAAAAAAATTTCATTCATTTACTAATAGTTGATATTGAACTTATGTTGTATGCCAAAGATCATGCAAGGGACTAGGCAAAGAGCACTTAACAGCAAAAAACTTGTAATATAATGACAAAGGGTTGTCAGATGCAGTAGAAGTCAGGTCTTGAAGGTTGACAGTGTCTTGAAGAACTTCCTGAAGGAGGTAGTGTTTGATCTGAAGAGAGGTTGGCTAGACAAAGAGATGAATTTAGGGAACTCCAAGGAGAAAAACTAATTGGCATCACAATTTACAGTATATAAATGTCTGAGTGATATGCATGCCACCAGTGTAGTGATAATTTTTAAACAGGCTTTCTATTTTCGAACTTAGTAGTTTTTAATTGCCTGAAGGGAGTAACTGGCCTTGTTTGAACTTGTTCACAGAGACAGAGCCCAGGGGGCTTACCCCAGGCTGGTGGGTCAGTAGAGGTTTCTTGGTAGCCTCTTGTTTAACCTGAGCTGATGACATTTCGCCTCTCACTTGCCTTGTGTTTCTCTTCCTCAAACAGGGAAAATGTTATTGACCTGACCTACCGCTGTTGTAAGGAAGAACATAAAAAATATGGCAACACACTTCAGAGAATGAGGAACTGCTATAAACAAATGCCTAACAATGACTATGCTTAGCTTAGTGAGACATGGAAAACAACGGGCAGAAATGGAAAATTGGACAAAAATCATATAAAGATGTTTTAAAGATTTTCTTCCTTTTGCATTTACAACACTCTATTATTGACTTTAGATTTTTTTTCCCCTTGCACTTAATTAGTCAAAAGCCAGGAAAACACACTCTGAAATCCTTTTCCAGATCAGACACTCACCAGAGCCCATATTTCTCAGGACAGAGAGTCGAACCACTCCCATCTTTGATCACTTCTATGTTTTCCAGTTTTCATACACACCCAGATTGTGCTATATTTCTTTGCCCTTGTGAGTGTGAAGTCACAGTGTTTGTCTTTGGGGATTCCCTCCACCTTCAGCCTGGAACAAAATATAGATTCCTGACTTCCTGGGGAGCTTGCTTTAATGAGGACACTTTAGCAAGACAACTCTCTTAAGCGATCTTATAAAATTAGAACAGCAGGTTCAAAACTGATTCTGTATGAAAAAGAATAGATATATATATATGTATAACTGAGTCACTTGGCTGCACAGCAGAAATTAACACAACATTGTAAATCAACTATACTTCAATAAAATTTTTAAAAAATGGATTCTGACTCCAGCACCGATGAGGTGTGGTCAGGCCATATGCCCAGTTTGGTTCAAATTCCTCTTATTTTTCAGAGTTCAGGATGGAGTTGGAACTTACCCTTAAGCAATTCCCTAGACTCTAAGTCTGGCTTGATTTATATAATATAAACTCCCCAGTTTGAGTGTCTCCAGAAGTAGACCCAGAGACAAGGATTCAAAAGTACGTAATTTCTTTGGGCGGGGAACACTTTGGGGGGGGGGCTGTTATATCGAGTGACAGGAGCTGGATCTTGGAAATGGCGTAGGATACATGCCCCAGAATTAGCCCACCAGACAACTGATGAACCGGGGGACTTAGATGCCAACTCCAACTGGTCACTGGTTGAAGGCTGTTGGGGGAGGGGTTAATTCTTGGGAGAAAGCTTGGCACAGTTCCAGAAAGAGCCCTTGGGCCTGGAGATGCCAGGACTGGCAGCAGGAAGCCATCCTCCTTCTTGGAAGCACATTGAGACGGTGGGGTAGGAGGGATGTGGATGGGACAGGGACCGCGGGTGCTACAATTCCAACCATAACGTTTGTTTTTCTGGCTCAAGGGTGCAGCTGGAAGACGCCTCAGGGACAGACAGAGTAGTGGGCTTTTGTTGGGAGCCAGCCTCCTTTCTCTAGCAGCCATGAAAAAGGCAAGGTCATTGGACTCAATGTTGACAAAGTATTTGTTTTTGTTTTGCTTTTTAGGGCTGCACCCACAGCATATGGAAGTTCCCAGGCTAGGGGTCGAATCAGAGCTACAGCTGCCAGCCTACACCACAGCCACAGCCACGCAGGATCCCCGACCCAATGAGGGAGGCCAGGGGTCAAACATGCATTCTCATGGATCCTAGTTGACTTGTTCCTGCTGAGCCACGATGGGAACTCCCATCAATGTGTTTTTTGTCTTTTTGCCTTTTATGTAGAGCCGCACCTGCGGCATATGGAGGTTCCCAGGCTAGGGGTCTAACAGGAGCTGTAGCTGCCGGCCTTCGCCACAGCCACAGCAACGCGGGATCCGAGCCGCGTCTGCAAACTACACCACAGCTCATGGCAACGCCGGATCCTTAACCCACTGAGCAAGGCCAGGGATCGAACCCACAACCTCATGGTTCCTAGTCGGATTCGTTAACCACTGGGCCACGAAGGGAACTCCCCTGGCAATGTGTTTTGAGCAACACCATAGTCATGGCTCAAGCATCCAAAAGGGTCCCAAGTGCAGACTTACTATAACACAGTTGCAGGTTTCCTGCAGCATGATCACAGACAGACACCAGGATCCAGAGAATGGGACAAAACAAGCCTTCGTTTTTCCCTCGGATCATCCCTCAGAAGGGACTGGACCTGCCTGAAACCTGGGGAAGGGAATCATGTTTCGTGGCTTCAGGCTTTTTGCCAATGATTGGTGTGGACGTGGCCATGTGTCCCAGTTGTGGCCTTTGAAGTCTGAGGAAAACTTACTGTGGGTGCAGAGAAAGGAGAAGGTTTTTCTTGCTCATAAAAAAGATATCTGGATAAGACCATCCTTCTTAAAAAATGTTTGTATTATAGCTGATTTACAATGTTCTGTCAATTTCTGCTGTACAGCAAAGTGACCCAGTCGTATATATACATATACTTTTTCTCACATTATCCTCCATCATATTCCCTCGCAAGTGATTAGATATAGAAGAACATTCTCCTTCTTCTCCTTCTCCTGCTTCCTCTTTTTTTTTTTTTTTTTTTGCTTTTTAGGGCCAGACCTGTGGTATATGGAAGTTCCCAGGCTAGGGGTCAAATTGGAGCTGCAGCTGCCAGCCTACACCGCAGCCACAGCAATGCCAGATCTGAACCACGTCTGCAACCTAAACCACAGCTCATGGCAATGCTGGATCCGTAGCCCACTGAACCAGGCCAGGGATCTAACCTGCATCCTCATGGATACCAGTCAGGTTCGTTATCGCTGAGCCATGACGAGAACTCCTGATGCCTGGGACTTCTGTCCCTACTTTGGCACCATATATGGGTGTCGTCACTGACAGGATGAGAAGAGTGGAGGAAAGGGACGAAATCCTTGGGTCTTGCTGAGTTCCCAACCGAGGAGACATCCCACTTTCAGACTCGCTGTTCTTTCAGTTTAAGACACTTTGGGTTGGGTTTCTTTCAGTTTAAGACATTTTTCTGATATTTTGGACTAAAGGAATTTTAAGTGATAAAATGGCAGTTCACCCAGCTGTCTTAGCCCAGCCTGCCTTAATAGAATGAGTGACTAAAACATCAGAAATTCATTTTCTCAAAGTTCTGGAGGCTGAAAGTTCAAGATCAAGATGCTTGCCAGTAGGGCTGGTTTCTCTGGAGAAAATTCTTCCTGGCTTGCAGACAGTCCCTTTCTCATCATGTCCTCACCTGGCCTTTCTTTGCGGCAGGTGCACTCCTGTGTTTCTTATTCTTCTTCTAAGGACATGATGAGAAGGCAGTCCTGGTGGATAAGGACCCCGTCCTTATGACTACATTTAACCTTAACGACCTCTTTAAAGCCCAGCTACCAATACAGTCACATTGAGGATAGGCCATCAACATACAAATTTGGGGGAGACACAATTCAGTCTCTAACATTAACCATTTAGGTGTAGGGATAGGGAGGGCAACGTTTTCCTTAGGTGTTCTTGATTTTCTTGTGTTTACTCTCCATTTGTAAGCTAATGGTAGTTACTGTTTATTAAGTCACTTGACCTCACAACTTTATGCTAGGTATTTTATATAAATCAGTAGTTTTCAAAATGTGGCTCATAACTCCTGGGGAGGGGGTCCCCAAGACCCTTTCAGGAGTTCTACAAGGTCAGAGGTATATTCATAGTAATTTTAAGCCCTTATTTGCTTTTGTACTGTGTTGGCACTTGCACTTATTAGTATAAAAGCAAAAATAGATATCCAGGTAAGAGCACAAAATGATATGACTAGTCATACTTTTTAAAACTACCACATACTTGCAGGAAGGGAGAAAAGCCAGTTTTGCTTAAGAATGTCCTTGATATCGCAGTAAAAAGTATTCGTTTTATTAAATCTCAACTCTTGGGTATACATCCTTTTAATATTCTGTGTGATGCAATGGGAAGTTCACACAGAGCACTTGTGCATAACAAAGTGTGACAGTTGTCTTGAGGAAAAGCACGTGTGCAATTAAGTTGGAAGCTGAACTAGCTGTTTTTTTCGTGGAATATCATTTTTGACTTGAACCAACAAATAAATAAGCTATGATTAGCCAGACTTGGGAGTTTTTCCAGACTTCCTCTTAAAATTGAACAAAGTGAGACTGTCACTTCAAGAAAAACAAGTGACACTATTTGTTACCAATGATAAAATTTGGTCTTTCAAGTGAAAATTAGAATTTTAGAGGACTTGTATTTGCTCCTCAGTGCTTGACAGCTTCCCAGTTTCTTAAAGAGGTTTCTGATGAGATTAGCAATGAGTGATGGATATGATTTAAAAAAAAAATATTTTGTGGAGTCCTCATTGTAGCTCAGCGAAATGAATCTGACTAGTTTCCATGAGGATGCGGGTTTGATCCCTGGCCTCACTCAGTGGCCTCACTCAGTAGGTTAAGAATCTGGCGTTGCCTTAAGCTGTGGTGTAGGTCACAGGTACAGCTCAGATCCTGTGTTTCTGTGGCTGTGGCGTGGGCTTGCAGCTGCAGCTCTGATTCGACCCCTAGTCTGGGAACTTCCTCAGTTTGGGCCTAAAAATTAAAAAAAAAACGTATTATTTACATTGATGTGAAATGGGTTTGTTGTTATTTTTAAATGAATGTATAGGTGTAACTTTTTAATTTTTAAGATATATGATAAATTTTAATAAGTATGACATACATGAAAAGTCTTTATTTATTTATTTATTTTTTTTGCCTTTTGTCATTTTATGGCCGCGGGTTTATGGCCACACCCGCGGCATGTGGAGGTTCCCAGGCT
>PVHT020000105.1:16497338-16507740 GCA_004024745.2 Catagonus wagneri | reverse complement strand
GGGGTCTAATCGGAGCTGTGGCCACTGGCCTGCGCCGCAGCCACAGCAACGCAGGATCCGAGCCGCGTCTGCAACCTACACCACAGCTCACGGCAACGCCGGACCGTTAACCCACTGAGCAAGGGCAGGGATCGAACCCGCAACCTCATGGTTCCTAGTCGGATTCGTTAACCACTGCGCCACGACGGGAACTCCCATGAAAAGTCTTTAGAATCCTCAATAATATTTAAACAAGTGAAAGGATCCTGAAAACCAACATGTTTGAGAACTGCATAGAATAATCAAAACCATCTAGGAGTTCTTGTCATGGCTCAGAGGTTAAGGAACCCAGCTAGCATCCATGAGGACATGGGTTTGACCCCTAGCGCCTTACTCAGTGGGTTAAGGATCTGGCATTGATGTGAGCTGTGGTGTAGGTCGCAGTCGTGACTCAGATCCAGTGTTGCTATGGCTGTGGTGTAGGCTGGCAGCTGCAGCTCCGATTGGACCCCTAGCCTGGAAACCTCCATATGTGCAGGTGTGGCCCTAAGAAGATTAATAATAATAATAATAATAATAATAATAATAATAACCATCTAAATTGATAGATGTGTCAATGTTCTCAATGGCAGACAACAGAAACCCCTCTAACTGGCCAGTTTAAGCAGAAAAAGAATTCATTTAAGGATGTAGGAAACTCCCCCAAAGCTAGATGTTATCTCTACTACCTTTGTGAAAAGACAGATTCCATGCCTTCTCACCAAGAAAAAAGGGATGTACTTTCAACATAAATATGTATTGGTTCAGTTCAGGTGTTTCAGGGTCCCAAGATTTGGAAGAAAATGTGAAAAAAGGAAAGGAACATTTCAATATCCTGAGATGGTGCAGTTGACAGTGGTCATAGGCTTATAATCTGCAGGATTCAAAACAGGGCAGTTGAATCTTAAATAGAACCATAAACCTGAGAAACATTAAAACTGTCAAAGAACCATTATAAAGTCTTGGTTTAAAATTTTAATACAACTGAAAAGTGGCATTGCAGCCAATAAAGATAATGATTAAAAATCATGCCTTTTTCCATCCTTATGGGTGGGGAAAGAGGGAAAATGAGGAAGAACGGATAAAAAAAATAACGTGGCTGGCTTCATTTTTAGCAAAGAGGGGTTATGGCTCCAGTATCCCCTAACCAAAAGACCCTATTCACTTTGATTTGAAGAGAAATTCTTACTGCTCTTTTGCTGCATACGTGGGAAGGTTAAGCCTTATGAGGCAGGTGCTGGTGTGTCTTGCTCATTACTTGTGCGTAGAACAATATTTGGCACATAGTAGGTACTCAATACGTATCGGTTGAAGAAGTCAACAAAGAAAGGAGACTTCCTTGCTTTTTCTCTCTCTCTCTTTTTTATTTTGGCCATGCCCTCAGCCTGCAGAATTTCCTGGGCCAGGGATCAAACCGGCACTACAACCATGACAACACTGAATCCTTAACCTCTAGGCCACCAGGGAACTCCTCCTTGCTTTTCTTTTATGCTACAGCCTCTCTGGACTCTTCAGAAGCCCCAGTACTTTCATAAAGTTGTGCCTCTGCAAAACAATTTGTTGTTTTGAACTCCTCTGTTCAAAACAACAAATAAGTGAGCTCCCACTCACTGTACTGGGCGTCGGAGATACATGGACAAATGGCACAGAATCTGCCCTTAAAGAATCCTTGACTGAGCAGTGTAGTACGGCTATGCTTCTCAGACTATCATGTGTAGATGAATCCCCGGGGAACTTGTCAAAATGCAAAGTTTTCTTCAGTAGGTCTGGTACAGGGCCCGAGATTCGGCGTTTCTCATACCCTCCCAGGTGATGCCGAGACTGGTTGTCACTTTGAGGAACACAGCATTCTGGTACATCTGACTGTGTCATGGCAACTGGTCAGATGGCTCTGTCAACAAGCTGAGTCATAATCTGATTCCCTTAACCCTGGTCTAATTATCCCCAGGGTGTTTGAGCCCCAGAGGGCCCACCTCCCAGCACAAGTGACCTGAGGGCAGTCAGGGATCCGCGGGACTGTGGAAGGGACAGGCCGGGGGTGCCGTCTAGGTGCCGATGGGAAGTAAGGCAGTGACACACGTTGCACTGACGATGCATTTTCCACTGCTGGAGACTGTTAAGCACATTTTCAGTGTCATATCTCCTTGAGATATTTCATAAATCTGCAGGGTAATTATTTAGAATATTTAAGTTCTTTCTCACTAAAAAGTGTTCATGGAGGATATGAAACTTAGCAAAATGCAAAGCCTTTTTTTTTCCCCCCATATCACACATGTGCTTCCTCAGCAACTAACAACTTTCAAATGAGGTGTCATACTTTGCATAATTAAATCACAGTCTCAATGGCCGTCAGCGCAGGAAGAGTGACACAGCACTAACAGGACATGGAGTGGGGAGGCGGAGAATTTCTTAGTAAATTTCTCTTGTATCAGGCTAAGTACTCCACTCCAGCAAAAGGAGGTAGAGGGAAATAGACTCTCAATTTAGAGCCACCGGAAGAACATTTCTAGAGCACCAACTGGGGTGACCCCTGCCCTTGAGGAGCCTTCAGTCTTATGAACAAAGAAAGGTCAACAAAATATAGAGTTCACCTGTGGTGTGTCAGGAGCTCCAACCAGAAAATGAAAATTATAAATTGGTTATAACAAAGATCATTTGATGGAGTCATTTTTTTTTGGTCTTTTTTGGCTTTTCTAGGACCGCACCCGCGGCGTATGGAGGTTCCCAGGCTAGGGGTCTAACAGGAGCTGTAGCCGCCGGCCTTCGCCACAGCCACAGCAACGCGGGATCCGAGTCGTGTCTGCGACCTACACCACAGCTCACGGCAACGCCGGATCCTTAACCCACTGAGCAAGGCCAGGGATCGAACCCACAACCTCATGGTTCTTAGTCAGATCCGTTAACCACTGAGTCACGCCGGGAACTCCCAATGGAGTCATTTTTAAATACAGTTTTTCATGTCCACTGTCCTAACACTCATGTCAGCCACCCAACAACACGGGTTCTTCACCCTTTGGAACTTTTCTCCCTCTGACATTTTCAATTCGGATTCAGTTCCCCATCATACCCTCACGATGCTCTGCTTTTCCTATACTCCACCCTCATTAAGCATCCCCAGAACTTACTAGCTTTTCAGATGAGCGTGATGATTGGGAACATACAGGAACATAGACTCTGGAGCCCACCTTTCTGCGTTCGTATGACCTTGGGTATATCACCTAAGTACAGTGTGCCTCGGTTTGCTCATCTGAAAAATGAGGGTAACTACGGTACTTCTTCATAAGGTCATCATGAGGATTAAGGGAATTTAATAACACTTGTAAAGCATGCAGAAGGGCAGCTGGCTTTCTTTAGGTAGGTGTCCCCTACCTAAAGAAAAGAGATGTTTGCTCTCTTGCAATCGCTGATCCTTATTCTCATAGCTCATCTCCAGCTGTATGACTTCCCTTGTTTCCTGACTGATGGCGGTCGGTCCCCCATGCCCACCTTCATGGAGACCCCTGGAGTTGGTCTTCTCTGTTCCCAAAAGTAAGATGTCAAATGTCATTCGGAAGATGGAGTCATGGATCTCTCTTGGCATGTCTATCAGGCTCACTGTAATCCCCATTCTTGGGAACTGTCCCCCATACACAGCAGTGGGGTGTCAGCCCTTGTGAGCCCTTGGCCCCTGGCTGTAGCTGATCCACCTATGAACAGATCACTGTCCTATGCTGGGCCCACCATTGTCTCCCAGGAAGTTGAAATTGGAACAGAGGCCTTAACTGAGTCTTTGGTGGCAGAACTTTAGAGAGAGGGTTCCCGACTCACTTCTCTTGGTTTCTGGTGAGATACCCCAGCCTCAGTCTTTCCAAGAAATTTCTTTTTTCTTGCATGCCGACCAGACTGCATTTCTGCCTTTCACAAACTGAAGGAACCCCAACCGAGATGGCCAAGAAACAATTACCGTGAGCTCTTCTCCAAAGCCATGCTACTCAATCTCAGATGGTCCCTCACCACAGCTCAGCACTTATTTATTCATCTCTTTTTTTTGACTCCCTGGAAAAGCCCCCACAGCAGCAGCAGCAGCTGGAAATTCCCTCAACTCGACCCAGTCAACTGTCCACCTCTTTCTCACCCCTACTCTTCAGTGCAGAGGTTCTCAGCCCTGACTGCACATTGGAATCCCCCAGGGAGCCTGAGCAATATCAAGCCAGGGGCCCAGCCCCAGTGCTTTTGATGGAATGGGCTGAAGATCAGCCTGGGCTATTCCGACATTCACCGGGCTTGAGAACTGCACCCAGGAAGGACAGCACTACCCCGTACTCCCACGGCTCTTCCTCACTCCCAGTTTTCCCTCTCCTCTGCTCCTTTTCTTTTTCCTTCCAGGCTAAGAGGATGGCATGTACCTGTCCTCACCTAGGCCTCCACTGGTGAAGGTGGCCTGTCCCTACGCTGGCTTAGTTACCCCAGTCTTCCACGTCCTCCCTCTTCCGGCAGCCAAGCTCCTCTGCAGCCTCGCTTCCGTCTCCTGCTAAGCCAGATCCGAAGACCGAAAAACCTGTTTCTCCTTCTGGGCGTCACGTGACCTTTTTTCTTCGTAATTATTGCAATCAAGGTTTTACATGAGTGGAAAATGTGCACTACGGTAAGAAAGACATAACAGAGCATTCGCTACGGTGCCACCTGACCCTGTAGCATGCACTTCCCATGCGTGTGTATCTGATCTCATTCTCACAGCCACCCTAAGAGGAAGAAGCTATTGTTGCCACATTACACATGGAGCAACTGAGATACACAGAGGCCGAGGAGCTTGACCAGAAACACAGCAGGGGCCTGCTGTGGCTGAGACTCAAGAGGATTAATATCATTTAGTAACAGCTTTTTTTTTTTTTTTTAAGAAACATAAACACGTATGCTTTGTTTTAACTTAAACAGTTCTTCTCTACATATGGTTAACTCGGAGTTTTGATTTTCTAAATGGCAATCCGACCAGAACTTTAAAATTCAGACAAAAATTAAACAGCTGCTGTCCCTTAACATACACTTATTTCTGTAGTAATAGCCCCCCCTTTTTTTAATGAGAAAGAGAATGTGGGAGGGTAATTGACAGCATTTTATAGTCTGTGTGAAGGCCAACAATTGTCTAATCTAACCATGTCATATGCTCATATTGATTAAATTCAGTGCTGAGGGGTTTTTTTTAGCACATGAAAAAATTCCATCTAGTTGTATCAACCTGAGATTTCTGGAATTCTTGCTGCTTGTGGCTGACTGCTGCTAAAGCAGACACTGCACAATGCAGTTACTCACAGTGATAATCTTCTGCATTTCTTAGGAAATTACACTTTACAGTAGTGCTTGCTGGGTGCACTCTTTGCCAAATTACCAGCCGAGCACCAGCAGGCGGGTGAGGCGGTCCGCTCCCACCACCGCTACCAGCTCACCCAAGTGACAAACAAGCCGGTGCTACCACCTCAGCTCCAAAAACAGCAATTGACTGCTGCTCAATTAAGCAGAAATGAGACTGTCACTCACTGAGGTGGAGAGGTGAGAACTGCCTTATCTGGTTCTCAATAGCAATTTGGGTTTTTGGAAATTATTTTACAGTTGTAATTACAAAGGGAAATGAAGTCTGCTTTGGCGATGTTACCAGGGGCTCTCCCTTCCATTATAACCTTGATGAATGGCCCCCCAGAGCAAACGCACTGGCTGGTCTGCTAACCGGTTTTATTACGCAAATGTAGGGTTGAAAAAGCACCATTCAACGGAGGCAGCAGCTTAAGACCCAGGGAGGCGGCTCTCTGTCCTCATTCTGACATCGAGGTGAGTGATATAAACTGTCTTTCAAGGCAACAAAATCCTTTTAGCCCAAGGAAACCACACTCTAATCTAGAATTTTTACTTAAGAGTTAGATCTCATGAACACGGATGAACTTTATTGCCATCAGCTGGACTCGTCTATGGACTTGTTTCTAGTCCCAGAGAATCGCCAGAGGCAAACAACAATCACAGGACAAGCTCCGGCCTCGAGCTGGCTTCAGGGAGAGCAGAACTTTTCTAGAATCTGCTGCTGATTTTCGTGGTCAGACCTCAGGGTAAGTCCCTTTGTCTGTGCTGCACTTGTCACGGAATGGAGTTTTTCTAAAACGGAATCACTTCTGAAGAAGACTACTGAGAAAACGGCTACAGAAACAGAAGAGAGCAGAGCCGGCTTCCTAGAATGCTGCAAAGTGTTGGCTTCGAGGCCCCTTCGAGGAGACTGAACTCAAAGTCTTAGGCCGAGACAGGAAGGACCAGACCCTCTCATCATGTCACTGTAATGCCAGTGAGCAGCCTGGCCTGCTCCTTCCTGCCCCTACTAGGAAAGGTATGTGGCTCCCTCCTCTGCAGGACCCTTATACGCCCCCAGCCAACCAGCAAGTGTATCACAAGACCCCCTTTGCCCCAGCCCGTCAGCAGGCCGGCAGGTGTATCACGAGACCTCTCCTCTCCCTGGGTTCTGAAAACAGACACGACCGCACCCTCGGTGCCGGCTCTCCCCGACTACCAGAAAGTGGCCCCGCTCAGCCAGCAGTGTTTCCGTTCTCAATAAACTCTTCTTTCTTTTCACCCCATGGGAGTCCGGAAATTCTTCTTCCAACTCGAGGGCACAGACCACGACAGAAGGGTCTTGAGCAGTCCTGCCGGCCTGTCCTCTCCTTGACAGTGGGAGAGACTGAGGGCTGAGGTAGAGTGAATGCGCCCCGGCCCCGTGGTCAGTTCGTTGCACAGCCAGAGACAGAAATCAGTCTCCAAGTTCCAGGCTAAGGGCCTCTCCAGAGAAGCCTTAAGTGCTGTGTGGAATCCAACGCAAAAAAAGCACAACTTACCCCTTCGGTTTGCCAAACAATGGGGTTGCACAGCATTTACTCAGAAACAGCACAAGTGAATGGTCCGATGGCCAGCCCATTCCCTCTTGAAATGGGCACCATTGCCATGTCTGTATTAAGAGGGCACCGGTGTTAATGACATTTATCTAAGCACGGGCCATCTGTCAGGTGCTGCTCTGATCAGTAAGCGTTCTGCTGGGATTCCCATCCTCCCCCCCAATAAATGAGAGTGGGGTCCTTCCTTACCCTAAAAAGTTTTTTCCCTAAAAGCTCAGACACAACAACGGAACTAGCCAATGACTCTTCATCTCCCAAGTATTTCAGAAACTCTGCACTTCTGGTGGCCTGAGCAAGAAACCGCTTGCAAAGAGTTGGGTTGGTACGCTAAGAGCTAACCTTCTGACCCTTGCGATAAACAAATAGTAAAGTTGTCTTTTGCTAGTCAGTACAAAACTCCCTCTCGCTGCTCTAAAAACCATTTGGAATTGGTCCAGCTTACATATCTGTTGGATGTTTAAGAAATAGATTAAGAGGTCAGCAGGGAAAATGAGACATCTCCAGATGGCTGTCTGAATGGACAATGGTAAGAAGAAAGAGGTGGGGGGTGGGAGGGTCAGGGGAGTTCATCACGGTAAAAGGGACGAGTCTAGACCACAGAAACAGAGAAGCCTGCAGTCACCAGCTGAGGGAGCCTGTGACAGGACTGTTCAAGCGAGAGAGCAGAAAACCCGTCAGTGGGATTAAACTATATTGGGCAGTACTTCCTAAACTTTAAAGTGCACAGCAGTTACCTGGGGATCTTATTTAAGTGCAGATTCTGACTCAACATGTCTTGGCTGGGGCCTGAGATTCTGTATCTCTACCAGGTTCCTAGGTAACGCCAGTGCTGCTGATCCTCAGACCACACTTGTTAGAGTAAACAGGCCATGGCCCTGCAAGACAACTGTAGGGACAGACTTCAGGATTCCTCATCCAGAGGAGCTACCATGCCCTCGAGATTCCAGTTTGCACTTCTCTGCTCTGCCAGCGACAGCTCTGGCCAAAGTCAAAGGATGCTGCCTCTGGTGCTCACATAATGAATGGCTTCCAGTCATAATCTGGGCTGCTCGCCTCTTCCTTCTCGTACAGTAAGTGAGGGCTTGCTAAACAAAGCTCCGGAAATTCACCCTGATGGGACCAGCTCAGGTCACTTGCCCACTCGTGAGCTGGTGACTGGTCAGAGGAGTGGGGTAAGCCCATCAGGCCCCGTCTCTCAGGCTGGGCAAAGGGGGAGGTTCCTCTGAAGCACAAAGGCTTCGGGGGCAAGAAACAGGCAGTAGATTTTAACAACTGGGTCCTATAGGAGGGGCACAGAAGAATGGATGCTGGGCATCCAGTCCACAGAGCCTTTGGTTACAAGAGGTGGTGAAGAATGTGGGCTCTGCCTTCTTTGCCAGTCTTGGGTCCCTTGATGCCCTGAAGCTTTTACTCTGTGTTTGCAAAGTCACGCCCCTAAAGGGTTGTGACCGTGTCATAACCCCCTCTCCAAATCCACTCAGTAACAGTGGTAAAATAGAGAGGAGACATTCGTGTTTCACAACTGAAGTGTCTTTTCCACTCTCCCTCTTCTGTATGATGGGCCTCCTTCGTCACCTCTGCCCCGTGTACTGCACTGCTGCAAGATCCAAATGCGTTCTTGGGTGAACCCAGTAAAACATACCTACCCTCTGTTTCACCTTCCAAGGTGGATAACTAGCCGACCTGATAACCTAAGTGATATCATGGGGTGCCCAACAATGAAAGGTGTTACTTCTCCCAGAGGGACCATGATTACGTTTTGAACTGGTATCCCCTGCAGATTCCACATCTGAGGATAAAGGACTAAACCTAATAACGGGATTTCAGGCATTTTGTTAGATTCCTGGGAGAAGAAATTTGGGGGTTATAGAGCTTTGGGAGCCCCTTAGTCCATGGCATATTGGTAGCCATGAATTCTCACCCAAAGAGAATGCTAGCCCAAGACTGATGGGACAAGGACTTCCAGTTTAAATGCTATTTCCCACAGTGGCATTTTCTCTAATCACAGTGCACACACACACACACCAGCAGCAGCAGCAGCACCACCACAACCGTAATGTAGAAAACATGTTGCTTACACTTCTGTTTAGAACTTATTTCACTCCAACATGCTGCCATTTTTGTTTCTCTCCACCGTATTTGTAAGTTTCTTGCAAGCAGAAAATTAACGGTGCCATCCTTGGTACTTGGTACAGAGCAGATATTAAATAAATGTGTGTGGTAAGTGGAGCTGAAGTGGTGAGGGTGGCAACAAACCCACACCAAGATTCTTGCCATGACTACCCTCTCCTTACTAGAGATACACTCCAACAAGCATAGCTAATAATACCACCACCCACTTACTTCAGCTGGTTTTGAAATGGAAAGTTACCATCAGGAGTGATCATTTCCAGTGATCAAGAAAGATACTCCAGGGAGTTCCCGTTGTGGCTCAGTGGAAATGAATCCTACTAGGATCCAAGAGGATGCAGGTTCATTCCTGGCCTCGCTCAGTGGATTAAGGACCCGGCGTTGCCATAAACTGTGGTGTAGGTCACAGACGTGGCTCAGATCTGCCATTGCTGTGGCTATGGCATAGGCTACAGCTCCAATTTTCCCTCTAGCCTGGGAACTTCCATATGCCAAATGTGTGGCCCTAAAAAGACAAAAAAATAAAAAGAAAAGGAAGGAGGGAAGGAAGGAAGGGAGAGAGAGAGAAAGAAAAAGAAAAAAGAAAGAAAGGAAAAGAAAAAAAGGAGCGAGAAGGAGGGAGGAAGGAAGAAAAAGGAAAAAAGAAGGAAAGAAAGAAATATACTCCAAAACGGGGAAGCAATCATAGGATCAAGGATTGAGAACTAATAAAATCTAAATGTAGCTTATTCTCAAAATTATAACACCATTCTCCAAAAAAAGGGAGGGAGGCCTGGAAGAAAACATTGGCAAGATATTCTCCGACATCAGCCTTACAAATGTTTTCTCAGGTCAGTCTCCCAAAGCAACAGAAATCAAAGCAAAGATAAACCAATGGGATCTAATCAAGCTGACAAGCTTTTGCACAGCAAAGGAAACCAAAAAGAAAACTAAAAGACAACCTACAGAATGGGAGAAAATTGTTTCAAATGATGCAACTGACAAGGGCTTAATCTCTAAAATATACAAACAACTGATGCAGCTCAACCACAAAAAAAAAGCCAACAACTCCTTTGAAAAAATGGGCAAAGGACCTGAATAGACATTTCTCCAAAGAAGATATACAGATGGCCAATGAGCACGTGAAAAAATGCTCAACATCATTGATGATTAGAGAAATGAAAATCAAAACTACCGTGAGATACCACCTCACACCAGTCAGAATGGCCATCATTAACAAGTCCACAAACAACAAATGCTGGAGAGGGTGTGGAGAAAAGGGAACCCTCCTGCACTGTTGGTGGGAATGTAAGCTGGTGCAGCCACTATGGAAGACAGTGTGGAGGTACCTTAGAAAACTCTACATAGAA
>PVHT020000105.1:16472726-16496338 GCA_004024745.2 Catagonus wagneri | reverse complement strand
ATGACTGGATTAGGAAGATGTGGTATATATACACGATGGAATACTATTCAGCCATAAAAAAGGATAAAATAATGTCATTTGCAGCAACATGGATGGAATTAGAGACCCTCATACTGAGTGAAGCAAGTCAGAAGAAAGATGCCATATGATATTTCTTATAACTAGCGTCTAATATGCTGCACAAATGAACCTCTCAACAGAAAAGAAAATCACGAACTTGGGGAACAGACTTGTGGTTGCCAAGGGGGTGGGGGAGGGGTGGGAGGGAATAGGGTTAACTAGTGCTTCGGTGATGGAAAAGCAAGGCGATCCAGTTGTATAGTACAGGGAACTATGTCTAATCACATGTGACAAATCCATATATGTACATGTAACCGGGTCACCACACGGTGCAGTTGGAAAATTTGACAGAAATCTGTAAACCAGCTATAATGCAAAAAATTAAAAAATATATATATACTTGGAAAAAAAAGGAGGGAGTGAGGGAGAGGGGAAGAAGCAGAGGAAAAGAGGAAGGGAAAGAGCTTGGGTGGGAGAGGGGAATAAATTATTGGCAGTGTGAATATTTTTGCTACTGAGCAAAGGAACTGAGCTCTAAGTTATTTTCTCTTTCTGCACAGGTTCTCATAAGAGAAAGTCAAAATTAAAGACTAAAACAAGGGAGTTCGCCTTTGTGGCTCAGAAGTAAAAGAACCCAACTGGTATCCATGAAGACACAGGTTTGATCCCTGGCCTCTCTCAGTGGGTTAAGGATCCGGCGTTGCTGCAAGCTGTGGTGTAGGTTGCAGACACGCTCAGATCCTGTGTTGCTGTGGCTGCGGTGTAGGCTGGCAGCTACAGCTCTGATTTGACCCATAGCCTGGGAACTTCCGTATGTCACAGGTGCTGCCCTAAAGAGAAAAAAAAAAAAAAAAAAAAAAGGGACTAAAACAAATCTTTTAAGGATCACACAGTATTGTGTGTATGTTCTATTACATCTCCACTTGAGAAACGGCCGAGGCAGCCAGCCAGCCACGT
Organism: Catagonus wagneri; assembly: GCA_004024745.2. Classification (NCBI taxonomy): domain Eukaryota; kingdom Metazoa; phylum Chordata; class Mammalia; order Artiodactyla; family Tayassuidae; genus Catagonus; species Catagonus wagneri. The sequence continues at coordinate 16,495,321 of PVHT020000105.1, read as the reverse complement.
CAGGGGTGGGACACTGCCAGGCCTCCTAATAGAGACCAGAAGTGCCATCACCGAGAGTTTCCTATATAATCACTGTCTTCAGCTCTGGCACAGGCTCACTTTGTCTCGCACCCAGAGGAACTCTGACAAAGGCGGCGTTAGAACAATCTTGGCTCCCAGAAATCTTGCGCTTTTCACTCTCCCTCAAACTGGCAGGAAAACTATTTAGATTTCCATTTTTAAATGTGCTACGTTTTGCTTAACACCAGTTTAAATGATTGGATATTGGACCAATAAAAGAATAGTTTCAGGTATAAGCTGAGATTGGAAAGCTTTTCCAGAATCTGCTTCCACAGTAAGTTGTAAAAGCTGCTCTTTTGCTCAGAGAACCACTAGAGGTAATTTTCAGTTTCTTAGGTCTGGCTGAGGAAGTAAAAAGTGTGGGAGAAGAAGATATTTTTAGTTTTCTTTCCTCAAAATGGGCAGTATTATATTGGAAGAAAGACACAGGAGAACACATGATTTTGAAGAGTTCTATTGTGAATGGAAGTCCTTGGGCTTTCAGCTTCTGCCCCAGAAAACAGGGATTGGGGTTGGAGAAGTGAAACAAAGAGAAATACCCTTTTTTACTCCAAAGAAGCTCATCCTCCGCCTCACCTGCAAAGGAAGATGCGAGAATGAGGCCTTTCCCTTCCGGGAATGCTTAGAACTTTCTAGCTATGGATACAACTATTCACAGGAGAGAAAAATCAAATATAACTTCCTATGAAAAACTAAAAATTTGGGTTTAAAACTTAAAAGAGAAAGAAAAAAATTCTAGCTAACAGCTAATGGAGTTCCTGTTGTGGCTCAGCAGGTTAAGAACCCAACACTGTCCGTGAGGATGTGGATTTGATCCCTGGTCTCGCTCAGTGGGTTAAGGATCTGGCGTTGCTGTGAGCTGTGGTGTAAGTCACAGATGCGGCTTGGATCCTGTGTTGCTCTGGCTGCGGTGTAGGCGGCAGCTGCAGCTCTGATTTGACCGCTAGCCTGGGAACTTTCATGTGCAGCAGGTACAGTCCTAAAAAGAAAAGTAAATAAAAATTTTAAAATAAAAATGCGAGCTAAGAAACGGATACCAAATTGTTCCAGATGTCTGTTTTCAACTCTTGCTTTTGTAAACCGTATTCTAAGAAGTCATTTAATAAGGGAAAAGAGCTGCGTTGCTGGCCCAGAGGCCTGGGCCATGGTGCCATTTCTGTATTTACTGCTGTGTACCTCTAGGAAAACCACTTAACCCAGCAGGGCACCCAGCGAATCCTGATCCAGCCATGAAAGTCCCTGGAAACTCCTCAGTCTCAGGCAAATTAGGTGGTTTTTCACTCCCCTTAACCCTGCTTAGTCTTCTTTTACTCATTTGCAAAATAAAGGAACTGGATTAGATCTAAGTCCCATGTAACTCCAGATAAAACTGGTTATCTTATGTTGTTCCATTGTTTTGTTTATCTACATAGATTTGAACTATTTTTCTAAAGATCTGAGGGAGTTTATGAGGATAAGCAGTATAAAATAGAAAAACATAAGTAGACTTTAAAACCAGGGTCATGAAAACATCTAGAATAGAAGAACAGGACCAAAGTTACAGTAGATACGCTGACTTTTGACCCAATAATCATTAAAATTGAATGGAATATCTGACTCTGAGCTTCCCAGCAGTCAAAGCAAGAATGAAAACATAATTTATAATATGATGCACATTATCCATGAGGGAAAATACTAGTTTCTCAAGGGAATAAAAGATTTTTCTGGAACTTTGAAAGAAATTTTAACATTTGCATCCTTATGCAGAGGACATTGGATCATGTCAGAAACACTGAACTTAATATTCTAAGGATAAATGCAACTCTCACACGGCTATTTATTGAGCACTGCAGTGTAAACAAAGGGTACTATACCAAAACAAACTCAGTGGAAATAATCAGAGTCTGCCAAAACAGTGTAGTACAAGATGATTTTTTTTTTATATATAGTCACACCTGCAGCATATGGAAATTTCTGGGCTAGGGGTTGAATCAGAGCTCAGCTGCCAGCCTATGCCACAGCCACAGCTATACCTGATCCCAGCCTCATCTGTGACCTAGGCAACACCAGATCCTTAAACCACTGATCAAGGCCAGGGATTAAACCCATCTCCTTTCTTACACTATGTTGGGTTCTTAACTCACTGAGCCACACCAGGAACTCCCTGTTGATGACTTCCTTTTTTTTTTTAGGGCCACACCTGCAGTGTATGGAGGTTCCCAGCTCTAACTGGAGCTGCAGCTGCTGGCCTACACCACAGCCACAGCGGCAAGGGATCTGAGCCAAGTCTGCGACCTACACCACAGCTCACGGCAATGCCGGATCCTTAACCCACTGAGAGAGGCCACGGATTGAACCCGAAGCCTCAATTGTTCCTAGTTGGATTCATTTCCGCTGTGCCATGACAGGAACTCCACATTTTCACTTTCTTAATGATGATGTCTTTTGAAGCACAAAAGTCTTTAATTTTGATGGCGCCCGACTTATTTTCTTTTGTTGCTTGTACTTCAGTGTAATACATAAAAAACATTGTCTAATACAAGATCACAAAGATTTACCCCCACGTTGTCTTCTAAGAGTTCTGTAGTTTTAGCTATTACATTTAGATTTGATCCATTTTGAGTTAAATTTTTTCTATGACCTGAGGCGGGGGTCTAACGTCATTCTTTTGCATATGGATATCTAATTGTCCAAGAATCATGGTTGAAGAAACTATTCTTTTCCCCATTGAATTATTTTGGCACCCTTGTCAGAAATCAATTGACATAACATTTAATGTTATTTTGTTTCCACAAAGATTTAGTTCTGGCTTATCAATTTTACTCACTGATCTGTATGTCTGTCCTTACGCCAGTACTACAGTATCTTGAATACAGTAACTTTGTAGTAAGTTTTGAAATGGGACATGTGAGTGCTCCAACTTTGTTCTTCCTTTTGAAGATTGCTTTGGCTGTTATGGGTCTCTTGTATTCTCATAGGAATTTTGAGAATCAGTTTGCAACTTATTCTGCCAACAAGTCAGCTGGGATTTTGAAAAGGATTGAGCTGAATCTACAGATCAATTTGTGGTATATTGCCATCTTAATATCCCGTATCCTGATCCACGAACATGTGATATCTTTCCGTTTATTTAGATCTTTAATTTCTTTCAGTAATATTTTATAGGTTTCAGAGTAAGAGTTTTGTATGCATGATTTTGCTGAATTTGCTAAACAATTTATTCTTATTCTTTTTTGGTGCCATTGCAAAAGTAATTATTTTCTTGGTATCATTGTGATTGGTTCATTGCTACTGTATAGAAATACAATTGAATTTTGTGTATTGATGTTGAATTATGCATGAACTCATGTGTTAGTTCAAATAGTTTTTAATGGATTTTAAAGGATTTTTCCATACACAAGATCATGTCATACCTGCAAATAGAGGTAATTTTATCTCTTCATCTCTAATATGGATAACATTTTTTTTCATTTTCTTGCCCAGTTGCCCTGACTAGACCTTGCAATATAATGTCGAATATAAATTTTAAGAGTGGACATCCTTGTTTTGTTCTTATCTTACTGGGAAAATATTCAGTCTTACACCAGTAAGTATAATATTGACTGTGGTTTTTTCTTTTCTTTTTCATTCTTTCCTTTTTTTAGGGCCACACCCAAGGCATATGGAAGTTCCTAGGCTAAGGGTGAATCAGAGCTACAGCTACTGGCCTACGCCACAGCCATGCAGGATCTGAGCTGCATCTGCAATCTACACCGCAACTTGCGGCAACGCCGGATCTTTAACCTACTGAGCAGGGCCAGGGATCGAACCCACATCCTCATGGATACTAGTCTGGTTTGTTACTGCTGAGCCACAACAGGAACTCCCTTGTCCATATTCTATTGATGTGGTGTATTACACTAATTGATTTTCACATGTTAAACCAACTTTGAATTCCTGGGAAATCCCACTTGAGCATACTGTATGACAATTTTTATATATGGCCAGAATTTTGTTAAGGATGGGGATAATATTCATAAGAGATATTGCTCTGTAGTTTTTTTGTGTGTGTGTGTGGTTTTTAAATCTGATTTTGGTAGAAAAATAATACTGCATCATGTAGTGAGTTGAAAAATCTTCCATTCTCTTCTATTTTTTGGAAAAGTTTGTGAAGAATTGGTATTAGTTACCCTTTAAATGTTTGATAGAATTCATCAGTGAAGTCATTTGGGCCTGGACTTTTCTTGGTGAGAGGTTTTTTGATTACTAATTCAATCTCTCTACTTCTTTTAGGTTTATTCAGGTTTTTAATTTTCTTCTGGAGCAAATTTGGTAGTTTGTTTCTGGGAATTTGTCCATTTCATAAGCCATCTAAATTGTTGGCATAGAGTTGTTCAGAGTATTCCTATATAGCGCTTTTTATTTCTGTAAGGTCTGTAATAATGTCCCTCTTTCATGTCTGATTTTAGCAATTTGAGTTTTCTCTCTTTTCTTATTCAGTTTACTTAAAAGTTTGTCATTTTTACAAATCTTTTTAAGGATTAACTTCTAGCTTCATTGCTTTTGTTTATTCTTGTCTATTCCCTATTTCATTAATTTCTGTTTTAATCCTTTTTATTGCTTTCTTTCTGCTTGCTAAAAAGGCTATTTCTGGGTTACTGAAAAGAAGAAAAATTGGGATTATTTGCAGATTGAGGCTATTATGCATAAAGTTACATGAACATTTTTACATGTATTTATGTGAATATATATTTTCATTTCTCTTAGATAAGTATCCAGATAAGCATTAGGAATGAGGTAGGTGTATTGTTTAACTTTCCAAGAAACGGTCAAACAATTTTCCACAGTAGCTGTACCCTTTTACATGCCAACCAGAATCACCACAGCCTCCCAACATTCAGTATTACCGGTCTTTTTTCCGTTGAGCCCCTCAGCTAGAAGCCTAATGGAATCTTCTGGTTTCAGTTCGCATTTCCCTGATAATCAATTAGATTTATTACCTTTTCACTTCTGCCAAAGTGACTGTGTCGAATGCTTGTCCACATTTCTATTGGGATGCCTGTCTTTTTCTTCTTGATTTGAGTCCTTCATGTATTCTGCCTGTGTAGCCTTTGTCAGATAAATAGGGCGCCTTGGCATATTGAAGATTTCAAGCTGAAGGAATCTGAGAAATGGCACCAGCAGGAAGAATTTCTGATCTCCCTTTGAAGCAGACCTGAAAACCCTCAGGTCCTCGTGTGTGAGACGCCCTTCCTATATCCAGAGGAAAGGAGCCTGCTTGTCTCCAAAGCCAAGGGACACAGAGAGGGGTCTGAATGCATGGGCCTTGCAAAGTTTCCCCCAATCTACTGCGCTTCCTTCATACCCTTTATCCTAACGTACCTTTCCATCACCTTCCTCCCTTCATCGAACTAACATAAAAATACGCAGATATAACCATTTCTTCAGGACTCCATTTCCTTCTGAAGGCTTCTGTGCCACATAAAACTTTATTCACTAAATTTGTATGCTTTTCTCTTGTTAACCTGTCTTTTGTTACAGGGTCCCAGTCAAGAACTTAAAAGGGGAGTTCCTGTCATGGCTCAGTGATAACAAACCCGGCTAGTACATATGACGATGCGGGTTCAATCCCTGGCCTCGCTCAGTGGTTAAGGGTCCGGCGTTGCCGTGAGCTGTGGTATAGGTCGCAGATGCAGCTCAGATCCCATGTTGCTGTGGCTGTGGTGTAGGCCGGTAGCTGCAGCTCAGATTTGACCCCTAGCCCGGGAACTTCCATATGCCACTGGTTCAGCCCTAAAAAGGCAAAACAGAACTTAAAACGGTAGAGGAAAAAGATATTTTCCTCCCTTACAGTACTTGCTGTACATTCACACAAGGAACTACTAGACAGCACTCAAAGTGAGAGAACTATCGTTATGCCTGATCGACCTGCAGGCATAACAGTGAGCAAAAGAAGGTGTTATAAAAGAGGATACACTGTGTAATTTTATCTGCATGAAGTTCAAAAACTGGCAAAACTAACCTACCGTGATATAAGTCAGAACAGTGGTTCCCTTTGGAATATTGGGTAATAACTGAAAGGCTGCATATGAGGACCTCTGGGGTCGTGGCAACATCCTGTTTCTTCAACAGGCCACTTGGCACACTTGGTGAAAATCCATTGACTTGTCAGTTGGCAGTTTCTGTACTTTTCTGAATGTTATACTCAAAGAAACAATTACAAGGAAGGAAAATTGCATTCTTGAGAAAACGTGGCCGTTATCAAATATTTGCTATTTACTAGCAGGTTCTCTGCCCATGATGTATTTCTCACATACTGTATTGAGGTGTTCTTTTCCTTTGCACTAAATATTTTCCTCGTGCATACTTTATAAGACTAAAATTTCATCTACTAAGAGGTCAATAAAAGAGTTGAATTTTTCCACTGTTCTGGACTATAGATACCTTGATAACACAATCTGAGTTCCCAAGAGCTGTAAGACTGTAAAGTCTCCCCCTTCCCCATCAATCCCATAATGCTGAATACAGTGCTCATACAATGAAATGCTGCAGCTAAGGCCACTGTAGCTGCCCCCTTAGGAATTCATTGTAAAAGGGTTTCACTGTACTTTGTAAAGCAATTTGGAATCCTTCGTGATGAAAGGTTCTATATAAAGAAGGTAATATAATGGACTTGGCTTTCAACTTCTTTCATTTAAGCCTTAACAGAAACATGAATCTACTATATTAGCATCATAAACCAATAGGTGCTATATAAATGCTGAATAGAAATATTCTGGGTGAATAATATTGCAAATACAGCCATGTATTAGCTAAGTGCTTTACCAAGTATTATGCAAATGGGGTTTAATAAGGCAATTACATTTAATTAAAATAATAACAATAATGCTACATTCTTCTAATTCTCTTGGCACCCATTGACTTAGTTATTAGTTGTGTGTCTGCCTCTTAAATCCCAAGTCTGATGGAAAACTCACGAGGTGCCTCTTTGGAAGGAAATAGGCCTCCTCTGAGTTGATACCAAACAAAAGCTCTGGCAAGTTAGGAGGAGTGGAGGCAAACCCTTCTCATGTACAAGATTGATTTGAAGCTTTTATTTTATTTATCTATTTTTTGCTTTTCGCTGCTGCATGTGCAGCATGTGGAGTTCGCAGGCTAGGGGTCTGATCAGAGCTGCAGCTGCTGGCCTACACCACAGCCACAGCAAGCAGCATCTGTGATCTACACTGCAGCTCATGCAATGCCAGATCCTTAACCCACTGAGTGAGGTCAGGGATCGAATACGCAACATCATGGATACTAGCTGGGTTCTTAACCTGCTGAGCCACAAAGGGAACTCCAGCATTTCAATATTTTAGATGTATAGTGATAGAATGAATAGAAAATTCATATTTCAGAGGGACGTTGAATTAGTGCTACAAGCAAAAATATCAATGATATGGCAGGATGCAGCAAAGCTCACAATGTGTTAAAGCAGGAAAGAACTTAGAGGCCATCCTTGTCCACCTTCCTTATTTAACAGAAGGTGCAATTGAGACCATATTTTACTCTCTTTATCCCAAACTCTTTGGTCCTTGTTCTCCATCTTTCCTTAATCTTTCCTAAGCCTTGTCTACAATTCACACTGAGTCTCAAAATCTAAACAACCAACAGAAAATATTACTTGGGAGCTCTTGCTGTGGCTCAGCAAGTTAAGAAGCCAACTAGTACCCATTAGGATATGGGTTCAATCCCTGGCCTCGCTCAGTGGGTTAAGGATCAGTGTTGCTAAAAGCTGCAGCGTAGGTCACAGATGCAGCTAAGATCCTGTGTTGCTGTGACTGTGGGGTAGGCCAGCGGCTGCAGCTCCATTTCGACCCCTAACTCCTGGAACTTCCATATGCTAAAGGTGTGGCCATAAGAAAAAAAAGGGAAAGAAGAGAAAACCTAACTTAAAGAACAAGGTCAACCAAAATTCTAGTTATTACATTTCAATTCAATTCTACTCATCTAGCATTTATTGAGCACCTTCTCAGTGATTAATACAGTGTTTGGGGAGAAGGGGATGAAAAAAAAAAAAAAATCAGAGACTGATCGTTCCCTCAAAGCACCTAATGTCTTATCTCCTGTGATGAGAAGGAAATTTTCAGTCATGCTGAAGTGCCTGCTAGTTTATGTGGGAATGACCCTGGGTCCCAGACAATTTCTTCCACAATTTTTTCGCCTTCTTGGGTTTGGGTTGTAAAAAAGCAGGAAAGTGAGAAAGAACTGTATAGAGTTTTCTGTTTTCCAGTACAAGAACATTTAAGTCATGGTCTCCCATATTTTTCTTGTCTAGACATCCTCCTCTTTTTATTTCTTAATAAAGCCATAGGCAGCTATCCCTTGTGGTTTGTAGCTACAGTTCATTATCAGAGGAACGCGTGGCTTTCAAATGGTGTTAACACACTGAAATCCTCTTCTCTTCGCTTTCTCTAGTTAAGATTTCCTCATCTTGATCCTCTCTCTCCACATATTGATCACACATTCCGTGCTTCAAAGTGTCCACTTAATCATTCCACTTTTTCCAAGACAGCAGCTAACTCTTAATATGCTGTCGTTTTCCTACTATACTTCTTTTGCCTTAAAAATATCTTGAAAGAGTAAATCTGCCGATAAAGAAACTACCCAGACCAAAAAAACCTTTCCACAAATTCTCGCAAATGGAGCCGGACTGTCAGCGGAGAAAATGTAGCGATAACGTCCACACACTGCCTCTGAGCTCCTGGACACATCTATCGACTGGTCCAACTCCTGTGGAAATGAAGCTTCAGCCTGTCGCTCCCTCGCCACGTGACCCCTACCTTCTGAGATCTCAGCTGGATGCAACTGAAGCTGTTCGGGCGGGGGGATAATGAATTCCAAGCATGGTTTAAGATCTGGTCATTTTGCCCTGTTGTTCTTGTATTCTTCCTGTTTAACAATTTGTAGCTTTTAATTTGGGGGTGAGAGTAATAGCTCTTAGGCAGATGGTTGTAATCAGTCCCCAGGGGTGAGCCTGGGAGAGAAGTTGGACGGGAGACTCAGCGAGGAGTGAGGATTCCGTGAGTCACTCCGCTCAGCCTGGGGCCAGGAGTGAGGGTGCTGATTGCTCTCAACCTGTTCTTGGGTGAGTAGTAAATGTCAACTGATCTTTCTGCATATGGTTGGGACGTTATCCACATAAGAGGCCATGAAAAATAGTATTGCTGAAAACGTATTCGCGGGAGCCAAACGCATGCGTGCTTAGAATTAAGTTGCTCGGTCCAGCCCATTTGTCATTCTTTTTATGTCCAAGTTTTAGTAACAGGATGTTTTCAAATAGTTTACATTTCTCTTGGGACATCTTCCCTAACCAAATGTCATACTAGTGTTAGCCGGGAGTTATTTGGACTTGCTCAATTCTTGTTTCCATCCCCATGATTTAGGCTATTTATGCAAGCAGAATCCTGCATTGAAGATAATGGTCTTCCCTCGCCTGTCCACAAGAAGAATTATTAGATCAGTGGGAATTTTACAGAGCACATTATTAAATCCTTGGACATTAAATATTTCAGTTACTTGGAAAGCATACATAGAAGCAAACTTCAGCTGACATTCGAAAGCATATTTGATGAAAACGTTAATGCTGATATTTATTTTTATTATGATTTTTTACAATGCTGTTCTCTAAGGGTATGTACTATATTTATCAGACCTTCCTTTATTCCTCTGAAGCCTTGTATTGTACTCCAAAATATCTTTCTTTTCTGGTTGCAGAGTGGTAGATCTTTATCGTAGAATATTTGGAAAACATGAAAAAGTACAAAGAAACTTAAAAGTACCTATGATTCTTCAATCCCAGGGCCTTCAGATTTTTTTAAAGACAGTCAACAGTGAACACTATTTGAAACCTTATAAAACTTTTAGTTTTTTTTCTGAGTTGAGTATTTCCCAATTTAAACCCTGATTCATTCTTCCAATAGCAATTTTGTCCTAAAGCGTCCAGGCTCCCTCATACCATATATCAAAAGGAGCTTAGTTCTAGAATGACTCCATTTCAGATAAGTGGGAAGATTTGGGCTAGAGGTGGTTTAGCCTGGTTCCTTTCACTGGTGTCATGCTCAAACCACTCTTTCCATTTTTTTTTTTTTTTTGTCTTTTTGCCTTATCTAGGGCCGCACCCGCGGCATACGGAGGTTCCCAGGCTATGGGTCTAACAGGAGCTGCAGCTGCCGGCCTTCACCACAGCCACAGCAACGCGGGATCCGAGCCGCGTCTGCAGCCTACACCACAGCTCACGGCAACGCCAGATCCTTAACCCACTGAGCAAGGCCAGGGATCGAACCCGCAACCTCATGGTTCCTAGTCAGATTCGTTAACCACTGAGCCATGAGGGGAACTCCACCAGTCTTTCCTTTTTAATGTACCATTCTGTGAATAAAATCTAGAAGCATGGATGCAAATGAGATCACTCAGTTGTCACAAGGGAATATACTCAACAAGTTAGCAAATGACGTCTCAGCTTTGGCTGCAAGGAGTCCTGAGCAGTGAATATTCTGAGATGGACATATTGCTGCTCTGGGCAAAATGGTGTTTCTGAAGTGAGAGGCAGGCAGTGATTGAATATCCAGTAGGCAGCTAACCAAGTCTGCTGGGGCAAGGCTATTCACAGAGCCAGGCAGGGCAAGTCTGGGACACTAAGGGGGAGCTTTGAACCCCACATCCCACAGACTTTGCGCTAACTGGACTTATCATGACCACTTTTCCATAGCAACCCGAAACCAGATGGGCAAGACAGTTATGTTTTAGAATTGCTCAACACAAGTAGTGAAAGATCAAGTAATATTCTTTTAACAGGGCACATGGAGGTTTTTTTTAACTGAACTAAACCATGTAGACGTATTTATGACTGAATTCATCTCCTTTCTCCAGCAGACTTTTTAAAGCCAGGTCTCTGAAAGCAAATTCTTTCCAGATACAGTCATGCTAAGATCTATGTCAAGAAATGCTTATTCTAGAACACAGCAGTTTTTTACACACGCAATTTCTAAACTGAAAAATATACCCCGGCTGATAAACATCAGACAAGAAAAATAACCCTATGTGTATTTAATTCAACAGATTTTTATATTGGTATAACAATTCTACAGGCTTTTGTATAGATATAATTTTAATCTTGCAGTATATTCTTCATTTAATGTGCTTCATATAGATCTTTATTCTAAAATTTTTCTAAAGCAACATTTCTTATTTATTTATTTATTTGTCTTTTTTTTGCCTTATCTGGGGCCACACCCGCGGCATATGGAGGTTCCCAGGCTAGGGGTCTAACAGGAGCTGCAGCTGCCGTCCTTCGCCAGAGCCACAGCAACGCGGGATCCGAGCCACGCCTGCAACCTATACCACAGCTTCACGGCAACGCCGGATCCTTAACCCACTGAGCAAGGCCAGGGATCGAACCCGCAACCTCATGGTTCTTAGTCGGATTCGTTAACCACTGAGCCACGAAGGGAACTCCTGAAGCAACATTTCTATGGCTTTTTCTCACCATATGTCTTCTTATCCCCATTTGAAGGTAAAGGCAGGAGTTCCCTGGAGGCTCAGTAGGTTAAGGATCTGGCATTGTCACTGTTGTGGCATGGGTTCGATCCCTGACCAGGGAACTTCCACATGCGGCAGGTGTGGCAAAAAACAAAAAATAAAATAAAACTAACCCCCCCAAAACACACAAAAAACAACCCTGAACCAACACTAAGCCTAGAACCTGCAAATTATTTATCACCTTCCCATTCTTTGCCTTCTCTTTCCTCCTATTTACCACCGCAACTCATTCACTCTAGTCTATAGATGGAAAGAGCAGCCTAGAAGCATAAAGGAGATATTATTTGGAATAACAGCTGTCACAACAAGGTTTTGTTTTATTGCAGTCTTGCCCTGCTTCGCTCATTTCTGCGAGTGAGTGGCTAATTGCCCAGAATTTCTAAGATCTGAAGTTTAAAACTCCACCGTCTCCAAGCTGTATCTGTTATTGGGTGAGATAACTACATTTGGCAGAGGCGTGTAGAGCTGTTTTGATGGCAGAGAACATTAATTTGCAACCATCGCTGTACAGAATGAAGGAAATGCAACCGCAGTCCTCCTGGGAAAAGCCACTTAGGCAAGAAAATAAATAAGAGGATTTTGATTATATTAGGAATCCTTATGCTTATGTCTAGGGAGTTTCCATCTTTAAACTCTTGTTGTTGCATGTTTACACAAACATTATAAAGGAAGAAAAAAGGCTCCAAGCTCTCTGGACCAACATTTTGCTTTTTTTTTTTCCCCTTGATTTTTAGGGCCACACCTGTAGCATATGAAAGTTCCTGGGCTAGGGGTCAAATTGGCTTTTTTTTTTTTTTTTTTGTCATTTTAGGGCCGTAACCACGGCATGTGGAGGTTCCCAGGCTAGGGGTCCAATCGGAGCTGTAACCACTGGCCTACGCCACAGCCACAGCAACGCAGGATCCGAGCCGCGTCTGCAACCTACACCACAGCTCACGGCAACGCCAGATCCTTAACCCACTGAGCAAGGCCAGGGATCGAACCCACAACCTCATGGTTCTTAGTCAGATTCGTTAACCACTGAGCCACGACGGGAACTCCAGGGGTCAAACTGGAATTGCAGCTGCCAGCCTATACCACAGCCACAGCAACGCCAGATTCAAGCAATGTCTGCAGGCTACACAATGGCTCACGGTAACGCCGGAGCCTTAACCCACTGAGAGAGGCCCGAGATGGAACTCGCATGCTCACGGACACTAGTTGGGTTCATAACCCACTGAGCCACAATGGGAACTCCACCAGCATTTCATATTTTAAAAATGCGCCGTGTTCTACGGGGACGCAAGACACCATTTGCATCTGTTCATTATTTCATCTCATTGAATGGGATAACAAATATAAAGGGCCCAGTACAATAACTGGTATGGAGCAGGCCACCCAGAAATGTCCTTTCTCCCTCTTTCATTTACATCCTGTTTCCCCTGCTTGTGGTCAGAGGTCATCTGAAGAGAACCCAGAACCCAGGCACGTCTGTGCGGTAGTTGGTCAGAGCCAGTGAACACATGCTCTGCTGTTGGGCATTGAGCTCTCCGGTCCCCACTATTTTCTGTGTATCATGGCTCTTCGTTGTTGGGTGCAGAGAATCATGTTCATGCCTGTTGCTCTTTTGCAACAAATGGAGTATTGGTCTCTAGAGGAAGCGATATCACACGAATAATTTTCAAAGTAATACTCTGTGCCAGACACTGGGCTATAATACCATAATAATAATAATAACCACTATTAGTATAGATAGTAATTATTGACATTTATTATATGCAAAACTCTGTGCTGGGCGTTTTACATACTGCATGTGCTTTGCTTCTTGAACGAGCCAGGCTTCAATCTAGCAACATCTCGCCTTCAAACACAGTCTGTCAGAAGGTGGATCACATCAGATACCTATCTCTCCTGGTCACTTGCAATTATTGAAACAGTCCCAATTTCAGGTATGACACAGTCCAGACCAGACTAAAAACTTCAGACTCAGGTCAGGTTTAAATCTGCCTGGATCCCGCCTGGCTTCCCCATTCCCATCTGCAAAGCCCCACGGAGACCAGCTGGGCCTGACTTCACGAGCTGCCCCTGGAATGGTTCAATATCCTTCTCTCTTTATTTGAGCAAGCTGGCAAGCTTACAGCCAACCTTCCTTGACTAGAAGAAGATGGGCAATAAATTATCAGCAGAGCCTTTGAGAAACAAGACACTTTGGCGGCGGGAACCGCCTTGGCCACCACCCAGTTGCTCTGCTAGTAACTGGCCGCCTCTCTCTATATTTCTCCCTCGGTCAGCTCACGAGTGTGGTGGTGTTGAGTTTTTAACTAACATCTTTGTTTCCGTAAAGGGATATTGAGGCTAAAGTTTCTTTTAGGGCCGCACCTGCAGCATATGGAGATTCCCAGGCTAGGGGCTGAATCAGAGCTGTAGACACTGGCCTCCACTACAGCCACAACACCACCAGATCTGACCTTATCCACAGCTCAAGGCAACACCGGATCCTTAACCCACTGAGCGAGGCCAGGGATAGAACCTGTGTCCTCGTGGATACTAGTCAGATTCATTTCCACTGCACCACGGGGGAACTCCAAGGCTAAAGTTTCAACTAGGCATCAAGATGGGGGGAAAGGGATTTTTTTGAGGGGGGTATTTTAGTGGAAAACCTTGCACTCTGTTGTGAGCATGATTGCACCCTCTCACCTGCAGTGAGACAGGGCTACCGGGCAAATTTAATATGCAAACCCCACGAAGTTCACTTCATCTCTAGCCCTCACCTGCACAGTCTTTTGGAGCCCTGATCGCTGGATCTCACAGGCCCCTCTTTGTAAATCCTGAGGGATGCGTCTCATCCTGTTCTTTGATGTGGGTTGCCTGCCACTTCATGCCCACCTTGGAGATTCACTTGGAAACTGGGACAATCGGATAAGCCCCTCCCACATTCTGTTGCACAAACATTATCTGACTTGATCCTCACAACAGCCCTCCAAGGGAGAGAGTAAGATTCTTGAATTACAAACGAGGAATTGTAGGGAGATTAAACATCTTATCCTAGATCACATACTCCGTAATGCTATCATAGGAATAAAGCCCAGGTTGGTCTGATTCCAAAGCCCATTCTTCCCACCACACCCTGGCAAAGAAGGCGAAAGAAAATATTACAGAACAGGCAGGGCTCTGAGGGGTGAGCCTGCAATGTCTGTGCCTCTGATGGCAGGAGCTGCAGACATAAGCAGGTGGAGATGGTGGAGGGTGGGTCCAGAGAGGAGCACCTTGTGCATGTGATGTGCGGGGGAAAACGGGCAGGGAATTGGGACTCTGCCAGAGATGATCAGAATCATTAAAGTTTTGAGCAGATGACTCCCTCACATCTCTGCTTCAGAGATGGTCCAGGTGGTAGGATGGAGACCAGGTGGAGGGGGACAGGGCTCCCCTCGGAAGCACACGAGTGAGGGGGCGTAAGAGGAGTCCACCAGGCAGTGCTGGTGGGGTTGGAGGAGGAGGGGCCCACAGTATCCACTGGTTCAGCAGACACACACGCACGCACGCGCGAGCGCGAAATAGCATGGGTGCTATCCAAGGTGTAGCTTTAGACAGGACAGGAAGGTCTGAATATGTGTTTGCAATGGATTCCCAGACAGATCTGTTAACACCGTTAGTGACCTGTGGAGAGTTCAGATCCATCGGTCAGGGCTACCTGCAAAGCTTGGCCCTTACTTCTAGAAGAGCCTGGGCTGGCTCTTCTTTTTAATTCAGATGCTGGAGTCTTAGGCGGGCGGGCGCGCGCATGTGCGTGTCCACGTCTCACTTTTCTCTCCGCACTCGGTGCACGGATTTCTCTGCCTGAATCAGGTCGCTTTGCTGTGATAGGGAAACTCCATGCCCAGCGTGAAGCTTTTCATTCTAAATCAGCGTTTGCTTCTAAACGAGTCAGGCAAAACAAAAATCCACCAGTCCACACCTTGTTCAGCCCTGGATTCAACACCTTGTTCGGCCCTGGATCCTTTTCTGCCGCCTAAGATTGCCGCGGGGGCGTCTGCTCTGGGCTTCCAGATGACGTTCCTGTCCGTCTATCCCTTCCTCCTCTCCTCTCCTTCTTGCCCTTCCAGCCACATGGCTCAGCACTCAGAAGCTCCCTAGTTCTCAGCCTTTATAAACTTGCAGTTCACCCCACATGCTTTTTTCTTTCTTTCTTTCTTTTCCTTCCTTCCTTCCTTTCCCTCTCCCTCTCTCTCTCTCCCCCTCTCTCTCTCTCTCTCTCTCTCTTTCTTTCTAGGGCCGCACCTGCGCCTATGGAGGTTCCCAGCCTAGGGGTCGAATAGGAGCTGTAGCAGCTGGCCTACACCACAGCAAGAGGGGATCTAAGCTGCATCTGTGATATGCACCACAGCTCACAGCAATGCCATATCCTTAACCCACTGAGCGAGGCAAGGGATCAAACCTGCATCCCCATGGATGCCAGTCAGATTCCTTAACCACTGAGCCACAATGGGAACTCCCCCACATGCCTTGTCACAGCACGTTCCTGCTGTTCTTTAAAGTATTCTTTCCTTCATTATAAATGGCAATTAGACTTATAGTAGAAAATTTAGATGACAACAACAAAAAAAAAAAACTTAAAGGAGAAAAAAATAGACAAAAGCCAACAACTTGGGGTTATAAGTTTTGTCAACATTTTGCTGAATTTCTCTCCAGAATTTTTTTCTGTGCATATATTTACACATTTTTACATACTTACAAAAGGAAAAAAA
Source organism: Catagonus wagneri (assembly GCA_004024745.2). Taxonomy (NCBI): domain Eukaryota; kingdom Metazoa; phylum Chordata; class Mammalia; order Artiodactyla; family Tayassuidae; genus Catagonus; species Catagonus wagneri. The sequence goes on along the minus strand of PVHT020000105.1, from coordinate 16,478,999 downwards.
TCAAATGCTGCAAAAAAAGACAAGGATAATATTGACTGAAAACAGCCCAGTGCATGTAGTATTTCTAGGTGAATGATAATTTTAATAAATAGTTCAGAAAGTTTAAAAATCAGATTGCAGGGTTTTTTTTAAGCGCTTATTTAACAAAGATATGTGCAGGAAACTGAGTGCTCAGACAAATCTGTTTAAATAGTTTGTATTTTTTTATTTCACATTTTATCATGTCCTAAAACTTCTTCAAAAACGCATTTTTACTCTGTAGTGCTCTGTTTTATAATTCTCACCGTATTTTAGTATTTGCTTACTGTTTGGTAACCACCACCAGATTATCAAAGGCAGAGCTTGTGATTTTATCCCTGTATCATCACTACCTAACAGTCTGTTTGGTCATGTCGCAGAGCAGTAGATGAATGAAAGATCACCTCATTCTTCCTGAGTTCTTCACTCAGTCAACCAGCCTCTATTTGTTTTCTACTGCTGACATAGCCAAGACTACGCTTAGGTCTGCAGATCTGGTGGATGCCGGGACATGCATGAGCCACGTGTCCCTTCAGGGATGAAGGCTTGACCCTCCCAGCTGCTGAAAGCAAGCACTTGGGGGTTGCCCCTCCTAAAGGGAGCTGCTTTGTCAGCCCCTTTCTTAGGGTCCATGGAGGTATAAGCCCCAGACTCTACTCTGCAGAACTGTTGCCCCCGCTTCTCAACTGCCCTAGTGTCTGCAGAGGCTGCCACAAAGTCCGCATCACAGCTCAACTTTTCACTTTGCCCAGTCCCGCTTCTTTCTCCTCCTTGCCTCAGGTGTGAACCCAAGGGCACCACGCCAAATTTTCTGTGCGTTAATTTCCACCTCGGCACCTGCTTCCTGGAGAGCCCAACCTGTCACAGCAGCCAGCTAGGCAAGGTGTAGACACACCTCTAACTCGAGTCTCACGCACTCCCAGATTACAGATTGTAGCACCTTGCACAGAGACCCTGTCTTACATCCTTCATAGCACTAGGCTCACCACAGTCTCTAGTACAGAGAACATTCTCAAATATGGACCCTGATGAAAGGATTATAATGAACAGGGAAGGATATGCGAATATGAGGAATTCTGAGTAAGCAGCAGCTGAGCATTGCTGGCTATTGGGATTAAAGACAAGATTGACTAAATTAGGTGATTCTCAAGTTTCAAGTCTGAGAGGCTGAGGGGTGGCGATGCTACTGGGGGTCCAGTCACTAATTTTGTAGCAAATTGGATTCACATTAGTTTGGTGCAAACACGTTGCTTTTGAATTGTGTTAGAATCTTCAAGGGGAAATGTCTATGCGGTTGATATAGAACCAGGTCCTGCATACAAGACAGCTTGGAAATAGAGATTGAAGCACTATAGATTCATACATACGTACCGTTTGAACGTGTGAGAATAAAGAAACTTGAGAGCTGGGTAAGTTTTTTTTTTTTTTTAATTTACCAATAGAAGAGTAGCAGATCTATCAGATGACGGCCCCTCAATTAAAGAAAGAGAGAAAAGTCTGTGCTGAAGAGAGAAAGGAGAGGTTACGTGCATTAGGAAGAGTGATACAGTATCTCCAGAAACAAAAAGAAGAAAATTTCAATAGTGATTTCCTATTAATTTGCCTCCAGCCACCCAAGAGCTGCACACTGAGTTACCTGTCACATGATACAAATGTGGTAAAGGACGCAGGGGCAATGCCGGGAGCAGGGCGAAACTTCAGGGAACACTGATTGATGTACTCAGAGAGGAAGAAAAAAGCAAGATGCTAAAAAAGAGGACTATCTGGTATATAATACAAAGCTCTTGGAAATTAAATACGTGATAATGGGAATTTTTAATATAATACAATTGGAAGATAAATGACCAACGCTTCAGGAAAATGGTATAAACAGGTGAAAGTAGGGAGAAGAGAAAGTTGGAGAATTAATTCAGGAAGTCTAATTTCTGAAAGGTAGAGAAGATAAAACAGATCATGGAATGATCAAAGGAACTATATCAGAAAACTTTCCTAAAGGATGTGTTTTTTGGATTGAATAGGCTCCACAAAGTCCCAACGTAATGGATAAAAATGACCTGCAACAATGATATTGATAGATATCAATGATATTGTAGAGTTCTGTGGATAAAGACTAAAAGCTATGAGAGAGTCAGAGGGAGAGAGAGAGAGAGAGAACCAATTACATGCAGAACCAGAATGACTTCTCGATAGCAATGCCAGACATTAGGAGACAATGGAATCATACCTTTGAGGTCCTAAGAGAAAATAATTTCCAAACTCGAATTGCATACCCAGCTAAGCTTTCAATCAAATGTGATAGGAAAGAAAGACAAGATCCTAAAATGTATCTTCCATGTGTCACTTTTCAGAAAGCTCCTAGAGGATACACTCTACTGAAAGAAAGTAGGTAAGAAAGAGCAAGACATGAGATTAACAACGTCAGTCATGATAAAGAAACAAAAATTAGAGGATCCAACAAAGAAGAGAAGAAAAAGGAATTCCAAGGACGATAAAGTGGAGGGACGTGAGAGAGCTGAATTTCCGTCTTCTATGGCAGGGAGTTAATGAGTAATAGCTATGACTGAAAAATAAAGAAATAGTGGTATGGTATTGTTATTAAGAAATATGACGGTAAATAACAGGAGGAACAGCCAAAGAGATGAAAGGAATTTCCTGGAATTTCATGGAAAAGGAATTGGGAGGAGGGGATTGGGTGGGGAAAGGATTGCTGTTTTTCTTTATAAGTCTTAGTAGTATTTGACTTTTAAAGAAAGCACATTTATTACTTTTGTACAAATTAAATAGGTAAAAAGTCCATTAATGTGCCAGAAATAATTTGTAAATTGGGTGTAAAAACAGCCTCCTCACCCCCACTATTAGAAGCCGTCTTTCAGGAGACAAGGCAAGCCCCTCTGATTTGTCTTTCTTCTTCTGCAAATAGTTTTTGAGCAAATTCTTGGGAGCCCATCAATCTGCCAATTAGAAGAAAATGCAAGAGTAACAGCAGGAATCAGGACTGCAAGGAAACAGTTACCATCCCATAAAATTATTGCTTTTACCAAATTAGAATAAACCTGTCAAAGCAATGTTTAACTATCTTTATGTAAAAATCAAAACGATCTGACTTCAACTGTCAAACAGACCCTGCCAATTTGTCTGTTAACGAAATGCTCCCACAGTAAGTCTACTTCAAGTTGCATTTGCACTTAGGGGAACAAAGCCAGCCAGCGCAGAAATCCAGGAGCCTCTCTTTTCTACACTGCCTCCAGCATGTACAGAATGGCCAGCTCTTTTGGTTGGCCTGGCAGTTGCAGCAGGATGGGGCTGGGGGGGTGTCACTCTTGCAGGAAAACTACAAAGTAAAATATCATTGCACATAACTCACTGATTAATAAAAGAAAAAAAAAAATCTGGCTTCTCCATGTGGATGAAAGGCAATTTTCTGTGGCTTCTCCCATTTGCTATCTTTCCCTCAAACCACCAGATGACAAAAATCGGTACAATACTTGTTATTTCTATGTGCTGCCTCATCCTTTACCCAAAGTACCTCAGATCACTTTAAAGTGAGAGGGCAGGATGGGGAATGTGATTTATAGAGCCTGAGGGACCAGGGCTAATTCTGCAGAAGTCAGGGATGGCCCACGGAGGACTCAGGAAGGATGGCTCAGAGTCAGATGCAAACCGCGCTTACTGCCCCGGGCGGGGGCTCTGGAGCAGGAGTCACAGCTTCGCTCTCGGAGTCGAAGAGCAAATTGTGGAGGGATGGTCAGAACTAGAAGCCAGAGGAGCACTAACAAGGGTTGAGATGCTTATAAATCTCTCTCTTTCCTTTTTTTTTTTTTTTTTTTGCTCTTTTTAGGACTGCTCCCACGGCATATGGAAGTTCCCAGGCTAGAGGTCGAATCGGAGCCGTGGCCACAGCCACAGCCACAGCCACGTGGGACCCTAGCTGCATTTGCAACCCATGCCACAGCTCACGGCATGCTGGATCCTTCTGATCTAGGCCAGGGATCGACCCGCGGCCTCATGGCTACTAGTCAGATTCGTACCGCTGAGCTACAATGGGACCGCCTATAAATCTCTCTTTGCACTAATTACCTTCTAGCAAAAGCTCTATTGAGATATAATTTACATGCCATACAATTCACCCACTTCAGATGTAAAATTCAAAGGCTTTTACTATATTTACGGAGCTAGGTAACTGCCAATAAATTTTAGAACATTTTCATAATCTCTTAATAAACCCATATCCTTTATGGTCACCACCCCCTCTCCCTCCCAACCTGACACACAGTCCTAGGCAACCCAACCACTATTCTATCATCGGACTCTGGATTTGCCTTTTCTGAACACCTTACATAAAGAAAATCATACAATGTATGTTCTTCTGTGACTGACTTCTTTCATGCAGCGTAATTCTTTCAAGGTTCTTCCATGTTGTAGCATGAATCAGCACTTCATTACTTTTTATGGCAGAATAATATTCCATCCTATGTAGATGCCACATTTTACTTATCCATTCATCAGCTGATGGGCATCTGGATTGTTTCCACTCTGGCTGTTATCACTAATACTTTAGTGAACATTTATGTATCGGTTTTAGTGTGAATATAAGTTTTCAATTCTCTTGGAAACATATCTAGGAGAGGAATTTCTGGGTCATATGATAAATCTATTTTAAACATTTTGAGGAAGTGCCAAAGTTTTTTTTTCCTTTTTACAACCACACTTGAGGCATATGGAAGTTCCCGGGCTAGGGGTGGAATTGGAGCTGCACCTGCGGCCTGTGCCATAGCCACAGCCACAGCAACACTTGGATCCAAGCTGCATCTACAACCTATGCTGCAGTTTGTGGCAACACTGGATCCTTAACCCACTGATCGAGGCCGGGGATCGAACCTGTGTCCTCACGGACACTATGTCAGGATCTTAAGTTGCTGAGCCATAATAGGAACTCCAGAAAGTGCCCAACTTTTCAAAATCACCCTTTTACATTTCCATCAGCAATGTATGAAGTTTCTAATTTTTCCACATCCTCATCAACACTTGTTTTAACCTGTCTTTTTGATTATAGCTATACTAACAGATGAGAAGTGATATCTCATTGTACCAATAATTTCTCATATTTAATTCTATTCCTACCCTCTCCTGATATGTGGGCTTTAATAGACAGTGGCTATTTCATTAAAATTCCAAAATGGAAAGGAAAAGGTCAATAAAGAATATTTGAACTGCGATGCACCTTTTAAAATTGTCCATAGACCCCAATGCTTGGAAGAAAAATTACCCCAATGCTTGGAAAGGGTAAACATAGATATTGAATAAACTACATATTATGACTATTCATTAGAAATCATTACTTATTGAGGCTATATATATATTCCACCAAAGGACCAGGCCAGGTACCTTAGAGGAAATGAGAAACACAAAGGCTCCTGACCACCAAGGATTTGCCAGATTCTAGAACTCATAATGATGGCAATGATACTGTTTGCACACAACTTTACAGATTATAAATGGCTTTGATATTTTAATGCTGGGTTGTTTGGGATTTTTTTCCTTAGAAGCTGAGAGTTGTTTTTTTTTGTCTTTTTGCCTTATCTAGGGCCGCATATGGAGGTTCCCAGGCTAGGGGTCTAACAGGAGCTGTAGCTGCCGGCCGACGCCACAGCCACAGCAATGCGGGATCCGAGCCGCGTCTGCAACCTACACCACAGCTCATGGCAACGCCGGATCCTTAACCCACTGAGCAAGGGCAGGGATCGAACACACAACCTCATGGTTCTTAGTTGGATTTGTTAACCACTGAGCCATGACAGGAACTCCTCCAGAAGCTGAGAGTTAAAATAGCCAGGGCCCCTGTGACCTCTCTTCCCCCATCAGACAAGGGATGGGAGGCTGATCAGGAGGTAGAAGTGCCATGGAGCAGCATGGCAGGGGGAGCGTCTCTGGCAGGGCACACCTGCGGAGCCCCACAATCCAGGGAGCATGTAGAGCCAAGAAGGACTGGTAGCCTGGGAAGGAGATCCAATCATGTTATGAAACCACGGGCAGGAGAAACAGTGGGGCATAGAGACATGCACTGGGGGGGCAGGGGGAAGGCTGGGTGCCCAGACAGATCACAGAGGACTGGGGACCAAAGGAAGGGTGCCTGGGCACACATCTGTTTGGCTTCGTGAGCTGCCCCTGGCTTTTCCAGGCCGCCTACACTCCCCAGGCAATACTGCCCTATTTGTGTGTTTTTCAGGTGTGCCCTAAAAAGCAAAAAAAAAAAAA
>PVHT020000105.1:16454895-16471726 GCA_004024745.2 Catagonus wagneri | reverse complement strand
TCCCGTCGTGGCTCAGCAGTTAATGAAACTGACTAGGAACCATGAGGACTCGGATTAGATCCCTGACCTCAGTCAGTGGGTTAAGGATCCGGCGTTGCCATGAGCTGTGGTGTAGGTCGCAGACGCGGCTTGGATCCCGCGTTGCTGTGGCTGTGGCACCGGCTGGTGGCTACGTCTCCAATTGGACCCCTAGCCTGGGAACTTCCATACGCTGTGGGTGTGGCCCTAAAAAAATAAAAAAATAAAAAAATATATAAATAAATAAATAGAAATTTTAAAAAACCCAGCACTTCCCACCTTGTTTCAATGTCTTGGTACATGAGCTCATTGGGGGCGGGACTAAGCCTTATTCAGCTTGCGTGCCCTTTAAGCGGTAAGACATGGCCCTGGGGATGTAGAAAGGCTGGACAGTGGGTGTCCAGTACTCAAGGGGATATGAATGGCCAGAAAGAAGGTGAGGTGGATGAGTGTGTGGATTCCCCTTAAATTGTGACGTACGGAACATGCCGGGTTGGAAAAGATAGGAAAGGAAATTACGGGATGGCTTGAGACTTTCTCTACAGTAAGCCTGGGAGTGCTGTTGAAAGGAGAGGGTGGAGAGCCTGCTTTGAAGCACACACTCTTTTAAGTTAGATTTCATGTTTATTTGGGGTGGATTTAGGGGCACCGTTTGAGGCTATGGAAAGGCTAAAGCCACTCCCTGATAGAAAAAGCTGCTTGCAAAATAAGTTTGATTGGTTCTCAAAAGCTTCCTGGCTGGTGGCAATATCGGATACACGCAAAGAAGGCAACTGGGACTGAGAACAACATTACTTGATTGGGGTTTGACGCTCTACCAGTTCGGGCAACAGCAAGAAAGGATCTCGATTTCATAGCACTGGGCATGGAGATCTCTGCAGGTGGGGTCTCTGCCTTCTAAGACTGTTTCTCACCCGGGCCTGGGTTTGCCCCATTCCTTGGAGATTTTGATTTGATGGATTTGAGGACAGACTCACTCCCTGGTATTTATCAAAATCTTTCCGGGTGTTTGTAAGGGACCGTCGTGACTGGAAACCATTCACCGCTCTAGAAGCTTACATTCGGATCCAGATACAATAACAAGGACCTCAGTGTTTTCAGGATGCTCTGGCAACAGAATAAAAACCTTGTCTGCACATGAAGAGTTCCACATCGCACATACATTAATTGAGCTGACATTTATTGAGTGACCATGATGTGCCAGCCCCCCTGCCAGGGGCTGGGAAACAGTGACGTGCAGCACTCGTGGTGTTTATATAAGTCTAGTTGGGGTATTAGACATTAAATAATAAACACATATGTGATTACGAATTGTGATAAGTGCTCTGGAGGAAAGGACAAGATGCTGTGATACAGAAGACTCCAATTTAGGTGGAATAGGTCAGGAAAGGAAGCCAGGGAGCAAGACCCGGTTAGGCTGAGACCTCAGAATACAATTCAATGGTACATGTAGCTGAGGAGCTGGAGGTTAGCCTTAGGTTGCATCACATGAAATTGCTGAGATTTAACCATTTATGACCTACGAAATAGTAATTTCATACAGTTCAACCTAATATTAGGATGTAATCTGAGCAGGGACCAGGGAGAGAAGGCACGGGGTGTTTTATTTTCATCAGAGCAGAGACAGATGGCTGCAAGATTAGAGGCAAAACAGCCGAGAGAGGAAAACCTGCAAGCCCACATTATAAAAGTAGCACTGGCCTCTGAGCGGTATATTTAATGTTTATAGTATCCTTTGATTTTCAATACCCATATGTGTTCTCAAAGCACTGAATCAGTGTTTGGAGAAAAATCCAAACTTCCATCCTCTCCTGTCCTTCTAAAAGAGAAGTAGAGAGGGGCTGTTGTTGAAAGTTTGGTTTTGGGGGGCTGTGCCTTTCTGAACAAATCAGCCTCTCCCATCATCAGGTACCCACACAGTGGCGGACATGAAGTGTGTTCACAGCCCAGGTACCATGAGTGCATAACAGACCACCCTGAACTTAATGGTATAAAAAGCCACCATGTGGTATAGCCATGGACCCAGGGATCAAGCACTGGAAAAGCCACAGTGGGAGTGGCTCTTCTCTATAATGTCTGGGACCGCAGCTGTGAGATCTGGACGCTGAGGGGCTGGAACTGCTGGAATTGGAGGATCCCCTGCTCAGATGGGCTCTTCACGCCCTTGTCTGCTGCCTGAGCTGGGACAGGTGAAAGGCAGGCTCGTCTGGGGCCGTGGACTGGACCACCTCCTGTGGCTTGGGCTTCTCGTAGCCTGTGGTAAGTCTGAGAGGACGGGTCCCAAGATGGGGCCTTTGGAGACCGAGCGTTCCAAGAAGACCAGGTCAAAGCTGACTGGCCTTTTCTGACCCTGATGCAGAAGTCACAGAGAATCCGTTTTGCCACACTCCACTGGTGGAAGTCATCACGGGCTTACTCAGATCCAAGCAGGGAGAGAGAGGGACAAAAATCCTGTCTCAGTGGGAAGAGCGTCAAGGTCACAGGCCGAAGAGCACAGAGGCTGGGAGGCAATACTGCCTCCATCTTGAAAACACAGTCTGCTGCGAAGTGACAAGAGAGTGACTCCCAGAGAAGCTTTCACGAGGGGCCAGGGCAATGCTTTGCACGGGAGAGTCGTGCCAGGGCAAAGTCAAGGTGAGCGCAAGCTACCTGGTCCAAGAAAGAAGTGACTCCAGCAAGAGGGAGTTTTCCAAAAGCAAAGCGTCTCTTGCCATCGGGTGCAGAACCAGGCTGGTTCTTCAGGAGAGGATGAAAAGAGGAAAACACTCAGTTTAGAGAGACAGGGGCCTTCTGCTGGCAGCTCCAGAATGTGGCAGAGCGTACTAGAGGGACATGGAGTCTGCCAAAGAAATCAAAGACTTGGTTTGCAGAGACTTCTTAGAATTGCAGGAGCAATAGCTGAGATTTAGTGACCAGAGGCAAGAAGCAGATGTCAAGATTTAAGATGTCTCAGGCTGCAGCCTGGAAGGAAGGGCCTACTGGGATAAACACCCTGACCTTTCTCAACTGCTGCCCTTTGATCTCCTGTCAGTGCTTTCCATTGGCCAAAGCAAACCAGAAGCAGGAGGGCAGGGGGCCTGGGCCCTGCAGCCTCCGGAGGTCAGCTCCTTGGGGTACACAGTGGCGCGGAGACTGCAAGCCCTGAATCAAAGAACAGGCTCAGAGTCTGTAAGCCAGACCCTGCAGACACCCGGACCAGGGAGGCCCAACCTAACTCTTGCATTCAGGGGTCAGCCACGGGGGATGAGCAAACCTGGGGCGAGTGTCGTCTCTGTTTTGTGTGACGGGGCTTGCTTCTATCTGTGTACGCCAGCACCGCAGCAGCATTACAAAAGTTCCACGGGGAACACATGTAGGAGTGAGTGTGTGTCCTGCATCAGTTATTATAAGGCAGGGCACTGAGCGGGTTGAGGTCCAGACACTGGAATCACACAGTCTGGGTTCAGATCCTTGCTCCGCCACAGGTTAGTGTGGTAGGCGAGTCACTTAACTTCTCTGTGCCTTGTCCCCTCATCCTGAAAGGAGGGTGAGGACTACACCGCACGGGGCAGTCTGCGGGTAAAACGAGGTCATGCGGATAAAGCACAAAGCCCGACACCTCGTTTAAGGAGTTGATAAATGCTATTGCCATCTTCCTGTGACAGAAGCACTCTGAGGGTAGTTTCCATGCAGAGACCTCGATACTTCAATGAACTGCAGAGTTGCTTAAAACATCCTTTTCAATACTATTTTAATAACGTCTCTTGGTCACACCCTTACCGCCGACATATTGTCAGATGAACAAAAACGTGGAACATTATCAGTCACGATTTAAAATACATATGCCTTTTGTTTTGTTTGTTTTGCTCTCTAGGGCCACATGCACAGCATATGGAAGATCCCAGGCTAGGGGTCAAATTACAGCTTCAGCCGCCAGCCTGCACACAGTCACAGCAACGCCAGATCAGAGTCTGTGGCCTACGCCACATCTCGCCGCAACACAGGATCCCTAACCCACTTAGCAAGGCCAGGGATCGAACCTGAGTCCTCATGGATCCTAGTCGGGTTCGTTTCCACTAAGCCACGACGGGAACTCCTAAAATGCATACACCTTTGGCCCAGCAACCTAATATTAGGATTTTAACCCAAAGGTAGAATCACAGGTATAGCTCTTGTGACCACAGAACCATGTACTAGAATGTTCCCTGTAGTTCATTATTTCAAAAGATTAGCAAGAACACAATTGTTCATCCATGGAGGACTGGCTAGATTATGGCACACAGAATGAGGCTGAGCATTCTGATGGGAAACAAGCGCCAAAATACACTATTGAATGAAAAAATCAATATGCAAAAACAATGTTTACAGTGTACCACCTTGTGGTTCAAAAAGGATATAGTGTACACCACACACACACACTGGTATGTGTGTAGACCAGCCCTGGGAGGACACAGGAAAACTGATAACTGTGGCTGCTCCTTGTGCAAGGGAAACAAAAGCCCCAGGGGTGAGAGGTGCGGGCGCCTACTCTCCGTCGTACCTTCTTTTGGACATTATTAGTTTCTATGTGCAGGTATTGCTTAGTAAGATTAATTAAATAAAAATCCCAACACAACAAATACACAGCAAAGCCTGCTGCTCTGTACAATTCAAGGACACATTTGGGGGCTGAAGGAATAATGCGAGCGGGTTATTGCAAATGTAATATTTGGGTATCACATTTCTAATGACGGCCTAGCGAGGCTTCCCAGACAGACGTGTGGAGGAGATGGGGCGGCATGACCCACGGGAAGATGGGCCGCACAGGGAACCTGACCCCGGTTTCCTCGGTGGGAGACACGGCTCCGAGCTGAGGCTCTGACAACGAGGAGGGCTGCACCCTGGGTGGGCTGGCCAAAAGATCCTTCTCACTCCTGCCATCTGGCAAAGTGAATGCAAATTTTAAGAGGCAAAGCATCAAACTCTAACTTGTCCTATTCACTCTTTTCCCAGTCATGGGTTACTAACATATTTCTAGCCAGTGGGACTACGTTAAGGATGTAGAGAGTGTGAGGTTGCCTGGCAAATGCCAGCAAAGTGAAGGCCTTGCCTGGAGGGCAGGAGGGGTTTCTGGGTGACCCTCAAAAGCACGATTTCCCCTCCCCCTACTCTCCATTCCCGTTTTTGAAGGGGAAGGCTGCGCACTCAGAAGCAACTCCCACACCGCGCGGGGCTCTGAGAGCTTCACCACCAGGCTGCTGCCGGTGCCGTTTCAGCTCAGCCTGGGCTGAAACCGGAGACGGCCAGCCTTCCTGTGAGCTGCCGTGGCCTCCAAGACCACGCTGCATCCTTAGTGATGGCCCTTCTGCAGTGACCAGGATTCTCAGTGACGTCCTTGGAGGAGTCACAGCCCTGGACCCACTGCCACCCACTCTAATGGACTAAGCCAGCATCTCCACGGCACAGGTCAGTGTTCATGTTGGAGCCTGGTCACCTGGAGGGCAGTGATTAGACCCCGAATCAGGCACAGGTAAAGCCCGGGCCTCTAAATCCTGGTTGCAGAGCTTGGTGGAGTACAGGCTTCCCTTGACCGAAATCCTGTGGACAAATATATTCCATCTAGGTGCCTACTTAATAGTTCACAGGCTTCCCACATAGGCCAGAATTACTACAAAAGCACACGTTTGATACAGAGAAAATCAAAGAAATGAAGGCCTGAATCAGGGCACCATGGCAATAAGTAATTGATAAAATCCAGTTCCTCTGGAAGCTCCAGCTGTGGCACAGCGGGTTAAGAATCCAACTGTAGTGGCTTGGGTCACTGTGGAAGTGCAAGTTCGATTCCCCGTCTGTCTCTGAGCTGGGAACTCCCATATGTCCTGGGTGTGGCCATAAAATTAAAAACCGAAAATCCAGCTCCTCTGATTTCTCGGAGGCCTGGTTTCTTCTGGTGAATACTCATCTGGCCTGGGAGTCTTATGAGTGACGGCACACCTGTCTTACCTCTGAATCGCACTTCATACTTGGATTCAGATACGGCATATTTGCCCAGAAGGAACTCACCTGTCCTACATAAAGACTTTTTAAAAGAAATATATTTTTCTTTGAAAATGGCACAAATGAACCTGTCTACAAAACAGACTCAGACATAGAGAACAGACTTGTGGTTGCCAAGGAGGAGAGAGGGGGAACAGAGTTTGGGGTTAGTAGATGCAAACTATTACATTTAGAATGGATAAGCAATGAGGTCTTACTGTACAGCACAGGGAACTATATCCAGTCTCTTCAGAGAGACTGTGATGGAAGATAATATAAGAAAAGGAGATATATATGTATACACACACACACACACACACGTGTGTGTGTGTGTGTGTGTGTGTGTGTGTGTATGGCTGGGTCACATTGCTGTATGTACAGCAGAAATTGGCACATTGTAAATCACCTTTACTTTAATAAAGTAAATAAAATAAATATATATATTTCTTTGAATGAGCAGCTTGTAATTTTTACTGGACCCCTGACTGCAGCGGCAGTCCCAGCCCAGTTAGCTGGACTCAGGTATGGGAATGAGAGCTCACCCGCCTGCACTTCCTCTGTGCCCCCCTGCCAGGTGGTTAAGGGCATCCTCTCACCCAATCTCCACAGCACCTCCTGAGTGTTTTATTTTTAGCCCCATCTTACAGAGAGGAGGCAAGTTCAAAGAGGAAAAGCAAGCAGCTGGGCAGTGTGTCACTCGACAGACCTCCTTCAGTGATTTAACAACCAACCACAGAAACTCAAAAGTTAAAAATCAAAGATTCCATTTCTTGACTCCTTCCTCCCCAGTTCTGTTTTTTCATTCAGGCAGTGGCCCTAAGGTCCAAGCCGCTCAGCGCGGAGATTCGGATCAAAAAGCCAGCGGCTGCGCGCCGTGCCCGGGGCGCAAAGCCGGGAGAGGGCACCGAGGCCGCTGCCCCAGCAATGACACCTTTTCATCGGCCGGGCCAGACGCGGTCCCAGGTGAACTGCCCCCAGGGAGAAGCAGCTCCGTCGGGGCAGACGAGGGCTGTGTTTCGGCAAGAGCGGGCTAACAGGGCCTGTCTCTGGAGTTGGGGTCTGCCCTGGCGGCCGGTATCTGGCCTCCGTGGCGGTCAGGACACCCCGCCCCGCCCCTCCCGGTCCCGGGGTCCCGGGGTCCCGGGGTCCCGGCCCTGGTCCCCCGCGCGCGGGCGCTGGGCATCTCCGTCCGCGCGCTTCCTAGCACCTTCCTCCAGCAGGGAGACTTTCCTACAATCTCTAACGAGGTCCGTGTTGCCAGCGCTGTCCCGGCTATTCCTGAAGTCTTTACAAATCTTTGCTTTGGAATCCCCGGAGAGATAGAAAGGTGCCCTCGAGGTCTTTCTCCCTCATCTTTAAATGGGTTCCCAGCCAACATCCTTGCCACTCCCCCGCTCCCCTAAACCAAAGGGAAGGCATTCTTTGCAGTCCCGCTAATTAACAGTTTGTTTTTATTTTTCAATATTTGGTGGTCGATTTAGTTTAAGGTCCTCGGGGAATTTAAACTCCATGGATTCAATAAAAAGCAGCTGGAAAGTGGAGAGTGTTTCCGCAGTGTTTCTTTTCTTTTTAATTGGGAGCGACACAATTTGTAACAAGGTGAGTCTAATTCCGTTCTGCTGAAAGAGGAAGTTTTATTTTTATTATCCTTCCAAGAATGTCTAGCAAATTGGCAGGGTTGGTGAGGTTTTTTTCCCTCTTAATATAATGAAAAGGAGAAAAGCCCCAATTTCTTTCCACTTCTGAGGAATTAAGTGTGGGAGTCAAATGAGGACGAAGACATTCCCTTGCATCAAGCCTTTGCTTTACTCCAGAGCCCCGATCCCGGTACTGGTTTGTCCACTCCTGCAGGGGTGGCTGCCTGGTCCCAGCCAGTGAAGCCAGCCTGGATCTGTTCCACTTTGTGGCACAAAGTGCCTTCTCCCTCCAGCCACTCTGAGACATCTCCCACCTGGGGAGAGCCAAGCCTCTGCTTCATATCGGCTGTTTCCTTGCTTGGCCTCTGGACCAGTCAGTTATCTCGTTTCAAGCCTCACCTCCTCCACGAAGCTTCCCCAGACTAACACAAACTCACCAGATGACTCCCTTTCTGTGAATTCCACTCAATCCTACACTGTTGGGCATAATTCTCCAGGTGTGACCACAGCAGTGTGGACAGCAAGCTTCAAGCTCTCACAGACACAGACACTGTTAAAAACTAATATTAGAGTTTCCAACCTGGCTCACTGGAAAGGAATCTGACTAGTATCCATGAGGATGCCGGTTCAATCCCTGGCCTCGCTCAGTGGGTTAAGGATCCAGTGTTGCCGTGAGCTGTGGTGTAAGATGCAGATGTAGCTCAGACCTGGCATTGCTGTGGCTAGGCCAGAGGCTACAGCTCAGATTCGACCCCTAGCCCGGGAACCTCCATATGCTGTGGGTGCAGCCCTAAAAAAAGACCAAAAAAAAAAAAAAACCAACCCCAAACTATTATTTATATATCCCTGGTACTCTCATACTAGTTAATTAAAAAGCAACCAGATGTAGCTTAATGGAAGGCACCCTGGTAATATGAATCAAAAAAACTTAATATTTCATCAACCCTTTGACCCATCAGTTATACCTCTAGGAATATATTCTCAGAAAAAGTCACGTATGAAGCGACGCTCATTAGAAATATTACTTCTAAAATTTGGAAATAATCCAAGGGTCCAACAACAGGAAAATGGCTAAATAAATTATAGAGCAGCTACACAATGGACTATTCTAGAGCCATTAAAAATATAAAATAATATTTAATGACAGAGAAAGTTATTCGGGTTATATTGTTAAGTGGAAAAAACAGGCTTTAAATTAATGACAAATTTTACTTTTTATCATCTAGCTTTAGCTGACAAAGGCTAACAAGGGAAACAGACAAGTCACAAAATTACAAGGCAGAGCTTCCTTGATGCTCCCTTCTCCACATATGAAAAAAAAATTTAAACAGATAAGCAAAGAAAGGAAAGAGAAAATTAACCAGATCACTTCCACCCACATATAACCACAATTAACATTTTGATGGACACTTCCTATAATTTTTTTTATGTGTGTGTGTGTGTATACATGGGGGTGATTGCATGTATCGTGTGTACACACTTTTACTATTCTTATAGTGTCTAATGTTATATTTTTAACTTCTGATAATACAAGAAACTTAATCTCACCCATTTTCCACTTCTGATCTGATGTGATATTGTTGTCATGCATTTTAATTCTACATTATAAATTCCACAAAGCATCATCATAACCAATATTTATGTTCCCTACATATTTACACTTTCCATAACTCTTTCTTTCTATACTTCTTATTCCTGCATGTGATCATTTTCCTTCTGTGTAAAGAACATTCTTTAGTATTTCCATTAGTACGTGTCCGCTGGGGACAAACTCATCCATTTTTGGCTGAAAAGGTTTTTATTTTACCTCCATTCATGAAGGATGTTTTCACTGAGTATGGGATTCTAAGTTGGCAGTGATTTGCTGTGAATTCTTTGAAGAGGTTTTGAACAATTTTACTCTAATATGCCTAGGTCTGGGTTTTCTTGTCTTGTCCTACTTGAAGTTTATAATGATTCTTTTTTAATTACTTAATGAATTTTATTAAAATTATAGGTGTACAAAAATCACCACAACCAAATTTTGTAGTATTTCCTCTCCAAAGCCTCAGTGCGTTCCCCCACCCCTCACATAGTGATTCTTGAACCTATGGCTTAATGTTTTTCATCAATTTTTTTTTCCAAATTTCCAGCTACTATCTATCTCTCCAATTGTTTCTGCTCAATTTCTCTCCTCTACTTTCGGAATTCTAATTACATATTACATTAGACCTTCTCACAGAATCTCCATCTCTTACTCTTTTTTCCATTCCCCCCATCATTCAAATTATCATTCCAAATATTTTTTTTATTTTTTTGCCTTTTTGTCTTTTAGGGCCGTACCCGTGGCACATGGAGGTTCCCAGGCTAGGGGTCGAATCAGAGCTGCAGTCGCCAGCCTACACCACAGCCACAGCAACGCAAGATCTGAGCTGTGTCTGTGACAAACACCACAGATCACAGCAATGCTGGATCCTTAACCCACTGAGTGAGGCCAGGGATCCACCCTGCGTCCTCATGGATGCTAATAGGGTTCGTTAACCACTGAGCCACTGCAGAATTCCCATTCCAAATTTTTTAGTGACCTTTCAGTTCATTAATTTTCTATTCAGCTGTGTTTAATCTTCTATTAAACATATCCAATGCGTTCTTCATTTCAGTTACTAAAATTTTCAGTTCTTACAACCACTATGGTAAACACTATGGAGCTACTTTAGAAAACTATGCATAAAACTACTATATGACCCAGCAGTCTTACTTCTGGGCATATTCCCAGACAAAACTTTCCTTGAAAAAGACACATGCACACGCATGTTCATTGCAGCACTATTCACAATAGCCAAGACATGGAAACAACCTAAATGTCCATCGACAGATGAATGGATTAAGAAGATATGGTATATGTACACAATGGAATACTACTCAGCTATAAAAAAGAACAAAATAATGCCATTTGCAGCAACATGGATGAACTAGAGACTCATACTAAGTGAAGTAAGTCAGAAAGAGAAAGGCAAATACCATATGATTTCACTTATATCTGGAATCAAATATAGGGCATGAATGAACATTTCCACAGAAATGAAACTCATGGACTTTGAGAACAAACTTGTGGTTGCCAAGGAGGAGGGGGAGGGAGTAGGAAGGACTGGGAATTTGGGGTTAATAGATGCAAATTATAGCCTTTGGAATGGATAAGCAATGGGATCCTGCTGTATAACACTGGAAACTATGTCGGGTCACTTGTGATGGAGCACGATAATGTGAGAAAAAAGAATGTATACATGCATGTGTGACTGGGCCACCTTGCTGTGCAGCAGAAAACTGACAGGACACTGTAAATTGGCTATAGTGGAAAAAATAAAAATCATTATAAAGTTAAAAAAATTTTTTTTTCAGTTCTACAGTTTCCCTTTGATTTTTCTCTGCCATGCCCTTAATAGAATTAGGGAGGATTTTTAGTTTTTTACTTTATATATTTCGTTTTCTTTTCTTTTTTTTTTACAAATAAGGATTACTTCTTAGTAAGTTTCATTTTTTAAAAAGTAAGGCTTTGGAAGAGTTTCATGAACTACATAATTATAACAAAATACACCAGAATATTCAGAACCTTATTTTAGACCTAAAATTGTGTTCTGTGATTGATTCGTTTTTGATTCATTCCAGTTGCATTTTTGAACATCTCCATTCTTAGCATTTTATTACTAGGTGCTTTTTAAAGTTAAAACAGATTGGGTAGGGGGAGCAGAAAAGAACCGTGAAAGGAAAACCAAAGAAGACAGGGTCTTTAAATTTACGAATTCATTCATCTCATCCAAGCATCCATCCATCCAATCATCCCTTCCACTGGGATGTAATCTGAAGGTATACTCATCAGATACCGGTTGCTTGCAGGACCCTATGCTTTACTTTAGTGGATAAAGAGATTAGAAAAATCACCCCTACCTATAGCAATTCCATTGTCACGGCTCCAAAATGTTTGCAGTGTGTTGTGGACATGATAACGCACCTCCCAGATCCCCGTTCAATAAAAGATCTTTTATCCCAGCTGCTGAAGTGCTAGGCAGGCAGCCTTCAGTTGTCACTTCCTTCAGGGATGACCTCAGCTCCAGAGAGCCACCTGAGCCAAGGTCTTGGGTATCTTCCCACGTGGCTGATACCCAATGACCAATCGCTACAAGGGTTCAAAGGCCCAGACATCTCTGCCCAACTTGGGAACACTCTGAGGGGAGAGTCTACATCCAGAGCTGCTGTGGATCTGGCCGAGTCCATTGCTGGGCCTGCATCGCAGCCTGGCTTCTCCCTCTATCTGCTCAACTGCCCCCCACCCCCGCCCCGCCCCGCATTTGCCACAGGCCATGGAAACAGACAGACACCAAAGGCATTCCTAATCAACAGTCCACTCACCAAACTCCCTCTCAGAGTCTGCCTCCTAGGGTACTCAGTCTGCAACACACTAGCCCTAGAAAATCTTAACGGTTACAGAAAATGTTAGGCTAAGTCAGGTTCACCTACTTCTTGGCATTATTAGTCCAGCCAGGGCTACTGAGGCAGGCTCACATACGGTAGGGGTTGGCAAACTTTTCTGTAAAGGGCCAGATAGTACGGTTTTACAGGCCACATAAGGTTTCTGTTGCATATTCATGTGTGTGTAAGATGTAAAAAATCATTCTTAGCTCACTGACAGTAGAAAAACAGGCTGCATGCTAATGGGTTGTAGTTTACTGACCCCTTGTAGGTGTTAGGAGCCTAGGCTTGTTAGGAGACAGTCCTCCATGCCCCCCCCCATATTTGTGCACATCTAGTAAAGCAGAGGCACTGAATGGCTTGTCCTACGTGATCCTTTTAAGGATTTTTATAGCCTACAGTCCCGGGAGACACAGCATCTCCCACCACAGAAGAGTTCAGGCACACTCCCTGCCCCCTGTAAGAACGAAGCTTAGGTAACACGGGAGACAGAGCCCATCTAAGTCTCTCTTGGCATCAGGCTGATGTCATGATTTTTCCTAAGTGTACTGTGCCTCCCCCTGCACCCCCGCTCTGATGTGCCTTCAGGAAGGAACGTGTTTCTTCCCTCCCCCACTGAGAATCTCTGATTTAATGTCAGGGGAACCGCGGCAGAGTAAAGAAGTACAGACCAAGTACCGCAATGTCCCCTCAAACTGTGTTCAATTCTTATTACTTATGTTAAGTGAATACACTCTTACTTGTAATGTGTGGGCCTCCAAATACAGAGACAGACTTCACTAAGGGCCAAGCGCCGCAAACTCCTTACTTCAATTAACTATCAGCTTTCAAGGACAGCAGCATTATTACCTCCCCTTTGCTGATTAAAGAAATCTAGGCCCCTGGAGGTGGCGCCGCTGCCCGAGGGACCAACAACTAATTGGGGGGGGCACAGGGGAATCCTCCTCCTCCACGCCCCCCCCCACCTGCTGGCCTCTGAGGCCTGCGTTCTCCTGCAGATCACGCAGTGTCCTGGCTGTTCTTTTCTGTTCCTGGGTCTCTAGTCAGTTCAAACTAGGATCACCTGGAAGAGTTTTAACAAATATGGCCGCCCAGGCCTCACCCCAGACCACTTCGATAAGAAACCCTAGGGATCGAGTCTGGGCATCCGCGGTTTTTAAAAGAAACCTCCCCAGGTGGTTCTCGTGGAGGGCAGTGCCGCGAGCCACTCTCGGGAGGCCTGTTCCTCGCCCTGCACCCCTCAGCCGATGGGCTCACAGGAGCCTGGCTGTTCTGTGCCCCCCCCACGCCCAGCCAGGTCACCGACTTCCCGAATGTCTGTGAAGCTGCCAGTCCTGGGCCTGCCTGCTCTGGCCGTGGCCCTGGAACAGAAGACTCAGTCCCTCCACAGCTGATGGCACTCTGGAGCCGCCACTTGCCAGGAACATTCTGTGGCTTAATATTTCTGTCAAGAAGGTGATCAATAAAAATAGGATCTGCTCGCAGAAAGAGCTGCTATTAAACCCCTGGGATGCCAGGGTGGAGGTGGGGGGCTGCGGGCTTACTCACGGGACCGGACAGAGAGAGATCCGACTTGGGCTTCTCCCCAGAGCTCCTCCGGAACCAGGACCGCCGCTCTGGCCCCGCACGGTTATTCTCCTCTTGGTGCCAAGTGGGATGGAGCGCTGGGCTCCGGGACGCCTGTCAGGCCTCGCTGATTCCAGGGTCGATAATCTAGCAGAACACAGTCCAAGCCCCTTGGCTGCTGCCTTCGCCTCCTTTACAGCCCACCGCGCGGTCGTTTCACTGCTCATTAGCACCTCCTCCAAAGGTGCAGAGGCAGAGTGGGGGGGCACGGTTACAGGGAAGAGCTGAAACTCTAATGCAGCTATCCTCCTATTAGCAGCTCTTATAAAAGCTCTGACGGACCAGCAGGTGGATGTAGTTCAACAGCTCTGACGGGCCAGCAGGTGAATGCAGTTGGCTAGAACGGGAGCCGGGGGCATCCGGGTCCAGCAGCCGGCGGGGGGCGGGGGGAGCGGCTAGTATATACTGAGCACCTACTGAAACCATCCAAGCAGCACCTGATGGTGTGAGAGGCGCTCGGGGGTCCTCGAGGTGCTTCAGAAGACGATGGGTGGGGGTCCTCCAACATGCATGTGAGGTGGGGGCGATTCTTGTCTTACTTGATAAATCTGGAGCCTGAGGCCGAGAGAGGCCAGGGCCCTGTTCCAAGCCACACAAACCACTGCGGGCAAGTCCACCAGGAGTGTGGATTCTGGTTGAAACTGGAGTTCAGATGCTACAGGCCTTACTCGGCCCTTCTGGTTTCCTACCAGGCACGCTCCGTGTGAGGTTTAAGGTCTCCACTCTCAAGGGACTTTTTACCCAAAAGGAAAAGAATGACATTTTTGAGTTAAATTTTTAAAACCCACAAAAGCCAAAAGGGAAGTGAGGTTCCAGAGATCACACCGGCTGAGAGGAGGGAGAGAACCAGGAGGGGGATCCTGAAGGGGCAGCGTCTGAGAGCCACTTGGAAAGGGGGCGGCATTGGGTGGAGGGACAGCCGGGAGATTCTGGGCTGGGCCGGGCGAGGTGGGGTGGGGGAAAGCCCTTCACACTGACAGGGACAGGCGAGGAGCGGACCTGGGGCCACGAAGGCGCCTGTGGCTGCCTGACTACATCTGAAGGCTGAGCGAGTCAAGTTCAAGCCGGGGCTGCTGTGTTCCAGGAAGGTGGCAGCAGCATCCTCGTGTGGAACGGGTTCAGCCCTGCTCCCGCAGTCGTTCAGGCTGAGCCAGGGGGGAGAAGACAGGAGGGAAGCGGGCAGACCAGCAGAGAGACCCCCCCAAAACTGAATTATCCCGTTACAGGGCCTATAACCAATTCCAGGGGGTGCCTATAAAATGAGGCTATGGGCTCCTACAATGTCAGGTTACCTTGTTATAGCATCAAAGAGGTTAGTTCTGGAATGCCCATGGTGGCTCAGCTGGTTAAGAACCAGACATAGTATCCGTGAAGATGTGGGTTTGACCCCTGGCCTCACTTAGTGTGTTAAGGATCCAGTCTTGTGGGAAGCTGCAGGCCACAGATGGTCAGATCCAGCGTTGCTGTGGCTAAGGCAGAGGACTGCAGAGGGAGCTCTGTTTCCACCCCTAGCCCAGGAACTTCTATATGCCGCAGGTGCGGTATAAAAGGAAAAACAAAACCAAAAACAAAAAAAAAACGAGGTTAGTTTTTGGTTCCCAGATGGCTGGTATATCTGCTCTGGGATTTACCATTTTTCTAGAAATACTCAAATTCCTGGAATTCTTAAAGATTTCTTTTAATAATAATTTTTAAACATTAAAATTTTATCCAGCAACTTCTTCAGACTCCATAAAATCAGCTATTAGGCTCTCTGAAGAGACATAAGGGGGTGCCCTGTCTTCTAATTAACCCCCCAGCCAATCTCAGCCCGTGGGACCATCTCTCACCAGGCTTCCACGTACACAGTTTGTATCTTATGGTATGTCTTTAAAATGAACTGGCCCACAAAAGATCTTAAAATTAATGTTCAGTTCCTTGCACTCATCTTTCCTGCGCTGGCGTAGATCTGGCAATAAATGAATTTAGGAACATTTTCTATTGTCTAGGCTCAAAAATGACATTTGCTTTGGGAAACAGGTAAGTGCTTTTACCCAAGATGCATGCAGAATTTCATGCTGTGTATCTTTTTTTTTTAAATGATTTTTATTTTTTCCATTATAGCTGATTTACAGTGTTCTGTCACTTTTCTACTGCACAGCGAGGTGACCCAGGCACATACTGTGTTTCTCATAAGCTGTGATTACATTGACTGGTCAGGAGCCTGCCTCTCAGGCCTCCTTCCCTGGCTGCCAGTCAAGGGGCAGCCTTTATGCAGACGACTTGCCTCCCATGGATCTGACCGAAGAGTCCAGTCCATAGGCTGGCCAGTGACCCATGGGTGGCTGCGAGCAAAACACTGAAATGGGCCAACTGGATTCTAGCTCTTGAGAATCTGATCTGGCAAATATGGAGGAAATCAGGCCCCAATTAAAGAGCTGAAGTTGAAAGGATGGAACAAAGTATTGGGGGAAGGACCATGACGGGCCAAGTGGAAGACAAAGTGATGAGGCAGCAGAAGCAGAGGGTAGCCGGTCCTTAGAGCTGCCCTGGATCTTGACTTTAGATTCCAGCTCAAGTCTATGTACAACCCATCAGAAAACCCTCTGCTTCTGGGTTGCTCTCAAAGAATACTTCTTTTGTTTTTTGCTCCCAAAGAATACTTCCCTTCAAACTAAAAACCGACTAGTGAGAGATTGGATTAAGATGGCGGAATAGAAGGACTGGAGCTCAACTTCTCTCCCGAAAAACAGCAAAACTACAAACAAATGCCGAGCAGCCTTCAACCAAATGGACTGTAAACTTCCAAAAAAGATATTCTACTCCAGAAGACAAAGAGAAGACCACATCAAGAGGTAGGAGGGGCGATTACGCGATAGAAGCAACCCCATACCTCCCGGGTGGGAAGCCCCACAGACTGGAAAGTAACTGTATCACAGAGACTTAGCTACAGGACTGAGAGTTCTGAGCCCCACGTCAAAACCCCACGCCTGGGGATCGGGCACAGGGAGAAAGAGCCCCTGGAGCATCTGGCATTGAAGGCCAGCGGGGCTTGTGTGCAGGAGCTCCACAGGACTGGGGGAAACAGAGACCCCATCCTTGAAAGGCACACACAGACTTTCACGTGCACT
>PVHT020000105.1:16330881-16453895 GCA_004024745.2 Catagonus wagneri | reverse complement strand
GGAAACTAAAGAGACACAATGAACTTCTTTGAAGAACAGACAATGACTCACAGATTTTGGAAAACCTTGGATTTTCAAATAAGACAATCTGGGGGGTGGGGGGATGCACTGTGGGTTTGGGACACAAAATCTATCATATTGACTTATGATCTTTGTACACCTATAACTGAAATAAAATTCATTGTTAATATGAAAAAAATAAAAAAATAAAAAATAAAAACCGACTAGTGACACCCTGATTCAGCATGGGCTGAGCCCTACTCAGACACCCACTCTTCTCAGACCTGAATGGGAAAGGAATCCTCCAGGGGTCCTGTTACTTAGAAGGTTCCGACTCAGCAGGTTTGGGCCGGGGCTGAGGTTCTGCTCCCAGGTGATGCCGTTTCTCTGGTCCCAGGTCCACAAGCGCAAGAGGATACCTAACTGTTGCTACTTACCTGGGGAAAAAGAAACACCTGAACCAAACAAAACCATCAAAGTCTAGGTTTCCAACCTCTTCAAAAGATAGGCAGTAAAGAGGCAAAATAGGTGACGCTTTCTATGCCCTTTTCCTTTCTAAGGTACATTTTTATCATTTCGCTAAATTTCTATGAATAACCTTGGATAATTTCTATGACTTACAGGGAACTTTTAGATTTCACTCGAAAGCAGTATGATGGAAGTTGGAGATCATTCTAGACTAAGCAAGGAAGCTTCCTACTGCATTATTTCCAGCAATGCTCTTTCCATTGTTGCTGAAGTCTGTTGTAAAGTGTAGGATGCATATTTTGCTACTGGAATTAGAAGGCTAATTTTTTTTTTGTCTTTTTCAGGTCAAATCTACGGCATATGGAAGTTCCCAGGCTAGGTGTCGAGTTAGAGTTGCAGTTGCCAGCCTATACCACAGCCACAGCAACTCAGAATCCAAGCCACGTCTGCGACCTACACCACAGCTCACAGCAATGCCAGATCCTTAACCCACTGAGCAAAGCCAGGGATTGAACCAGCATCCTCATGCATACTAGTCAGGTTCTTTACCGCTGAGCCATGATGGGAACTCCTAGAAGGCTAACTCTTGATTGAATGCAACTTTCTTTTATCTTGCATGTATTTTCCTCTTCTAACTGCAAGATGGAACAAACTGCACACCCTTTTCAAACACCAGAAAAGCCCCACTGGGGGATAGAAGTAATAGTGAACTGGGAAATAAAAGGAAGACAAGGAGTACGATACTGCAATTATGAAAGTCAACCTTGGAGCTGGTTTGATGAAATCAAAAAGCATAATATAAAAATGTGAGCTCTATAAACGCCCAGTAGACTATCCACTTACTCATCTTAAGAAGGAGAAAAGGGGCTTCGCTTCGGTGCTACGATCATCTGGGTGAATGTGTTGGGCAATGGCTCTTTGAGTCCATTACCGCTGGTGAGCATTTACCGCCTGTGATAAGCTGGGAGCCTTACCATGCACTTTTAGTGCTTCAGGTAGGGTGATCACAGCTTTCCAAACTGTAAATTACTTTAGCAACTACACTGGACAGAAGGCAGTAAAACAGAAGACTCAAGTTTCGAGGACTGTATCGTGTTCTCCGTCTATCCCGGCGGCGATCTGCATGGGACATTTGGGTAAGAGCAGGTTTCATACCAGCCCCCGTCCCTAATCTGAGCAGCCTTTTTAGCTGCATTTTGAGTAAACTTCAAAGCCCTCTCTGTCAGTCATGAAATGGATGTGAACACAACTCACCACCATGATAAACACAAGTGTGTTTTAGAGGTCTGAGCACCACGTTTCACGTAATCACATTTTAAAAATGTTTCTCTTGGCCTTCCTCATCCAGTCCTCACTATTCAACCAACTTCTTCTTGAATCAATCAGCAAGGTCTTTAATTGATAAAGTTAGTGCAAGGTTAAATGCCTTAAAACCTCACCAAGACAATGAAAAGTATGCAAGCTCTATAAATCAGACCATTCCTATCTGGGGCATTAAATGATTTTTAAAATTTTATTTCACTTTGTCTTTTTTTTAGGGCCGCACCTGTGGCATATGGAGGTTCCCGGTTTAGGGGTTGAATCAGAGCTGCAGCTGCCAGCCTTCGCCACAGCCACAGCAACTTGGGATCCAAGCTGTGTCTGCAGCCTACACCACAGCTCACTGCAACGCCCAATCCTTAACCGACTAAGCGAGGCTAGGGCTCGAACCTGCATCCTCATGGATACTAGTCGGGTTCGTTACAGTTGAGTTACGATGGGAGCTCCTGGGACATAAAATAACTTTAAAGATGTTACATTGTGAGCTCTGAATGAGAAATCAACACACCATGTACAGCACACAGGTTTCTTGAGATAAGAGGATAAAATATTGGAAAATAGAACTGAGTTTTATTATCTTCTACGGGTCAGACACTTTTCCATCTCATTTATTTCTCCCAGGAGCTCTATGGACCGCTTTACCATTTCAAGGATAAGAAAAGTAAACCTTAGAAATGTCAGTGTGCTAATTATTGGCAATGCCGGTATTCAGATATAAGGCTACCATACTCCAAAGCCACTGTTCTCTCCCGTCTCTCCAATGGCAGCTCTCTCTCCTCCCCCATCCTGACACTTGTCTTCTCCCGGCTGCACACAGTAGCTCTATTTTAGTTTATATGGCTCTATTATTTAATCCTAGGATCATATCTATCTGCCCATGTACAATCATTTGTACTCCCTGTCCAATAACTAGGAGGGCTCTGGGTAGCCAGAGGCAAGACAGATGGGTAATTTTCACTAGTCACGCTGTGCCTCCATTGACAAGTTCACAGATGTAGAGAACATTCTGGGGTTCCTATAGTTCTGCGGTCGCTCTTCACATCTTTCTCCCACCTCCAAAGCCAAACCTCTTCACCAGCTGACTCTGGGCCTGGCAAAGCTTGGCTAAGAAAGCCTGAGAAGGAGACCAAGGCACAGAAAAGGTACCAAGCCACCTGTTCATGCTAGAAAATAAGCTATGATGAAGCTGTTAATACACCTCTATGTGCTGAATTACAGACAAATGTTTTAATATTTCTTTAAGATACATTCCTAGGAATGAAATGACTGGGTCAAAGCATTTACTCTGTGGTAGACACTCTGTTGTGCCATACATTACACATTCATTGCCTCTTTAAGGTGAGAAAACCGGGAGTTCCCTTTGTGGCTCAGCAGTTAACAATCCCAACTAGGGTCCATGAGATGCGGGTTTGCTCTCTTGCCTTGCTCAGTGCGTTAAGGATCTGGCGTTGCCGTGAGCTGTGGTGTAGGTCCAAGATGTGGCTTGGATCCTGCATTGCTGTGGCTGTGGTGTAGGCCAGTAGCTGTAGCTCCGACACGACCCCTAGCCTGGGAAGCTCCATATGCCACGGGTACAGCCCTTAAAAAAAAAAAAAGAGAGAGAAAGAAAAGAAAGAGAGAAAAAAAAGGATGAGAAAACCAAGGCTGAGGGAGGCTGTCACTTGCCTAAGGCCACACAGTAGGGATGGTAGTGGTGGCCCGACCTCTCTATGGCCCAGCCATCCTGCTTCAGTGTCTCTGTGTCGCTGTGCTAAAAGATGCCGGAAGTGAGTGGGGGGATGAAGGATGGCTTTCATCATTATTTTCAAAAGTTTGACTGCCTGCCAGTTTATAAAATAAAGGTAGGTTTTTAAACCTATTTCACTCATCTATATGAACCCAGGAAAGCGAGATGAAGCAAAGCGTCTGGCTTTCTGCTCTGATGGGTTTCTCTGTTCCCTAAGCTCAGTTATTAGGCGAGCAGCATTTCAACGTAATGGGCTTGGGACTCCAGTCAGAGACAGGTCCTACCTGCCACCATTACAGTCACAACAGGACAGGGACATTTATTGACTATCTCCTATAGGTCAGAGCCTGTGCTAGTGGCTTTACATGTGTAACTGGCCGTGTAACTGGCTGTTTAGAGGGTCTTTTCCTGAGGCCTTGGAATTGGGGCTCTTAACAACAGGGCCTAAGTGTTGTTTCTAACTCAGGAGAGCTTCCAAGTGTTAGGCTGGACAGTATCCACAGAGCCCCATCTCAGGCTCCTGGGAACCAGCAACCCTGCCGCACCACAGCCAGTGCCCTTCCCCCCAAGCCCTCCAAGCCCTTCTGCGCAGAGCCCACGGCAGCAGGGCCCACAGCAGCAGAGCCCATGGGAGCTCTGGCTCTATGCCCGGTGAGCCCAAAGAGAAGGAGTGTCAGCATATTGCTAATAAAAATTGGGGATGCTTGTAACAGAAAACTGGCATCTCATTCATTCATTGAGTCATTCATTCTCCCAACGAATGCACTGTTCAGTGAGTCTATACTCTGTGCCAGGCACAGCCCTGGGTGCTGGGGATTCCTGTGACATGTGACAACAATGGCCCTCACCCACACGGAGCTCCATCTGGACATCTGCTCAGGCGCTGGTCCTCCCGATCTGCCTCACGCTGGGAAGAAGTGAACTGGAGATGAAGTCAAAAGAAAGAGGGGGCGGAGGAGGAAGAGCCCTGATCCCCACTGTCACGCATCTAGAAGGCAGGCGCTGCTGTGTGTCAGGCGGGCTGGAGCCTTCTGGTCAGTACCCAGCTAGAGGGCTCCTTCCAGGCAAGCGCACCTGCGCAGAAGCGGTTGTCAGGTGTATTCCCATATGGAAGCTGCGAGAGAGGTGGAAAAGGGCAAGCCGGTGGGGGAGCTCCCTCTTAGGGAATATTGTGTGTATGTGGGGCGATGGGAGGGTGCCAGGAAGGGGAACTGCAAGGCCCCCTCAAGGCCTCAAATATATTCCCTGGAGAGATACAGAATTCACGTGACCCAGCTTTCCTCGGGAGCAGAGGTGTCTTATTGGTCTCAGATGGACTTCACTGGAACCCTCTCCCTAGCAATCTTGACCAGCATGCAACGCAACAAGACCTCCTCTTCCTCCTCAGTCTAATCAAGCCCATCTGGAGAAAGAGAGGGCACGGCCTCCCTTTACACCCCCTATCCATCTGAATTACCTGGACAGGACATGGAGTCCTGGCCACGTCAGTGTGAAATTGTCCCTGGCCTCTCTTCTAACACTTACCAGAGCTGGACCGCCTTTTTTTTTTTTTTTTTCAGAGTGGAATGTCTCCAAGGTGACATTTATGGGAGAGTGCTGATTTGATCTGGCTTCTAGGAAGTAGGGTAAGCCTGAGGTCCTTGGACTTGACAAGGACGGATACAAAAGCTGAAGGTTATTATTTAAACCCAAGTTCCCGACTGACCAAGTTAGTGTCACCGGTGTTTATGATACTCAAAGCATCTTTCGTAAGCAGAATGATGCAGCTGCAAGCCACAGAAACAGACCACTGCCCACCATCGATGCACTGCACTCTGACAACTTCTGGTATCATTTCATTTTCTTTAGGAATTGTTTGGTTTTTTTGCTTTGCTTTTTAGGGCTGCACCCATGGCATATGGAAGTTCCCAGGCTAGGGGTGGAAACAGAGCTACAGCTGCCAGCCTACACCACAGCCACAGCAACTCGGGATCCAAGCTACGTCTGTGACCTACACCACAGCTCACAGCAACACTGAATCCCCGACCCACTGATCGCGGCCAGGGATCGAACTCTGTGTCCTCATGGATACTAGTCACATTTGTTTCCGCTGCACCACAATGGGGAACTCTGGAACGGCTTGTTTTCAGTTACCCTTTGTCTCTACCGAGCTGCCCATTTGTTATCTATTGAGGGGTCAGAGTAAGCAAAGGTTTTCTTCTGACATTTTTTTTTTTTTGTTCACTCCAAAATTTAAGGAGTGGAGATATTCTCGATTATTGATAGTGGGGTAATCACTGATTATTCTGAACATCAAAAATAAAAGTGCAGTTAGACTGATCAGAGGGTCTTTTCTCTCTGGAAATACTGGTCTTGCCATCTCTCAAGCAGAAGGCTGCTCACTAGTAGAAATTTTAGAACATGTGCCCAAACTATTCCAATTCCTTTCCTCTACCGGTCCCATGTCTCTGTAATGGTAGGTTCTGGAACGTCGGCTCCCTGAGGGCAGGGCCTCTGTCTGCCTTGAGCACCAAGGGAGGCCCGGCCCATAGAAAGCAGCCTGGCTCCAACGAAGTCCTCCAGAAACACTTGTAGCTAAATAAATATTTGTGGTCTGAGCGAGCTACTTCTTCTGCGTGTTACTTCTTCTGTGATAATTCAGACGAATCCTCCTTTACTGCTCAGATAACAGGGAAAGAAAGGGAGGAAAACCTTTTGGCAACGTAATTTTAAACTCATAACCTATGTCCTTCATTACATCCTCCACCATTTAAACCACGCAAAACAAGTCTCAGGTCATCATTTTCCCATTAGCTGAGGACAGCAAGGGTTCACTTTATACGAATAATCTTTCCCTTTCCCACAAAGTAATTATCTAAGATTTTTAGCTAGAAAAAAAAAATGGTGTAATTTCCAAGCTGGAAACGGCATTGCTCATTAAGGTTGAAAAAGTGACTGGGGCTCTCCG
The DNA here is from genome assembly GCA_004024745.2 of Catagonus wagneri. Lineage (NCBI taxonomy): Eukaryota > Metazoa > Chordata > Mammalia > Artiodactyla > Tayassuidae > Catagonus > Catagonus wagneri. The sequence goes on along the minus strand of PVHT020000105.1, from coordinate 16,447,434 downwards.
AATCCTATGCAAATCAGCCCTGATGAGCCCTTAACTAATCTGTTTACAAACCAGACCTGCTAGACAGGCCTCAGTGATTTTCTATCAAAGCAGAGCGCTGCTCTTTATGGGCATCTGGCTGCCCTGAGTGGGGAGTTTAAACATAGACTCTTTCCTTCAAAGTAAGATCAAAGGCTTTATTACTCTTAAATGAGTGCATTATTTCCACTTACTACCTTCTTGTTTGCAATTTGTGTTTATTAACAGCACTGTCTCAGGTTTACTTTGTGAATTACTAGTTTCTGAAAACAGGATGGCAGTTTTATGGACCACAGTATACATTTGGGGAGATTATGTAGCATATAATACAGAGAATGGTCCATCAGATAGGACATTAGGCAAAGAAAATTCTCTGCAAAGATGACAATACCTGACCATGCAGAATTCACTTATGATTTCTTTCTTTCCTTTTTTTTAAGAGGAAACCATCTGGCACAACAGGGCCAACAGAAGAAAAGATTCCTCCACTCTAAAGAGTTGGATATGAGATAATTCTTGGCCTGCCTAGAGGAGAATTTTCTTGGAAGTTTTCATTTTCTTTCTTCCGAAGAGAGCAAGTATGTCAAGCTGGACCATGGATGAAGGAGGCCACAGTACTGTTCCAGGGGAAACACCACCGGGCGTTTTCAGAAAAGAACAAGCAGAATTATTATTATTATTATTTTTAAATGCCAGTATGTGGCTAATATCACTAAGGGAATCCTTCTTCGGGAGCATCCTTCAAGCCAGCCGTCTCCCCAGGGCCCGCCTGAGGGAGGACGGAGCTGGCCGCCCTCCCTGGTCCTAACATGGAGATTAGAACCCTGTCCTTCACTCCCACCCTCCAATTCATCTTAGGTGGATAAAGCTGCCAAGAAAATTGCATCTTCTAAGATTTGTGGTGACACGGATATACAAGCTCGAGGGTGTCACTGACCTATAAAAGGAGCCAGACTAAACTGCGATGAGCACAGTGCAACTCAGAGAACATCTAACCTCAGAAGGGGCAGCTTTTAATGCCGCTAGATGGACCAGCCAGAAATTAAATGGGCTGGCCGGGGAAAGGCCATAATCAGGGATCAAGCCACTGTTCAAAGTCATATCAGTTTTTAATAGTGGGTTACTTTTAGTTTTTTTTTTTGATGCTGAAGCAAGCATAAATTCACAAGGATAAAAACACATCTGTCAGAAGCCCATGGTCAGACCCTTATCAACCCCAAATGAGCTGGGCTGAAAGTGGCGAGTCGGACAACAGGGAAACTAAACCTACCATAAATCTTTTTAAAAGTTTCTTCCTGCTTATCCCTTTCTAAGCATCCTTCATGGCTCAGGTCTGCCACTGCAATACTGAGGGGGGGAAAAAAATCAAATAACACGTATTAAACACCATGTCAAAAATGCATTCCCACATGCACAAGCAGGGTCGGAAATGATGTTGCAGAGCCTGCAGAAATAAGACGTTCGGATCACAAAGTCACAAGCACAAAAAATTTTAACTTGGACACATTCTGAGTAGACCTGCAACTCAGAAGAGGAAAGCGGTTCTGAGAAGTCGTACATTAGGGTGTGACTGCATAATAAAACATGTTCTTAGTGAGAGTTTGTACCCTTATCTACAGCATGGTACACACATCTGTGTGCAGAGACACCGGATACCTGAATACCGGCACTCTCCTTCTCGGACAGTTTGCTTTATCTTTCATTCCGGAGCAGCGCCTGTCTCCTGACTGGCTCGTTAATGTTAACTGTTTGCATCTCCTTTGTCTAAAATATGGACTTTTCATCTCTGAGACAAAGGGTCAGTTCTAGGCAAAAGTAAAAGCCAAATAAATGAGTTAGGAGTTAACTAGTAGAGCATACTTACATTAGCACAAATAAGCTATCAGGTCTCCCTGGTCATCTTGGCTCATTAAAGGGACAAAACTAAATCAAGCAAGGAGAATGAATCACGTTTGGCACTTATAGAGAGCAGGCTTGGGGTCAGGGTTAAGGTCATTAAGAGGAGAGAGGGATTAAAGCTACATTTGCTCTTAGGGTCTCTGAGATGGGAAGGAAGGCCAGCGTGAGATTTCTGGAGAGGGCATCAAATTGTCTAAAATTATCGTAGACTATGTCAACTTCTATCCATAAATGGAATGAAAATCAAGTTCAACGGGCACCAGACAAATGTGAAAGAAGCGTGAACTTGGTATCATCCTAGCTCTGCTCAGAGGGGCTGAGAAGCTCCATCTAGAAGAGACTTAACCCTTTCAGGGCACAAGGCTATCTCTTCATGGAGTCGGGAGAAGTAATCCATTTCCAAAGGCCCAGGCCATTCATTTTTATAAGGAGAACTGGCAACAGTTATGACCAATTTCCTATGACTTAAAGGGAAAATAATTAAGGTTTTTTTTTTTGATTTTCTCATTTGACAAGGTTAGTGAGAAGTTTTCTACTGTAGGATACTGTTTGATCCTGAAACAATATTTGCTCTAACCTACAGTAATCCCAACTCTCAAGCATTTTGGGCATTTATCATTTTTAATGACTACAGCAAATGCCAAATTTTGTCCTTTTGAAGATAAAATGCTACACTCAAAAAGTCATGGGATTTGCATATACAGCCAAGGCTGAGAAACACACCCCAAACCTGCCCTTTGATTTTACGAGTCTGGCTGCGAGGAAGGTTTCCATAGTCTCTCCCTCTGCCAATGTCATTATTTTACAGAGAGGCCTGCCAAAATGCAGCTCGGAGCTAAGCTTGTATGTCAGGTTTATTCAAGTGGCTCATTCTAGATGAGCTCTCTTGCCATCTCTTTACCAGGCATGACGGACTATCATTAATAAAAATGTATTGATCTCTGAATCTATTCCCAGCTATAAAAAAAAAAAAAAACCTTAATAAATGAGATGGCTATATGAGCAATAAATAATCCCTAACCAGAGAGAGTCCAAAAACTGTCAGAAGCACATGCCTCACATTTTCTTAAACCCTTAACTAAGAGGAGTCAGAATTTCAAAGCTAAAACAAACCTCGGAAATCAGCGCAATGCCCTTGTTGGAAAGAGAAGGAAAGTGATGCACAATATCGCACAGGTTAGTGCTGAGTCGAATTCTAGCCTGAATGAAGAAGTCTTCATCCCTTTTAGGTATTCTTGAGTTATTAAATGATGAATACAATTAAATACTAAAAGGTCATCTTCAATCTCTCTGCCACCAACAAGAGACGATTCCCTGTGCGCCTTGGCGCGATGGACGGGCTGGTTTATGGGCCTGACACCTTGCATGGAACGTTACAAATCCCTATGATGTCCTTAAGCTCCCTCTTCAATTGAACTGAAAGATGGCTAAAACCCCCACTCGGGCAGACGACTCCCCATTGGCCGGCCGTTTGCCAATGCTCCCGGGGGCAGTTACTGCAGCGGAGGCTACTGCTAACTTGTGCGGTATCCAGCAGCAGCAGCAGCAGCAGCAGCAGGCTTCTGACAGTAGCCCGGGTAGGATTTATGCACATGGATAAGGCGCCTGTTCTCTGCTCAGGTTTGCCTTCCTCCGCCACCCCCACCCCCACAGGAAGCGGACAGATCACACACGTTTCTGATTGCTTTGAAAACGAGTCAAGATTAAAAATCCGTGCAATGAGAAGTATGGCCAAAGAGGAGACCCAGAATATTTGGGGTTCACTTAAAGGTGGACACAGCTGTGGCTGAACCTATGCTCCATCATCGTGGTGTCAGATCAACAGGATAGCAAAAGGGTCTCTCAAACTCCTAACTATTCACAGAATTCCTGAATAAATCAAAACCGTGTTACTATGAGATTCACCTTAGGTCTTAAGGTCTATGAAGCATGGGATAAAAGATTACATTCAGAATCTGTGCTCCAAAGAGGGAAACATGTGCATGTTTTATCCGCATGCAAGCTGAAGTGTAAAGTGAATACAAACACGAGATGAGAGCTTGGTACCAAAAATGCATATTTTTGACCCCATAAGTTTCTTCAAATGGCATGAGCTAACCTTTTGACAAAGAAAACTTTGGAAAAGATCCACAATCTGCAAGGCTTCTTGGCCAGCTGTGTGTAACAACCTGCATCGTGAAAATAAACTTGATCTGCTCCAGAAGAATCTTTCAGGAAAAAAGCTCACACAGTTCGTAGCTGACGTAACACAAGCGCAGCGCCACTGCCTCCACTCACTTGGCCACTGATTGAGCTCTTCCTCGATGCCAGGTGCTGACCTCAACGGGGGGGCCCAGCGCTGAATAAGACCCATTCTGTGCCCTCAGAGAGCTCACGGTCTGCTCTGATGAGCAAACCAGCGAACATACTGGAAGAGAAGTCCGATGAGGCAAGCCGCCTCAACAAAGAGCTATGGAAACAGAGAGGAAATGACTTGGCCTGCGGTGGCCAAGCAAGACCTTTTATTTTTTATTTTTATTTTTTTAAAGTTTTTTATTTTTGGCTTTTTGCCTTTTTATGTAGAGCCGCACCTGTGGCATATGGAGGTTCCCAGGCTAGGGGTCTAACAGGAGCTGCAGCTGCCGGCCTTCGCCACAGCCGCAGCAACGTGGGATCCGAGCCACGTTTGCAACCTACACCACAGCTCACGGCAACGCTGGATCCTTAACCCACTGAGCAAGGCCAGGGATCGAACCCGCAACCTCACGGTTCTTAGTCGGATTTGTTAACCACTGAGCCACGAAGGGAACTCCCAAGCAAGACCTTTTAGATGACAGGAGCCTGAGCTTGGCAGCCAGGAGTGGAGGAGAAGAGCATTTCAGCTGAAGGGGGTGGCACGTGCAAAGGCACTGGGGTGTGAGCAGCACGCTCGGTCCACTCGGGAGACGGCAAGTGCTGTGATCCACAACGTGTGGCCCACAGGTGCCAGAAAGGAAGCAAAGGTGAAGTAAAATAGGAATCGAAGCAGGAAAGGCCTGACCACCACCACACTGAAGAGTTCAGACCGCATTCGAGGTGAAGGGGTTTTTATTTATTTATACTTTTGTATTATGGTTGATTTACAATATTCTGTCAATTTCTGCTGTACAGCAAAGTGACCTGGTTATACATACATATGTATACATTCTTTTTCTCATATTACCTTCTATCGTGCTCTATTACAAGTGATTGGATATAGTTCCCTGTGCTGCACAGCAGGACCTCATTGCTTATTCATTTTAAATATAACAGTTTGCATCTACTAAAGGGTTTTACGCAGGAGAGTTGCAGTCTTCTTTTTCTTTTCTTTTCTTTTTTTTTTTTGCTTTTTAGGGCCACACCCATGGCATATGGAAGTTCTCCGGCTAGGGGTCGAATTGGAGCTGTAGATGCTGGCCTACACCACAGCCACAGCAACTTAGGATCCGAGCCGCTTCTGCAAACTACACCACAGCTCACGGCAACACCGGATCCTTAACCCACTGAGCAAGGCCAGGGATCGAACCCGTGTCCCCATGGACCCTAGTCGGATTCTTTTCCGCTGCACCACATTTCAGTCCTGACTTCTCTGGCAGCGGTATGGGAATGAAGCAGGGAAGAACCAGACTGGTGGCCAAGAAGCAGCTGTGAATCTACAGAGACAGGAAGATCAGTGGCTGCCTGCAGCCTCAGGGTTGAGGAAGGGAGAGAACGGTGCGTGATTACATGGGCACAGGACATTTGGGGGGTGGCAGTCATGGAAATGTTCTAAAATTGGATTGTGGTGATGACTCAAAGTGTATGTTTAAAATGAGCAAGTTTGACTGTATTTAAATGATAACCTCAGTGAAGCTCTTAAAAAATAGAAAAAAAGAAGCAAAAGCAAAAAGGCAGAAAAGTATTTTAGGCGGGAACCCATGACGGTGTGAAGCAGGCACCAAAAATTCAGAGTTCGCCTGGGAGAGTGGGCGCAGGAGCGAGCGGAGTCTGGGAGTCAGTTCTGGGAACCCGGATGGGACAGGGACCAGGAGGAGCAGCAGGTCTGCCGGGGAGGGTGGGGAATTTGGGTTTCGCTACAGTGAGTTTCAGGTACCTGTAGAATCTACACTTGAGCAAGGTTTCTCAAACTTGTTATTCTCGACATTTGGGGCATGATAATTCTTGGTTTTGCGGGGTGGGGGTGGGGGGCGCGGGTTTCCGTGCACTGTAGGATGTTTAGCTGCATCCCTGGTCTCTACCCACTAGATGCCAGTAGGATCCCCTCCCCCAGTAGGATCCCCTCCCCCGGCAGGGTCCCCTCCCCCGGGAGGATCCCCTCCCCCGGGAGGATCCCCTCCCCCCGTAGGACAACCCAAAATATATCCAAACATTGCATATGTCCCCTAGGGGCAAAACTGCCCCAGCTGAAAACCTTCACCAGAGAAGGACCTTAACTCACGACTTTCCCTTCGTTTTCCTTTTCATAGAGCTATTTCACAGACCATAAAACTCACCATTTAAAAGTGTACAAACCGGTGGTTTCAATACATTCACGAAGTTGCATGACCATCACTGATCTCAATTCCAGAACATTTTCCTCACCCCTGAAACTCCACACCCAGTAGCAGTCACTCCCCATTTCCTCCTCTCCCCCAGTGCCTGCAAACCACTCATCCACCTGGTCTCTGCAGATTCATGTTTTCCTGACCCTTCATGAAGAATCATAGCACGTGGCCTTTGGGGACTGGCTTCTTCCACTTGGCAGCCGCTTTCACAGTTCACCCACGTTGCAGGATCAGGACGCGGGCCGTTTTTAAGGCCGGTCTTCCCTGGTGAGGATGCTGCGATGTGTTTATGCAAATTAGCAGATGAGGACACTGGGATTGTTTCCACTTTTTGGCTATTATGAATAATGTGGCTCTAAACATTCATGCACAAATTTTTGTGCAGATGTGTTTTCATTTTTCTTGAGCATTTATCTAGCAGTAGAATTCCAGGATCACGTGGTAACTCCATTTACTTTTTTTAACCTTTCGAGGAACTGCCCAATTATTTTCCAAAGTGGATGCACTGTTTTAGACTCCTGGCAGCAATGCATGAGGGTCCCGCTTCTTTCACATGCTCACCAGCACTTGTGATTGTCCTTGACTCATGTTTTATTTCAAGTTTCCAAAAGAGCACTTAATATCAGGCTACTTTATGATAAGTTTAGAGATGAGAAAACTAAAGGTTAGGAGGGTGACTTATCTAGGTAATGCTAAGCGGTCAGTAATGTCCTTTCCAGCACTAATATTTATTACGCTGTGTTGAAAAATTGTATAATTAATACAATACTACCCTATCGTTCATAGAAGATGCCGGCAGCCTCACACACGATGCTTGTGCCAATTTTTGGTTTTCAAAGATCCACCCATTTTTCTACCCTTCCCCACTCCACTACTCAGAGATTCCACTTATCTCAGAGTTCCCATGGTGGCTCAGTGGAAACGAACCCAACTAGCATCCATGTAGATGTGGGTTTGAACCCTGGCCTTGCTCAGTGGTTTAATAAGGATCCGGCATCGCCATGAGCTGTGGTGTAGGTCAGACACAACTCAGATCTGGTGTTGCTGTGGCTGTGGTGTCAGCAGGCAGCAGCAGCTCTGATTCAACCTCTAGCCTGGAACTTCCATGTGCTGCGGGTGCGGCCCTAAAATGAAAAAAAAAAAAAAGCATCCTCTCTTTGGTGCTTCATTTCTTTTCCCATCTTTACTTGATTATGCCATTTCTATCAGCATAACCCCATAACGTCTCCCATCCTAAAAACTTCATATAACTTCTCTTGACCCCATATTCCCTGCCAGTGTCAATCCCATTTGTCCGTTTACTTTTTCAGCAAAACTCGAGCGTTGTCTCTCCTCCCATTCCAATTTCACCTCTAACACTCCACCAACACACCTGTCCAAGTCACCAGTGAATTCTATTTTGCCAAATCCAAATGACTAATTCTCGGCCCTTCTATTACTCAATTTATCGGTAGCTCTTGATCCAACTACTCAGTCCTTCCTTAAAGCACATCTTCATTGCGTTTCAAGGACATGGCTCTCGTTCTTTTTCCTACCTTACTGGTCCCTTAATCCCATCTGCTGCTTCTGCCTCACGTTCCCAATGACCGAAAGCTAGAGTAACACAGGGCTTTGTCCTTGGACCTGTTTTTCTCTACTTAGAGAGGAGGTCTACTAGGCACCTCCTGATTTTTTCTCCTACAGTTCCTCCAACCTCCTCCCTAAAATCTTCTCCCACAATATTCCTCACACAGTAAACGGTCAATCCTTCCACCTTCTCTACCAACCTTGGAGTCATCCTTGACTCCTCCTTTTCTCTCTCTCCATCCATTAGTGGCTCTTTTATGTTCAGAAACTGACCTCTTCTGTCTTTATCACTCTGGTCCCAGCCGCTGTCATTTCTCACCTGGATTATTACAAATGCCTCCTAACTGGTCTCCTTGCCCCACTAGTCTATTCCCCTCTATAAAGGGGGTCAGAGCACATTAATCCTCTGAACAAAACCTCCCACAAGCTGTCTGTGGCTGGGTGTTTGCAAAATAGCCCCCCTACTGTCCCCTCTGTGTCCACACTCTTACGCGGTCCCCTCCCATGCTGACTCTGGGCTGGGCTAGGAGACTTGCTTTGGCCAGTGGGACAGCACAGCTGTAAAGCAAGCAGAGGCTCAAAGAGTACTTGTTCACTGAGGCTTGTCCTATGTCGCTGCTGGGGACCTTCTGCCACCATGAGAACAAACTTGGGTTAGCCTCGTGAAGGACAAGTGACCGTGTGGGGAGAAGCCCTGATCACTCCAGCTGTCCCTGCTGAATGTGGCCAAACCAGACCCTCCAGCTCCAAATGAGTTGGCCCAGTCCAGAAGAATGATACAGCCAACCTAGAGAGCCTTGAAAAACATAAACGGTTGTTATTTTAAGCCACTGAACATGGGGAGTGCGGTGTATCAGCTGGCTTTAGCTTTTGCTGACATGCTGCCTGCTTTACTTGGAGTAAAAAGCAAACATCCTAACAAAGGCTCCAAGGTGCTTCAAGATCTGGCCTCCCTCATTTTGTGACACTTCACTTACGGTCGTGTTAGTCCTCCCACCTTGTGCTATCTTACCTCAGGGCCTTTGCACTTTGCCTACAATGTTCTTTCTGCAGATATTTGCATGCCTCACTCCCTCACCTCCTTCCTATCTCGGCTCAAATGCTACCTTACAAAGATAACTCCCCTAAAAAATTACCCCAGGGCTCCCTATTCATCTCCCTTACCCAGCTTTATTTTTCCTTTGTCTTTATTATCACTTGGCATATGCATTAAACATTTATTTCTTGTCTGTCACACCCCCTCATATACATATATATATACACATATACCTCCTCATATACATATACATACATACATACACACACACACATATACATATATACATACATATATATATATATATATATATATATATATATATATATACATACATATATATATATAAGACACCAGAATTTATGGTCTCCAAGGGCAGGGCTTGACCTGTTTTGCTCATCACTGGAGCCCCAGTGCTTATAATAATGCCTGGAATTTTTTGTTACCAGGAAAATAATGGAAGTAGCAGTAACTTCTGCTAAATCTGGTATCTAGGCCTATCACCTGGAGTATTTCGAGAGGCCGTGGTGGGGAAAGTGGCAACTGTGCTCCCTATGAAGACATACAATTCCTACAGCACCCACAGCCAGAAAACATGCATACTGGTGCTCATCAAGGATTCAGGAGAGCAGCAGGTTGAGGGCTTGCCATGGGCCAATTCCAACTCGGTTCCTTTTGCCCTCAGGTTAACTCCAGGCTGTCAGATCATCTGACTGGTCACCAAAGGGTTGGGAAGACATGATAACGCCAAGAAAGTATTATCAGCATAGAAATTTATTTGGATTCAAAATAATACGGTTATATTTAGGATAATGTAATAATTATCTAAAGCACATACCATTGTTGGCTCTGAAAGAGTTCTAAAGATTTCATTCTTTTGAAGTCAAAAAATATGTAGTAAGAATATACAAGGAAGCAAAAATATAAAAAACAAGTTTGCTGGGTACTGGGAGCTGGTACAAGGGGGCACATCAAGATAACGTGACAGAGTCATGTTCTTCTAACAGGCAGCAAGTTCTCTTGCCTCGGCAACTCGGGGGAAGGAACTGACCAGTAACCCCAGCGAGGCCAGAGCACCAGCACCCGGCTGACAGGACAAACTCTCCGAGGGACACGGGTAGGTCTTCACTGCACTCCCCTTTCTTTACTGACTTTCCTCCCACCGATTGCTCTTTGTCCCTCAAGAACAGGTTTTCTATCTTGTCGGGAAAAAACTTTTGGTTTTATTTGTTAAGTGGAGAAAATAATATCCTGATTGAAGTAGGCAGCAGAGATGTAGCTGAAGACGCTTAGGAGTCAAACTTCTGAAAAAGTTAGTTAGCAGAGACCATCAGTGGCTTGCAGAAGAACAAAATTTCAGAGAATGTGTGTTTGCTAAATAGGTGAAAAGCAGCAGTTAAAAAATGGGTGAAAAACCCCAGGGTTTACTGTGACCTAGATAATCAAAAGGAGACAGGTGACCTTTGATTAAACCCATTTACTTGTGGAGTGAGCTCTAAGTGGCTCCAAGACAGTTTGGTTTCCCAGTGTCCACGGCCAAAGGGCAAACTTAGAACGTCTCCTCCTCCCGTAGAAACTGGAACACAGATGAGAAGTCTCTGTTTGCGTAGCCCTTCGCACACATCAGCCGGTAGATCTGATGGGCTTGACTGCCCAGAAGGATTGGGCTCTTTGTGCTGGTGGCAGAGTCCTGTGCTAGGCCCAGGTCCTAAATCAAACAAGGGCAGGAGGGAATATGTTGAGGCTGGTAGTTAAGGCTCACTCTGGAACTGTGCCTCCTAATGCTTGGGTTTCAAAGAAGGAAACATGAAGCCTGGAAAAATAAGATACTTACAGGTACAAGGTTAAGATACAGATCATATCTTCGGCACTGGAAGTGCTTTCCTGTAGCTGCAAAGCTGCTCCAGATAAGAAAGCTTGATTTCTGAGTGTCCTTTCCTCTCCTCCACCAAAAGATTTTTGTTTCATTTTGACTACTGGACAGGTGTTACCATCCAGGTGAGACCACACAGGGAAATACTCTTTCCAATCTGCAGAAGCCAGTGGGCCTAAATCCCACTATAAAATTCTTAATGATGAAATTATCAATGATGAAAATATGCATCCAATCTCTTAGTCAACAAGTATTTAACAACTGCTGGGTGGGCACTGTTCTAAGTGCTGGTGAGACAGTCTTAATGAAAGCAGGACACTGCTCTCAGGAACTTACTGTCCAGTGAGGAAGATAGATCAGAAAAAAAAAAAAAAAACTAAACTTTCAGACAATGACAAGTGCTCTGAAGAAAAATAAAGCTGGGCAAGGGGTTAGAACATCATGCATAGCAAAGGGTACAGTGAAAGGAAGAGAGTCCTGGTGGATGAGATGTCTAGGGCAGACCTCCCTGGGCAGACACCTGACCTAAGATCTGAGTGTCAAGGAGCAGTGAGTTCTTTGGAGAGTTGGGAGAAGAAATCTTCAGGCAGGTGGAAGAGGAGAGACCCTATGGTGGGGCCTGGCACGGATGCTCAAGAAATAGTAAGAAGGCGGAGTTCCCTTCGTGACTCAGTGGTTAACGAATCCGACTAGGAACCATGAGGCTGCGGGTTCGATCCCTGGCCTTGCTCAGTGGGTTAAGGATCTGGCGTTGCCGTGAGCTGTGGTGTAGGTGGCAGACACGGCTTGGATCCTGCGTTGCTGTGGCTGTGGCGTAGGCCGGTGGCTTCAGCTCCTGTTAGACCCCTAGCCTGGGAACGTCCATATGCCGCGGGTGCGGCTCTAGATAAAAAAGGCAAAAAGACAAAAAAAAAAAGAAAGAAATAGTAAGAAGGCCAATGGGGCTGAATTAGAGTAAGCAAGGGGGCTGGGGAGGGGAGTGAGCCCGGGCTGAGCTGAGGTAGAACATGGAAGCTTTATTATGTTTGGTAAGGAGACTGGGCTTTATTATGTTTGGTAAGGAGACTGCAGTGGAGAATTATCCTCGCAACAACCCTTTGAACCTCTCAGCTGATGCTGCCACTACATTCAGTTTCAGAAAACCTATGGCTGTTTCAAAACAGACAAAAGTTAACACCATAGATCTTTTATCATTAAACTGTATTTAATGAATATCCTCTACCATAAGAATGGAAGCTTCTCCAACCTTGCAGCATCCGGGGTAGATGGAAAACAATGAAGGCACGGATAACTGAAACAATATTCCCCACATTCCATCTTATTTGTGATTATTTCAGAGGCGCAAACAAGTGGCAGAACCAACAAGATGTTCTTTTTACCACTACCATCCCCCCTTCCCCCACCCCGAAGGAGAAAGATAAAAAGCAAGATGGGGATTATTTGTACTCCCTGAGGAACAACATCAACATCCTTGATAACTGAGCAGTTATTGGTACGATCCACTCGAAGGAAGAAATGATGCAAAGGGGAAAAAAAAAGCAAGGCTTAAAGAATGAATTAAATCTCTAGCCTCATGGGTATGTATGATGCTATAGGTGTTAACGTTATTTTGTGTTTACTTGTATAATTTTCACACACAGACTCATAGATTTGGAAAATCTACTTAATCTCACATTATTCTACAGCTTCTGCTAAAAAGCAGATTTAATGATTATCCACGCACTTCAGCAACGTGGACAGTTACACTATTGCTTATACCCAGACATGCAGAGAAGCCTCTTTTGTCATCATTTTGCTGCACATCTGTAAGATGCATTTATTTTAACAATAGAGAGAAAACTCTACATAGAAAGACTGCCTGTAATGGTTAACCTAGTAATATAGCCAGACTAGAAGAACTCAGAGTAAACATAACTTATCCAGGAGAAGACAACACTGTTGAGAAGAAAAGTCTATTAAGAGGCTTTTGAAGGGGCAGGTAAATATCCCAAATAAGAGCTAATAAAACCCCAAAGGGGAAGCTAAAATAGCTTTGGTGGCAGCTACCTTAAAGGATGGCCATTCTAAAAAGAGAAAGGTGATTTAGTCTAGAAAGCCTAAGTGGCTTGTCAATCCTGAAATGTTAGAAAAGAAGACATCCTTTGAAGCTTGTAACATATAATTTAAAACAAACAAATACCCCATACCATTAATCAAATAAAAATATTTATGAGTTCATAAGCTCAGTGGGTGGTTCAGGAAGTAAATATAAAACAATTGTAAAAAGTTTCAAAAATTAATAGAGGTCCAAGTTGTTACATTTTATAAGGACATAAGCATATCGGGTGGATACCAAGACTGGTCATGATTCTCTCTAAGTTGGTCCTTAATGGTCATCAGAAACAGACTTCTTGGTTGGGGAATTCAGAAGAATAATCTAGTTTATGTATTGATTATATCGCGATTATATACACACAATAGGAGTTCCATGGTGGCTCAGCGGGTTAAGGATCCCATGTCGTCACTGCTGTGGCTCAGGTTCAATCCCTGGCCCAGGAACTTCTGCATGAGTGCGGCCAAATTAATATACATGCACGCACACAATATATTAGAATTTTTTATTTTAATACCTAAAAGTAAACGTGTAAGTCTTTGCTTCAGTGATACACTAATATCATCTCCCCCAACACAATGAGACTTAATGGCAGTTGAGCAAAACTTCTCTTAGTAAGTAAAGGGCTTGATCTGCCCAAGAAGGTTTGATTGCTTTACTCAGCATAGCACTGATGGGGATTTCCTTAATCTCTATCAATTTTTCCCACAAATCTAATTAGCTATGGTGTGTTTATGCTAATAACTATCTTTGGTGATGAAAGCTTTTTTTTTAAGTTCCTTTCTAAATACTCTTATTTTAAGTAAAATTCAGAAGTTGTGTTCTCTATAAGGAAAATGACAACTGTATTTCCTAGAGGAAACAAGAGCAGAAAGAGAATAGTAATGTCCATGTTTTACTACTGTATTGTCCGATGCTACTGGCTGAAAAAGCTATATTTTATTATCAAGAAAATAATTTTAAAGGAAGGATGGTAACAGGAGCAGAAATGGAGTTCCCTGCGGTGCAGCGAGTTAAGGATCTGGCTTTTACACCACAGCAGCTCGGGTTCAAATCCTGGCCAGGGAACTTCCACGTGCCATGGGCAAGGCCAAAAAAAATCCCCTCCACAAACAGCAGATTCTTCCTGGGTCGGGACACTGGGGAAAACGATGGAAGTCCAGGTGTAACGTGGCGAAGAGGACAGCTATGGTGGAGAGTCCCAGAACGAAGCCAGCACTGCTCACAGTGGACTTGTTAGCTGCTCCCTCGGTTGGAGCCATTAACCGTATTTTAGGACCCAAATAAACGAACAGGTCACAACCCACTTCACACAGATACATAATGAAAACTGGGCATTAATGCGCTTCTTTCAGTCTTTTGTGTGCCCTAATAAACGACATTGAAGCTTTCATGAAAACAATAACTTAAGGAGCTAGTTTCTGTTTCCGACAGGAGCAACACAGCCTAATTATAAAAGTCTGTTTGGAGGATGTGCAAACCTAAATATGGTTGTACAGATGGGCATAAGAATACTTTTTTTAATTTTTTAAAAAATGTTTTCTTCGGAGTTCCCATCATGGCTCAGCAGAAATGAATCTGACTAGTACCCATAAGGACGCAGGTTTTAGCCCTGGCTTGGCTCAGTGGGTAAAGGTTCCAGCATTGCTGTGAGCTGTGGTGTAGGTCGTAGACGTGACTCGGATCCCATGTTGCTATGGCTGTGGCGCAGGCCAGCCACTACAGCTCCGATTTGATCCCTAGCCTGGGAACCTCCATATGCCGTGTGTGCAGCCCTAAAAAGACCAACAAAAAAATTTTTTTTCTTAAATGAAACACAAGTAGAAATAAACTATAAAATAAAAAACACAGTTTCAGACATTGCTTCATCCAATAAATACTTAAAGTGAGCTGACAATGTGCCAGGTGCTGTGCCAGAGGCTGGGCTGGGGGGCAAGGAGAAACGAGGCTCGTGGAGGCTTCCTGGGGAGAGGAAACAGGGGCAGAATGAGCTGGGTGTGGCTGGAGCAGAGAGGGGAGTGGGAAGGTGAAGAGGAGCTGGTGAGGCGAGCAAAGGCCAATCACCAAGGGCCTCTAAGACAGTGTGTAGAGATGGACTTTATTTATTTTTTGTCTTTTTGCCTTTATGTGGAGCCACTCCCGCGGCATATGGAGGTTCCCAGGCTAGGGGTCTAACAGGAGCTACAGCCGTCGGCCTTCACCACAGCCACAGCAACGTGGGATCTGAGCCGCGTCTGCAACCTACACCACAGCTCACGACAACGCCGGATCCTTAACCCACTAAGCAAGGCCAGGGACTGAACCCACAACCTCATCGTCCCTAGTCAGATTCATTAACCACTGAGCCACGAAGGGAACTCCGAGACAGACTTTAATCTACAAAGGAACTGGAGACCCTGAAAGAAACTTAATGGGACAGACGACGTAACCAGGTGTTTACATCTTAGGAAGCCCACTCTCTACTGCGGAAAATGAACTGGAGAAGAGGAGGCGCTGATGTGGCAGAATCTAAATGAGGGCAGCCAAGGTACCGGGAGCGGCAGATGGGGCAGTGGATGAATTCCAGGCCCAGGCAAGAAGAATGCAAAGCAACACGGGGATGACGGAGAGCAAGCTGACTATGGGATCCAAGAGCACATATTCCTACTTTCGTAAGAGAGCGGATGGCAGGGGCGGAGGGAGGGAATAAGCTCTACATAAATATGTGAAAGTCTCTTCATCTAAAAAGTTATTTCCTAAAGTTGAGATCACAAATGAGAGGAGACCAACAATTTGCTTTTCAAATGACTTTATACCCAGATACGTATATATTCATAAAGGAGGAGGTGTATTTAGAAACCCAGCATCATGTGAAAGACCTTCTCTTCTTTTGTGATGTGTATATCCAATGCCATCACATGATAAACCATCAGAAAATGCTTACCGTTTCCATTCTAAGGGCTTGGTAAATATACGTTAAGTTTATGATGAAGAACAAAATTGTATCAGCTCCCATTAGGAAGAAACCCAAGCACAAAAGGAAAATCCCAGCCTATCATCATCTGAAAAATCCAAGCTAAGTTTTAACTAATTTCCAGTGAGTAAGTAAGCCACTAGTTTAGTACTGCTGTCTTCTAAGATAGACATATGCTTTGTTACATGGAAGAGGAGTGGGCGTGGGGTGGGGGGAGGGGGAGAGAGCAAAGAAGAAGAATGAGACCATTAAATACACCCACCCCCGGCCCCGGGCAGTCCTGCATTTACCATACCTTAGCCATGAGTGTTGTTCCGAATCCGCCCTGATAGTTATTAGCCGAGGGAACTCCATCCATCACCCCAGGTACAGGATTATAAGTGTCACTTGACCAACAGCGTCCTGAACTCATATTTAGGATTTTAGCCAAGAGTTTTGGGTCAAGCCCTAACCTGTCAAAGGTCAAAGAAAAGAAGTGTTAAATGTCAAAATGTACAAGTCAAGCGTGACTTATTTACGACCGAGGACGATCCATCTTCTCTCTCCATTTATGATATGTCTTCAAAAATCAAAGCCGATTGATGAGAGTGAAGAATCCAATCTCAAATTATAGGGCATTAAAAGCTAGTGATGAAACATTTCTGAGCCAGGACATTCTGCACTGAGAGAAAACCTGCACTATCCTACTTTTAAAATAGAACATTTAATTGCATACAAGTGTTGCTGGTTTATCACACACATGGGTTTCTTAGTCTTCTGGACATTATTGCCTTTATGTGTCACATAAGAACTCTAAGCCAATATGATAATCTAAATTCGACAGTCTTTACTCACAAATGATATATATATCTCAGAAAGAAATATTGACAGATAAAATACTTATCATGGGAGCCCTGTGGATGCATTTATATGTATGTTTATTCTTCTAGCTTTTATGAGAGTAAATGCAAGAGATGAGCCATGGGCAGTAAATATGAGCTTAAGAGAAGCTATCATTATAAAAGTAGACATTTCTTGCTGTAAACTTTTGCCTATTTATTAAATCTTCATTAGACAATCTTGCTTATGAAGCAAGTCTGCACCGAGTTGTGACATATGCTATCTATTCAGAGACATGCATTATAGTTCTGGGTCAACTGCTGATAAGGTTACTGATCCTGATAAAACAAAGCCTGCCCAAGCGGAAACATCATTTGTTCTATCACTGAGCTGATGGCATAAACGGCTGTTCATTGTGGACCCAGAAAAAAAATAGAATTAAAAAGCTCTATTACTTTGATTCCAAGAATCTTAGGGTCGTCTAGGACACACAGTTTTGCTGAGCATCTTTGAATCAAATTTCAAATAAAACTGTCTGCTTTTTCTTAAAACCAATCGCTTTCAGAATAAAAAGGAAAAAAGAAAAAGAGGCACATATAAATGTTAAATGAATTGTGCATTTTGGTGTGCTTCGTATTGCCTGTGTGTTCAAAATATGTTTATTTCCAAATAAACAGTAAAACCTTCTCCCAGTGTGAGAGTGGAGTCAAGGGCTAATAGCCAGGATGTGTATGGACTTATCACACAAGGAACTGTTAGGTAATCGTGTTTCAAGGAGCAGCTTTGGTTCAAGTACCACTACATGGCACACCATGTATATGAACTCATCTGGGGGGGGCATGCTACAATGAGGGGTTTTCACTAAAGATTATAGACAGATAAAAGATTATAAACAGATAAAAGATTCCATCTAAATCAGCCATCTTTCATTCTGTTCAATGGTACACTGTCAGAGAGAAACCTGACCGTTTCATTCATTCTTTTATAAAGATCCAGTTTGTTATACGTGCAATTTGCTACTGACGCCTTCTTTCCCCTTTCAAACAAAACCAGGCTCTCAGCGTGCTGCAGTAACAGATGACTTAAGGAAAGATAAAGCCAATGTGCTTTAGGGAATAATTGTGAGAAGGAAAATCACAAAAGAACAACTAGCTAATTTGCTGTAACTATAGATTAGATGTGCAAATATTCAAGAACATATATGTCCAGCGTGTGCCATGAGCAGGGAACAGTTTTAAAGTCTCCCAAACTCTGTTTTTGCCTTCTGTCTGAAATGTAGCTTAGGCTTCCTAATTTAGACTTTCTTTCAAAATGGCTAAGCGGCAGAGATGACCCCTCCTTGTAACCTAACAGGTTGGACTCAGCGGTGCCTCCCAGCAGTCTTTATCGCTCAAGAAATTCATACTCTGTCTATAATACTCGCCAAAATGGGAGCAGAGCTTATTATCTCTTTTAAAACCCTACATTTCATTTTTCTTGAATGTTCAAGGAAAAAATACCGGCACTGATTTATGGAGCTCTTTTTGGCAAACGTATTACTATTTAGACGCGTCCTGCGGGGCACACAAAAAAACGGAGGTGGCAGTTGTTCCACACTCACTGTTCCAGTCCGGCGCCGATTCCCACTAGGAGAAGGCTGCTCCCTCTCTGCTCCTCCTCAACCCCCCAGCGGCAAAGTGTATCATTAAAAAGAGCAAGTTAGAAGTGTTTTGCATTTCATCTTTCTGAGGATTCTTCCACTGGCATATATATAACTGACAGTTAAAATTAGACACGATATTAAAATCAGTTACTGAAGTCCTCTGTCTTCCACTGTGCCCAAAGCTTGTAATGGTCTGAAACCAGCTAGAATACACAGTAATTGTCATTCAGAGAGTCTATCCTAGAACGTCATGCTTCACTGGAGAAGACTGAGTTTCCATTTGAAATCAACAAATTAATCCAAGACAGGTATCTGAAAGGGCAAGTTTAATAGGAAGCAGCTACTGGGCTCTCAACCATGATAAAATGTTATTGCTGTTTCCCTGTAAATTGGCTGGGAACATATGATACTTTCTGCATAAGAGCCCCATTGCTGTTCAGGAGATATACAGCTCAAGCCATCAAAAGGATGACAGTCTGTCAGTCCCCATAATAACTTGCCACTGGATGTGGTTCGAGAGTGCGCGCGTGCATGCATGTGGCTTTACAATTGCTGGAATGTTCTCTGATATAAACAGAGAATGAATTCACTGCTCTGACCGCATCTATAATGCAGCTCCAATGAACATCACTGTGTCAAATCTACTCACCTTTAAAACACAAGAATTTTAAACGAACTTTTGGGAGAAGTAAAAATGATGCATAAACTGTTAAAAAAAAAAATTAAAGGGAAGGCAAGTGTTTGCCTTCACTGTAACCAAGGCTTTTAAGAGCCAAAAAAGTTTGCCCACTTTACAGTCTAAGTATCTATACTGTCTGGTTTTATGTTAAGAACAAAGCAAACAATGTCCCCAAACTGAGATGTCTGTATCATAGGAACTGATCTGGAAATGAAACATCTAAGACTATGTCAATTTAAATCAATCATTCAGTTGTTCACCAATGTTTAAGCAGATCTGCCACGAGCAGGAGCTGTGCTTGCTTGGAGCCAAGGAGAGCACAGCAGGGCAGCTAAGAAGACGCTGTCCCTGCCCTCCAGGAGTGAGGCCTTTAGCGTTTCCCTGAGGCAGGGGAAGAGCCTCCCTCCCTCCTCCTCTCCTCTTCATTCATCTGACAAATCTTCACTGAGGGCCTACTATGTGCCAGGTCTGTTCTTAAGATTCAGCAATGAGCAGCCAAAGCTCATAGAGCCTGCATTCCAATTGGGAAGACAGGTAATAAACAGACACATAAATAATACAATGCTAGCTAGTGAGAAGTATCATGATGAAAAAACTTTAAAGTACAATTCAATTCAAATACTAACTACCAGCATCACATCAATAACTACCACATATGGAGCACCTACTGTGTGTCAGGAACTGTTTTAAAAGATTTACACAAGTTATTTCATTTATCTTCACAATAGATAATATTATTACTATGGATAGATACTTTTTTTTTTTTTTTTGCCTTTATGTAGAGCCGTACCCGTGGCATATGGAGGTTCCCGGGCTAGGGGTCTAACAGGAGCTGTAGCCGCCGGCCTTCGCCACAGCCACAGCAACACGGGATCCGAGCCGCATTTGCAACCTTCACCACAGCTCACAGCAAAGCCGGATCCTTAACCCACTGAGCAAGGCCAGGGATCGAACCCGTAACCTCATGGTTCTTAGTCGGATTCGTTAACCACTGAGCCACGAAGGGAACTCCCACAGATACTATTATTTTTGTCATTTTACAGATGACAAAACCTTAAGCCTGCGGCATGGCCAGGATATGGGCATCAGCAGACACCCAAACTTTACATCTTGAGTCTCACTGGGTCCTATGGGCAGTCAACTTAACAATCAGCCAATATGATGATGTCTAATCAGTTTACGAAGAAATTTGGTCAAGCTTTTATTATTCCTATTAGGGTATAAAACTAAGAGGCCTTAGTCATCACCTAAATAAAAAGGCAAGACCTCAAGGCAGTGCTCAAGAAGCTCAAATTATGTTTGTGGCAAAGTTCTTATCTTGAACAGCCTTCTAGAAGTTCAACTGTTTTAAGCTTCTCTGGGTGGAAAAAAACAATATGGCTGTTGCTAGAGGGGTCTGGGCACTGACTGGTAATACAAATAATTTGTTTTACCACCAACATTAAAAAAAAGAAAAACAATTAATTTCTGGTGGAACAAAAACAAAATAAAACTCACATTATCAACATTATTCTTATGTGATGCACAGGAACAAAGCTTCTCTAATGTAAGGAAGGTACTTTCAGTACAGAAAACTCTGTTCTGAGTCCTAAGTAGAACCCAATTAGACAGTAGTAAGGTTGAGTTAAAAAGAATCTCAAAATACGTTGCATACAAATATTTTTTATGCTTTACTTTTTCATGGCATTTAAAAATTTCACTAACATCCAGAAAGACTCACTGTAAAAGATCACAGGGTCAAAAGGAGTTTAAAACAATAAGGTTTTATTCTTCTATTTAAAAAAGGGAAATGTCGAGGTTCTAGAAAAAAACACTGACTTATGAGAATGAAATTAATCAGAAATGATCACTTCATAGGAATAGGTGACTCAATTTGTAAATGTTGACATTAATGCTCTAAAAAAATTTTCGCTTCAGAGTGAACAGAATATAAATGGGGCTGAACCACTTTGATGCTAGACTACTTTGTGGGAATTTACTACTTGGGAATTTATGCTTGCTGATGCCAATTTTCTCTTTCACCTTGCAAAGCGCAATAAATCGTGGCCGCTCTCTATACTCTATTAGAGAACAATCCTGTCATTTTAAACCATGTCTGTAAACCACGGAGAAAAGACAATAGTAGAAGCAATCATTTTTAGAACTCTCAAACCACTGAAAATCTCTGCAAACTGATAACATCCTAATGTTACGAAAATAAGCAATCCATTAGTACAATGTAAAGCACCACAAACTTACACATTATTTTAAACAGTTAAGTAAAAATAATGAGTTCCTGTTTGTGTGTTCTGACATATATATATATGAAATATATATTTACCCATATATATCAGTAACAGTAATAGAGAGTTTTAGAAAAATTAAACATTGAACGTTTAATATTTCCAAATATTGTTTTTGTCATAGTGGATTAAGGGCAACAATAAGGGAAAATCAATTGCTTCTGCTCTTAATATTTCTTTTTTGGAATTTTATCACTTTCTTTTTGATAATAAACCTACACTAGTAGCCAATGTACATATTTCATTGTATGTATTTTTCTCAATTCATTTACTTTGACTGATTTTCATACTATTCTTTATTAGCTGGCCTCTGGAGTTAGACTTCCGCAAGCACTTACTGAACAAAAGCTTCGTTTTAGAATGGCAAATGATCATTAAATAAGAGTTTTGTTATAAAAATTTTTGAGGAATGTTACAGGATGCCTAAGGAACATCCTGATTTGGTGATGCTTAAAGTAAGAAGCAGAATATAAAATAAACTGGCAAAGATAGAGGGAAATTTCAGTATAGTATAACCTAGGCTTTTACTTTTTAAATATAAGTTCATTTATATTCAGAAAAACAAAGACAACATTCTAAAAATGCAAATGCATACTAACTTGCTAATCCTACTATTAATAGCAATTAATTTTATATGCAGTTTTGGTTTCAGAAATTTACATTTTCCTCTTCCATAAAATTAGTCTAGAGGACAGACACGGAAACAAGTTACTAGTAACTAGTTTTTCAGTTATGATAAGTGACCCATAGCCTAAACCAGCTATAATACAGATATAATGCTGAACACCTTCCTATATAATTCCAGGTTTACTAAGGCTTTGTACAGATATGCCTTACCATCTTACATTCAGTTTTAAAATGTAAATGGTACAGGATATTGATAAACCAATTAGCGCTGATGCAAAGCAAATTCCTCTTTTATCTCAATTACAACATGACAACTTAATAGGTCAAGATAGTTTAACATCTGAGACAAGGGCAATTCAATAAAACAACAGCATCTTGATATGGTAATTAAGAGGAAATGTGAATCCATTACTGTGTTCTTAAAAATATCTCAGACACTTGGGCTCTTTTTATCGCTTTTATCAAAACCTATGTTATGAAACACTACCCCTGATTTATGAACGCTGGTAAGCATTTTGGGGAAGTATAAAGAAAACACCTGAATAAAATCATCTTTCTCATCAAGTATTTTCTAAAGTAAGAAATGTGTATTTACTATAACCGTGAAATATAAAATACCCAAAAAATTAATTAGGTGATTAATCATATGTAGTATTCCTAACCCCCAAAAGATTAAAGGCTAAAATTAAGACATTAACCTTAAACATTCTACAGGATGATCACCATAAAAAGAAAAACTGAATTCCTGAATTACTTTAAGCAAAGTATAAATGCCATTTTATTTCGATGAGAAGATATATCCTTAATGTAAAGTAACAAAACCCCAGGCAAGTTAAAATGAAAAGAGTTACGTATACTAGTTACAGCTTTATGAATGCCATCCAGTTTATCCTGAGAATAAACAACCAAGAGCCCTTTTAGTGTAGATTTAGGGGACTATATTTAAAAGAGATACATAAAACCAGGCATGAGGTAGCGTAACACTTGAAGCCACTATACATTAAATAGTATTTTATACAAATTTGTCCTACACTGCCAAAGATTGTTTAAACTTTATAGTAAAAGTGTTTCTTGCATTTCAATACAATAGAAGAATGGAGCTCCCAACATAAAAAGGATAATGTAACTTCAGATACACAGCACAATGCATTTACGGCTTATGGCAAAGAGCATTCCTGCTCCCAGGGTCCTGCTGGTCGTCCAACAAGCAACATCTATTATTACAGTTCAATAATAAAATACTTTCCAAATGTTCCTGGATCAACTCATTTATCTCTCGTGAACATTTGTTTTCAACATCAGAAAATCAAACTGGAAAGCTCATAAAAACTGTCAGTATATGAAAAGGTACTATTCGACAAACCTGATTCCCAGATTCATAGCTTCAGCAGTTCCAATCATACTTATAGCTAACAGCAAGTTGTTGCATATCTTTGCAGCCTGAAAATAAATTGAGTACATATTAAACATCTTTATTTTCAAGGTACAACTCACAGGAAGATTTTTCACCCAATTCCACATGCTTCTAAAAGTAAGAGCATTCAACTGTTGATTCCCTCAAATGGAGAAAGGAACTTGGCGCTGTATGCCACCCTCCGAACCTGGCACGCAATCCGGAGCAGACAGCCAGGTCTCTGCCACCAGGGAAGAACCGGCTGCGTGGTGACCGAGCTACTGCTAGGGGTGCAGGGCCATGGGGAATACTGAGCCTCGGGGCACAACTGCTCTTGCAGGAATGGGGCTGACATTCTAATTGGGGAAACGGGAGTAACACGCTGAGTGAACAGGCAGTGAACAAACACACATTCACAATTAAGTGGGAAACTGTACGACAGAAGCTATAAGACTGAGACAGTAGGAGTTGAGATCCTCTAGACAGAGAAAGGGCAGGCGCAGAGAGGAACTGGAACCTAAAATGGTCTCTCAGAAGGCCAGGGAGGGTGTAAATATGCAAGGGGGGGAAGGAGGAGAGCAGGGAAAAGGATAAATCTATAAGAGCATGGCATATTCCCGAGAACAATGAGCAAACGACTCACGTGTAGTGGTTTTAAGGAATGGGGAGAAACTTGATAATTATGACTGCAACAAGAGCAGCGAAAGCCGGAGTGCAGTTTTCAGATCTGACATGGTAGGAAAGAGGGATCTATGCAAAGTGTCAGAAGTGGCAAGTCTATGATGGTATAGGCATCTTGATGGAGTTGGTTCTGGTTACAGTGTTGGTGGAGCCAACACTAGAGGTTTGTTACCCGTACTCTAGAGATGCACTAGGCCCTGTGGGCAGTGCGAGATAATGAAAGATTGGACCAGGTAAAGTGTGGAATGAACACAGCAGTCAACAATGAGAGCCACTGAAGCAAAAATCAGTAGAAGTGGAGGCTGACTGCACAGGGGAATGGAGACAATACATGCATCTGAGATAATATCATATCAAAGTCCTGCATAAGGTACAGAGGGTGCCAGTGATCAGGACAAGGCCTGAAGAGGAGTGAAGGGGAGTGTGTGCTGGGTGGAAGGGGGACAACTAGTTTGATTTCAGAGTTCAGTATTGTCATTCACCTTTACCTGATGAGAGAATTGATAAACACATTTCTTAATGAAAATTATCTGCTTTTTAAGAAATAGATTAAAGTGCCTAGGTTACTTCTACAAATAGAGCTGTGGTGGAGTTCCTGTCGTGGTGCAGTGGTTAATGAATCCGACTAGGAACCATGAGGTTGCGGGTTCGATCCCTGGCCTTGCTCAGTGGGTTAACGATCCAGCGTTGCCGTGAGCTGTGGTGTAGGTCACAGACGCGGCTCGGATCCCGTGTTGCTGTGGCTCTGTGTAGGCCGGCAGCTACAGCTCCGATTAGACCCCTAGCCTGGGAACCTCCATATGCCGCGAGTGCGGCCCTAGAAAAGGCAAAAAGACAAAAAGACAAAAAAAAGACCTGTGGCAAGTAATTACAAAATTAGTGGGAGGAAACAGCAAGTCAGATGACATGAGCACTCCATAGAGAAGCAGTTTTAAGGATAATTTCAGTGGTTACTGGGGTAAGTATCTCAAAATCAGAAATGATGGAACTCTTGATATCTTTTTTTTTCATTTATAATGATTTTTATTTTTCCCAAACTGGCTGATTTTCCAACAAGAATGATGGAAAACTAATTTATTCCAAATTAATTTTTTAAAAATCTGAGCAAAGACTCTATAGATTGAGCAGAGCAAGGGGAAATCAGATTGTGGTCAGGAAATAAAAATGAAAGTTAACTGATTTTCCATTATCAATATATGTCATTAATGTGAAAATGTTACCTGCCCGGTCCCAACAGCTCCACAATACACCACGTTGGAGCCCATGCATCCTAGCAGCTCCTGGGCAGCAGCGAATTCCTCTTCAACTCCTCCCACCATAAACGTGAGGTTCCCAGACCGAGCAGCTCCCACACCTGCACAGTTTGAGGGTAAAACAATAGAAGCAGAAGGATCCATTTAAGTAGATAATAAAATTAGACAAAATCCTCAAACCAAAGGAAAACATCTTGCCTCCAAGTTGTAGTTATGTCAGACATAAATCTCCTGGGATCTGGAATATTTAATAGTTAGGTATCATGCAGGTAGCTCACAAGCCAAAAGGAACACAACAGATTCAAACTCGGAATTCATCTCGAATATTTTGGCATGATCATGGAGTAGCGTGAGGATGTGAGATGTGAATTTTATTATCCCCACGCATCTCTTATTTTCTTAAGAAACCTATTCAGCAATAGAACATACATGAAAAAGGTGACCTGTGCCATGACCAGCATGGGAGCAGCGAGAAGGGTCTGCTGTCCATGTTTGATCTGGAGTCTCTGGCTCCCTCACTCACTCTCTGTGCACCATCTAAAGATGAGGTCTACAGAGAGACCTCTTTCTTCCATGAATAACCAGGTACTGCAGACAGAAAGATTATTTAAGGTAAAGAAAACAGTTGCTTAGTTAGACTAATTATTCTGATATGATTTGATTTTTCTTTTCCCTTCTGCTATACAGGAATGCATACTTTGAAGATTTTGTGGGTTCCAGGCCACTCCAATAAGGTGAATATTGCAATAAGGTGAGAGTCACATCAATTTTTTAGGTTTCCCAGTGCATATAAAAGTTATGTTTTGGAGTTTCCGTTGTGGCTCAGCTGTTATCGAACCCAACTAGCATCCATGAGGATGGGGGTTTGATCCCTGGCTTCGCTCAGTGGATTAAGGATCTGGCTTTGCTGTGAGCTGTGGTGTAGGTCGTAGATGCAGCTCAGATCCCGCATTGTGGCTGTGGCGCAGGCTGGCGGCTACAGCTCCAAATGGACCCCTAGCCTGGGAACCTCCATATGCCGCGGGCGCAGCCCTAAAAAGACAAAAAGACACACACACAAAAAAGTTATGTTTACACTGTACTGTAGTCTATTATGTGCACAATAGCATTATGTCTGAAAAAAAATGTATACACCTTGATTTAAAAATTCTTTACTGCTAAAAAAATTGCTAAGCATCGTCTGACACCTCAAGGTTGCTACAAACTTCAATTTGTAAAAACAAAAGCAAAAACAAAACAAAAACAAAACAGTATTTGTAAAGAGCAATAAAATGAGATAAGCTTGTACAACTTTTGTGCAATTCATTCCCAGTGATATGACAAGAAGAGGAAAATAAACTTTAACACTGGCTCGGCCACAATTTAGCATCTCCAACAAAGGTTTGTCACACATCCATTACTTGAAATAATTAGAGAAGGAACTTCTACTTTAGCAAAGAAAATATGTCCCAGACTTGTCCTAACAAGGAAGGAAGGAGGAGGAGCTTCACTTAGGTAAATTTTTATTAATTATAAAATCTTAAAAAGGGTATTATTACTGCTTTTAGCATTAGAGGAAGCTTAATTCATAAATTTCAAGTTAGGTTTTGTTGTTCAAAACCAGGAAGGTATGTGGCAGAGCTGTATGAGCACAGTTTTTGCCTTTACAACTTATTTATAACACAGCCAGGGATAAAGAAACCATAGCTGTCTGTATCAGACCTGGCCATTAGAATAGACAGCTGCAAGTAATGGCCTACTTTTTAACTTCATTTATTCAATGAAATACATAGTTCTTATATATAAATAGCCCAAGTGAGGAGCTCCCTATTCCATTCAAATTGTGAATATTTTGCTATTGCCAAACCGAAGAGCCTTTCTATTTCTCACTTCATGCAATTTTTAACTAATTATTAAAAGCAAAAGAAGTCAGCGTTATGTTAGCCAAACAGTCTTAGAAGAGGGAGTGCCCACATGTCATGAAAGCCTGAGATGCTCACATATGGTTAAATTATATTTTTTCACAATATTTTCAGATATACTGTGGAACCGATTACATAAAAAAACCCCAACTATAACAAGTGCTTTTAATTAACCAATCTGTGTCATCTGAACATTCCGATAACACTGAAGTGACTGTCATTTTGTTAGTTTCTAATTTACTTCATCAAGATGGTGGATCTTTAATGTTTTACAATTATTTTTCTCAATTTCTATGGACATTTTTATTCAAACCACATAACCACCCTTACTCCAAATCCTGTTGATCTGACCTAGAGAAATTAAATAGACGGTTTAAGTCAAAGCTTACAAACAAACCCAGCACTATCCATCATAGGTCAATAGCTCTGTATCTAGATTACGGGCTGCTAAATAGCTTCAGAGAGTCATTTATTAAAGGGAAATTAATGCTGACAATGGTTCTCAGCTGGTTAATCTTTTGACAGGTGTACTTTCTCACTTATTCAAACACATATTTCAAAAGGAAGAAATAAGTTACTTAAGCAAGAGAAGATCACAAAAGAAAGAATAATTCATCTTTTAATTCAGAGGTTTGTGGTATTTCCACTCTCTCCTCCTCTCATTATGGTGGTGTAATTATTTATCATAATCTACATTCTAATGGAAGGATCTCACTAAACTGAGAAATTCTAAAGTTCTGTCATTCCCTGGGACCAAATTCTAACTTTCCACACATACTCTCTTAACCATGACACCATCAAGCAAGGCAAAATTAAGACCTAAATTATCCCCAAATACATGCAACCATTTTGACTTTTGAAATAACATACAGAAAGGTGCAACTCGAAGCTATGTAACACATTTCATGGATTTCAGAAGACACTGTATGTATTCTGATGTCCAAGAATAATAAACAATGAACTTTAATAAACCGCCAGGCCATTTTAGTTCAGGTCCACTCCTCAAAATAGGAAAATACGGAATATATATTTAGGCAGCGGCTAGAATATTGGGAGAAGTATTTATCTTGCTTTATATTTTAGTAACTGTATATATAAAACCAAGATACATCCTATACTTAATTTTATTATAGGATTTCTACATCTTATTAAAATCTTTGACTTTCTTGCCTGATTCCTCCATGACACTATAAGGCTTACAAGGTGAGCACTGGGGTCATGTTTATGTCAGCATTCCATTACTTCTCATGGTACATGATCCATTCAATGGACAGCTACTCAGTAAACTAATTTATGGGAGTTCCTGTCGTGGCTCAGTGGTTAATGAACCCGATTAGTATCCATGAGGATGCAGCTTTGATCCCTGGCCTCACTCAGTGGGTTAAGGGTCTGGCATTGCCGTGAGCTGTGGTGTAGGTCGCAGGCTCCACTTGGATCCCTCATTGCTGTGGCTGAGGTGCAGGCCAGCAGCTACAGCTCTGCTTCGACCCCTGGGCTGGGAACTTCCATATGCTGTGGGGTGCGGCCCTAAAAAGCACCCCCCCAAAATTTATGAGCATGGTACAAACAGTAAAGAATCTAGAGAGGAAATATCTGGTTCTGGGATGTGCTACTTGCTGGCTGTATTATTGACAAATTAATTCTGTGACTTTCAGAAAAGCATTAATAATTTCATAGAGTGGCTGTGAATATATAAATATATATTGTAAAATACAAAAGGTTATTTGAGTGTAAGGCCTTACTACTTTATAACCTGAATTTGGAAAGTGGGAGTTTTATCTTAACCTATATAATGCCCGAGTCCTTTCCTATTTCGTTATCCAAGCCTCTGTCTTCTCTAGGATAATTTTAACTTCTCCGGCTAAATATTAGCTGACTTGAGCCAATCCTATAAATAATGGAATCAGGCTGGCCCAGGTTAAGAAGTATAAAAGTGGTCCATAGCCAGAGATATTAAGATTACAGTGAAGACCCCTTATAAAACCTTTCAAAAGCAGCATAGCGTGGGAAAGTGACAAGAATGCTGCATTTGTTTGGTTTTATTCATTCCACAAAATTAACCTACTAGGACTCCAGCCCTGCAGTAAGCCCTGAGGTTATAAATGAATAACATACGTCCTTGTTCCTAGGAAGTTACACATTTGTGCTCCAGCCACTACTCTCATCCATCACCATCGCCAGGACCGAGCCATCACCATCTCTCACCTGGATTATTGTAACAGCTTCCCGCCTGATCTCCCTTCAACTCTTGCCTCCAAAGTCCATTCTCTATACAGCAGCCAGAGGGATGCTTTTAAAATACAGCTGACCCTTGAACAATGCGAAGGTTAGGGGCACTGACTTTCTGCACAGTGGAAAATCTGAGTGTAACTTGTGGTCAGCCTTCTGCACCCGCAGATTCAATCAACCACAGTTTTCATACAGTAATATTTACTATTGAAAAAAAATCTGCATATAAGTAGATCCATGCAGTTCCAAACCCTGCTGTTCAAGGGTCAACTGAATAAACCTAGTTCATGTTTCTTCCCTACTCTCAAGTCTCCAAAGCGTCCCATCACTCTCAGTATAAAATCCAAAGTCCTACAAAGCACTGCATGACCCTTGGCCACCTTTCCCACTCATCTCATACTATCTTCTTCATAATCGCTCGCTGCTTTCCAGTTGTCCTAGTGTCCTTGCTGGTTCTGCAACAGATCAAGTCAGTTGCCATCTCAAAGCCTTTCACTTCCAATTCCTTCTGCCTGGAATGTTCTTTCCCTAGATACTCAGGACTTGTTTCCTTTATTTCATTCAGGTTTCTTCGCAAAAATTCTCTTTAGGGAGGTCTTCCCTGACCCTCAATCTAACAATCTAAAATGGCACCCCACCACTCTCTACCCCCTTTTCCTTCTTTAATTTTCTTCACAGTGTTTATTACCACCTGTTCATCTTAACACCTCTATTTGTTTCTGTTCTGTATTCTCCACGTGGAAATTAGCTCCATGAGAGTAGCAACTCTTTGGCTCACTCACTCACCCTGTATTCCCTCTGTCTGGTACTTAAGAG
This sequence comes from Catagonus wagneri, assembly GCA_004024745.2. NCBI lineage: Eukaryota > Metazoa > Chordata > Mammalia > Artiodactyla > Tayassuidae > Catagonus > Catagonus wagneri. The sequence goes on along the minus strand of PVHT020000105.1, from coordinate 16,417,134 downwards.
ATGCTCAGTGAATACAGTATGTGTTCTAACAAAGAGAGAAAGGGAGGCAATGATGATGGGAAGAGCAAAGAAATGAGTGACCACAACTTGTGTGATAACTGCTCTCACAGAGACATGCAAGAGATGCCACGTTTTTTCATCTATAAAGTGGATGATTAGACAAGATTACCTCTGGGTTACTTTTAAGCTCTTGAAATTATGTAATTTGGAATTCTCAAGTTCATCTACATACACTTTCCACGTCATATTAAAACACAAAACTAAAGAATGTTTCATTCTACACAATACATAAATAGTTCCAAAGTAGAGAAAAAGTTAGAAAATGAATTTTCTCATGTAACTGCAGTAATTAAACCTGACAAGCCTTTAATGCTTTCTCTAATGCTTTCCTGTGATGATGTCTCCTGGTTTCCCTCCCACGGCCCTAGAATCAGAAAAACTGAGCTCATTTGTATAGACAAATGAAAAGGCAAATGCCCACACCAATCAAAATGGGTAACTGATTACCCTGCTTTTAAAGTGACAGACATCCAGTACTTCTCTTGGTGGCAGTTTGATTTCAATCAACCTAATAGTGAAGAAGCACTTTCATTCTAACTCAAGTCTCTAAGTCACCTCTCCCCCTTAAAGAAAAGGTATCAGTGAGCCTTCGTTATCTAAACTGCCTTCGTTCTTTCTTCCCTTCCACTCCTGCTCATAGTTGACATCAAAAATACGACCGTTTGAAATTTATTCCTCAGAGGTTCTCAACCCTCAAGATGATTTTTTAGATTTTTTTTTGTGTGTGTCTTTTTGCCTTATCTAGGGCCGCACGCGCGGCATATGGAGGTTCCCAGGCTAGGGGTCTAACAGGAGCTGTAGCTGCCAGCCTTCGCCACAGCCACAGCAACGCGGGATCCGAGCCGCGTCTGCAACCTACACCACAGCTCACGGCCAAAGCCGGATCCTTAACCCACTGAGCAAGGCCAGGGATCGAACCCGCAACCTCACGGTTCTTAGTCGGATTCGTTAACCTCTGAACCACAAAGGGAACTCCCAACCCTCAAAATGATAAAGAAACGGTCTTTGCCCTCAAGGAGTCTGAAAATTAGTATCTGTGGTGGTGGCAGTGTGTGCGTGTGTGCTTGTGTGTGTGTGGAGATGGAGAAGAAATAAGGCAAACACACAAATACAAATAATAAAAGACAGATGCATGCTACAGGAGAGGTATACATATGGTTGTAAGGAAGTTCAAAGAAGACAGTATCATCGGCAAGTATCAATTCAGTCCCGTTAACTCGCTAGATCTTTGTGCTGGGTACAAACGTTCAAAGAGTAAGCATCTTCTCTGAATTAAAAACCAGGACCTGTTTTTCTGGTGTTAGGAGAATATTTAAAACACAACTATACCAGAAAGCCCAAAATGGAAGGTCGCAGTAGGTATAAAACACAGTCTCTGCCCTCAAAAGATTGAACATATAATTACGGTAAAGAGACATATACTAAGAAGTAAGTGCCAAAAGGCAGCATCACATACCAAGTGCCAGACGGAGGACAATCACTGCCAAATCTCAAGTTTCTCCTTCCTTCCATTTTGCAACCTCCATTACTGAAATAATAACGATTCTCAGTGAGAGAACCAGTGAAAAAGAAAAGAAACTGTTCTCAGAGAGAAACGTTCTTGTTGTCAACTGTGGGCATGCTTGTGAAAATTTTGATAAGAATCCAAGTGTTGTGAACCCATTTGCGAGTTATGTTCAGAGCAGTTTCAAATAACAAGAACCGAGCAAATAATTTTATGTCTGATACACAAACACTGAGTTTTGCCTGTTCTCTAAATGTACGTGATACGCTACCTCTCTTGACAACAGATTTGAGTTTCCTTACTAGAACAAAGCAATCAGAAAACTGAAAATCAGAATTAAGGACACACAGAAGAGGATAGATTAGGAGCCTGGGATTAACATACACACACTACTATATATAAAATAGATAATCCACAAGGACCTACCATATAGCACAGGGAACTCTACTTAATATTCTGTATTAACCTATATGGGGAAAGAATTGGAAAAAGAATGGACACACGGGGAGTTCCCTGGTGGCTTAGCAGGTTAAGGATCTGGTGCTGTCACTGCTAGGGTACATGTTTGATCCCTGGTCCTGGAACTTCTGCATGCTGTGGGCATGGCCAAAAAAAAAGAACAGATATATGAAGAACTGAATTACTTTCCTGTATGTGAAACTAACACAACATTGTAAATCAACTATACTTCAATAAAAAATAAAAATTAAAAAAAAATTAAGAACACACACTAAAATTAAACCATTAGATTTCACAATGAGTTTCAAATATGGATCTCAGTATCTTGGCAAACACTGTTTGGGGGAGGAATAAAGCAGCCTCAAGGAAAATATAACTTTTCCTCGAACTGCAACTTTATGCAAGAGACAGTAAATGAAGTAATGGACAGTGTTCCTTCATATTTTTACATCAAAATCAGTGATAATTTTTTAAAGGTAAACTGAGCTAAAACTCAGTCCCTGCTTCATATCCTTTCCTGGCTAATTTTAGCCTTGTACCGGGTAATATAGGCCAATACTAATAATAATAACCTCATTCTAATATTTGTTTATCCTAATTCTTTGGCATTTTTATTTGACAGAAGAACCAAAGCAGGCTCAAGTCTCAAGTTATATACCAACATAAACATAAGCACCAACTGAAGACATTACTCACTATTCCTCACCATTTCTATAGAGTCTCAGAGTTTCTATTTTTTCCTTTACGTAAAAGTTATTTTTTCTTAAGTACTCATATGTTTATGTTTTGGCAAAAAAAGAGAACTATGTAACTCAGTGTATCTTCCCCTTTTCCCTGAGTTGCAGGAAGCAATAACTTTCCTTTCTCCATAAATGGTTTCTTTCCTTTTTTTTTTTTAGGGCTGCTCCTGCAGCACATGCAAGGTCCCAGGCTAGGGGTTGAATTGAAGCTGCAGCTGCCGGCCTACACCACAGCCACAGCAACACAGGATCCGAGCCACACCTGTGACCTACACCACAGCTCACATCAATGTCAAATCCTTAACCCACTGAGCGAGGCCAGGGATCAAACCCACAACCTCATGGTTCCTAGTCGGATTTGTTTCCACTGCACCACGACAGGAACTCCTGATTTCTGATTTTTTAATTTTCATTTTTCTTCTCAATGAACTCAAACCACCATGCTATACACACTGGAAACACATTCCAGTGGCTGCCATGTGCAATGACTTTTCCTGTATCTGTGCCCTTACTGGCTTTTACCTGGTAAGAAATTCCCTTCCTTTCTTCTTTGCCTAACTCCATAAAAGATAGTTTCAAGACTTACTTCAGGTCAATTTTGAGAAGCAGTTCATGACCATGACCCCCTTTTTCTAGAACATTCCTAGTGATAGTTTCAATAAAGCACTTATAATAATCAATGATTTTTCTGATGTGTCTTGTTAAGATCCTTATGGGCATGAGATGACTGAAATCTTAGCATCCAGCATGTGTCTGATAAATGTTCGCTGCCTTTTTAGAAGGTAGGCAGAGAAGAAATCAATGATTAATAAAATGACCAAGATCACTAAGACAATGTTTTCTAGTTTATCAAAAAACTCACTCTGGAGTAGCATGATTCACCACACATGATAATGGCGTTTTCTCTTACTGCTGCACAAACATGCATGAGTGCACATGTACATGTATGCAGATATTACGATGAAGACTTTAAAAATGTAGAATATGTGAGCTGAGTTCAGTGACCTGAAGTGAAGGTCGCACCACATGGACTAGTTGTAACATATCTCAACCTTGACTCCTCCATCTGAAAATGGTGAATATAAAAGACACTGACCATATTTATTCTGAAGCTCAAATGAAAGAATACGTTGGGAAGATAGTCTACATAGTTATTACCCAAGTGTTATAAAAAAAATTATAAGAAAAAGTAAATCTACTCAGCTTGAACACGTCCAAGTCTTTGGCCTAACGGTAGCAAGCACTGAAATTTGGAATTTAGCCTTAGAAGCTGAACCAAGAGCTTGGATAGAAAAACTATTATGCAAGGGTTGATCATTTAGAATAAACATTTATAAGTCACAAATAAGATCATTTTCAACCCTATGACTTTTGGAAAGAGGCCTTCAAATCCAGAGAGGGAAGAGACAGACAGGTAAAAAGTACCATCAAGTTATTTTGTCTATAATGGTGTAGAAATCCTGCCACCAAACCACTCTCATTGATATATAGCAAAATGTAGTAAATCACTTAATTTACTCAAAAGAACTTAAATGTTTTAACCAGTCTGCCATCAAAAGAGATCAAGAAGAGGGCCAATGGGACTTGGGCTGCAATGTGAGCTGTCTTTAAAATGCAATTGTTCTAATCATCTTCTACAGATGCAGCCTCACAAGGGGCTGCTGTCACAGGGACCATTTACGACTTGTTATGGTGTCTCTATTGTTTACCAGCGACATTCGCTGAAAAAGGCGACAGCTGGGACAGAAAGCTGCTACTCAACGAACAATATAATCCCGTGAAAGTAATCAACAAATTTAAGGGTGTTAATTAACTTTACACTTTATCATGTTCAATTAGTTGTCCTTTCTAGAAAAGATTGCCGTGCACAATCACTTTAGAGCGTGCCATGTTTGATTTGTAAGTGATCACTGTTTCTGTTTCAGAGTCCATGTCAGATGTTCTCTTGGGTTTTGGTGACACAGATGAATGGCTCTGCACATGTTAGAGGGTGATCTGGTTTAACATAAGCCAGCATAACATAACCCCTTGTTAACATTATTTCTGGCATTATCCAAGCTGGCAAGTGAAAAGCAAAAACATCCAGAGCACTACTCTGGAGTCAGATAAACAAAGTTTAGTTAGTTTTCCCTGAAAACAAACACAGACACAATACATGGAGAAATAAACAATTTTTCATCATTATTTTTCAAAATAAGACTTGTCTTTCAGGGGCATGTTTGGGATCATTTCCTCCCAGCAAGATTTCGAAGCCCTGCTGTATTATGCACAAAACACCACTGTATCCTCAGCCTTTACATAATGCAGATAGCCTTTTCCATGGCAGGTGAACAAATGCTAGGGATGTGTTGTTAAGTACTACTTGGTGTTAAATTCTGGAATGTGACTTTTTAAATCCTGAAGCTCTATTTTATAAGTATGGGAAATCTACAAGGAGTATATGAATCTAGGAATGAAATGTTTTTCTCTTACCTTTAATGCACCTGTTCCTTGCTAATAGAAAAGGAAAAGCTCATGATACAGTGACAATATATTCAGCATTGCATTTTAATGAAAATCACTGCAGTTCCTCTGAACCAATAGAGCTCTGTATCAAAATATTTCATAAGTCATTGATGAGATGAACAAAACCCAAAACTGAGGTTTGGCAGGAAGTGTCCATCCATAAAGCAAACAAAAGCAAGGGACATGCATCTATCTCTTAAAAAAAAGTAAATCATTCATCTACATACAATTTTGAAACATCTTCATAAAGCTATACCTTGCTCTTTTAGACTGTTTCCTACATAATATAAATTAAATGCATATAAATAAACTACAGCTGGTTAGGTAGTCCTAGCACACACCAGGACAGAGCTGAACTTCTTCAAAACAGAAAAGTTGTTAACTCTGAAAGCTCATAATGTCCTAAGTTAAATATTAAAGAAGGAAATTATAGGCTCTATCTGAAACAGCTGAAACCACAATACACGGCAGCAGAAAACATTAGTTTTCTGCGGAAGATCTGCAGGGAGAAGGCAAGCGGTCGATAGATCCTTAAATTGGAAGCAATAGCCGTTCTTCTATCCCAAGTTGGCAGCTGCTACATTTGCAGACCTGGTTCATTATTTACCCATAATGACCATCAAGCTGCAGTCAAAGTCAGATCACAACAACTGTCAGCAGCTCTTTTAATTAGCCTTGTTTGAATTCAGATAAATATCACAATAGCCCTGCTTATGCTGAAAGAGCAACAGAATGTTCCGCATGGAGCTGGATTGGTTTTTGAAGGGGACCCCATGCAGGACAGAAGCCGTCAGAGTGGAGGTTTTAAAGAGTGGGGTAAGTCAGAGAATGAAATGGTTTGTTTTCATTTTGAAAGTCACTTTAAAAACCACATCTCTGACGCTCACCTCAGAATAAGATGGTGCATAATGTTGGATCTGCTATGAAACTCTAGGCTCCTACAAGCTACATAGCTGGAGCCCAAGGAGAAAGTTAACGATGTCTTTGGAGAATGTGATTTTTAAAACTCTTATCTTGTAGATCATGTATCTTCCAGCTTTAAAAAATTTTAAAAAGCCGAATAAGAAATCATGTACTAAATAGCTTGCAATCTTAACGTCCTTTTACTTTTTTTAGGATTTCCATACTTCGCAACTTTTTCTGTTAAAGGAGTCAGCTATTTCCCTATAAATTTTCTACACATTCCCTGCACCCAGCATTAATAAAGTATAACATGGCTAATAACTGAATTCTCAGTAATCCAATCACTGCCATATTCCATAAACCTCTGGAGTTCCCCTACTCCAGTTTGCTTGAGAAGAAACATAAGCATCATGATCACCTGCCCTCTATTATATAGAGAACTGATCGTTCTCATGAGTTCTGTTATAATTTTGGGAGTAGGTTAGAAAGAAATGATGGTTGGCAGAGAAGGGAGGGTAGAGAACAAGGAGAATAACAGAGTGCCAGGTTATAACCTGGTAGCAAATAGAGTAAATTGAAGACAGCAAGAAACTAAGAAATAAGAGAAGGCTGTGTTAATAAGCTACACTCAGTGAACTGGGAATTTCCGTCTCCAGAACCTTGAGAATCTGGGGAATTCCTTGAGAATCTGCACTCGAACTGTGGGGCAGGCATAGTTGAGGAGGTGGCACTTCTGGATGTAAGCCAGACTTAGCCCACTGTGCCATTCTTTCCAGCCCCTCAGTGAGTACCTTTGTGCCACCAATTCTATGTTATATAACATTGTATTAAGGAAGGGTAACTATCAGATATGCGTGAAGATCAAGGACACATTACTGTTTACACAGGGTTTGGATCCCATTTACTACTTCCTTGAGTAGAAAAACAATCCTATAGGAAGTAATAAAAAATTATATTTGTGGTCAACTTCAAATACTAAAACCTGCAGAATAAAACCTTTACTGGAGTTCCCGTCATGGCTCAGTGGCGACTGGTATCCATGAGGATGCAGGTTCGATCCCTGACCTCGCTCAGTGGATTAAGGATCCAGCGTTGCCATGAGCTGTGGTGTAGGTCGCAGACATGGCTCAGATCCTGTGTTTCTGTGGCTGTGGCGTAGGCCAGCAGCTACTTCTCCAATTTGACTCCTAGCCTGGGAGCTTCCATATGCCGTGGGTGTAGCCCTAAAAAGACAAAAAACAAAAACAAAAACCTTTTACTGAATACTGTGAGACCAATACGTGATTAAGGCAACTACTGGATGCTGACAATGTAAGTGGTGTAAGAACTCTTCATCTGTTTTATGAGAATGAATCCCAGCAGAAAGGAATGTTCCTTGCCCTATTTTATCCCCCTGAAGGTAAAGAATAAGCCCTATCATCATCCTATGATAGATGACAGCCTTCTCCCTCCTCATAGCAGGAAGTAACCACTACGTCCAAATCTAGAGACTAGATTTATGCAGTACTCACCAGCTAGATATAAATACATCCTTGTAAAAATGTTTATCTTCTCAGGTCAAATATATGTAGTATATGTGTTTGTGCATCTTGAAAGCCTGACTAGAGGGTGAAACCAAGAGTCACATGATCAAAGGTAGTAAATCACATTTCTTTCTCTGCCCTCCTCAGAGACAATACTAAATTAACACCAAAAATAATATTCTTTTTTTTTTTTTGGTCTTTTTGCTTTTTCTAGGGCCATACTCACGGCATATGGAGGTTCCCAGGCTAGGAGTCTAATCAGAGCTATAGCTGCTGGCTTACGCCACAGCCACAGCAATGCGGGATTCAAGCTGCGTCTGCAACCTACACCACAGCTCACGGCAACGCCGGATCCTTAACCCACTGAGCAAGGGCAGGGATCGAACCCACAACTTTATGGTTCCTAGTCAGATTCGTTAACCACTGAGCCACGACAGGAACTCCCAAAAATAATATTCTGAAAACAAAATTTATACTAAAGATAACCATAAATTAGAAATATAGTTTTGATGAAAAAAACAATCCACTCTCCTTCCATAAGTTGTAGTAATTGACGAAATGTCCATCAGTAAGCCAGTTCACTGACCCTAAGACTCGATTTTCTTACTTGTTAAGTGGGTTCAATACCTACTTTACAGGTCTGTGAAAAAATTTAAAATAAGCTTAGACTGATTTAAATAAGCTTGATACACAATAGTCATTCTCTGTCCCCTGGAAAATCTGAGCATCTTTTCATATAGGCCATCGTATTTCTTCTTATAAATTCCCTAGCATATATCTTCCTTTTTTTTTTTCCTCCTGATTTTTTGGTCTTTTTCTTGTTAATGTACAGTATTTACGCCTACTCTGTTACATATGTCGCAAATATTTTCTCTGTTTGTCACCATCTTATAATTTTATCTTGTCATACGGAGCACTTTTTAAAATATTCTCAGATCTAATTTTTAATAGCTTTTGATTATATCTTGCTTTTGGCTTCCCTCATGCTAAGGTTATGAAAACATTCTCTTATATTTCCGAGTCTTTTCATACTCTTAGCCTTAATACTCATTTCTTTAATCCAATGCTATTTATTTTTGTATGCAGTATCTATTTCCTAACTACTGGATAGTCAGTTGTCTTAATAAAGTTTATTAAATAATTCATCATTTTTCCCACTGATCTGTCTTACTCTTTACTAAATCCCCATGTGGACATGGGTCCGTTTGGGGCTCAATTCTGTTCCCCAATTTACTATTTATTCTTGAGCAAATAAAATGCTGTTTTAACATTGTAACTTTATACTATGTTCTGATATTTAGCAGAGTTCTACGTGTCCTATTTAAAAAAACAAACAAAAAAACCCGGGAGTTCCTGTTGTGGCTCAGTGGTTAATGAATCTGACTAGGAACCATGAGGTTGAGTTCAATCCCTGGCATCGCTCAGTGGGTTAAGGATCCGGCGTTGCCGTGAGCTGTGGTGTAGGTTGCAGATGCAGCTCCAATACTGTGGCTGTGGCGTAAGCCAGAGGCTACAGCTCCGATTAGACCCTTAGCTTGGGAACCACCATGTGCCGCGAGTGCGGCCTAGACAAGGCAAGAAAAAATAAAAAAAGTTGGTTATGTTTATTAACTCTTTCAGATGAGCTTATGTTTTTAAAAAAGAAACAGAATGTGGTTTTGCATTAAAATTTATACACTCTCTCAAGAGAATGGACAAAAATCTTTACATACTTTCCAAAGCAGATAAACGGTTTTTCTCCATTTATTCAGATCTTATTTCCCCTTGATAAAGTTTTATTACTTTCTTCATACAGGTCTTGCACACTTGTTGATAAATTCATTTTTAAGTATTAGTCTTCAGCTAAGAATCTGTAATAATACTATTTAAATTATATTATCTATTTGGAGTTCCCGTTGTTGCTCATTGGGTTAAGAATCTGACAATGTCTCCGTGAGGATGCAGGTTTGATTCCTGGCCTCGTTCAGTGGGTTAAGGATCCTGCATTGCTGTGGCTGTGGTGTAGCCCTACAGTGGCAGCTCTGATTTGACCCCAGCCTGGGAATTTCCATGTGCTGCAGGTACAGCTATAAAAAACAAAAAAACCTGTATGTTTACATATACCTAATAATTACATATTAATTGATGGTTACATGAAATTTGTCATTTAGAGCCATCTTTACTTTGGAGGTACCCTTTTATAATGGCTCTGTTCTGATACCTTTATTTATTAGGAACCTAATTTTGCTTCCTCTTGACTCAATTTTGATCATTTGTTTTCCTAGAAAACCACCCATTTCATCTGGACTTTCCACTTTACTACTGTCCTAAAGCTCCTAATTCCTTTAATTTTATTCCTGTGTTCAATCTATTTCATTCTTGATATTCATGTTTTCTCTGTTTTTCTTCATCAGACTTCTTAAAGCTTTGTTTTTTTTTGAAAGACCAGCTCTGCGTTTTATTAACAATTCTATTTTTCTTAAGACTAATTTCCTAATTAAATCCAATTAGTCAATTTCTGTATTTATTATTTTCTTTATATTGATTTGTACTTGTTTTCTTCTAGTTTTTTGAGATTCAGAAGCTCAGTTTATTTTCAGTCTTTAATTTTGAAAATTATTTAAAATCTCTATATCTTTCAGTTTAGCTTTAACTAATATATATTTTGATGCAAAATGGCCTGATTTTCATTAACTTCAGCTTTAAATTTCTTTGATCTCAAAACTATTTAGGAGTATATTTTCAATTTCCATATGGTAGCTGTATGAGTCTGCTGGGGCTATCATAACAAAGTACCACAAGCTGGGTGGCTTAAACAACAGAAATTTATTGTTTTAGTTCTGGAGGCTAGAAGTCCAAGGTTAAGTGCTGGCAGGGTGAGTCCCCTCAGAGGGCTTTACTGGAAAAATCTGTTTCAGGTTACCTTGGCTTATAGATGGCTGTTGTCCTATCCCGTCTTCATATCCTCCTCCTTTTGTAGGTATCTGTGTTTTAATTTCTCCTTTTTATAAGGATGCCAATCATATTAAATTAGGACCCACCCTAATGACTTCACTTTAACCTGATTACTTGTGTGAAGAATAAATCTCCAAATAAGGTTACAGTGTGAGGTACTGGGGTTTAGGGGAGTCAATATCTAAGTTTTAGATGGACAAAATTCAACTCGTAACAGTAGCTTAAAACTATTTTAACTGTTTTATGATTCTGTGACTAGAGAAAGGGGCACACTTTCTACTCAACCTTTTTTTTTTTTCCTTTTTGGGGCCGCACCCTCGGCACATGGAAGTTCCCAGGCTAGGGGCTGAATCGGAGCTATAGCAGCTGGCCTTCGTCACATCCACAGCAACACCAGATCCAAGCATCGTCTGCGACCTACACCACAGCTCATGGCAACACGGGATCCTTAACCCACTGAGTGAGGTCTGGGATGGAACCTGTGTCCTCATGGATGCTAGTCAGATTCGTTTCCACTGAGAAATGACAGGAACTGCCTATCTCTGAATCTTTAAAGATTTTATTTGTGGCCAAGTCCTTTTCTATGGAAACGTGAGAATCAAGTATACTCTCTACTTACAGTTGTAAACAACTATTAAACTGGAGTTCCCTGGCTCAGAGAGTTAAGGATTCCACATTGTCACTGCTGTGGCATGAGTTCAGTCCCTAGCCTGGGAACTTCCGCGTACTATATGCACGTCCAAGACAAACACACAAAAACTATTAAACTGAGCTTATTAACTGTTAATAATATTAGCTTATTAATCGAGTACTTTTTATGTTTTGCTGTTTTGATCTGTCAAACCCTGAGGGAAATATTATGATTTTCTAATACAATTGTGGTTTTAAATCAAATATCTAAAGGTTTTATGTAGTCATTGATATAATACTGTTGTACGCATAAAACTATGATAATGTTTCCTCTTTGCGAGTTACTTCTTTTTTCATCGTAATGATACCCTTGTTGGAGGTCCCGCTGTGGCGCAGCAGAAATTAATCTGACTAGGAACCATGAGGTTGTGGGTTCGATCCCTGGCCTCACTCAATGTGTTAAGGGTCTGGCGTTGCCGTGAGCTGTAGTGTAGGTCGCAGACACGGCTTGGATCCTGCGTTGCTGTGGCTGTGGTATAGGCCGGTGGCTACAGCTCCAATTGGACTTCTAGTCTGGGAACCTCCATATGCTGTGGGTAAAGACAAAGACACAAAAGCCAAAAAAAAAAAAAAAAAAACCTTGTTCACATCAAATTTTGCTTTCTATAAATACGATGTTGCCATCTATACTTTCTTTACAGTTGAATTCTAAACGTCTTTGTCCTTCCCTTGTTAGCCTTTTAATACAATTTTATTGTAAGTATTAAAGAGCTGAACTTTGTTCTTTAAGAATCTCAGTCTCGGAGTTCCCTTCGTGGCTCAGTGGTTAACGAATCCGACTAAGAACCATGAGGTTTGAGGGTTCGATCCCTGGCCTTGTTCAGTGGGTTAAGGATCCGGCGTTGCCGTGAGCTGTGGTGTAGGTTGCAGACACAGCTCGGATCCAGCGTTGCTGTGGCTGTGGCGTAGGCCAGAGGCTACAGCTCCTGTTAGACCCCTAGCCTGGTAACCTCCGTATGCCGCGGGTGCGGCCCTAGATAAGGCAAAAAGACAAAAAAAAAAAAAAAAAGGAATCTCAGTCTCAGAGTTCCCGCTGTGGTGCAGTGGGTTAAGAATCTCACTGTAGCAGCTCAGGTCACTGCAAAGGCATGGGTTCAATCCCAGACCAGCACAATGAGTTAAAGGATTCACTGAGGCTGGAATTCAATGCCTGGCCTGGGAACTTCCATATGCTGCATGTGAAGTCATTAAAAAAAATCTTAATCTCATAGTAGGCCGGCAGCTACAGCTCCTGTTAGACCCCTAGCCTGGGAACCTCCATATGCCGCAGGTGCGGCTCTAGATAAAGGCAAAAAGACAAAAAAAAAAAAAAAGTACACAACATAAAATTTACTTTTTTTGGTTTCTATGGCCACACCTTAATACTTTTTCTATATAGTCTTGAAAAATACACTTATTTTTCAATTGAGAAGTTCTATATATGTCCTCCAGCTTATTAACTGTGTTATTCAAATCTATCTCACCTTTTTAAAAATCGATCATCAACTGCTTAAGAGAGGTATACCGAAATTTTGCTGGGGTAGTCATTTATCAATTTCTCCATGTGGTTCTGTTATTTGTTGCTTTATAAGTTTTTTGGGTTATTTTATTAGGTGTGGTACATAATGTTTTTAGAGTAGGTCTGCTGGAGATAAATTCTCTTATTAGTTTTCCTTTAGCTGAGAAAGTCTCTATTTCACCTCCGTTCCTGAAGGATATTCTGCCATATATGGAATTCTGGTTTCAGCACTCTAAAAATGCTGTTCCCACTGCCTCTGGGCTTCACAGTTTCAGTGATTTGAACAGTCATTCAAATCATTATTCCCCTAAAATGCATCATATTTCTCTGGCTGCTTTCAAGATATTTTTCTTTTTCTCTGGTTTTCAGCAGTTTATGATATATCCGAGCATGAATTTCTTTTATCTTGTTTCAGGTTCACTGAGTTTACTGGATTTATAAGTTTGTCTTTTGTCTTATATGGGGTGTTTTTCAGGTATTTTTTTTTTCTCCAAACATTTTTTTCTGTCCTATACTCGCTCTCACCTCCTTTAGGAACTTCACTGGCACAAATGTTAAAGCTTTTGATATTATTGCACAGGATCCTGAGGCTCTGTTCATTTTTTCAGTCTTTTTTTCTCTCTGTTGAGAATGATTTTTTCTTTTTTTTTGCTTTTTGGGGCTGCACCCGAGGCATATGGAGGTTCCCAGGCTAGGGGTTGAATTGGAGCTATAGCCGCTGGCCTACACCATAGCCACTGCAACATCAGATCCAAGCGGCATCTGTATCCTATACAACAGCTCACGGCAACACCGGATCCTTAACCCTCTGAGCAGCAAGGCCAGGGATCGAACCCAGAACCTCATGGTTCCTAGTTGGATGTTTCCGCTGAGCAACAACGGGAACTCCAAGAATGAATAATTTCTATTCATGCCATTTCTATCCTCAAAGTACTGACGCTTAACCTTTGTCATATCCACTCTGCTTCTGAATACATTCAGTGATATTCTTCAAATTTCTGGTCATTGTATTTTTCAGTTATAAAATTTCAATTTGTTTTTTTCATAGCTTCTTTACTTCTTGGAACATGGTTATAATAGCTACTTTAAAGTCACCGCTTGATATGAAACATCTGGGTAATCTCAGAGTTGCCATCTTGATTGTCTTTTCATTTGAGAATTTGTCAGGTTTTTCCTGGTTCTTTATATCGTGAAGTAATTTTTCATTATATTACAGACACTGGGAATATTTTGAGATACTGGGTCTTGTTCAAATTCTAGGAAGAATACTGTGTTTTGTTTCTGTCTGTTTTACTGGACAATCAGCCAGGTTAGGGTCAAGCCGCCAACTGCTATCTGCATTTTGTGGGTTGTGATTTCAATGTCAGTTCAGTTTTCAAAGTCTCTGCAGTGCTCTTTGAATTGTACTACATGCGCATTAGCCAGGGGCCAGTCTACCCCCACAGTTAAGTTCTTAAAGCTTCTGGTGTGCTGTTTGGCGTGAGACCCATGTTGCATGGCTCTGATGGACCTTATAGTTCAGACAACATTAAGATGTAGGAGTCCCTCCTACTCTCCTCCGCCCCCACTCACTGACACTTCAGCACCCCTACTTACAATCCTCGTCTTCCGGTCCTCTGGCTATAAAGTCCGACAATTCCTGCAACTAGGTCTGTCTCTGGGGCCAAGGAGCAGAAGAATGAAGTAAAAACCAAGAGAGATTCCTCCACACTCTCTGGACCAGAGTTCCTCTGGTCGGAGAGGATTCTCCTCCCTCGAATTTTTAAGCGCCTGCATGGCTGCCTGCTGCTACCAGAGAACTGCAGTTTCAGGAGTAAGACTTACCTTGTGGCACAACTGGGAAGGGAAAAAAGAGAAATTCCCTCTGTTTCATGGGGCCTCCTTCTTTCTACTCCTTGGACCAGAAAGTATCCTTTTCTTGGAACTCTTTCTGTTTGTATCCATGTACAGTTCCAGAGAGGAATTCAGCTAAGATCCCCGTTTCTGTGGACCTGTCAATTCCGGAAATTCTCAGACATCATTTTGATCATTTTCTCCTTTTATACTTAGAACTCCAGTCAGACACGTTTGACTTTTTCTTTCTAGCTGTGTATCCATGCCTCTTAATCTTTCTTTCATATTTTCCACCTCCAAGTCTCCAAGTCTTTCCCTATAATATTTGGTTTATTTCTTTAGATCACTCTTTCTATTTACTAATTCTGTCTTCAATTCCCATATGGCATTTAACTCATCTACTGACTTCTAAATTTCAATGATTCCCCGCCCCCCTCCCCAAATCTGAATGATCCTTTCAGGTACTCTCTTGTTCCTTGATTTTCAATTCCATCTTTTATTTTTTCAAGTGTTTTATATACAGTCAGCATATATTCTGTTTGGGGAATTTCAGTATCTGTAGTTTTTAGAGACTAAATTTGTTCCTATTAACTCTTGTGCTGGTGATCTGTCTTATGTGTCAGGATATATATATATATACACACACACACACACACATATATACATATATATATACATATATACTCGTATTTACTAAGCTGAATATTTGTGATTTCTAAGAGTCCTGGATTTGAGGATGATTTTCTGCAGAGAGAATTTTAATTCCTTCTGTGGATGACAGACCCTATCAGTCCCATCAACTGAGAAGTCCTTAAATTTCCCAACTGGCTGAGTTGTTCAAATTTGAACTCCATACCCATGAGATCAGACCTACTGTTACAAAGATTCAGGGGAGACTAATATATTTTATTTTGCAAACTATAAGCTGTATAGACAGACAGATTTCCTAATTAATTTTCTATACCAACAGGCATATTATCTACAGGCCACCCTTTTCCCAGACGGTATTGCCTTTGGGTATTTCGGCTTTAGGGGGGAGGGCAATGGGAGGCAGGGGCTTTCTCACTTTGTGTGAGTACAAGGCCTAATTTCCCATTACCTTTCGATTCTTCACCCATGAATGTTAATACCTAAAGGCCCTGGTTCCTAAAATCAGCATTTGCCCCTGGGGCAGCCAGAGCTTCTGGGATCATCAAACTCATTTCAGGTTACAGGCATACCCTGTTTTATTGCACTTTGTTTTACTGAGCTTCTCAGACTGTGTGTGTGTGTTTAAATCGAAGGATTATAGCAACCTTGTGTTGTCAGATGACAGTTAACATTTTTAGCAATAAAGTATTTTTTTAAATTAAGTACATTTTTTAAGACAATGCTATTGCACACTTAACTGACTACAATATGGTATAAACTGTTTTTTTTTTTTTTTTTTAATTTAGGGCCACACCCATGGCATATTGAGGTTCCCAGGCTAAGAAGGCTTCAGCTGCTGGCCTATGCCACAGCCACAGTAACTCCAGGTCTGAGCTGTGTCTGCAATCTACACCACAGCTCACAGCAACGCTGGATCCTCAACCCACTGAGCAGGGCCAGGGATCGAACCCATAACCTCATGGATACTAGTCTGGTTTGTTGCTGTCGAGCCACAGCAGTAACTCCAACATAACTTTTATATACCAAAAAATTCGTATGACTCACTTAACACAGTGGTCTGGAACTGAACCAGCAATATCTCTGAGTTATGCCTGTATTATTCAATTATTTGGTCATTGAGGATTTCCATTATTTTTGAAAAATCTGAAATGCATTTAAAAATGTTTGCTATAATTTATCCAGCACCTGGGTGTTTTATGGCAGGAGGGTATATTTTAACATACCTAATCCACCATACTGCCAGAAGCAATAGGTAGCTATATTAAAAATAGAGGGTGCGGGGTCCTTAAATGTTAAAAGATTTATTGCCATCTTATTTTTATGCCAGGATATCTTTGTCTTTCCTGATTAATAAAACAGGTTTCATTTTTACCATTAGCACCTGTATCACACTAAAAATTTATAACAGAATGTTGTTTTTATGGCCTCTACTTTTATAAGTGAAATCAAGAAATTTCATCCAACTAGATATAGCAGTCATTCAAATTTATGAATACTTTTCATGAAAGTAATCTAAAAGAAAGTAATCTAAAAGAAAGGTACTTGGACTCTCTAGATCACTTTAATTTGGTGCTTTTGTTTGTTTTACACCACATTAAAAAGTTTACACCAATCATTCATTGAATATCTTCTATACGGAAGGAATCCACTGGCTCTTCAGAGTATACAAAAATAATTAAGACCCAATTCTTGCTCAAATTAAATTTTGTGATCCAGACAAAAGTTACTGCACTATAAAATTAACCTTAATAGAAAGACACTTGCCATTAAAAATTTTAATGTTCAAAATTCAAAAGAGGGAATCATCACATTTATTTGTGGAATAAAACTAGGAAATCAGAGCAGGAGAACCTTCATTAAAAAGATCAGCTTAATATGGGCCATGAAAGATGATTAAAATTATGATATGCTGGAAAGACTCAGGGAAGAAATTTCAGAAGTGAACTAGAAAAGCAAATACACAAAGGTATAAAAGTATAGACTCCATTCAGAAAATAGTAAGCAGCTAATATCAAGCAATTCAAACTCCAGATAGACCAACTTTCATTTAATCTTTAAACATGCCATGGAGTTCCGGGGTCATGGCTCAGTGGTTAATGAATCCCACTAGGAACCATGAGGTCACGGGTTCGATTCCTGGCCTTACTCAGTGGGTTGGGGATCCGGCGTCACCGTGATCTATGGTGTAGGCTTGAGATGTGGCTTGGATCCCACGTTGCTGTGCGTAGGCTGGCGGCTACAGCTCCGATTAGACCCCTAGCCTGTGAACCTCCATATGCCACGAGTGTGGGCCTAGAAAAAGCAAAAAAGAAAAATAAATAAATAAAATAAACATGCCATGCCCTTTTCCAATTCTAAACCTTGAAAACTATCTTTTTCTTGAAATGTCCTTGAACAACTCTCTAATACATGATAACACTTATCAGTTCTTCAGGAAAGCTACTAGTCTAGAGGTCAGATCTGATAGATGCATGTAATCCAAACTCTATCATCAACTTACCATAGAATTTGTTTATACCTCTGTTATGGCAACTATCAATCTGTACCGTAATCAAGTATCTTTTCCCATATGCCCATCTCACTAGACTGTGAGCTCCTGAGAGCAAGACTATGAGCTATTCTACCACAATAACTGACATATGTATGACATTCATATGTATGTATATATTATTTTTAACAACAGGGATGAGAGAAGGATAGGAGAAAGGGAAGAAGGAAAAACCTATAAACGTCCTTGCAAGTGTCGAAGGAACTATGGCAGACAATGAAGAACTACAGTAAGTCACTGGCTGAGCAGAGAAATGCAGGGCAGACTCTTTAAGGCTGTGCATTTTTTAGTACAGCAGCCATGGGCCACATATAACTGCTGAGCACTTGAACCACAGTTAACTCAAAATGAAATGTATTTAAGGTGT
Organism: Catagonus wagneri; assembly: GCA_004024745.2. Lineage (NCBI taxonomy): Eukaryota > Metazoa > Chordata > Mammalia > Artiodactyla > Tayassuidae > Catagonus > Catagonus wagneri. The sequence continues at coordinate 16,398,919 of PVHT020000105.1, read as the reverse complement.
AAAAGGCCAGATATGGAGTTCCTGTCGTGGTTCAGCAGAAACAAATCCGACTAGGAACCATGAGGTTGCAGGTTTGATCCCTGGCCCTGCTCAGTGGGTTGAGGATCCGGCGTTGCTGGGAGCTGTGGTGTAGGTCGCAGACGTGGCTCAGATCCAGCGTTGCAACAGCTGTGGCGTAGGCCGGCAGCTGTAGCTCCGATTAGACCCCTAGCCTGGAAACCTCCACATGCCGCAGGTACAGCCCTAAAACCACAAAAGACAAAAAAACACAAAAACAAAACAAAAAAACCCCACCAGATTTCAAAAACTTGGTCTGAAAAAAGTGATGCATAATAGTTTTTAAGTATTTTTAAATAAAAATTGTTTTTCTTGTGATAAGAACTTCTAAGATCAATTCTCAAATATTCAACTTTCAAATATGCAAATGGCATTATTAACTAGTCACCACACTGTATATTACATACGCATAATTTATTTTATAGCTGGAAGTTTGTACCTTTTGATCCCCTTCACCCATTTTATCCTCTCCCATCTGTTCTCCATATCTATGAACTTGGTTTTTGTTTTTTAAATTCCAATTATAAGTGAGGTCACATGGTATCTGTCTTTTTGTCTGACTTATTTTACTTATCATACTGCCCTTAAGGTCCATCCATGTTGTTACAAATGCCAAGATTTTCTTCTTTTCTTTGACTGAATAGTATTCCACTGTATGTATGTATGTACATACATATGTACGAAAGATAAAACATATAAATACATATATAGATCTCCAAATCTACTTTATCCATTCACCCATTAATGGATGAATTAACGGTTGTTTATATATCTTGGTTATTGCAAATACTGTTGAAATGAACACAGGGGCACATAGATCTTTTCTGAATTAGTGTCTCCATTTTTTTTTCAGATAAATACCCAGAAGTGGAATTATTAAAGCATATAATATTTCTATTTTTAATTTTTTTAAGAACCTCTACACTGTTTCCTATAGTGGCTGAACCAATTCACACTCCCAATAGTGCGGAAGGGTTCCCTTTTCTCCACATACTTACCAACACTTGTTATTTCTAGTCCTTCTTTTTTTTTTCTTCTTCTTTTTTAAGGCTGCACCTGCAACATATGGAAGTTCCCAGGCTAGGCGTTGAATAGGAGCTACAGCTTCCAGCCTACGTCACGGCCACAGCAACACAGGATCTGAGAAGCATCTTCGACCCACACTGCATCTTGCAGCAACACTGGATCCTTAACACCCTGAGAGAGGCCAGGGACTGAACCTGCATCCTCAGGGACACTATGTCGGGTTCTTGACCCACTGCAGCACACTGGAAACTCCTCTTGTCTTTTTCATAATGGCCATTCAAACAGGTATGAGGTGATGTTTTTAATGTGGTTTTGATTTACATTTCCCTGATGATTAGTGATTAGTTTCATTTGCCCGTTGGCCATCTGTATGTCTTCTTTGGGAAAGTGTCTGTTCAGATCCTCTGCCCATTTTTTTTTTGAATAGCATTGTTTATCTTTTTGCTATTGAGGTACATGAGTTCTTTATATATTTTGCATATCAGCCCTTTGTCGGATATATGATTTATAAATATTTTTCCCATTCAGAAGAGTTTCTTTTCATTTTGTTGATGATTTCCTTTGCTGTGCAGAAACTTTTTAGTCTGATGTAGTCCCACTTATTTATTTTTACCTTTACTGCCTTTGCTTTTGGAGTCAGATCCAAAAAAATCAGCAAGAACAATGTCAAGGAGCTTATTGCCTATGTTTTATTCCAGGAGTTGTATAGTTTCAGCTCTTAGACTCAAGTCTTTAATTCATTTTGAGTGAATTGTTTTGTATAGTGGAAGATAGTAGCCTAGTTTCATTCTTCTGCATGTGTCTGTCCAGACTCCCAATACCATGTATTGAAGAGACTGTCCTTTCCCCATGATATATTTTTGCCTTCTTTGTCATAAATTAACTGACATATGTGGATTTATTTCTGGGGCTCTCTACACTGTTCCATTGATCTGGATGTCTGCTTTTATGCCATACCATACTGTTTTGATTACTAGAGCTTTGTAATATAGCTTGAAACCAGGTAGTGTAATGCCTCCAGTTTTGTTCTTCTCAAGATTGTGGTTATTTAGGATTTTTTTGCGATTCCATACAAATTCTATTTCTGTGGAAAATGTGTTTGAAATTTTGACTGGAATTGAAATAAATCTATAGATTATTTTGGGTGGTACGGACATTTTAACAATATTAATTCTTCTAATTCATGAGCATAGAGTATGTTTCCACTTATTTATATCTTCTTCAATTTCTTCCATTGTCTTAAGAGTTTCCAGTGTATAGGTCTTTCACCTCCTTGATTAAATTTATCCGTAGGTATTTTATTCTTTTTAAAGCAACAGTAAGTGGGATTGTCTTCTTAATGTGCTTTATGTGTAAAACGAACACCAGATTTTGAAGTCTTAATATGGGGAAGAAAAAGATGTAGAATACTTCAATAATTTTATATTGATTACATGTAAAAAATATTTTAGATGCACTGGGTTAAATAAAATATTATTAAAATTATGTTCCTGTGTTTAATACTTTAAGTGGCTACTAAAAAATTTAAATTACCTATAGTTTTCTATTACATTTCTATTGGACAGTGTTGTTCTTGGAGTTTGAACCTAAATGATTAGAAAATCTGAAAATTACAGTACACTATAAATAGAGAATCAAGGGGAAGAACTAGTTTTTTCTGTTTTTTTTTTTTGTCTTTTTGCCTTATCTAGGGCCATACCCATGGCATATGGAGGTTCCTAGGCTAGGGGTCTAACAGGAGCTGTAGCTGCCAGCCTTCACCACAGCCACAGCAACGCGGGATCCGAGCTGCGTCTGCAACCTACACCACAGCTCACGGCAACGCCGGATCCTTAACCCACTGAGCAAGGCCAGGGATAGAACCCACAACCTCATGGTTCTTAGTCGGATTCGTTAACCACTGAGCCACAAAGGGAACTCCATCAAATATCTTCATATGTCGCATGAATGCAGGTGGCAAGTTGTAAGGGGAAGATGGGTTTAGTAAGAGCAAAAGCAGGAGAAGGTACAATAGCAGCAACTCATGGTTCTTAGTCGGATTCATTAACCACTGAGCCACGACAGGAACTCCAAGAGCTAGTTTTATAAAAAAGATGAGCTTGACTTAAAAAATGAGTTTAACTTAAGGAGTCCCATAGATTAAAATGCAGATCTAGAAAGTAAAAAAAAAAAAAATCTGTGATGGAAACACAGAATTAGGAAACCTCTTCACAGAGATGAGCTACTTTAAATTTTCAAAGAGTGTGTGAATCTCCACAGGAAAATTTAGAGCCCACAGATTAGAAACGGGATGAAGAAACAGGAGGTTGATTTTCTCAAAGAGTAGAAAGGCTGGCATCCTGGCTGGCACTCCAAGCTGGATCTCTAAAATCATTTCCCACAGAAACACAACAGTAATCATAACTTAGGAAAATTGAGTACTGATTAAATTTGAGGTAGAAAATAAGGACCTAACAATATTGGAAAATGTTGTTTCCAAGCAAAAATATACTCCAAATTCAAACGAGTAAGTTTTCCTTTTTATAAATAGATACCCTACAAGTTAATTTCTATCATTTTAAAATGCACACTTCATTCCTATAATAATATGGAATTTATATATGTATTCAGACACTGGAAATCATAGTTAAAAAGAGCTGGAGAATACAGTTCAAGGTCAAACACACATATCCTCCATCTTTTTTAATTTTTATAAAAACACAAGAATTGGTAGCTATTATAGGCAAAAGGTTATTTTTAACTAAATTCTCAAACTCTTTCAAAATAGAGCTATGCACACACATATGAACAGCATCATTCCAAAGTATAAAATACATTTTCCTCTCCCTTAGACGATTTAATAAAGAACTATTTGTACTTAATAAAGAATTGCCTTATTTTAGTACTTTTAATTTATCTGCCAAGAATCCTTGGACTCAAGGATCTGCAGTGTGGTTGGGAACACAGGTAGATGAGCTGTTACAACGCAAGGGGGGATGGTAAGCGCCCTACCTATTGCAGTGGTTCACAGGAGGGGTCACCTCTGCCTAAGGAGAAAGAATGTCACGGGAGGTGGCATCTAGATTGGACTTAGAGCCTGACAGATAGGAAATGAAGAAGAGATTAAAATCCCAGTAAAGGAAAAGCATAAACAAGAACCAGAGACTAGAGTAAACAAAGTCTTCATTTAAGAAACAGTGGATGGTCTAGTTTGGCTAGAAATTAAGGCATGTGGAGAGAAGCAGGAAGAAATAAGAGTAGAAAATTTAGTTAGATCCAGGCTCTGGAGACTGGGCTCGCTTAGGTGAACAATGTATCAGATATGTGCCTTGTGAAGACAGATGCAACCCTAAGAACACTGAGTGGGTACAGGTGGCACCTGCTAGCTGTGAATGGGGAGTCACAGGTCCAGAGGGCCGACCGTATTATGTCTTTTATGTGAGACTTGACTCAGATGGAGTCTGGTATCCTCAGGGGGTCTTGGAACCAAACTCCTGTGGATACTGAGGGACAACTGCACAAGCACCCAGCAGTGGCCTAGCAGCAGGTGAAGTGAAGGCAACAAGAAGCAGAAGTCCTTGCTGTACCTGATGTACCTGCTTTCTGAGCAGAATGCACAGAATCGTTTTCAAGAAAAGGAAACACATGCATGTGTTCAATTTTTTCCCCCTATGATCAGAAGGCCTCCTTTTGGGCAACCAGACTAGATTTTAAGGAAGATAACAAATTTTTATCACACGAGCGGGGAAATCTGCCTTTTCCTGAATGGATTCCAGGCTGGGCAGGCTGAGGGGAGACATCTGCCTGGAGCAGTGGGCTGGTGGCGGTGGCAGCACACTTGTTCACATGCATACAACTCCTACCTTCACTGGTTGGCTTGGCTTAAGCTGCCCACCCTGGGATTCTGTTAACAGAGGCAGTTAAGACTCAAGGCTGCAAAGTTTGTGAAGAAACAATCGCTGAGTAAATAAAGAAACTGATTCACATTTCCTCCCAAATAAGGGAGGAAAAGAAACCAGGTGAGACAAAGCAGAGGGCAGGGAAGGGATTGAGAGGAACCAAGAATGAAGCATGAAGGTTTTAGGGAGAAGAGGGTGGAATGGATCAGAACCATTAAACCTGTGATCATGCAAATATAACTTTCATTTGCAGTGAAACTTTACATTTAAAAGAATTTTCAGTCTGTGGAAGGGGTAAACATGGAAACAAAGTTAATTACATCTCATAATTAGTAATCAGGACTAGATAACAAAGCCTGTGGCAACACTAATGACGGAGGACCAGCATCTGAGATATATAAAAGTATATTAGCATAACCACATATGCAAAATACATAGAACCGCTGCCACAGTTAACTTGTCATTGAATGATTAAATGTGAATTCATAATTAGAAAAACCCACACTGTAATTTATTGGCTTTCCTGACGGTTCTGGTTCATTAAAAGTTGATTACTAAACAGTGACCTCTAGTGGCCCATCATTTTCTAATGCTATGTTTCTCTCAGAATCAGCATAGAGTCCAAGAACCTATTTACCCTAAATAAGGCTGTAACTTTAATGTTAATATTCCTTTTTTCGCTACGAAGGGAAATATTTCTGTTAACTTCTCTCCTTAAAATACATCCTGTTGACAAATACAAAGTGCTAAAAAAGTTCTCCTACTTCTGCCCAAGTGTCATGTATTCATTAATAAATGAGCACCAATCTGTAAGACAAAAGAAATATATACTTCCTCATGTATATTTCCACAGAATACATGGGGCACCAGTTGTTTCCCATGATGATTTAATATATTAGCTGGATAAGGAGTTGTACCTTCTGCAACAACCAAATCACCATTTAACACTATTATCAACAGTTCAAGACCCACCAGCAAGAAATGTCAACCTGAGTAATCTAAACACCACTGACCTCAATAAAAAAAAAGGACAAAAACTTACTCCTTGTTGTTATTAACATCTACTGTTCTTTGGTATAAAAATACAAAAAACAGGAGTTCCCGTTGTGGCTCAGTGGTTAACGAATCCAACTAGGAACCATGAGGTTGCAGGTTCAATCCCTGGCCTTGCTCAGTGGGTTAAGGATCCGGCGTTGCCGTGAGCTGTGGTGTAGGCTGCAGATGCAGCTCTGATCTGGTGCGGTTGTGGCTGTGGCTGTGGCTTAGGACAGCAGCTACAGCTCCAATTTGACCCATATCCTGGTAACCTCCATAATGCTGCGGGTACGGTTCTAAAATGACAAAAAATAAAAATAAAAATAAAAATAGAAAAAACGAAAAAACGTTTACAGGAAAACAGCATTTTTAGAGAACCTGGTATGCAAATTTGATAAGTGAAAGTTGCTTGGTTTCTGAACAGGTAGAACTGAAGACAATACTTAAATACAAACATTTTTTACAACTAAGGCAACTACTTTGTAAGTTCAATATTTTATTTTAAATATTTGCTTTATTTTCTTAAACATTATAAACCAGGGTTAGGGTAAGATGTCATTTTGGTTATAAAGTTCGCTGTCAAACTTACTTCTTATACACAAGTTTTAAAATTAACCAAAGATAAGCTCAGAGTAATCTAAAAACACAGGTTCTGGAATGCCCTATTTCCTCCCAAGAGCATAAGGTCTAAGAACTTTTTTGGTATAATTGCAGTACATTGATTCACAATTCAACCTGTTTCTGTTTTACACAATGGGCATTTCTGATGGGATGTGAACTTGAAAGCCCTACATTTCAGAAGACTCTATTTAATGCTGATGTTTCAGGATTTCTATGAGATAACAGATCAACACACACCCTACCATCAGGTTTCAGAAAGCCTCATTAGATCACAAATTAGACAGTTAATTTTTGCTTAAAAATTTTTGTTTTCTTCATTACAATATGCCAGGTTTTCATTATCTACAAAAAGACAAATTCAACTGCTGCTTCTTTGTACCTAGCATGAGAATAGGCAGAACAAGTCAAGATTCTCTAAAAATGAATCCCAACCTTTTAAAAAAAATTAGGGTCTGTATGGTAACCAAAAAAGTTTAACCTGAAACCAATAAAAAGGAAACAATCAGATAAATCCAGAATGAGAAAAATTCCATAAGATGACCGATCTGGATTCCAAAAAACGTCATCGTGGTTTTTAAGAAGGAAGAATATGGGAACTGCTCTAGATCAAAAAGGCCGACGAAACATGACAACTAAACATAGTGCGTGAACCTTTATTAGACAGTGGATCACAGAAAAGGAAAAGCCCCATTATTTGGGAGGTAACTGAGAAAAATCTGAAGATGGGCTATGTATTATATGACAATGAATCAAATGCCTTGGGTGTGATAGCAGCCCTGGAGTTAAGGAGAATGTCCCTGTTCTCAGATTTATGCTAATAGTTTTTAGGTAGGAGTGAATGCTTCAGCTGAAAAAAAATAAAAGCAAAGTATGGAAGGAAGAGACTACAAATTGAAAGTAAAAACAGAATAAATATAATTATAAACAGCTGAGCACTGATCCACATACAAATGGAATTCCTATGTACTTATTTAGAAATAGCTTTGCGTTCCTCTGTGGCTCAAAAGGTTAAGGACCCTGCATTGTCACTGCAGTGGCACAGGTCACCGCTGTGGTGGGGCTCAGTCCCCGGCCTGGAACTTCACCATGCTGCAGGCATAGCCAAAAAGACTGACACAGTAAAAGTAGAATTCATGAAGCATTTCCCGTTTTTTTTTTTTTTTTGGCCATGCCTATGGCATGTGGAAGTTCCCAGGCCAGGGATCAAACCCCACTGCAGTTATGTCCTGCACCACAGCTGTGGCAACACTGGATCCTTAACCCACTGCACCACACAGAAAATTCCTTACTGTGTCTTTTTTTTTTGTCTTTTTGCCTTATCTAGGGTTGCACCCGCGGAATATGGAGGTTCCCAGGCTAGGGGTCTAACAGGAGCTGTAGCCGCCGGCCTTCGCCACAGCCACAGCAACGCGGGATCGGAGCCGCGTCTGCAACCTACACCACAGCTCACGGCAACGCCGGATCCTTAACCCACTGAGGAAGGCCAGGGATCGAACCTCATCGTTCCTAGTCAGATTCGTTAACCACTGAGCCACGACGGGAACTCCTTTACTGTGTCTGTTTTAAAAAGGCAGAAGGTGAAGAAAGAAAAATTCTGACCTAAAGATCAATGGAGATAAATACTTGCCTCAATTTGCAAAAGATACTTTCTTAGAACACTTGAGTCAAATTTCTATAAATGGAGTAATTTTTCATTAATTTACATTATTACATTGCTGAGTTATTCTGTATCTCCATTTTCACAAGCACAATGTTACTTATGTGCTTTCCGTCCTAATAGCTCTGCAACTGCCCTGCCAATAGCTTCCTAATGGTATGTGTTCTAGGCTATCTACCAGAGCACTACATATAGAAATTACCTGGCTGAGTTCCATTTTAGGGTTGTTTTACAAACAAAATTCAATTGCCAAAAAAGAAGCTGGTTATCTTTATCCTAATGCTATTTGACTCATATCAGTAAGGAAGCAGGGCTCAGGGGCTGTTTCTATAAAATATAGCCATGCTGCTGAGTTACAGACCATGAAAATCCATAATGCTTACTTCTGTACTAAACCACATGCACACATTGCACATGTACATTTTCAAAATACATAGGAGTCTGAATAGCCACTTTCCATAAATTATAATTTAGGGAAAAGAGATATAGAACCAAATTAAAATACAATGTGGCTGTTTTTCCTATGACTTTTCATGAAACAGGTGTCAAGAAAATAAACATTCTTCTGATTTTAACAAAAGAAATGCAATCAGATTTCAACCATAAGAGAATATGCCTCCTTAACAAGAGAGAATAAGTGATGTAGCAGGCATCTTAAGCCAGGTCATCTGAGCAGCAGTATTGGGTGAAAGGAATAGAGGCTTCAGATTTATACAGATTTACTCATTTGTGAAACTGCTTCCCATGATATCCATTTTAAAAGAAAGGCTTGAGCACTCAGAAATCAGAAAAATCTCAGCTCTCATTAACCAAAAAATATCCAAATAACTACTATTATCAGCAAAAAACCTCTAGGAAAAAATTTCAGAGGGGCATATTTGTAAGAATTCAGTATTTTTTGGTGAAGAGATCTGAAGTTCTAATTATAAAACACCATTTATTAGTTATGTGTTTTGTCCTCAGAGCTTATAATTTATACCTTTTTTCTTTCTAAAAAGATTCATTCATTCATTCACTCACCTATCCATTCAACATAAGTCTGGGTACATAACTACTATGTGTTAGGGGAGTTCCCTTGTTGTGCAGCAGGTGAAAAATCCAGTGTTGTCACCGAAGCAGCTCAGGCTGCTGCTATACATGGGTTCAAACCCTGGCCCAGGAACTTCCACATGCCACAGGCACAGCCAAAAAAAAAAAAAAAAAAGCCAAAATCCCAAAATATTATATGTTACGTACTGTTATAAGTACTGAATAGAACAGAACAAGTCTCTCCTCTCATGGAGCTTACATTCTTATAGAGTAGTTCTCAACCTCAACTGAGATCCTGATTTAACTGGAAAGAACAAGAGGGGTTAATTTTAGATAGACCCCTGAAGGTTCGGCCGCTGTGGCAGAAGGGAGGGCAGGGTAAATGCATAAAAGCATGTAGGTAGTAGATGTGGTGATGGGATCATGGCATGGCCTTCCACAACTGTGTATTTTCTCAGTGTAAGTTAAGAAGGTAGCTCATGAGCAGACACTGAGGAAGCGTGCTAGAGTCTGAAGAGAGAAGAAAAGAAATGAAAGAACTGTTTGGGTGATGGAAAGGGTGAGTGAACTAAGGAAATGAAGAAGTGTCAAGCAATCTTAAGGACTCACTTGAGATTAGTGATAATTAATTTAAAAGTGAAACTCATTCATTTACTCCACCCACGTTCATTCAGCTCCTGAACAGCAAGTGAAGGGTAAAAGAGATTTGACCAGGAATTGGGTCAAATTCAACAGAGGGAAACAGAGAGCTGACTGTTCTGGCTCCATCAGGCACTGCTGATAACTACACTGCTTGTCTTCTCAACATTTAAAGTTCTCTTCTTTTAAAATTACTCATTTTTTTTAAACAAAAGGTAAATTTCTGGGACTCTATTCTTCAGGAATGACCAAACATACCCTATAATCTTGGTCTTTTTCACAGTTCAAGAGAATTCAGTATTTTCAGGTTTTTTCAGCATTTAAAGACCAATACACAGAATATCATTTTTCCATTTTCACTTTTGTTCCCAATATTATTTAAAGTGAAGCATATTTATATGAGCGGAGATAAAAAGAAATAGTTCTTGTTTCTTTTCTCTTTGGATATAATTAGTATTTGAGATCAGGGGCCAAAAAGACTGCTTTTGATTTAGGATGCAGGATGCAGAATCTCTTTTGAACAGAACTGTCACTTGATTATCTGCTCCTCAATTGGTAAGGAAATCTATGCTGCTTTATTCTCCTTGAAACATTATACTGTATGCCTTACGAGTCCACAGTTACTTCCCTACGACTCTGTTGTACAATAACTTCTAGAAGGAAAATGTTTTTTTCTTCACTCATCTGACAGCAAAACTTTACCTCAACTGATGTGACGTTATTTACATATTTATAGTCTTTATACCTTTATAAGTTAATAGCATTTATTATGCTTGGTTTGAATATACACATATTTCAATGCAGAAATAATTAATGTGCTTGATTACAAAGGGTGATCCTGGATCCCGCTAGGGATGTTAACACAATATATGGTAAGTATAGTATTATCTTTAAAAAAAAAAAAAAAACACAACTCACATGGCTCCGAGAGTTTCAAGAAAGGATTATGAACTTACACTGATTTTTTTTTTCTTTTCCTATCTTATGACCAAGGAATCCAAACTTCTGGCTTCGCCATGGAGTTAGAATAATTCACTTCCATTTACTGAATAATTATGATGTACCAGGCACTGTGTTTATATATGTTATTTGAATTTAATTGAACGCCAGGGGATGAGTCTTTAAAGACCCAGAGATTTGAAGTTTATGAACCTTAATCCAGGTTTTTCCCCACCTCAGGATCTCCCAGAATGAAGATCTGGGCTAGCTGTTCCTTGTGTCCCTCCAGTGGTTTTCATTTCTCTTTTATCAGAGGCAGCCTATTACAGGGCTTAAAGCACAAACCTTACAGTGAGCCAGACTTGGGTTGAAACTTACTCCATCTCCACAAATGACTACGGACATGTTCCATAACTTCTTTAACCATTTCTACATCAGTAAAACGGGAGTGACAAGAGTCCTGACCTCACAGGACTGGGAGGATTAATGTGACAACGTCCATAAAGTATCCAGCTATTTTATAAAAGTACCTGGCTGAGTTATTATGTAACTGCAGCTCATTAAATATTAGTTTCCTTACCTATCTTTACCAAAATTCATGTGTATTACAGCCATGAGACCACAACTTTCTTTTTTAACGGAAATAAGATGATAGTCACCTGATACGCACTTCTTGTTTTCAAAGGACACTTATTTTGAGTTAAGGGAAAATTTACTAGCCACTGAATGTCACAGGATATGCTGCCAGTATACAGAATTTTAGAGCTGAGAGAAATGTTAGAGGGAAGTAAATACATGGAACAACTATCATATGCCAGGTATTATTACCTCAGTTATTTTAAGAAGCCCAAGAGGTAGCTATAGTTGTCTTGATTTTTAAAATAAGGGGAAAAAAATTCAGGTTAGGTACCTTGGTGAAAAACAACAAGATATTTTCATTAATGGCCAGGAGGAAACAGTACCTCATAATGCTGCCTAACATTTTTTAAATTTTTTAAAAACTTTTTAGAGTTCCCGTCATGGTTCAGCGGAAACGGATCTGACTAGAAAACATGAGGTTGCCAGGTACAATCCCTGGCCTCATTCAGTGGGTTAAGGATCCAGCGTTGCCATGAGCTGTGGTGTAGGTCGCAGATGTGGCTTGGATCTGGCATTGCTGTGGCTGTGCTGTAGGCCGGAGGCTACAGCTCTGATTAGATGCCTAGCCTGGGAACCTCTATATGCCTCTAAAAGCAAAAAAAAAGAACCTTTCTCTACCTTCTTTTCCCAGAGAAAACTGCTTAATATCTTAGCATTACAAAATATATTTCAAATTAACATATTACATTTTATAATTTTTTAGAAAAATGGAATCATATTATATATATTGTTTTATAGCCTGCTTTTCTTACCTACCAAAATACTGTAAAATGTTTTCATGTCAAACATTTAATATTTTTTTGACTCACGTAATATAATCAGTTCCCTCCTACTGGTCATTTGGGTTATTTCCCAGTAATCATTATTTTAAAACAGTGGTTCTAAAAACTTTCTGGTCTTAAATATTATTGAAGAACCCAAGTCTTTTGCTTAGGTAGACTATATCTATTTATTACATGAGAAATTTAAAATGAGAGAACTTAAAAATATTTATTTCTTAATTCAGTTAAAAATAACAACAAACCCATTACATGTTAACATATTTTTATGAAAAGTAACAAGACTTTCCAAAGGGGGAAAAAATGAGAATAGGAGCACTGTTTTGCAGTTTTGCAAATCTCTTTAAATCTGGCTTATTAGAAGGTAGCTGGATTTTCATACCAGATTGAATGTAGAAGCATATAATGTAAATAAAGAAAAGCTGGCTTCACATGGTATATAGCTGGAAAAGGGAGGAGTATTTTAAAACCTTTTCAGATAATTATGGGCATTCTTCTTTGATATTAAACCAAATCTTTAATAAATGGTAGTTTATTAAAGGCCACTTGCAGTATGGAATCAAACTGTTACCAATGAACTTTTTTCAGTCTGTCATATTAAAATCTATTTTATATTTTGAATGCTTCTTTTTCGCAGGTATAGTTCTATAACATTATACGATGATCTTTTTGGAAATAGGGGTTCAGTGAATTATGTAGATCTTCCAAATTCCCAATATATAATATTAGAAATTCATGTTCTTTAACTGTACCACCAATCTTATCATCAAAGTCTTTAGCATTAAAAAGCTTCAGGCTTGTAGAATCAGATACAAGTTTTTTAAAATCCTAATTTTTGCTTGAAAGATCCAAGTGTATCACTGGTAACACATAGTTGAAGTAACAGGCTCACTGTGTTCTTTTTCTACAAAGTGCCTTATCAGTCATTCTTTTAAATAAAAGTGATATTTCAGGGAAAAGCAGATAGTTCAGCTGGCAACTCAATCATAAAAGCGCTTTGCTTCAAGACGATCACAGTATCAACTGTAGCAAGTGTTTTATGCACGATTTCCATTTTGTCACATGGAATATTTTAAAAACTACATGTATTCAAAGATCAAGATTTAATAATAATAATTTGTATTGCTTATCATGGCCATTCTCTCTTTCGCTTTTTTTTTGCTTTTCAGGGCCATACCTATGGCATATGGAAGTTCCCAGGCAAGAAGCTGAATGTGAGCTGCAGCTGCCGGCCGATGGCACAGCCGCAATAACATGGGATCCAAGCCGCCTCTGAGATCCACACCACAGCTCATAACAGTACCAGATCTTTAATCCACTGAGGGAGGCCAGGGATCAACCCGAATCCTCATGGATCCTAGTTGGGTTCGTAACCCGCTGAGCAATAATGGGAACTCCCATCATGGCCATTCTTAAATGAAACTGCATGTGGGTGGCAGTGAAGAACACAATGCCACTGAGTCGACTCCTGCTAAGGGCCTGTACCTTTATCCACCATTCCTTTTCCACTGTAATACTAGCATTACTAAAAAAATCATTTGACCTCATGGCCCTCCTGGGTGTCCATGGATGACGTGCTTAGAACCAGTGCTCTTAACTATACTAAAAGTACATTCTTACAACGAAATCTTTCTGAATTTGGGGGGATACATTCTTAGAAGCAGAATTACTGGTAAATTGTTTTACATAAATTTTTAAAGCTTTTGACTCATCTAGCCAGATTGTTCTCTGAATTGGTTGAAACGATTTACATCCCCAATAGAAATATATGAGGCTATGTATATATATTTGGCTAAAAACAAACTTTAATATGTCAATTTGAAGCTTAAAAATGGCAACCTTTTGGACTATTTTTACTGCCATAAAGTCAAAGTATGAACTGTTTTGTTTCACTAGAATTGAGTTGTGGTAAAAGTAAGTGAGCTTGGGGCTTGTAAGGGCAAATTTCTCAATTTACTGAAAAATGCTGCTAAGTAGAGTTTTCCTGACCACAAAAATGTTGTACTATCTAGTCACATGATTTTTTAGAGTGGAAGTATTATAAAATGGCAAAATTCTCAATTTAAGAACACAGATGTGAACTTTACTAACAGCAAGCACAAAGCTGGCCTTCTTCCATGTTCGTTCTAATATGAAAAGAAGGGTGACTATATAATTCCTCCACATAAATGCATTCAGACTAGACGTAGGAGGAGGGTGGCCTGAAAAATCTGACTTTATACCAGGTTCATTCACTTTCTTTGTAGTTTATTCTCGAAACATGTCATTTTTTTCCTGTGAGCAATAAATCCAAGATGAAACATTAAATTATCACTGATTTCGCCCAAAACAAATATGCTCTTGTTGCAAGTGTGCAAAGACGGAGGGAAAAGTACACACACAAAAAACCCCCAATATTCTCTTCCATCTCAAAGGAGAGTTGGCGTGAGCTCTCAGGAAGGTGGCCAACTTGGTTTCAAGGTTTTGTAGAATACAGCATAATCCAGAATGGCTGCAGTCTAGAGCAAATGTGTTTAGGAAAAAAAGGGGGGGGGGGCTCTCCTCTCTTTAAAGGAGGCGAATCACTCTGGGAGGCATTAGCTTTGTGGTGGCAGCAGTAACCACACTGACTTCCTTGGGACAGATTTCCTCAGCTTAACAACCCTCACTGGTGACTTGTGACATTCTCCTGCCGGTCCCTGCAGGTCCCATACCCTGACAGGCCATTATGAAAAGGCTCTCTAACAGGGCCACTGGCTGTCAGAAGCCACCAGCTGGCCTGCCACAGCCCTGCAGTCGCCAGGGTCCAGCTGCCAGTCTGGGCGGTGCTGTCCACGCTGAGCAACGTGCCGCCCAGCTGCTGCGTGCTCACATCCATCTGGAGCTCGCTGGCTAGACAAATCTCTCGGCCTGTCAGAGCGCCTCAGCAAGCCTTGTTATGCAAATTCAATTACTCAAGTGTGCCCCATTACCGCTGGCTAACTGCTCCCGGAACCAGGCTCACACTGACAGTCGGCTCACATTTTTCCCTCACCAAAAAGTACCTCATTTATTCTTGCTTTGCTCGTCCCTTGTATCATTAAACTGAACAGCTAAAGTCCACAGTATCCTAACCTCTCTGCAGTGGGCCGCTGTTCTCCACAAAGAGCTCGGAGGAAAATTAATTACAAAAGAAAACCTAATCAGACATGAAGTGGTGTTAAGGCTGCAGCCTCCCTACACTTGACAGAGAGGATTTTACTACTAGAAATATGAAATTTAAATCTTAAACGACCGAGAGGAAAATTGAGTATAACACGTTATACTGGATCCAAAAAAATGAATTAGCAGAAAAATGCTGTAATAGCACTTTTACTAACATACATTTTTAAATAAAAAGGAAAGAAATTACAAGATATGTCATCAGGTAAAGTCCACGTTGATGGCTCACAGCCTAGTCTGTATTCCCCCCTCCCCGGCCACGCACCCCTCAGTGTGCACATGCTCCCTCCTCCGCATGCACCCTCCTCACTTCCTCTTTCAATTAGGTCTCCTTCTCTTTTAATAACTCATTTTAAGCAACCAATGATGTGAAGATGATTTGGGATGTGAATAATCAAAGGCATTTAACTCTTTCTAACCTTTTCAAAAAACAACTGAGAAAAGATTCTACCAAGCTAAAGCTATAGTTCAAAGATTCTCACCCAAGTAGTGTCATTATAAAATTAGACACGTTAAACAAATGAGAAGGTCAGAGAAAAAGATGAGCATATTAAGTAGCTCTATTTCCAAACTCACAGTTTCTGTGGTCTGAGGATAGCAGTTTAGGAAGGAGAAGGAAAAAGTACAGAGCTTATATGCTTTGCCTTCAACCCCTAAAATCATATTGCTTAAAAATCGCTTCTCAAACGCTTCATTTGTAATGGTTTTAAAAATCAAATATTTTAGGAGTTCCTGTTGTGATGCAGTGGAAATGAATCCAACTAGGAACCATGAGGTTGCAGGTTCGATCCCTGGCCTCACTCAGTGGTTAAGGATTGGGGGTTACCACGAGCTGTGGTGTACGTCACAGACGTGGCTCCGATCTGGCGTTGCTGTGGCTGTGGCTGTGGCCAGCAACTGTAGCTCCGGATTAGACCCCTAGCCTGGGAACCTCCATATGCCTCAGGTGTGGCCCTAAAAAACAAAAAACAAATCTTTTAACCTTTGAGGGACAGAAATTTCAAAAAAAATTACACAAGTTAAAATTGAAATAGAGGAGTTCCTGTCGTGGCGCAGCGGTTAACGAATCCGACTAGGAACCATGAGGTTGCAGGTTCAATCCCTGGCCTTGCTCAGTGGGTTAACGATTCGACGTTGTCGTGCGCTGTGGTGTAGGTCACAGACGCGGCTTGGATCCTGCGTTGCTGTGGCTACGGCATAGGCTGCGGCTATAGCTCCGATTAGACCCCTAGCATGGGAACCTCCATATGCCGTGGGTGCAGCCCTAAAATAACAAAAGGCAAAAAAAAAAAAAATTGAAATAGAAAACAAATTATTTCACTCAAGTATGTAAAAGTATAAATATATTATGCATATATTTATTAGAAATGACTTGTATTTGTAAGAACAAATAGCTATCCCACAGTACTGACATAAAAAAAGTTGTTATGGCAACATTACAAAATAAAGTAATGTTGAAAATGTGTATTTTATCTAACGAAATCCTTTTATCAACACGTATATTTCTACTTACAAATTCAAGTTAATAAGAAAGGGTAAGTGAAGTATATTTTTGTTACATTTAGAAATCACTGAAATGCTTATATTATACCTTGATTAGGAGAAACCTAAAATTTTTAACTTTCATGGTGGTGATGGGGTTCAGAATACACTATCCCAAAATAGAGCACCTGGACACACTGGATGCTGTAAGCTGGAGGAACTGGAGAACAGCAGGTGTAGGAAGGACTCTGTGAGCTCCCCTTCTCCCCTGAAGCAGGTTGTAAGACCTTCTCAGGAAAGATGCTCTCCCTGTATCGAAGGGCCATCCTTACCTCCAAAGACAAAGAGACTCAGAGGCACCTGAACGAACAGGACTTGCAAAGTTTACCCCAGTTTACTACCCTTAATTCTTACCCTTTTTGTCCTATCATGTTTCTCTACGACTTTCCACTCTTCATCAAACTTAGTATAAAAACAATCTGATTTAGCCATTTCTTTAGGGCTTCATTTCTTTAGGAAGGTTCCCTGTTTCATAAAACTGATATTAAAGAAATGTTTGGAGTTCCCTTGTGGCGCAGTAGGTTAAGGAGCTGGCATTGTCACTGCAGCAGATAGGACTACTGCTATGTACGGGTTTGATCCCTGGCCCAGAAACTGCCACATGCCACAGATGCAAATAAACAAGAAAAAGAAACAAAGCAAGAAATGTTTACGCTTTTCCCTTGATAACCCTTCTTTTGTCAGTCCTCATTTACAGGGCCCCAGCCAGAAACCCTATGAAGGTAGATGGAAAAAGACATTTTTTTCTTTTCCTACAAAAACATTTCTCTAAGTCTTTATATACAAAGTAGAAAATTAGAAACTTGGATTCACCCTTTAACTCCTCTGCTCAAAATCTTACTACTAAATGAGAACTTCATCACTTTTTTCTCCTTAATGCAGGCAGTCCCTGGCTTACGATGGTTTGACTTAAGATTTTTCAACATGGTGTGAAAGCCATACAAATTCAGTAGAAACCACGTTTTAATTTTGAATTTTTTTTCGAACTAGCAATGGGCAGTAGGACACTCTCTCGTGATGCTGGGCAGGGCGGCAAGCCCCAGCTCCCAGTCGGTCCCACAATCATAAGAGTAAACAACCCATACACTCATAGCCCTCCTGTACCCAAACAGCAATTCTGTTTTCCACTTTCAGGTCAGTATGCAATAAATTACATGAGATACTCAACACTTTAGTATAAAATAGATGATTTTGCCTAATTGTAGACTAATACAAGTGCTCTGGGGACAAGTGAGGTAGTAGGTTAAGTTTATTAAGAAATAAACCGACAGTGGGTTTAACGGGATGTAACTCCATGTAACTTGGGAAAGATCTATAATTTCAACGTGATTTTAAAGACAACAGGAGTAACTATACCACCGAGCACATACTATGGACCAGGCATCTTTTTCTACAAGCAACTCCATGAGGCAGGCATTATCCATAACATCATCTGACAGATGAAGACACCGAGGCTGAGATATTTTTTAAAAACTTGCTCAAGGTCATATGGCTAGTATCTAGCGCAGAAACTGACTCTGAGCTTCCCTGGCTCCAATTTATGGTAGATACAGAAAAACAGAAATCAACCACTTGGTATAAGACAATCACTAAAAATGTAATATAGGGAAATACTCCTCTGCATACATATGAAATCGAGAAGTTATGTTCTCTGCACAGTTTTCTCTATGGCAGAGATTCTACAGTTTACTTCTAGAAATGTGTAAACTTGCCCAAATCTACACATCTAGCAAGCATTCTAAATTTGAATCCTGAAGACAAATCACATGAAATTTCCATCACACCATGCTGCCTCTTCTCAAAGTTCAGAGTTAGAAATCTGACTTAGGATACAACATTTCTATTTTTTTTTTTTGTCTTTTTGTCTTTTTGCCTTTTTATGTAGAGCCGCACCCGCGGCATACGGAGGTTCCCAGGCTAGGGGTCTAACAGGAGCTGTAGCTGCCGGCCTTCGCCACAGCCACAGCAACACGGGATCCGAGCCACATCTGCAACCTACACCACAGCTCATGGCAACGCCAGATCCTTAACCCACTGAGCAAGGCCAGGGATCAAACCCGCAACCTCATGGTTCTTAGTCGGATTCGTTAACCACTGAGCCATGAAGGGAACTCCCCAGGATACAACATTTCTAAATAAATAGTAATATATATCCTTCCCCTCTGACTATATTAGAAAATTCTGGGGAAGCTGATCCTGAAGTTGGAATTTTGGTGAGGAAAAAAAAAAAAGGAAAGACAAAAATCTTATGATTTCATTTTCAGAAAAAGCACAAGCCTTAAGTATATAACTTTACAGAAAGAAATATGCCCACTCTGGAAATTCAATGGTTGCATTTTTACAGACCAATAAATGTTTCCATCTTATATATATTTCACTTAAGCTTCAAGAGAAATAACATATATAGACTAATATTCTCACTACTTTTAAGTACACTAGAAAAACTGAGACTTGGAGAAGTAGAGCAATTTTCCCAAAGCCACACCCCAGGCAGTGGAAGCAATGAAATTCAAATCTATCTTCAGATTCCCAATTTAAGTGTTCTCACTATACCCAGACTGTAGTTAAATACTCTGTTGTCCCACTAGTAAAATTTCCTCTCTACACAAGTCTACTCTACAAAGCAAAAATACTGGTCTGCAATCATCTGAATAGGTTCTTCTTGATTCTTTCAGAAGCGTAAAGCATAAATATAAAGGTTTCCCATAAAATCAAGTCAGCAGAAACTAAGCACCATTCTTAACAGACCTCTGGTTTACAGATTTTAAAAGGAACATCTGCTATTACTTAACTACCACCCGTCTGATCACTTTAGAGCTTTGCCTCTATCTGCACCTCAGTTGCAGAGCATTCTGAATGTCTGTTAATTCCTTCCCGGTCCTAGATAAGCATCTCACTTAATTCTGTAAGCTAGCAATAGCACTTTCTTCAAAGTCTGGGCAAAATACTAGCACTCGGAATTAGAAGAGTACTTTCTTATCACATTTAGAAGATACGACCAGCAGCAGCTAACTGATATTCTATGTCCTGCCTTCCAGTGAGGCACTCTTCTAGTATCAGCACTTGCACCTCTCAAGGAACAGAGACAGGGTTAGCAGGAGGGGAAAACAGCTCAGGAAAAACGCTAATACTGTAAGAGAACCACCTTAGTTTTCCTTTTCATAAGTGACTTAAATAACACCATCAGATTTTGGTATCAAACTGTCTCATCTAAGGTTGTATTTGTTATTATAAGCTTAGCTTTCATCTTTTCCAAATGCAGGCACTATACAAAATCAGTTGACTGAGAACAATCAAAACTATCCTCTAAAAGATTCCTCACACACCTAAGGTCCCCCTGAAATCATAAGTCTGGTGAGGACCTGAGCCCTCTCAGTCCACTTAGATATCACTGGGACCACTGAGCAAGTTCTGACTGCCTCCAGTAAATAACACAAGCACTTTCATTATGTAGATTTATTATCTGCAGGCATTTATAGGTGACACAGAGTAAAGCATTAACAAAGATGATATTTTCTACACAACAATGAAATCTGCCTTCTTGAAACTTAGTCTAACAATTTACTTTTTAGCCTAGGTAAAAAGACATTTCTTTAATGAAGACATGGGCTTCTAAAGACAAAATGTATTGTTACGGTAATGTTTCATGCTAGATTTTTCTACTCGCAAATGAACACAAATGCTTTTCTGAATGCAGTGATTCTGGAAGAAACTTCATGGTGAATGTCTTGCCAGTTTGACCCATCTCATCTCTTGCCACTTCTCCCTCCATTTACAACCAGAAATGCCCAAATCGAGAAATATCCAACTGTCGTGTTTCAGCAAAACCACTGTGCTATTATTTCAAGTTTCTGTGTCCCTGCACAGGCTATATTTCCCTTGCCTGCTCTCTCCCTGGCAAATTTCTACACACCTTTTTTTTGCTTTTTGGGCACACCCATACCATATGGAAGTTCCCAGGCTAGGGGTCAAGTCAGAGCTACAGCTGCCAGCCTACCCACAGCCACAGCAACAAGGGATCCAAGCCGCATCTGCGACCTACACCACAGCTCACAGCAATGCCGGATCCTGGACCCACTAAGCGAGGCCAGGGATTGAACCCAAAACCTTGTGGATAATAGTCAGGTTCGTTAACTGCCGAGCCACAACCGGAACTCCTCTACTTATCTTTTAAAATGTGGTTTAGACCTCATCTATCCCAAAAAGTCAACCATGAGGTGCTCCTCAAAGGATCAATAACTTCATTTTGCATGTTTTGTATGTTACACTTAGTACAATGTGCTGTTTTACAAGTATGCATCTGCCTCATCTAATACATTACGACAACCTTGAGGGCCCACTCATCTCTTTTCCCAGCACCCAGCAGAGAACACATAGGAGGTGCTCAATAAATGTCTGCTGGATGAAGGATGCTGAAGAAAGAAGAGAAATCTGATGAAAAGAGACTGTATTTTCAGGTTAGGAAACAAAAGGAGGAAAGATGAGAAGAAATAGAAGACAAAGATAAAAACAAGTTAAAAAAAAAAATCTACTGGGACCAACATGACATCTTCTTATTCAAAAGCTGCACCTCCACCCAGCTCCTCCAATCCTGTGAGTTTCATCCTTTGGTGAAAAAAAATGGCTAAGTCTGTTCTTGGTGAAATTCATAAACTGACTCTTTGCAATGCCTAAATTTAAGGTACATTCAGGAAAACAACCAAATAAAGTCACTTAGGTTACCATTTTCTCTAATTCCACAACCACAACTCTAGCTCACACTACCACCCCCATGTGCCTGGCCTATTGCAACAGCCTCGCAATTAGTCCCCCAGCTTTTACCCTCACCCTGCCTCCAAAGTATTTTTCACACTATGATTACTGAGCTCCTTTAGAAACGCAAATCTAGTCGTGCTGCTCCCTGCTTAAAACTTCCAATGACTTCCCATTGTTCTTAGCTCAGAGAACCAAATGAGTAGCATGACTAAAAAGGGTCTTGAGAGTCCCGCTTCATCTCTCTTCAGTATCATCCAACACCATGCTTCCCTTCAAATGTACCACCCTCTTCCTCTGTACCTAGTTAATTCGTTCCTTTATCAAAGGTCACAGATCAGTGGTTACTTTCTCCCTCAAGACTCTCCTGACCTCCAAGAAAATCTCCCTATTTATTTACTCCTGTAGCCCAATGCATCCCCACTGCCTCGCAGTAGTAAAACTACTACTAGCACTCTCATTAATGTCAGAAACATGACAAGAGCACCTGTGATCATATGATTAACATCTGTCTCCCCTCGCCTAGAGTGTAAATTTCATGAGGGGGGGACTGTGCCTATTCTGATTGTTCACTTTCCAGTGACAACATAGTGTCTGACTCATACTAGAAACATAATGAATATTTGTTGAAGAAATGAATAAAAGCACACAGTAAAATAAAGTATGGGGAGTTTCTGTTGTGGCTCAGCGGTTAACGAAACTGACTAGTATCCATGAGGATGCGGGTTCGATCCCTGGCCTTGCTCAGTGGGTTAAGGATCCAGCGTTGCTGTGAGCTGTGGTGTAGGTCACAGACACAGCTCGGATATGGCATGGCTGTGGCTGCGATGTAGGCTGGCAGCTACAGCTCCGATTCAACCCCTAGCCTGGGAAGCGCCATATGCCTTGGGTACGGCCCTAAAAAGACTAAACAAACAAAATTTAAAAATAAAAAAATAAAATATGGGATACTTCCCTAACATAATTTTTTCAGTCTCCCTCAAACCAAAAGCTACCACTGTATTTAGTATTGAGTCCAGAAAAGCATTCTCATTAATGTCAGAAACATGACAAGAGCACCTGTTACTGTCACCACTATTTAAACCTGTTCTGGAAGTATTAATCATATAATTAGTTAAGAAAGAAATGAGAGATCTGAAATTTAGAAAAGAAGAGTTATTATTTTAGAACTGGAAAACCTAAAAAAAACCCAAAAAACTGAAAAATTTCTAGGAACAGTAACTGAGAATTCAAAACAGAAGTGGAATTCAAATTAATATGTAGAAATCAACACTCCTCATGTGTATAAACAAGTTAGAAATATACAAAAAGAAAGGGCTTCATGTTTAGCAACAACAAAGATAAAAAGACTGGAGTAAACCACACAATAAATATTTGGTGTACAAAAAGAAAATTTTTAAATCCTAGTAAGAAACATAGAAGAAATCAATAATGTGTGACTCTTACTCTTCAACAGTTCTGCAACTGTATCAATTTTTCATAAATCCAACCATAAACTCAGTGCAATCCCAATCAAAATATTAACAGAATGTTTTGGTAGGAACATGATAAAAAGCCTCTGATGTCTATTTGGGATAATAAACAAGCAAAAGCTCTGGAAAATTCTGAGGGAAAAAAAAGACCAATGAAAGAAGACTACCCTCCTAGCAGGAAAATAAAGCAACCGAAAGTTAAAATGTCCCACTCAGGAAAGAATTAACAATGGGGTCTCAAGGGAAGAGTACAAAGAGCTCAGAATAGACTCAAATACATATGAGAACTGAGTGTATGAAATTAAGAGTATTTGAAAATAATAAGGAAAGATGGAATTTTTATTAAGTGAATTTAAAAAAATTAAGTAATCTAGAGCTCTAACTTCATTCCCTCCACCTTAAGTTCCAAATGAATTAAAGATTTAAAGTTTTTTAAAACAAAACCACAAAAGAAGCAAAAGATATGTAAATTTTTTTTAACATTTTATAATCTTGGAGAGGGTAAGGTTTTTTAAAACAGGACATAAAATTCAGAAGCCATAAAAGGTAAGACAGGCAAGTTCAATTAGATAAAAATTCAAAACTTCCATATTTCAAAAAATATAAATAAAATGAATAAAAAGACAAACCGACAGAAAATATTTGCAAATTATATATCTCTCCATACGTATTCACACTCATTAAAAATATAACCTAAGAGCAGGGTATGTGTGCGTGTGTGCTTTTTCTCACTCAATGTTTTCCCAGCCCTTGGCTGGTACTTAGTGCATAGTAGATAGTCAATAAATATTCAGTGAATAATTGAATGAGCATTTGACACATACATATCAGATAGAAAAGATCAATTCCTAGCACAGTGCCTAGCACACTCTTAAGTACTCAACAAATACCCGCTGAAGGAATGAATCTAATACATGCCTAAAGGACAGGAAGAAGCAATCACTAGCAAAAAGAAAAACAAATACATGATAAAGAAACACACTTACAATGCCTAAACTCATAATTAAAAAAAAAGACAATCAAAACTACACTATGACTTTTTAAACTATCAGATTAAAAAAAGAAATGTAAAGATAGTGTTGGCAAGTGTGAATACTTTCCTACATTGTTAGTGGAAGTATAAACTTTGGTGAAAAAATTGGCAGTATCTAGCAAAACTGAAAATACACATACTCTCTGACCCAGGAATTCCATTTCTTAGAATTTTTCTTGATAAATTTGCATATACATGAAAAGACCTATGTTCAAGAATATGCAAAGTAGCTTTTTTTTATAACAGCAGTTTGTCTACATAATAGAATATTTTTAATAATTAAAAAAGTAAAAGAAATCTATTGCATATTAATCTTTTAAAGCTGCAAAAAAGAATCCCATTTTTTAAACAAGTGTGCATATGCATATACATGCAGTAAAAATATTTTTAAAATATTAAGATACAGGGTTTTTTTTGTCTTTTTTTTAAGGCTGCACCCGAGGCATATGGAGGTTCCCAGGCTAGGGGTCGAATCGGAGCTGTAGCCTCTGGCCTGTGCCACAGTCACAGCAACATGAGATCTAAGCCATGTCTGCAATCTACACCACAGCTCACGGCAACACTGGATCCTTAACCCACTAAGGGAGGGATAGAACCTGCATCCTCATGGATACTAGTCAGATTTGTTTCCATTGAGCCAAAGTGGGAACTCTGAGATGCAGTCTTTGATTACAACATACAGGAGCTTTAAGAAGAACACAAATGGGAGTCTTAAATTTATTTTTAAAAAATTGAAGAAAAACATAAGCAAAAAAAAAAAATAGAAAAGAAGAAATAAAAGCACACAGAGGAAAATTTTTAAAAGAGAGAGAAATGATAAGAAAACCTTATGACCCTATGAGTCCATGTTTATGACTCATATCCTTACTTCCAGAAAAAATGTTGAGATGGTTGATAAGACGACACAAACACATGCATGGATCATAAGCACTAAGAGCAGGGAAAGCGGGTCTCTCAGTTCATCACTGTATTCCCAGTGCTAAGTAGCAGACAGTATGAACTAAATAAATACATGGTAAGCTCAACTGAGAATGGAACTCATATGGAAAAAGGGAATGCTGGGAAAAATAATGATACTACTGGATACCTTAGCTCTGAGTCTCCTAGCAACCCCAGTCAAAGGGAAAACATGATGCTGTGAGCCAATAATCTTCCAACAGGTACGGTACTGCCAGAATCCCCCAAACCACACCCTTTTGCCTTCTATAACTCAGGTGCAATAACCACAGTGAAAGACCTGTGTGCACTCCAGATACCACCAAGACCACCTAATATTCTGATTCTTTCTCCCAACACCAGTAATAAGAGGGGCTTAAGACCGTAGACACCTCTACTATTACGCTTTCCTATGTTGCTCCTAACTATTGAAGCTAGGGATACAGAAAAAGTAGAACACAGCAGTTCCCTTGCAGCTCAGCAGGTTAAGGATCCAGCATTGTTACTGTAGGGGCTCTGGTTACTGCAGGAAGAGGCATAGGTTCAGTCCCTGGCCTGGGAACTTCTGCATGCTTCAGATGCAGTCATTAAAAAAAAAAAAAAAAAAAGTAGAATATAAAAATTAAGGAGCTAGAAGGGAGAGTTTCAGACCAAAAACTACAGTCTAATTCCAATTTCCTGCATTAATGTAAGGAAGTATTGATGCAAATAACTGAAATATGAGGGTAATAAAAATTTGCCAATCGCCCCACACTCAGTTCAGACTCCAACTTTACTCCCAGTTGTGTCATAGCCAAACTAGAGTGAGAATCACCCAAGAAAGAAAGAAACTGTCTTCAAATGCCAGGTAATTTAATTACAATATCCAACTTGTTTTTAGTAACAAATTTATATGCTGGGAGGATTCGATCAATCAAAAATTTATTTCAATACAGTAGCTAGGTGGTGGCTAAAATCTTTCGACTCCGGTGTAGATAAACCACAGATCTTCATAAAAGCTATTAGAAGTACATAATTATCTAAAAAATTTAACTACTCAAATTAATCAGAATTAAACTAAGAAAGTTGTGGCCCAAGGGGGAAATGCATCTTAGAATAGTAGAATTATGCACCTGGAAGTCTTTTTAGCAATAAAACTAAGGAAGGCTATGCTTGTACAGTGTAAAAGACTGTGTCCTGAAAATCATCTTTCTGGGAACACAAGGGAACTGGATAACTGCTTTGCATTCATTCTCTTTTTATAAAATAGGGGCAATCCTGCACTATGCAGTCATCTCTGCTGGTAGGCTCTGAGAAGACAGGTTTGACTATTTTTACCACTTATATTATTTCAGACAAAACAGGTCATCATTTCTAGCTTTTATTCCTAAACTTTCCTTTTAAAAGGAAAGGGAAAAGGTACAAGTATCAGTGAAAAGTAAACATTATTATTGCTGATCTGCCGATGAGCTTGTTTACTCAATAGTTTGAATAGTCTGATTCCATTTTCTTCAGGAAACTGAAAGAACCAGTAATCTTTCCAGATCAAACTTCCACCAAGCAGTTTTAGTACAACATTTATCATACCTAGCAAAACCACCAGAGGACAACTCCATCTGCTGCAACAAAACAGAGAAAGATAAAGGTCTCCCAACACTTAATAGCACTTTCCCAAAAAAAGGGCCATAAACCTAACACCACACTGAAAGAGAAATGCAATCTGCACTCTGCAGACCTAGACAGGAATTGCTTCAATACTATCTTTTTCCCTCTTCCTCGCCATAAAAACTACCCACCCCTAGTTGTGATGTACAGATCTCTATCCCAAGGCTCTTAGGAGATTAGGAACCCTCAAGTTCCAACAAAGACAGGAAACAAGGACTTCTTTCCCACACAAGCTTTATCGCCATTTCATTTCAATAATTACATAGAGTGAACACGGAAAAGCAAAGCAAAAAGCATGCCCACTTAGAAGCATAACCGAGACAAAGTGGACACAACTCAAACTGGACCTATAATAACATAATCACCCCTGTCGAACAAAGGTTAGATGCCAAACACCTTAAGAGAATATGAGACACACCAACACAGAGGGAAACAAGAAGGAGCCCTTCAGAATGCAAATACCATATGAAAGACGGGTGTCCGTATATAATTAAGTCAAAATAATAGTCAAAGCCGTGGTTTGGGGTCCAGGGGAAAAAAGCTAATCAAATGCCTTCCTTGGGTTCAATTTAGACTACCGTTAAATGGAATTTAATTCAGAATTTCAGTAGAAAACCCCAAAAAAAATGCAATTAGATAAATTTTTCACCCTAAAATTTATTTTGAATTCTTTACATCTATACTTTTATTAGCTTTTAAAATTACAATAAAAATTAATAAGCAGGAGAAAGGACCTATTAAATGCAAATAAAATTAAACAGCAATTACTCAAAAGATCAGTTTGTTTTGTTTTGTTTGCCTCTTTTTTTTTTTTTAGGGCTGCACCCGTAGCATATGGAGGTTCCCAGGCTAGGGGTCTCATTGGAGCTACAGCTGCCAGCCTACACCACAGCCGCAGCAACGCAGGACCCGAGCCGCATCTGCGACCTACAGCACAGCTCACAGCAACGCCAGATCCTTAACCCACTGAACAAGGCCAGGGATCGAACCTGCAACCTCACCTCATGGTTCCTAGTCGGATTCATTAACCACTGCACCACGATGGGAACCCCAAAAGATCAGTTTAGGGAAAAGTTTTTCCTCCAAAAAGTTTACATGAAAAATTATAGGTAGATGCTTGTTCCTTTCTTTGTAATTGTGTACACTGTGGTATATAAAAAAATTCAAGAACATTTAAAATTCAGACATAAGAAAAACGAACATATATACCTTCATTTTTACTGCCAATGGAAAAAAATTTAGAGTTTAAGTTACTGCAAAATTTTGTTAGTTCCCGTCGTAGCGCAGCGGAAACGAGTTCAACTAGGAACCATGAGGTTCTGGGATCAATCCCTGGCCTCGCTCAGCGGGTTAGGGATCCAGCGTTGCTGGTGCTGTGGTGTAGACCAGCAGTTGCAGCTCCAATTCGACCCCTAGCCTGGGAACCTCTATATGCCGCAGGTGCGGTCCTAAAAAAAAAAAAAAAAAGAAAAAAAAAAAAATTTTGTTGTGGCAGGATAGGGGAGAAGAACCAGACAAAGATGCAGATTCGCATCTATGACTCTCAATGAAAAATAAGTGGGAAACAGTAAAAGGTTAGGGCGTGAAACCACAAACAGCTCATTTTCACAGTACCTTTTCCCAAAATTCATTCCCTGGTTGTGACCCTCAGATTCACACGACCATACTACAAATTAAAATAAAAATAAAAGTCAACAACTCCTTATTTTGGAATTTATTTGTAGTTTATTCTGCTGTTCAACTGTACTGAAAATATACTTAATGAGGGGTGTTCAGGATGGAGATTAAAATTACCATTATAAAGCTATTTTTCTACTATTGTTAACTTTACATCTACATTTAATTGATAATACATACAAATTCTCTAATTCTCCCCCTTCAACAACAAAACAGAATAGGTATTGTTCTTTTGGGTTCCTTATTCGTCTTCACCTCATTACTACAATTTTCCCATATCACCGCCCCTTCATGAAAACACTGGCATATGTTCATATTAGCATATTTCCTCAAATACCAGGGCTCACCCTTCTGAAGTCACAACTGCCATCTTCAAAAAATATATCACTGCTTAAAACTAATGCATAAAGATCCAAAATTGCTCTTTTTTTGGGGGGGGGATAAAGAATCTCATTATCACAGGCCACTCTGGTTAGAAAAGATAACATAACTTAAGTCAAACAAAGCTAAACTTGACCTTGCCATAATCAGATGACCTACTAAAGGTCCCTTCCAATACAACCAACAACAGGAAAAGAGAGCAAAACCACACAAAAATAACATTTGGCTAACTTCCAGTTTTCATCACTATCCAGTTAGACAATTTTCTGACCAGCAACAATCATTACTCCCTTAAAACTTCACCCCAGTAAAGATCAGGATCAAAACATCCTTTTAAAAAAAATTTTTTTTCCAGAAACTTCTTGCCAGTATTCTCTACCCTGTCTTTTCTATCCTTGCTTTTCACAGCAATCCACACAGTAAGCATTTCTGGGAACAACTTGGCATGTAACAAGCTGGGAATCTTTAGGATAAGAACAAACTGAAAAGAAAGCTTCACATATGACTTCCAAGCAACCTGGGAACTGGTACAAGGCTCTTTAGTATTCTGAGCTACAGTAACAAAAACGCTGGCTTGTTTTTTCCCTGTTGAACACATCAATACAGGGGAAAGAAAAAGAAAGGCCTACACATCACTCTTCTTTCCAAACTGCTGCCAGTCATGTCTGGAGGTAGAAATCTATGAGGATGAAACCAGACATACCACACTTGAAATTCTCACCCTTAGCATATGCACACACACACACAAAAAAAAAGAGGTTAGGTGAGGTTCAGTTTGTTTTCCAAATATATACTAGCATTTTGCACTTCAGCACACTTCATCTTTATAAAGTTCAGAGAAAAACTGGCAAAATAAAATGTCATAAACACTGGATTTTCCTACGGCTTTCAATGAAGCCAAGAGGAGCCATATGGGTTTGTTCATCTTTTTTTTAAAAAAAAAAAAAAAACATAATCTGCATTAGGTATAGAAAATATCTTTCACAGAATTAAAACTACTAAAAGAAGCAGACACACACTCACACACCCCACATGACTCTTAAAGGCCTTCTGTAAAAGCTGTTGGGACAGATTTCTTTTAATATATGATTGAAGAATTGGGCATATGGAGAGAGATTAAAATATGACAGGATAAAAACCACCAATTCCCAGTAATACTCTATTTCTTTTAGGAAAACACATAATGATAAGTGTAATGTCAAATCAGACTAAATATTAATGATACTATTATTACTGAGCAATAAACTTTGATACACTGTCAGTCATAAGTCAATGTTACAGGCCAATTTCTGGTATTTAAAAAGTTGTAAAAGCACATTTAACTAAGTAATTTATTTTTGGAAATAAAAATTTTATTTATCTTTTCCATTTATTTATTTATTTATTTATTTATCTTTTCCATTTATTTATCTATCCATCTATCTATCTATCTTTTCCCTTTTTCCTTTTCCCTCCGTGGCATACGGAGGTTCCCAGGCCAGGGGTCTAATCGGAACTGTAGCCGTTGGCCTAAGCCACAGCCAAAGCAACGTGGGATCCGAGCCGCATTTTCAACCTACACCACAGCTCATGGCAATTCCAGAAATAAAAATTTTTAAAACACAAGTTAAACGAGTAAACGTATGTGAAACTGTTCTATGTACCCACATTCTATGTCCTAAGATCCCTCTGGCTCTTTTTAATCTTCCAAGGAAATTATTTTAGAAGGTTTAAA
Organism: Catagonus wagneri; assembly: GCA_004024745.2. Lineage (NCBI taxonomy): Eukaryota > Metazoa > Chordata > Mammalia > Artiodactyla > Tayassuidae > Catagonus > Catagonus wagneri. The sequence goes on along the minus strand of PVHT020000105.1, from coordinate 16,368,289 downwards.
ACCTCTGATTTTCACTTCTTGTTCCACATTTTCTTGTCCTTTTTATTCTTGTAGTTGACTAGATTCAAGCATATATGACCAAAAGCAAAACTGCTTTAAATTACCTAAGTGGACTTTTTTAATTGGTTAATAATTCCTCCCATATTTTGATGCAGGTGGCGGTGGTGAGTGAATGGTGATATCAATGGAGCATGAAAAAAGTATTTCCTCTGATTTCGTTTTTAAATAAAGTAAATCAAAGTCTTTTCGTTATTCTAGCAACCACAAGAAATTCCAAACTTGGAGTTATCGTTCCTTTAATATGTTAAAATCCTCTACCTAAAATATCTTTTTTCTGCTACATCAGGCTAATTCGTATAATAATTCCTTGATGTTATATTGTCCCTTCCTAAATAAGCCTTAACTTCCACACAAAAAAAATGAGGATAATCTGCAAGTCATGAAGTTGCTATAAGGATTAAATGGTTTAGAATACATATACCACCTAGCATGATAGCCTGACACACCGAAGGTATTTTAATATTAGTTGCCTTCTTCTAAAAAATTCTGTATTATGAATTTTAAGGTAATTAAAGATATTCTGAATCCACTTATTGATAAGGCTGTGTGCATTTTTATGCTTTCCAGTCCATTTAGATTGTCAGGTTTTATTCTGGGGGGCGGGGTGTGCAGGGGAAGCCACAGACAAAAACTGAAACAGAGAAACAACACAGATGTTGCTGTCCTTACTTTCATTCTCTTATTTTTAAAAAATAAACCTGACTTTCTACCCCTCGTCTATTTTTTCAATAAATAAAATTTTTCTTCATCTTTTTGTTAAAGAAGCCAAGTTTAAAACTAAGCAGACGCCTAGGTTACAAGTACACCGAAAAGTGGGTATGGTATATCTTGGCTGCTGAACATCTTACAGTGTAAAGACTTCATTCAGTCCCTTAAAAAAAAAAAAAAAAGACTCTGAAGACTACTGATGACTGAGCATTCTCTCACAGAGAAATAATTATGAATTATTTCACACCACCTGAAGGTTTCACTGGATTAATTTTATATGCAAACATACTTTCTCCATTACTTTCTCTCAATCGTTCTTTTTTATGCCACAGAATATACACTGATGACCCAATTCTTTGCATGCCGGTTCACTTCTCAACACCCCCTCCCTACCCCACAACTCACCCCCGCAGAAGCCGCATTGTTTGTGGGGAGTTAAAAACAATGCACTCCCACTGCTGGTGAATGTACATCAGATACCAGGCCTAGGAGAGGGGTGCGGCCTGTTCCCTCTCTAGCTCCTCTGGCTTCCCTCTCCCCTTTTTTAATTTAAATTACTCTTTTTCATTTAAAAACTTCCGGATGGTTTTATGACCTTGGCAGCTTCACTTTTTCTCTGGATAGACTAAAAGGTAAGCTTTAACAGTCTTTGTCAGGCTATAATGTCTTGTCTTTTTTACACATATATCCAACCACCAAAATCCCACAGTGTTAAAACTGTGAAGATAATCTTGCATTTTACCACACTAGCTCACGCTGGCACAATTTCATTGCTTTTGGTAACACAAATATACAAAAAACAAAAACACTACAAACAGTTAAACTGGCTGTTCTCTAAGCATCTTTATCAGCAGCTACACATGTACTTCTGGAGGATATAAAAGGACTTGATGCTGGCTTCTGCTATTTTCATTCTCTATTTTAGAAAACCATACAATATTATACGTGTAGATACTGTAAGTCATTGTTTCCTTGACCAATATTTATAGAAAAGTACAAAATCTTTTAATTTAAAAAACCTAATATTAAAAATATCCTGAAGTCTAAATGCCAGCTTTTCTTTGAAAACCACATTAACTGTCTCCTGGTCAGCAAAGTTATAGATAAAAAATTTTTTTTTCAGAGACCTGAAAAAAATTTAAGTATGTTAAACTTTAATAAAATTTACAACGAACACCATCTCAGAGACAGAAATCCTAACTTCCAACCAACACATTTCACTGAATTAAATATTTTATCTAATACCAAATAAATTAAACATGTTCCATCAACACTGTTTAAAAATAAAAATATGTAAAGGCTCCCCAACATATGCAAATGATACAAATAATTAAGAATCACATTCCATTCATCCAAATTTTAAAATTCTTTCACCAATGAGTCTCCAAAAGTGTAAGCACATGGTTTCAACATTTAATATTTACTTTCTGCACCACTTTCTCTTTCCTTCTCATCCTAGCTCCCCCTACACCTCCAACACACACATAAAACAGATCTTTTAGGCCAGTGGTATTTGAGTGCATCGCCCCTCCTCCTCCACTTAGACAGTCTTGCCTTTTATATCTATGTGCAGGTTCCCATGGCAACGCTCACTTACACCAAATACTATTTCCAACTGAAATAAGAGAAGCCAAAATCTTAATGCTTCATTACTAAATTACACACACCCTAATGAGTAAGGATTTTTTTTCCTATTTTTTTAATGAAAAAGTAGATTTCTAGAATTTAAACAAAAAAAGTCATTTTATATTTTACAAATAACTAGAAAAACAGTCATTGTAGGCAATTAGAAATATATATGCATATTATTACATGAGATTTGCATGTGCTTATTCTTATTACATAAAACTGAGCTAAGCCAGGAGGCTGACTCAATTATAATTACAAACAATAAGTATAATTTGTACTAATCCAGCCTACCGTATCAAATTCTTTTCTTCCCCCCTTAATGTTGGCTACACAGCTCACAAAAACCCTGGTGAGAAATTCTAACAAAACAAGCCAAGAAGCAGTTCATGGACAGCAGGAGGCAATTCCAGAACACAGGCACAATCTATAAAGAAAAACCACTACAGCTTTTTGATGTTAAATAAGTAGAAATATCAGCATACAACAAAGCTAAGCAGCAGAATGTTGTATCAAGTTTAAGAGTGAAATATTCAGTGTCAAATGTCACAAGCACCTTTGTCTAGACTACTTTCAAATGTGAAATTTTCCTAAATTTGTAAAAGTTTTCTTTGTAATAATGAGATTATATGTATTTAGTTTTAGTGCAACACACATTATACCAGGTTATTCAAAATATAGGGAAGGAGAGGGGTGTGTGTGAGTGTGTGTGTCTGTGTATGTAAAAGGAACATCAAGGTGGGAGGTCAAACATTTGCTTTGAAAACATACGCACTTCTTAATCAGGTCATACATACTAAGAAGTCTCAGAAGAAGACGTAAGAGTTCAGAGTGAGGAACATTTCATAAAGCTTTTTGATAAATAATCAAAGCTAGGCATTAAACATCTCTATAGGGAACACACTTTTTAAAAGGGTGAAAATCAACAGAAACTTATTTTTTTCTGGCAACGTATCACAACACCTGAATAGTTGTATTAAATATTTTTTTCTGTACAGTTTAACTTGTATATAAGTTCATAAAAATAGCACATTAATATGTATTTTAATGAAAAGCTTTTAAATAAAATTATAATGAGTCTTTTTTTCTTCTGCTTATATTATCACTTTCTTAAAATGAGCTGATTCAAAAGACTTATAAAGAGTTCCTCAAAACCAGTACAGGAAACTGCAAGAAAATGCTTTCCCAAAAATGGCTTTTAAGACATGAACACGAACTGCCTAATGAATCTTCTAGTTAGGCTTGTGAAAAGGACTTGCACTTTTTAGAGGTCTTTCCCTCTTTTTAAAAATTCCCAGAGTTTCCACAGTGGCTCGGTGGAAACAAATCTGACTAGCATCCACGAGGGTGCAGGTTCAATCCCTGGCCTCGCTCAGTGGTTTAAGGATCGATCCAGCGTTTGCCATGAGCTGTGGTGCAGGTCGCAGACACAGACGACTCGGATCTGGCATTGCTGTGGCTGTGGCATAGGCTGGCAGCTACAGCTCTGATTCGACCCTTAGCCTAGGAACCTTCTTATGCCTTGGGTGCGGCCCTAAAAAGACCAAAAATAAATAAACAGACAAACAAATAAATAAATAAAAATTCCCATAGGTGAAACCTGCTGAAACTTTTTTTTTTAAAGGCTGGGGCAGGGGTGGTGGGAGGAGGGCAGTGATTTGCATCACTGAGGGATTTCTACAACATTTGAAGGGTTTTTATTAGGCAGGGTCCTCTCTTGAGTTTTTGACAAGTAAAACAAAACCAAAAAAATAACCAACTGTTAAATGTTCACTTTACTTAAAAAAAAAAAAGGCAAATCCTTTGCAACTGTTTCAACATTTTAATTTACTTTCATTTCAGTATTAGCCACTTAAAAGCAAGCATTCACAGAGTTCGGAAATCTTTTCAGTTCTTTGGAGAGGAACATTTAATTAACCTTGATATTAGATGTTATTTTTAAGCCAACAACAAAAGCAAAATCTAGAAAAAGTATTATGACCTCTCTGGAACAAGTAAGAATGTATTTTAAAATGCTCCCTTTATCACAAGCAGGTTTGGATGCAATGCCACCTGGTGGCACAGAAAAAACTCTTAAGGCTCAGGATTTTTAGAAACTGAGCCGTTCAATGAATCACCATCCCTTCTGACCATCCTGCCTTCCTCCTAAACAAGTTATTCATCACGTAGTTTAACAATAACAGATAATTTTTATTTTAAAACCTAAAAACTTGTAAGCAATTGACTGCCTGTGACAATTTCCTCGGTGTTTAAATATCATAAAGGAAGCAAAAAAATTTTTTCGAAAACTTGAATTGAACCAAAGCTTTAATTCTTAAAAGATGAAATGCTCAAGAATTGGGGGTGTAGGGATGGAATAACCGAACGGCTTTGTAAAATTACACTGTATAATTAATTCCATGGTAAGAATGTTTTTATGGTGTGTTTTGGTGACCTTTTATTACCATCAAGTTCACAATGCTGGTGGGCTGCCTTTTAATCCCTCCGCAGACAAAGGCCCTAAATAAACACAGATCCCTTCCTGGGAAAAAGTCCACTCTGGTTAAATGGTAAGGAAATGAGTAAATCATTAGTAATCTTTAAAGCCAAAGCTATAAACTCAAGTTACCTTAAGTTGAAATGAAAGTGTCCTGCAAGAGTTTCAAAGTTCTGTCACAGATAGAAATCTCCAGCTCTTGACTCCAGACTAGGCGCCAGCTGATAAACAAACAATTTAAGTCAAGAGCTGGAGAATTCCCAGCTTTTTCATTTAATGGCTTTGGCCCAGAGTATTTATTGCCTCCAGTTTTATTCTCACTTAGCTCTAAGAGGAAATTTAAACTCATCATTATCTTAAAGCCCCATATGGGTAGCACTCAGCTCACCTGACAGAGCTCCCCTTACTCAGTACCAGTTTGAGTCTCTACTAGAAGTGACGTAATAATGTAAACTAATTAACTAGTTTTAGGTTGACTTTTTAACAGGCTAAATAAATTTTGTTCAATATAATTTATATTCCCACTTGGGATAGTAACAATTCCAAAAAATTTAATGTTGCAGTTTTAATCCAAACTCCGGTTAAAATGGAAGACAGTGTAACTGCTCTTATTCCCCTACACGCACCCACCCTGCTTTCCTCCACCCTCACTGTCACCCTCGTCCACTAGCCCTTGAATATTATATACGGCAACTCGCCTGCATCAACTGTAGACTATTCCTAGTAACTTTAAAATACCCAGTGTTGCTCGGTCTATTTCCCAATGGAGCAGTGAGCAAGATTTAAGGCGTAAATGCCCAATCATGAAAAGCTGTTGATTTTATATGAGTACTAATAAGAATAGAAAAGTACAGCCCAATTAAAGCCCATAAGATACCATCAAATATTTCAAAATGCTGTGTTTATAAGTCTGCTACTAAAGATTAGAGACCTCAAAGTCAGAACTATACTGTTGCTCCTATTCCTTTCCCAAATTATCGCTTACTTTCAGAGAAAAACATCTCTGCTCAGGATTTTATGTCAAAATAATTCTTTCAATTATAACTGATTTGCAGATATTTGACAATCACAATAAATCAACTACCCTTCTTCCTCTAGCTGCTTATCTAATGAAAAAGTGCTGCAAGACAATTTTTATAGCCTAAGATAAAGGGTTAATGAAGTATTAATGCAAAGAAAAATTCTTTCTCTCCCACTGCTTAATTTTCAGAAAGTTTTATAAACCTATCTTGGCTGGAAAAGCCAATTAACTATTTCAGTGTCTGCCAAGACTACTTTTCTACTCTTTAATATATGCACTTAGTACACTAAAAATGCTGGTCACTTGAGAACAAGTATTACCCTTACACATAAGAATTAGTGGAAATGAAATATAATTAATGATAAAATTATTTGTATGCCTGGCCTCATACTATGTTTCACTTAAAAAAAAAAAACTCACTAAGAGCAATGCTGTCTTAGAGACTGCAATGGATAAACCTTCTGATGACAACTAATAGTCAACAGCTCAATAAAAAAAAAAATGTCACGTACAAATCTTAAAATTCTTAATATTAATAAAGAGTCCGTATCTCTGACAACGCTGGACGTAATCTGAGCTAAACACAAAATAACAACAAAACCCCTCTACCTTCAGGTCGAGTTAAATTACTTAAGGCTAAAAAAGATGGTAAGTCAGTTATCATATTTTCACGGCCATGTTGGGAGGATGGCTACTATGAAATGTGCATGTAAATTTAAATTTTTCACAAATGGCAACTATATACAGAGAAGGACTCAAACTCAATATACTTTTCATCTGCTAACATTATCAAACTTTAAGAAAGTCAAATACCTAGAAAACTGCAAATTTCTGATAACAGTTTGGGATGACAAGGCCACTGTCAAATTCTTAATTTCACTGCCTCCTCCCACTTCACCCCCAAGAGCTATCCAGGGATAACAAGCAAAACGAAACAAAGACATGGAATACACAAGGCATTCCCCGGTATACATAAGGTATACCACAACTGACTTCCCACCACTGAGGAATCAACAGATGTTAATGAAAAATAAATTATATATAATTAATAGCTTCAGGAGATTTATTTACTAAATCTACTTCACCTTTATATAAACACTGCTAGACAGTCCTGAAATATGTGACCAGGCTCGTTGTGTCTGGTCTGACTTACATCCTGAACGGCAATTAAAGGACATTAAAAATACCCTGGGATTACTCCAGGCAGGACCCCTGCCTTATCCATGCACTTTCCAACATAACCCTTGAGGAGAACACCATGTCCCTCCACCACGGGGCAGAATCTGGCAAGAGCAACTCTGGTTACTTGACTGGCAATTGCAGTGCAGTTAAAAATCCGGCCTGCAGATTTGCAGATGAGGGATCTGCAGACTACAAGAGAGTAAATTCTTAGAAATAAACTAGACTCTTGTTAGCAACAATAATTATTACTAACAATAACTGATAGCAATAATACAAACGCCGAGTGAAGTGCTCACCCTGCCTTCTGTAACCCACTCTACTATTTTCTTAGGAGACAAATTTTTAAAGCTGCCTCAACTATGTCATCCTGGGCAGTGAGTCAACCATCTTCTCTAAACATGTTAAGGACTCATTAACACCTTATAGAGGGACTCTTGTCCATGACCACTGTTGTAAGGGAGTCTCAGGCAGGCTGAAGAATGTAAAAAGAGGTTTTTATAGGCACCTCTTCTTTGGGACTAATTTCAAAGAAATCCCTGGAATTTATTTACCAAACATTTCTGAACCACTTTGTGAAACTAGAGAAAATCCCAGGCGAAAGATATTCTCCAGAGACAAAAGGAAACTTAATGGAAGCAGGGTGATAAGTAAAATTATGGGTAAACATAAATGGATAACATAATTAACCCATTTCTGGTGTATCGGTACTGATGAATTTTATGTTATTTCTAAGGAAATGGATTTGTCTCTCAAATTCAGTTAAAGAAAAGTTTAATTATTTGAGTCACTAAAGTTTTAAATACCATCAAATCAGACAAGGAGAGGCTCGCTTAATTTTATGTTTTTCAAGATAGAAAAATCCAAGTGTCTGATACAGAGGTCAATGCCACAAGGTCCTTTTAAATTTTATAATAAATAACAGAAGTTGATCATCTTAAAAGAACATTTAGTAGTACAATTCTTTAAATGGAAGAACCCACGAAAGTGAATTTATCTTAATCATGTTAAACCAACTTATTTCAAAACATTAAAAAAAATAAAATCTTACTGAGGTTAAGACTAAAATGTAATACTACCACATAATCAAAGACCTAGTTTGATAGCCCTTCCCCCTCCACATATTATAAACCACAGAAAATTCAGTTATATGAAATTTGGTAAAAAGAATTTGCTTTTGGACTGAAATAGCAATGTTTCAGCCCAAAGCCAAGTAAAATTGCCAAGTTATAAAACTCTCTAAGAAAACGTTTCAATTGGAAATGCCAACAGACCCTTAACTAAAATGGTGTTAGGTGCCAAAATATAAATAACTTTTGTTTTTGTGCTCCCTTTTCCATAAATTAGATATAGATCGAGTGGAAAACCGGTAGGTATACAGCTCAGTCAGCATAAAGGCCAAGACTGCACACCTGATTTTAAAAACAATGATGGAGTCTGTATGAGACTTTCATTGAAGAATTTAGCAAGCAAGCCTAGCGCTCTAAGAGAAACTCAATAGGTTTTGTACTTACTATTCCATATTCTAAAAATATCTCAAACAAATTACTAAAATTTAACCCAGCCAAGTAGAGTATAAAATCTGGCTTCCTGGTAGCGAACTGTTACACAAACATACACACAAGTTCAATTATTTAATTTTGACTTTAATCCCTAACTGAAGCAATACAGTTTAGCAAATCAATGAGGCTTGCCAGCACAGAAAGCCTTGGGCCAACTACAAGTGCCACTTTAGAGTCACTTCAACTCAAGGTTTCCATGCAGACCTACAGACATACTAGGCAATCAGTGAGCTTGTTCTTCAATTATTCAAGCACAGTTAAGTGCTATAATTATGCCCTTGGAGCAGACTGAACAGTATTTAGTCATCAGTCACAATTTAATTTGCTTTATGTCTAGCATTCATTATATAAGAGAGCTTATCAACTGTGGTAGCAGACCCACCTCATATAGAAAACAAAAATGCACGTGTCCAAAATGGTGTGATTAAATAAGACAGATAAACAGATTAGGGTATCATACTTACTTACTTTTATTTATTTATTTATTTAGTCTTTTGTTTTTTTAGGGTTATTCCCACAGCATATGGAGGTTCCCAAGCTAGGAGTTGCATCAGAGCTGCAGCTGCTGGCCGTCGCCAGAGTCACAGCAACTTGGCATCCAAGCCGCGTCTACAACCTACAACACAGCTCACAGCAATGCCGGATCCTTAATCCAATGAGCAAGGCCAGCGATCGAACCCGCATCCTCATGGATACTAGTCGGGTTTGTTACCATTGAGCCACGACAGGAACTCCAGGGTATTATACTTAGAAGGCCAGTGTCATGGGCTAATAGACATACAGATCAGTTAGGTTTACTTTGATAACCAAACTGTTAAACAGAAGCACAGTATTAGACATATAAGGAGTCAATGTATAGATGATTCAATTAAACTAACTGAGTAAAACTACCTGCTAAGTCCTGGTGACACAAAGATAAATGTTCTACACACATACCAAGCTTGTTCACACCTCATATCCCTTGCAGAGAACCTCCCTCCAGTGAGAACACTCTTCCCCTGCACCTGTGCACTCAGATCTCTGCCTAAAGGACACTTCCCCAAGAGAAGGCATCCTGTCCACACTATGCAAAAGCGTCCTCCCCTTAGTCTCTGTCTCCTTAACTGTTTACTCTGCATTTTCATAGTACTTATCATTGAAGTTATTCCTGTTTATACTCATTTATTCTCTCTATCCCTACCAAATCAGAAGCTCCATGGGCCAAAAGATGTTGAGGATCTTTAAAGCTCTAACACCAGTACCTAGAACATGCCTAGTACATAAGAAGTACTCAGTAAGCGTTTACTGCATGAAATGAAGAATGACACATGTCCCTTGCAAATCCAGGTGCTGTCAGTATAACAGAGATCAGAGTATATAATCAAAAACAGTATGTAATCTTCGGCATATAAGACACTTCATTAAAGAAAAAAATGAAGATCTTCAGTATTAGAATTAAGTTCTAGGCTCTCCCTAATATCCAGGTGAACTTCTTTTAATCTATTAACCAAAGTACAACAAAAAATGAAACTAAAGGTGGTAAGAGAATTATATGAATTAACTAATTTCCTTTCTTCCTTGCTTAAAGGATATTTACCAAAGAACTGTCAAATCTAATTCCAAATTCCACTGGTTCCCCTCAGATGTAACTGGGAATCATTCACAAGGTTTCTGGTAGATCTTTAATGTAAATTTGCCATTTCCAGAACTAAAAATCCTTCTCTTGCCCCAGAATCAGCTGTATAAAACAAATCTGGTTTTACAGTCTCTCTGTAAATACCCTTAAATTGAATATAAGATAAAAATCAAACTAAGTACTAATAGTTGCCCCAGAAAAGACAAAGACAGTGTTTCTCTACACTGTGACACGTCACTGCGGTCAAACCGTTAATGGAGAGATCCCTTTCTGGTTAGGTACTGGGAATACGGGACTACTGCTGTACTGCATTATTTTGCATATTGTAACTATTCACAAATCATTTTATTAGTGTATTTTCCTAAATTCTAGATTTCTAATGTAAGAACTTAATTACTCTTTAAGTTGTTCTGAATATTATTCTACTTCTTTTAGCCTAATCCCACCACTTTGATCATAATCACACCTCCCAATGGCATCTTCTAATACAATAAAGCATTTTGAACACGGTAAAATACTATTTGACTGATGTTAAAATGTAGAGGCAGTTACCCAGTTTAACTTCAGAGAGAGGTCAATAATCTGGAGATAAACAGCCTGGTGAATAGCATGGGAGTGAGAAATAACTGCAGGAAGGCTCGAAATATTTAACATTAATCTTAATTTAAAATGTATAAGATTGTTAATTCAATCAACCATACTTTAATAAATACCCCGCTGGAGATATACACTGGAGATAAAAAGTTTAGGAGTTCCCGTCGTGGCTCAGTGGAAACAAATCTGACTAGCATCCATGAGGACGCAGATTCAAGCCCTGGCCTCGCTCAGTGGGTTAAGGATCCAGCGTTGCGGTGAGCTGTGATATAGGCCACAGATGCAGCTCGGATCCCATGCTGCTATGACTGTGACGTAGGCCGGCAGCTACAGCTCCGATTCAACCCCTAGCCTGGGAACCTCCATATGCCGCAGATACGGCCATAAAAGACCAAAAAAAAAAAAAAGTTAAAAAAAGACATGGTATCGGCCCTCTTCAGAGTGTGGTAGTGGAAGAAACAGGCATAAACATAAGCACAACACAACAGTCCCTGCAATTGCACAGACACTATCCTACCCTACAGAAACACAGAAGGACATGGAAAAGAGTCTCATTATTATATATAAAACAGTCCTCTCACCCTTCTGCTTTTCAGGCATAATCTTGTTTAATTCCAAGTCCTTATACCTCAGAACAGATCCTGTCCAGTGAAACTCAAACATGTTAGAGATTCATCACAATATCACTTTATTTCCTCTTTTTCTGAAGATCAAATTAAACAGCACTAGCCAGGTGAACCCCCAAATCCTCAGTTCTATCCCAACCCACCTATAGAACAAAAGACTCCTGATAACCGGTTAATAAACATTCCAGGATGGAGTCAACACAATAGGGCTATCTAATCTCCCAGGAGTTCTCTGGATTCCGGAATAACGGCTTCTCAACCATTTCTTCTCAAGTGATTGGGGAACAGAAGTGCTAGGCCTCTTCCAGGTTAGAAGGCAGCCTCTGAGAGTCAGAAAAGAAGGTGATTCTTCCCCTCACTCCCCAAAGGCTATCTACCTGTCAGCTCGACAGAAGACGAGGACCAGCCACTGGGGTAGATAAAACTGTTAGAAATGGCATTCATAGTAGGCAGGTGCTATAAAAAAGAGAGAAGGTCACCACAGGATAAGGCTTAAATAAGAAGGTCTGGCAGAGTGTGGGAAGAACCTCAGAAAGCTGGGAGAGTAAGATTCTAGTTCTAGATCTGCTATCGAGTTGGGGAATCACGGCCAAATGACCTAACCTCTCTGGACCTCAGTTTACCATCTACGAAATAAAAGTCAAATTAAATGACTGCTAAGGTTCCTTCTAACAATAATACTCCATTCTAAGAGTACAAAACAGGAGTTCCCATCATGGCTCAGTGGTTAATGAACCCGACTAGCATCCATGAGGACGCGGGTTAGATCCCTGGCCTAGCTCAGTGGGTTAAGGATCCAGTGTTGCCGTGAGCTATGGCGTAGGTCGCAGATGCAGCCCAAATCCAGTGTTGCTGTGGCTGTGGCGTAGGCCTGGGAACCTCCATTTGCTGCAGGTATGACCATAAAAAGACAAAAAATAAAAAAAAAAGTACAAAACACACTTGAGAGCTTGGAATTCTCTGGTGGCTCAGAGGGATTAAGGATACAGTGTTGTTACTGCTGTGGCTCTGGTTGCTGCCATGGCATAGGTTCTATCCCTGGCCTAGGAACTTACAAACAGACAAACAACTAGATATACTATTTAACCCTAGCAGTCCACGAAAATACCACAACAACAATGAGTTTTACCAACTTACTTTTCCAGATCTTGCTTAACAGGTATATCGCCATATCAGTTCACCAGAGTAGTTTCTTAGGCAATATTTAGTCAATCTCTTTTGTAATCAGAAACAGAGAAACAGGGACCTGTTCCCAGCAAACCTAACTCTTCTCTAGACTATCTTAATAATAAAACTCCACGTTAGCAACTTGGCTTAGACATTAAAGTTGGCCTTTACATAAACTGCATCACAATAATTCTCCTTCAGAAAGGGTTTTGTAACACTAAATAAGTACAGGCCGCAGACTCAATGCTACAATAAGTAACAAAAACTTCCTTTTTTTTTTTTTTTTTGTCATTTTTAGGGCCGCACCCAAGGCACCTGGGCCGTTCCCAGGCTAGGGGTCTGACAGGAGCTGTAGCTGCCGGCCTACGCCACAGCCACAGCAACGCAGGATCCGAGCCGCGTCTGCAACCTACACCACAGCTCACGGCAATGCTGGATCCTTAACCCACTAAGTGAGGCCAGGGATCGAACCCGCAACCTCATGGTTCCTAGTTGGATTCGTTTCTGCTGTGCCACGATGGGAACTCCGTAACAAACACTTCTATCTAAGTATAGGAACAGCAACTACACGGGCTCCATCAGTTACCTACTGCTACGTAACATTCATCCCAAAACTTAGTGGCTTTATTTGCTCACAAGTCTGCGGGTGAGCAATTTAGACCATCCTAGATGGACGGTTCATTTCCTGGTCAGGCCTGAGGTCAGTAATGCAGCTGCAGTCATCTGGGAACTGGACTCGGACTAGATGGTCAAGATGGCCTCACACACGCTGGGTTAGTGCATGTCTCCAGCAGGCTAGGCCAGGCTTCTCTGTGTGCAGTGGAAGAGTTCCCAGCAGCAAGAGAAAGCAACTCTGACTCAATACACCAAGCATTTCTGAAGTCTATCCTTGAGTAGCGTTTGCTAATGTACAGTCAGACAGCTAAGCCCAGAGTCACTAGAAGGAGTAGATACACAGTGTGGAATTGGAGATGTGAGCCAAAAAGGGCCATTACTGTAATAGGTCACCACACCTGCCGTTACCTGTTTTTAGCCGAATAATGAGAAAGAGTTTACAATTTAAAGGACATCTTCCATTTAGCAATCTTTATTTTCCTCTTATAATAAACTGGAACTTTACAGAAAATAGTTATTTCCGAATGCAGTGGAATATAAAACCAGTCTAGCTTTAGTCTTGAGCAAATAACTGGCTTACTCAGCCTAGCCTTTCTAGGCTTCAACTTGAAACTAATCTTCAACTAATAGTCTGCAACTCTGACACTGACCAACATGTGATCTTGAGATAATTACCTAATATCTCTGAGAGTTGCGTCCACCCTTGGTAAAGTGGGAATATCACCACTCGTCCTGTCTATCTCACATGGTCGCTTTTCCAGCTAAACTCAGCCTAAGTTTGTTGTTTTTTGGCCACACCCTCAGCATATGGAAGTTCCTGGGCCACGGACTGAATCCGAGCCACAGCTGTGATCTATGCTGCAGCTGCAGCGATGTGGGATCTAGGGATCAAAGCCACACCTCCGCAGCAACCAAGCCACTGTAGTCAGATTCTTAACCCACTGCACCACAGCAGGAACTCCTCAACTCAAGGTTTTAAATATTTACTAAAGACCAGCTATGTTCCAGGTATTCTGTTGTGAAACCGGAGACTTAGAAGACATACTTCCACAACATATAAGAATATAATTTCTGAAAACTAGAAATAATCAAGTGTATACAAAGCATGATATATTTCTACAGAATACCAAAGAGAAGTTAAAATTAATGAACTACATGTAACAACCATGTAATGGTAATACATTTTATGCACTGAACGTGGGCCTCAGTCAAGGGAGTAAGTAGATGCTGACACCCAATCCATACTGGGCTTGGAAAACCACAAACATGGAGCAGGGCTACCTCTGTCTAGAGAAAGGAATATCTTTTTCTTTTTACAAACGTAACTTCTGCTCACCTGAGTGGCTTTAAGTACAGAGGAAGTGCCTCTTGCTAATTCTCACTAAGGCACTGAGTAGCCCAGTGGTTCTACTAGCAACACCATGGATAAAACTCAGGAACACAGGGTGAGATGAAAAGGTCACAGAATACATTGTTACTCCACTTCTATGATGTTCCAAATCACAGAAAATAAACTACAGGTTAGAGATAAAAACATAAGAGTTAAACTATAAAGAAAAGCATGAGTCATAAAATTCAGGATACAAGTTCTCTGTAATTAGGGAGAAAAGAAATCTGAGTGAGAGAAACACAAAAAAACTTCAAAGATAATAACAGCAAGGCCCTATTCTTACACTGGGAAGGGAGACTCGATGTATACTTACACTTTGTACCTTTATAATTTTATAAACGTTTTGTATATATATTTAATATTTAATAAAAACAATTAAAAAAAACTTACTCCAGGGCAAAGAGAATTGATGTCTATAAATATAATGTAATATGGGATGGACCTAGAGATTATCATACTAAGTGAAGTAGTGTCAGAAAGACAAATACCATATGATATCACTTACATATGGAAACTAAAATATGACACAAATGAATCTATCTACAGAAACAGACTCACAAATACAGAGATATAGAGAATAGACTTGTTAAGGGGGAAGGAGGTTGAAGATGGAAGAATTGGGAGTTTCAGATTAGCAGATGCAAACTATTATATATATGATGGATAAACGGCAAGGCCCTACTGGAGTTCTCTTGTGGTGCAGTGAGTAAGGGTCCAGCATTGTCACTGCAGCAGCCTGGGCTGCTAGTGTGGAGTGGGTTTGAACCCTGGCCCAGGAACTTCCACATGCCATAGGTGTGGCCAAACAGGAAACCAAGATCTTACTGTATAATACAAAGGAACTACATTCAATATCCTGTGATAAATCACAACAAAAAAGAATATGAAAAAACACAGAAACGTATAACTGTACAACAGAAATTAACACATTGTAAATAAATTATACTTCAATAAAATTAAATAATAAATACATAATGTAATGTGGACCTTGATAAAGGCATGTACAGTGTGACAGCTTCAAAAGGAAGCACCCTTTGATTTTTTTTTAAAGTGACAAGGAATTTAAATAAAACTGTCTTTCTTGTATTAAGGATGATGTACAGAAAAGCTGCTATAGACTAGGTCTAATAAATATCAAAATGAAACCTGAGGAAAATCTTCAATCTATTAATCCATGGGCTGGTAAAATGATATAGTAATGATTCTTTTCATTTCATCCCCTAGAATAATTTCAGAAAACAGAGGAAAAGGCTGAAAAATTATTTCCTCAAAAATCTATACAGCTTCAAATTCATCTGGGCTAAAAAAAAATCTCTTTAAAATGCTTACCATAGAATAGGAAGTATAGTATGTTTCCATTTACATTTTTAGAATACTACTGTGTTTATATGTAATATCTCTATATAAATACGTAACAACGCATTTTTAAGTCTAAGATAAGGAAAAAATGAGGGGTGGAAAAGGGGATAAAAATGGGGAAATTTTTAAAAGATTTTATACAAATTACCTCAAACAACCCCCCCGTTTTTAAAATTTTATGGCTGCACCTGCAGCATATGGAAGTTCCTGGACCAGGGACTGAATCCAAGCCACAGCTGTGGCAATGCCAGATCCCTTAACCTACTGTCTTGGGCCAGCAACTGAACCAGCACCACCACAGAGACAAGTCAGATCGCTAACCAACCGCACCAGAGCGGCAACTCCAATAATCCATGTTTTAGATTGACAAATACAAAATTAGAGCTGCATCTTGGGTGTCCCTAGACATGTCCTTAGCCATGCTTTTCCTAGGTCCCTTTTCCTTAACTCTATTTTGTTAAAATATAATGGTTTTTAAACCCACCTGTTTAACTTACAAAAAGCTTATTTTAACTGAGAAAATGAAGCCATTTTTAATCCATCACATTAAAAGTATAAAGATAATAACTATGAGAAGACAAATATAAACTTCTACCACATACTGGTCAATCTTATAATGATCATGTGTCAACCAATAAACTATCATAAACCATCTATACACAAAGTTCTTAATCTATAATATAGTTCAGATTCAGGTGTATTCACTTTTATAAATTAGCTTTTTTGCACCCTAAAACTACAAATCTGGGTTTTAAAATATCTTGATAGGAACAAAAATTTATTACAAAAAGACTATATGTACTTCAAAAGTTAAAAGAATATTTAAAAATCAAACTGGTCTAACACAACACTAAGTCAACTATACTTCAATAAAAAAATTAAAATTAAAAAAACCAAATTGGTACTCTTCATTATCAAATAATTTCAGGCTATATTTCTGACGCAAAAAAAGATCAGACAAAAGCAAGATTGTATGTACCGTATCAATTTTCAAATTAAATTATAAGACCATTCAAAGAATAAAGAATTGTTCACTCTATTAAATCTAGTCTATAAAAAAAAAAACCATACCAACACCAAGCCTAAAAGTGCTTATTAGTATTTTATGATCAAAGTGTCCATATGACATTATAAATCTTTACACCCAAAATCCTTAACCAATTCAGTATAACAATTATAGGGCTAACAATTATTTATGCCTCCATCCATACTCAAAAATGGTTTGGCATACAAGATATATTTATAAGACCACTAAGTTATTTATGAAAAAAAATAGAAACTAATTTAAATTATTATATTTTGTTGTTAATTCCAATGCCTACATTCAAGTTTAATATAATAGGAATAAAATTGCTACTTCACTGTCTACTGCTATATTGCTATAATTACATATGTATGTATATGTTAATGTATATAAATACATACGTATGCACATATATATTTGATTATACAGTAATTTTGGAAAATTTAAAAATAATGGAAAATCATAACACTCATAACCATGCCATTTCAAAATACTCAGACACCTGCTATTAACATTTGATAATATTAAGGTTTCAGAATTTTATTAGTGGGTCTCCTTGTCCTCTGATTAAGACGATGATACGATTTTTTTTTTGTCTTTTTACCTTTTATCTAGAGCCGCAACACCGGCGTATGGAGGTTCCCAGGCTAGGGGTCTAATCGGAGCTGTAGCTGCCGGCCTTCACCACAGCCACAGCAACACAGGATCCGAGCCGCATCTGCAACCTACACCACAGCTCATGGCAACGCCGGATCCTTAACCCACTGAGCAAGGCCAGGGATCGAACCCGCAACCTCATGGTTCTTAGTTGGATTCGTTAACCACTAAGCCACAAAGGGAACTCCGATGATACGATTTTTAAGTGTGTTAATGTGTAGAATTTCTTTATAGATCTTCTAATATTAAGCCATCTGTGAATACATGAGATAAGCCAAACTTGGTTGTAGTGTCTGATCTCTTCCATACAGGATTGTATTTAGTGTGCTAGTATATTAAAGTTTTTAATTTCTATATTCATGACAGATATAGATGTACAGTTTTTCTCTCTGATAAAGTTTCTAATTACCAGAGTTACATAGGTCTTGCAGAGTGAGTTGGGAACAATGTCCTCTTTTTCTACCGTCTGGAAAATTTCATATAAAATTGACATGATCTGCTCCTTGAAATTTTAGTAATATATATCTGTAAAATCATCCAAGCTTAATATTTCCCTTATGAAATTATTATTTCTTTTTAGCCACTTCTTCAATGTTTTAAATACTTATAAGATTATTCAAGCTAATTATTTCCCTTTTTTTGTAAACATGACCAATTTTTTTTCAGGTGAATTATTTCTTGAATCTGTTCTGAAAAGGTAAAATTTTCTAGGAATTGATCTATCCCTACTCACAGCAATCTGGAAAAAAAATTCACAGCTCTTCAAAGTTGTAACATCCTTTTATCTCAATTTAGAACAAGCATTTATTTTGAGAGTACCAAATAACGTAAGTCAGTTTTGCTTTAATGAGGAAACTGAGAATCTGTAATAGCTCTAAAAGTAACTAGACATATCTTGGGTACCACAAAACTGTTACTCTTGACAAACAGAAATGGTGTACATATATTTTAGCTATCACTTACCACCAGAAACAGGGGCATCCATGAAAACTGCTCCCATTTTCTCAACTTCTTTGGCCAATTCTTTTGAAACCATAGGATCAATAGTACTGGAATCGATTAACAGTGAGCCTTTCTTCACTTTTCTAAGGAAACAAACAGAAATATAGCTTTTAAAAAAACTGTAGTGTTATAGCTTTAAAACAGTTTACAATTCTGAATAAGTGTTCATGCAACTACCTATAGATTCTCCCAAAACCTGCCAGATATCAAGGAGGTCTTTGGTTTAATATTAAAACATTATTAGAACTGGTTCAAAGTCTCAGATTCATTTTCAGATTAATTATAGTTCAAAGTAAACTCAAACTTTTTCAAACAAACCAAAATAATCTAATAAACTACATAGTATAAATTCTGGTTTCAGGTGAAATACAAAACTAACCATAAAAATATAGGTAAGCTAAGAGGTAAGCAATTTAAAACACCTATTAACTTTAAAAGGGCCATTTGGTAAGATTCAAATTTTTTGTTTAGGAGTTCCCGTCGTGGCGCAGTGGTTAAAGAATCTGACTAAGAACCATGAGGTTGCGGGTTCGATCCCTGCCCTTGCTCAGTGGGTTAACGATCCAGCGTTGCCGTGAGCTGTGGTGTAGGTTGCAGATGCGGCTCGGATCCTGCGTTGCTGTGGCTGCGGTGTAGGCCAGTGGCCACAGCTCCGATTAGACCCCTAGCCTGGGAACCTCCACATGCCGCGGGTGCGGCCATAAAATGACAAAAGGCAAAAAATAAATAAATAAATAAATAAATTTTTTGTTTGTAAAGTAGCTGGGTCTCTTTAAAAAGTAATTTACTTGTCTTTAATAAGCCATGTAGCAAATTTCACATATCTACTTCATTTTCCTAGGCAGAATAAACATAAGCAACTAAAATTTAGCCATCTGCTTTAGGATGGCATATTCTTTAGTAACTAACTTTTTAAAGACAAAATAAAGCATCAAACAAGCAGAAAGGAAAATACGGGAATGTACATAGAAATATCAGAGCCTTTTTGTTCTTTATGATAAATGTGTATACATACATTGGTAAAAGGAAGAAATAGTCTTTCCATATATCATATTTTACATCAATATTTAAATGGCAATCTTGAAGTCAAACAGTTGTGTTTGTACTGTAAGTGCAGACTATATACCTATACAGTTCCTCATAGTCTATATTCTATGCCTACCCTCACTGGCTTGGAAACTCTGACCTAAGTTATAATTTATTAAAAGGGCTATAGCTAACCTTTAATTCAAACTTCCCAAAGTTCCTACTACAGATAAACTAACCCAGAGGGCATTTAATCATAATCATGATTGGAAAATAAGAACTGAATAAATATAAATATTGAAGGAGAAATAGTAAATTACGGCTAAAAACTATAAAAAAAATTTTTTTTCTACAGAAAAAAAAAACAAAAAACCAGCACACAAAATACTTTAAATAACAATTTTAGGAGTTCCTGTCATGGCTCAGCAGAAACGAATCTGACTAGGAACCATGAGGTTGTGGGTTCGATCCCTGGCCTTGCTCAGTGGGTTAAGGATCCAGCGTTTGCCATGAGCTTCGGTGTAGACTGCAGACGCGGCTCGGATCCTGCATTGCTGTGGCTGTGGTGAAGGCCGGCAGCTGTAGCTCTGATTAGATTCCTAGCCTGGGAACCTCCACATGCCGCGAGCGCGGCCCTAAAAGGCAAAAAAAAAAAAATTTTTTTTTAGACAAGTTAGCAGATATGGTCCAAATGCAGTGACTGGGTATATTCCACAAAAAAGAAATTGCATACTCTATTACAGATCACTTCAGTATATGGAGTTTCACTTTATGTAACCTAAAAAATAAAAATTAAGTTTACCAGTTATCTGTGGAAATATTAGTATCTGTGATATTAGTATTTTTAAGATCTTTAAGCAAAAGGGAAATTGTCTCAAAAATTATATATCCACAGGGTATGGGAAAAGTCCCGGCCCATTAGAAAATAAAGAACCACCCATGAGAGGCAAATCATAGTTTAATGTAAAGCCAAACTCCTTCAAAGCACTCCCTAGACAAAACTGCCCCCGTGGCTGTTCACCATATTCCTTAGTAAAGGATATTTAAAAATGCAGGATTTTGTCTCCACAAAGTTTTTACTAACTTTTCCTTGAGAGGTGAAGCAGGGCCATAATTAGATCAGGCTAGGTAATAAGACAGCTGGGTCGGCAGGACCACACACACTGTGGCCCTGAGGGCTTCATCCAAAATGAGTGTCTTTCAATATTCCCTGAAATCTAAACATTTATCTTATCAGTTTGCTGCCTAATATTCAAGCGACTTTTGCTTCTAAGTTTGTTAGTTTTTCAAAGCAATTCAATTTCTAAAAACCTCAAATTTCATGTATTACAGCTTCCTGAAATTAAACCCTTTCTTTTAGCCCTTTATGTGTCCACAAAACCTACCAGTTTGTTCTGGCTCTTCGCTAAAATTCAGCAACAAAACAAGTTAGGGACAGGAATCAGTAAGACCAGGAAACTAAATTGGGAATTCAGCCACTGTCATCCCAACATAACCACAAGGGTTTGGCAATACGTAGCAATTAACCAAAAGGTTCTCAAAGCCTTGGAAGCTAGGCACTGGGTAGGAAACTCTGACCTAAATTACATATTATTTAAAGAGCTACTGCTAATCTTTAATTCCAACTTCTTAAAGTTCTTACTGCAGATATACTAACCCAGAGGACATACAATAACTTTTTATTACATAATAAATTTTAAATAATGGTGTTCTTTCCAACGCTTGGTTTTATTTTTCATAGAAACCTTTCCGTGAATTTCCATAAACCATAAGAAAATTATGCTTGTAACATCTGTACAGTCTAAAATGCAAGCTTTAAAAGTTCTCTTAAACATGTTACCAATGAAAGTGTAAGTTTAATGTAAGAGTTAAAGGAAAGAAACAGAAGCAAAAAAAATTTATTCTCGAAAGTCAGATACTTGACCCCAGTCAAAAAATAACCCCTTTACAATGAGAGAGAAAAACCACACCATTCACATTTAAGACATACAAAAACAGTACAAGAAGGTCTAACATAATTGTAATTTCTTAAAAGTTCTAACAAATGTGAAATTCATAAGCTGACATGACAAGAAAATGAGAAATACATACTTTAGAATTCCATTTGTTCCAGAATAAGCTTCTATTGCATTGATACTGGTGGGTAACATCGTAATAATTCTGTCAGCTTTTTCAGCCACATCTGCTGGGGAAGACACCACCTTTAAAAAAAAAAATTGCAAAGGCACATTATTTAAATTAACATGTAAGAGGCCTCTAGAACACAAGTAGGATCCACTTTTTACACATGCCCATAATAGTGACGAAGAAAAAAAGCTAACTCTCATTTTCAAATGACAAAAAAAAAACCCAACTTACTGCCTAAAATAGAGAGCCCATCCCTTATACACATACAGATGCAGTTTCTGTGGAATCAAATCCATTGTTTACTTTAAAAAGTGTGAAGTGAGTTGAGGGGGGAAAGGGCAAAACCCAACAGTCCTGGGAACGGCCACACTTACAGATTCCTGCAACTTGGATTCTTAAACAACATACTTTTCGGTAGATGCTCTAAGAAAAACATTCTAGTACAACAGAGCTGGTGGCCAAACTACCGGATTCACCATTATTCCAAGGGCAGCAAAATCCCCTAGTAAATTTCCAAGTCCCCACTACCATTATCCTCCAGCCTCTATTTTCAAAAGAATTAAAAAAAAAAACCTTTTTCAGACAAAAAAAAAGGTTGGACAAGGTCATGCACATGTACTGCACTGACTGTAATACCATGAAGCCAGAGAGTATGAGCTGCCAGGACTCCTGGGGAAATAATATGTGCAAGAAAGATACTCGAACAGGCATGAAGGTACGCTCTCATCCGCAACCCTGATTTTTGCTTTAACGATGACCAGAAAGGGAAGCTGCTCTGTCCATCAGCTGCAGGGATGTGTACGTGCTGGGTGTCTGCACCCTCAGGCACACTCCCGACCCCTGCTCTCCCCCATGTGTACACAGTGATACACCTGGCAGTGGGTCAGCAAGCCAGAGATGCCAGAAGAGACCAAGAGCTCAATTCTTGACTCAAATTCTCCTTCAACAGAAAGAAAACACCTCCTGATTGTCAAAAAAAAAGCTCCCTTCCAAAGGCTTTTCTCTTTAAAAAAGACAACGGACTGTCGGAAGAACAATGGAAGACTTCTTCCTAGGATGATTTACATATATATTAGAAATTGACATATTTTCTCCTAGGAAATGTGAAGCAGCAGGTAAGCATCTTAGGAATGGGAATGCCTCTGCTTCCGGCTCACATGGTAGAAGTATATGGAACATTTTCTATTTGTCTTTGATGAGCAGCTGATGAAAGTGAAAGAATGAGAAGCCAAACATGGTGTGTAATCTAAATACCATGATTTAGAAGTAATCACATTTCAATTTTCCATAATAGACTATCAGCTTCTAAATCAAGTTCTAGATAAATGCAGTTTCAACACAAAGTAATGTCATAAATCCCACTTCAAAATTTCAGACAACCAAGTCTCCTAACACTTTGTGTATTAACATTAAGTGATAAAACACCTCAGACTCTAAAGCCAAAAAAAAAAAAAGTCACTCTCTTTCAATGTTTCATTCTAAAGACAATACAGCATTTTAGAGCCTACCATGTGGTACATTCAACATGGATATTTTGATATATAGTGGGAATCTGCCATTAATAATTCCGGAAAAAAATTTTTTTCAAATTTACAAAGGAATTACAAAAAAATACAAATTACAAAGGAATACTTCGGTGAAAACCTTTCCAACACTCAAATAAATACTGAGATTCAAAAAGAAGCCACTATTTTCTGGCAAACAACTCAAGTTTACTCAAACACA
Organism: Catagonus wagneri; assembly: GCA_004024745.2. Classification (NCBI taxonomy): domain Eukaryota; kingdom Metazoa; phylum Chordata; class Mammalia; order Artiodactyla; family Tayassuidae; genus Catagonus; species Catagonus wagneri. The sequence continues at coordinate 16,344,730 of PVHT020000105.1, read as the reverse complement.
CAGCCTAGTAAGATGAGAAGATAAGAAAACAAGTTGTAGGAGTTATAATTCTCTATTCTTGGCCTGTGTCACGAATATGGGCTACATAAAGAGCCCCGTGTGTACATCCTACTTAAGTCAAGCAACGCATACATGCAAAACAGTGCCATACCTTTGAGCAGCCTTTCCTTCTGCAGCAGCTCCATCTTTCAGGGACTGCAGTAAGCCCTGAGGTCTAAGAGTCAACTTCCACCTTCTCTTCGGAATTGAGAGAATCTCTTCCACTGAAGGAAATTCAATTCCAACTAGATAACTCTTTGAGAGGTGCCCTCAGGGGCACCAACAATTAGCTCACAGACCTAGGAACACTCCACACCTCCAAGCTTCTCGTGCCCAGGAACTGGCAGTGCCAATTCATGCAACTGCCAAGCGCATGGGGTGGCCAATCAGCCCCCTGCATCCCCAGCATCTGCTTCATGGGATGCTTGGGTTGCCAGAGTCCTGCTAACCCCTCAGTTACATAGCAAAGTGGTGTCAAAGCTCACAGGTCCGGAAAAAACACACAATGATAGTGATAGCTGGAATGTCACCACTGTTCTGGCCACAACTGCTCCGTCTCTAACGACTATATACATTTGGTACATTTGGTGCATTATAATAACGGTTTCTAATTTGCACTACAGAAGATACTGTCCTGCACTGTCAGAGAGACGTGTGTAGTTATTCAAATCATCTTGCCTTCCATGTGATGACTTCAAGACGCTGAAATAATTGACTAACAAAATTTGGCCACGACTCAAAAGCTGGCAGAAAAAAAACAAACCTTGTTGCCAGTCTGACAACTAACCACAAAAGCCTTTAGGAGCCAAACTAATTAGAGACCCTTCACTTACATTTACTAATTGAATGGATAAGCAAAGACAGCATGGATCAGCAAAAGGTACACTAATCTGGGAACTCAGAGACCTAGGGTTAGATACAGCTCAGCCACTAAGTCATGTGTGCTTTCACGCAAATCACTTAACGTCTGTGGCTTCAGTTTCTAAATCTACAAAATAAAAATGATCTGTGTTATGTTTAAGGGTTCTATCTCCAAAATAGAAATGAAGCTTGGGCAAAGAAATTTTTCATATTTAGTAACCTTAAGTTCTAGTAAAGTATTACCTTTGCAAAAGGGGCTGATGGGGAGTTCCTGTCATGGCTCAGTGGAAACGAATCTGACTGGCATCCATGAGGATGCAGCTTCCATCCCTGGCCTCGCTCAGTGGGTTAAGGATCCAGCACTGCTGTGAGCTGAGGTGTAGGTCGCAGACGTGGCTCAGCTCCTGCGCTGCTGTGGCGTAACCCAGCAGCTACAACTCCGATTCGATCCCTAGCCTGGGAACCTCCATATACTGCAGGAGCGTCCATAAAAAGACAAAAAAACAAACAAAAAAACTGAAAAAGGGCTGACGGGACAGCAAGCATGTGCAATGACTCAGTACAGCATTAGCAGGATAGTTCCACACCTACGAGTAGCCACTGACCTGGCTGACTCCAGACCATGGTCCTGCTCTGTCATGGCCATCCCAGAAAGATCTCTTGCCAATTCCAACTGTCTCATTCCTACCTACACTATCATGAGTTAAATTGACTCTATTTGAGACTTCCTGTCGTGGTTGAGCAGTAATGAACCCGACTAGTATCCATGAGGACACGGGTTCGATCCCTGGCCTCAATTGGTGGGTTATGGATCCCGCATTGCTGCGGCTATGGTGTAGGTCGACAGCTACAGCTCTGATTTGACCCCTAACCTGGGAACTTCCATATGCCGCAGTTGCAGCCCTAAAAAGACAAAAATTAAAAAGAACAAAAAATGACTCTACTTTTCCACCATGTCTATTTTGACCACAGGAGACTGTCTCCCTTCATGACACTACAGTCTTTAAGAATTTTTGCAGGAGTTCCCACTGTGGCTCAGCAGTAACAATCCTGACTAGTATCCATGATGATGCCAGTTCAATCCCTGGCCCCACCCAGTGGGTTAAGAATCTGGTGTTGCCATGAGATGCAGTGTAGGTTGCAGACATGGCTTGAATCTGGCGTTGCTGTGTCTGTGGGGTAAGCTGGTAGCTGCAGCTCCGATTCAGTCCCTAGCCTGGGAATTTCCACATGCCTTGGGTACAGCCATAAAAAAGAAAAGAATGTTTGCAACCATTCTCCGGACTTAGATTCATCTGTATGCTAGTAAGCATCAAAGGCAGATGTACAATACAAAGAGAGAAGACTGGACAGTTAAAGACAAAATCTGTCTGGCTGGGTTGGGAGAGGGAGGAATGAGGGGGGCATTGGGGCCCAGAGTAATCTGAAGGAACTGAAGGAATTTCAACTCCTTTTTACATATCCATTGGGAGGAGACAACAGTTAACCTAGTTGTTTGAAGTGAAGAGAAAAATCTCATCATCTCTTCTAGACAAATAGTCACAAGTCAAGTTCAGCACAGCTTCTTTTTTTTTTAGGGCCACACCCTCAGCATGTGGAAGTTTCCAGGCTAGGGGTGGAGTTGGAGCTGCAGCTGCCAGCCTACACCATAGCAATGCAGGATCCAAACTGCATCTACGACCCACTCACAGCTCACAGCAACGCCAGATCCTTAACCCACTGAATGAGGCCAGGGATCGAACCCACATCCTCACAGATTCTAGTCGAGTTTGTTATCGCTGAACCACCACAGGAACTCCAGCACTGCTTCTAAGTAAATCAAATGGATAAAAGAAACTTGCAAAGAAACAAGATGAACATGACCTCTATTACACTTCCCACTCAGTGTATATTAATCTTTTCAAATAGAAAAGCATACGGTTATTGCTTGAACAACTGACCGAAACCGAAACATTTTTGCCTACATCTTGAAATATTTGGTTGACGACAAAGCCCACTCAGCAAGAGGCTTTTAAAGTTCTCATTTAACAAGACCTGAGCAGATGCCAGATTAGATCCCAAGAGCATTACTTAACCAAACATGTTCAGCCTTATAACCCAGGAACAACAAGATGGTTTCCAAGTTTTTAAAGAGAAACAAAAGAGAATCTAATTAAGCCTACTTCAACCAGAAAACTCACACAGAAATGGTGCTTAAGTTCCAAGACTTTTGGCACTGATTGGAAGCATCCCCAAGGAAATTCCTAGACAATGAAAATGAAAATGAAGCAGAAGCCACAAGCCATTAACCCTAATACTTAAAAAGAAAAAAGTGGTATCTTCCTTAAAATAAAAGTAGGCCAGAAGGGGCTGTGCAGAATATATCCTTAAGCAGGGATGCAGTCAAATCACTTTATCCTTTTTTTTCTTTTTTGTCTTCTTAGGGTCACACCCACAGCATATGGAGGTTCCCAGGCTAGGGGTCGAATAGGAGCTGTAGCTGCCGGCCTACACCACAGTTCACAACAATGGCAAGCCTTAACCCACTGAGCGAGGCCAGGGATCGAACCCGCATCTTCATGGATACTAGTTGGATTCGTTTCCACTGAGCCACAATGGGAACTACCCTCCCCCGCTTTGGGTTTATGCTTTTAAACGACTACATTCACAATTTATTGATTCATAATTTCTAATGCCCAAAGGCCTAATAGTTATCATGAGTTACATTCTTAGAAAGATATTAAAAGTTTAAGTAATGCATTGTACGTTAAATTTGAGTTTCCAATAGAAATAAAGATATAGTAAAGGGATACTGAAAGAGGAAGCTATAAATTTTTATGGAAATGACCACAAATAATACATTAAACCAATTATAAATACCAAATAGAACTGGTTAACATTTCAAGGCATAAATAAGTTCATTAAATACAATCAGGCACATGAAACATTTTAACCTGTCAAAGTTTTTATTTCCTTCATAACCTGTGTAGTATTTTTTTACTACCAGATACACCTGGAAGAAAAACCTCCAGTGTGTTAACATCCTAAAGCATTTCTTCACTCGGAACTGCAGGTGGCCACCTTGCACCTTGAGGGGAGGGAGGAGCCAGCCTAAGCAAAGCAGAGCCAAGAAGCATTCAGAAAGGAATCTGATCACATGTGGGCCCTTGTCAGCAGTGCCTGGATTCAGGCCCTCCCTAACTCTTCAATTACATGAATAATAAACCCCTAGTTTTTGCTTAAAAAAAAGAAAAAGAGGAGTTCCCATCATGGTGCAGCGGTTAACGAATCCAACTAGGAACCATGAGGTTGCGGGTTCAATCCCTGGCCTCGCTCAGAGGGTTAAGGACCTGGCATTGTCGTAAGCTGTGGTGTAGGTTGTAGACATGGCTCGGACCCTGTATTGCTGTGGCTGTGGTGCAGGCCAGCAGCTACAGCTCCGATTAGACCCCTAGCCTGGGAATCTCCATATGCCACGAGTGTGGCCCTAAAATGACAAAAGCCAAAAAAAAAAAAAAAGAAAGAAAAAAGAAAGCAAGGAAGAAAGAAAGAAGAAAAGCTACTTCTTCAAGGAGATGTCCAAAGATCTCTAACATCAACTGATTTCTTTTTGATCCACATATATCTAGTTTGGTACTTTCTCTCCCTGCAAATTTCCCACAGAAAGCACAGCTGACATTAGAAATCAACCAGCCATGGAAAACTCCTACACTGTTGCTGGGGATATAAACTGCTACAACCATTATGGAAAACAGTAATGAGGTTCCTCAGAAAACTAAAAATAGAACCACCATATGATACAGCAATTCCACTCCTGGGCATCTATCTGGAGTAAATCATAATCGAAAAGATACATGCACCCCAATGTTTACTGTAGCACTATTTACAATAGCCAAGACATGGGGGCAACCTAAATGTCCATCAACAGAGGAATGAATAAAGAAGATGTGGTATATATATATATATATATGTGTGTGTGTGTGTGTGTGTGTGTGTGTGTGTGTGTGTGTGTGTATATATATATAATGGAATATATATATATAATGGAATATTACTCAGCCATAAAAAAAGAATGAAATAATGCCATTTACAGCACCACGTTTGGACCTAGAGAATATCCTAAGTCAGAGAGAGAAAGACAAATATCATATGATATCATTTACACGCGGAATCTTAAAAAAGGCTACAGAACAGAAACAGACTCACAGACTTTGAAAACAAACTTAGGGTTACCAAAGGGAACAGGTGGGGGGACGGATGGACTGGGGGTCTGGGGCTGGATACGCACACTGTGGTATGACTGGCCAATGGGAACCTGTTACATAGCACAGGGAACTCTACCCAATACTATGTGACAATCTATATGGGAAAAGAATCTGAAAAAAAAATGAATGTGTGTATATGTATAACTGAATCACTTTGTTGTATAGCAGAAATTATCACAACACTGTAAATCAACTATACTTTTAAAAAGTTTCAATAAAACTTTAAAAATAAAGCTATGTGAAAAGAAAAAAAAAGAAAGCAACTAGCCATGCTTTCTGTAAATTTTGAGGGAAAAAATTCTGTTTTCTTTGGCTGCCATTTCGCCAGCTTAAGGTTACTTGAAATAGTAACTTCAGAGGAAGAAAGGGACACCTGTCCTTAAAATACGTGTCGACTCAAATATATTATGAATTTCTAAACTCTTAATCTATTCACTAAAGTACTATCCACAATGGCAAGCAGTTTCAAGGTTTTCACCTGCATTTTTCCATCTCATTCCAAGTCGTCTTTGTCTTTTAGGAGTAGAATGAAACTTGTTTTCCTGTATCAAACATTTTAAAACTAAATATAGTTATGAAGTAATAAAACTGACATTTTAATATATCAGAACTCATGCATCCAAATTCACATTCCTTTTAAAGCAGGGCTCTTAGGAAATCACACTTGTTCAAATGACACTGCCACTGTTGAAAACGGTTTTTAAGCTGCCAGCATAAATCATTTAGGAACAAATGTTTTCATTTTATTATGACAGAATATGTCCCCTCAGGCCCAGAGCTTTTTTTACCCTTTACCCTGCTCCCTTCATCCGTCTAAATTTCACAGTCTCCCGCCCTCCACTGCTGTTATAATCAATACTCAGAGGACCTCTTAGAGTCAAGACTCTTAGGGGAACCAGAGATGTGAGAGACGTGGGAAAAGAGGATTCTGCCTTCCGGGCTTGCCGCCTCAGTGTCAACCACCCACAGAACTTTTCCCACCACAAGCTGGGACCGGGGTAGGGGCAGCTACAGGCCTAAAGCAAACTTAAGTCTTCACTTCTCAACAATCTGTGTGGGGTGACTACACAGAGCCCATCTTCCTGCCTTCCTCACATCCACTTACACATCTCAAGAAAGAAAATCTAGGGAGTTCCCATTGTGGCTCAGCAGATTATGAACCCTACTGGTATCCATAAGGACGTGGATTCGATCCCTGGCCTTGCTCAGTAGGTTGAGAATCCAGCATTCCTGTGAGCTGTAGTGTAGGTCACAGACGTGGCTCAGATCCCGAGTTGCTGTGGCTGTGGCATAGGCCGGCAGCTGCAGCTCAGATTCGACCCCTAGCCTGGGGGCTTCCATATGCTGTGGGTGCAGCCCTAAAAAAAAGGGAAGAAAAAAAAAAGAAAATCGAACAACTGAGTCTGTGTCCTAGAACCTTCCGATTTCTACTCAGGAATCCGAGAGACCTTGTCACCATGACTTTCATTCGAGAATACAGCATTTCTGTTTGTAGGTGAGCAAAGATTACACACAATATTTATGTGTTTCTCCAGAAAAAATGAAATGACTCCTAATAGTTACTATTTTTCGCCTCGAAAACTGCTTTAGCACTTTACTATTGTCAAAAATACAGTAATAGAAACTCCCTTATAATGTTATTTAGTCTTGCCACTTGAAACACATCTAATACCTTGCTACTCAATCTGTTTTATTCTCCACAGCATCAGATGGACTCTTAGATATATGGAAAGTACTCAACCTATATCTGTTGCCCTAAAGTAGAAATCTCTAGAAATCTGGAGAATGAGGCTTCCATTTTTGAAGAAAATTGCTTTGTCCACATTCTTCATCTGAATAAATCCTGCTTATTCTTATATTATCCAACTAAATGTCACCGTCGGGGAACTGTCCCCGCTGCCCTCCCACCCAACGTAATGCATTTTATTGGAAACTGATGAGATTCTTTTTCTTTTGACTTATCACAATTTGGAATCATATATTTGTGTGATTTGATAATCTAATACCTCCTGTTATTAGAGGCAAAGATTGTGACTATTTTGTTCCAGGCTACATTCCCAGAACCTGGTACATAGAAAGTACTCAAGAAACATCAGGAGTTCCCATTGTGGCACAGAGCAAAAGAATCTGACTAGTATCCACGAAGATACAGGTTCGATCCCTGGCCTTGCTCAGTGGGTTAAGGATCCAGCATTGCTGTGAGCTGTGATGCAGGTCGCAAACGCAGCTCAGATTTGGTACTGCTGTGGCTGTGGCAAAGGTCAGCAGCTGTAGCTCCATTCAACCCCTAGACTGGAAACTTCCATATGCCTCAGGTGTGGCCCTAAAGAAGCAAAAAAAAAGAAATGTCAGTCAAATTGGTAAATTAATCAGAGTCCTAACCCCTGTTTTGCTAAGAGATTCTAAGGCATGGTGATTAAAGCAATAAAAGGTAACTTTCCTTCACAAAGAAGCAAGAGATGCTGATATCATCATTTGAAAGGACAGTAGCAGAAAAGGAATAACCACTCTGTACAGAAGAGGTGACACTAAGACAGGAACTAACTTAGAGCTAACACTGACATGTGGTACTTACTGCACCAAACACGATTTTAAATTTTTCACTTACATGAATTCATTTAATCCTCATAACAACTCTCTGAGAAAGTTTATTATTTTTACTTCACACATGAGGAAATCGAGATTTAGAGACATAGTATAACTTGCCTGAGGTTGCAGAAACTAAGTGGTAAAGGCAGGTTCTGAGCCCATTTTGTCAATTCCCAGTACATGTTGTATGAGCTTCCTGTGGCTGCCACAACAAATTACCACAAGCACGATGGCTTAAAACAAGAGAAATTTATTTTCTCACAGCTCTGGAGGCCAGAAATATGAAATGAAAGTGTGGGCAGTGCCAGGCTCTCTCCAAAGGCAGATCCTTCTTTGCCTCTCCTAGCTCCTGGTGGCTCCTCATGTGCCTTGGCTGGCCACACCCGAAGCCTTTCCCCCATGTCCCTCTGTTAAGGACCCTCATCATTGCCTTTAGTGCCACCCTAAATCCAGGATGATCTCATCTCAAGAGCTTAAACCTAATTACATCTACAAAGACCCTGTTTCCAACTAAGATCACATTCACAGGTAATGGTGATTAGAACTTGAACATATCTTGTTTAAAAAATAGCTTTAGTGACGACGTACAATTCACATGCCACATAATTCGCCCACTCACAGTATGTCATTTGATGGTTTCCAGTATATTCACGGATACACGCAACCATCACAATTTTAGAGTTTTCATCACTCAAAAAAAAAAAAAAATCCCGTATCTATGAGTTATCACTGCCCTATGCCTGCCCTCTCCTTCCCCTCCCCCCAGCAAGAGCACTAAGCAAGCACTAGTCTACTTTCTGGCTCTGCAGATTTCTCTTTATTCTGGACTTTCATGTGTCAATGATTCATTACTTTTTATGGCTGAATAGTACCTCATTGTATGGATATACCACATTTTGCTTACCCCTGATTGGACATTGACGTTTTTCCCATCTTTTGGCTATAATGACTAATGCTGCCATCTATATACAAGATTCAGTGTGGGCATGTGCTTTCATTTCTCTTTCACATATACACAGGAGTAGAATTACATTCTCATTGGCACTGTGTGGTAGTTCAATTTCTCCACACTTGTTATCTGACCTTGTGATTCTAGCCAACCCGGTGGGTATGGGAATGTTATTGTGGTTTTTGACTGCATTTCTCTGATGCCTAACATGACATTTTTTTCATGTATTTATTGGCCATATTTGTATACCTTCTTCGGAGAAATGTCTAAACCTGCTCTTTACACACACATTGTATTTGTCAGTATTTATTTCAAATCTATGATCCAGAAGTTAACTGTTTACTTATTCTCTAACCATTTTCTGTATTTCTCAGGAATTTTCTTAGTACTTGCCCAGTTCTGGGATTATATTCAGCCCTCAGTTACCACTCTACCAATTGTACAAGACCCTCCTTCATATCTTGGAAAAAAACAAAACTCCAGGAAGTTCCCTTGTTGTACAGCAGATTAAGGATCTGGTGTTGTCACTGCAGCATCTTGGGTTGCTGCCATGACATGGGTTTGATACCTGGCCCAGGAACTTCCACATGCCATGGGCATGGCCAAAAAAGAAAAAAAAAGCCTCTAAGTTCAGTTACTAGTACACAGTCTCTGTGTGTGTACACATATTTTACATATTACATAATACATACATATATAATAGTACCTATAAAGAAATAAAATTAACAATGGGTTACCTTTATAAATCTATTGTGTATACTTCTAAGAAGCTGTCACTTATTTGAATGTATATTCATTTTTAAACATCAAAATCTACAAAACATTTTAGGAAAAGGTCTTACCTGTTCGCCGGCATCTAGAAACTCTTTGCATGCATCAGGGAACACATCATAAATAATGAGTGGATAGCCATGTTTCATGAGATTTTTTGCCATTGGATTCCCCATGTTGCCTACGCCAATGAATCCAACTGGAGTCTTAGAAGCCATTGACCTAGAACACACTGATTTCAATACGTTATTTTCAACAGAAGCAGATACTAAGTTTTATTGTAAATATTCACTCAATTTTAATAAATCGTTATTTTTGATATTTTCTATTAAGGGCTAGTTTTAAACCAATGATTATTTATTCCTTTTTTATTTTTTCTATTTTTATGGCCACACCTGCAGCATATGGAAGTTCCCGGGGCAGGAGTCAAATTGAAGCTGAAGCTGCAGCCTATGCCACAGCCACAGCAATGCCAGATCCTTAAACCACTGAGTGAGGCCAGGGATCAAACCCATATCCTTAGACAATGTCGGGTCCTTGATCCACTGAGCCACAATGGGAACTCCCTAAACTAATGATCATTTAGAGCTATCAACACTGTACAGGCAGCCAGATGAACTTCTAGTTATTTAGTTCTCTAGGAAACATCATAAAATTTTAAACTCTCTCTTCTGTTTTCTACCTCTGTCACACCCCTTTACCATTTTTAACAATAAACTTCATGATGCCATCACTTATTAAATATCTATTATATACTTTACCTGTTAAATGAAATTTCCCAGATTCCTCTATATTATCTTTAATAATATGTGTAAAGAACTGAAAGTATTCAAGAGCTCCCACTGTGGGGCAGTGGATTAAGAATCCGGCTGCAGTGGCTCTGGTTACTGCAGAAGTGCAGGTTCAACCCCTGGCCTGGCATAGAGGTTAAAGGATCCAGTGTTGCCACACCTGCAGTGTAGGTAGCAGCTGGAGATCAGAATCAATCTCTGGTCCAGGAACTTCCATTCACTGTGGGTGTGGCATTAAACAAATAATAAATACTTTTTTAAAAAACTGAAAGTATTCAATAAAACCTGTATCTTGAACAAGGTCCAATAATGGGAATAATTTTTACTTTCCCACTTCCACAGTTATAGAAACCATCCCCTCCAATGGTACAAAGCGCAGTGAAATGTTAAACTCAGAAGAACACATTTCAACCAAGTCACCAGTTTATAAACGGGGGTCCTAGGAGAGAGCAGAGGGACACTTCCATGGGCTTTCCAGGGCAAGGTTAACAGTCGCAGGACCGTGGGCTAACAAGTCCATGCATTTTCAGAGGAGAGGCATCTCCATTTACAGAAAAAGAAAACTGTTCTCAAAACGCTATATGCAGGTTTTTGTTTGATTTGTCGCCTTCCTTTTCACAAAAGGCTTTTTGAAATCACAGCAGAGAGGCTTCGCCTTACCATGAACATAACAGTAGACACTATTTCTCAATTTCTAGACTTGGAATTCCGCTCAACAAGTATTTACTGCATGAAGTATGACAACAGAGCTCAGAGACACATACAAGCAAGATATGGGCCTTGCCCTTCAATAGCTCATTATTTAACGAGAGAAGAAAAAGAAATAACTCCACTTGCCCTTTCCCCTGTCATTTCCCAGATTTATTTTTCCTTTTTCTTTCAAGGAATCCAGTTTGAAAACTATGTAGTGCACCAACTAATCAGTCACCCTTTTAAGTTTCAGATCCTCTCAACTGATGGATCGCCGTTCTTTCTTCAACTTAATCTTAATCTAATCTGAAAGCACATTATCTGAAGACATAATGCTTAACAAAGAGAGGTCTCCTTGCGTTAGAAGCACGTTTAATTCCTCTGAAGTCCATGACTGTAACATTTCCGTTAAAGATGAGTGTGATTCCTGTGGAGCACTGTCTTAGCAGCGCCAGTGTAACACACTGGTTATATATATATACAGCAGGAGTCCTGAGCCTGAAACTTCTGGTACACAGGGGTTTAAAGGCAGAGAAATGACACCTGACTTTTTATGTTGCTATTGAACAGAATGAGAAGTGTACTCTGTAAGAGAAGTCTAACACTAACAACTCATGTACCTGACTACTGTGTTAGGCTTGGAAAGCGATAGTTTAACTAAAAACATCAGAAACTAGGAAGACTGTTACTTAAATGCAGTTAACCTGAACAGGTAACTCACTCTAAGTCAAACACTTAACAAGTATGGCAAGGTAGAACCATAATTCATTCACACACTCAACATATATGAAGCAACTCTCATATATACTTTGCCAGATGCCTTCAAAAACACAAGTGACATACAGTCCTTGCTTTCAACCAGCTTAAACAACAAGACAGAAACTATGCACACAAACACTAATGCAAGAAAGTAAAGGACAAGGTACAAAAAACAATGATGATATAAAAGGAGAACTCATCTGATTTGGAAATTTGAAAAATGTAGCATTAGGCCTGGGGGAGAGGGATAAATTAGGAGTTTAGGATTAACATATATACACTACTACATATGAATTAAACAAGGACCTACTGTAATCACACAGGGAACTCGACTCAATATTCTGTAACAACCTATATGGGAAAAGATTCTAAAAAAGAATGGATATCTGTATACATATAACTGAATCATTTTGCTCTACACCTGAAACTAACACAACATACTAAATCACCCATATCCCAACATAAAATAAAAAATTAAATTAAAAAACATAATTGACAAAACAATGTACATCAACTATAAAAGAAAAAACCTAATTCCTAAAAAATGCAAAAAAAAACCCTCATGGCCAAAAACTTCCAAATTTGATGAAAACCATAAGCCGTATACCTCCAAACTCAATGAATCCCATCATAAGAAACATGAAGAGGAGTGCCCGTCATGGCTCAGGGGTTAAAAAAATCCACTAGGAACCATGAGGTTGTGGGTTTGATCCCTGGCCTCGCTCAGTGGGTTAAGGATGCGGTGTTGCCGTGAGCGGTGGTGTAGGTCGCAGATGTGGCTCGATCCCAGGTTGCTGTGGCTGTGGCGTAGGCTGATGGCTGCAGCTCTGATTAGACCCCTAGCCTGGGAACCTCCATATGTCACTGGTGCGACCCTAGGAAAGACAAAAAGACAAAAAAAAATGAAAAAGCTATACCAAGACACATCATAATCAAAATGCTCAAAAGCAACCATAAGAAAAAAACTATTATGCACAGAGGAACAAAGATAAGAATGAAGGCTGACTTCTTGTTAGAAAACAAAGCAAGTGAGAAAGAGCAGATCATCTTTAAAGTACTGAAACAAAACTATCATGCTTAGGAATCTATCAGCCAGGGAAACTGTACATTTATAAATACTTGTACATGTAAAGAGGCCTGAGGAAATGGGGGGCGTGGATAGTTTACTGTCCTGATCAAGGTAATGGTTTGATGGTTTCACAGATACGTACACGTCAAAACTGATCGAATTGTATACATTAAATATGTGCAGTTTATTGCAAGTCAACTATATTGTAATAAAGCTGTTTTGAAAAAGTCAACATGTTTACAGAAAAAAACAAACACGGCAATTCTCAATCAAAAGATACTACAGTGAAAATTTTGTAAAGAAATTATCAGTGCCAGACATTGTTAGCACTCAAAAAACTAATACCAGAGATTGGGTTAAGATGGCGGAATAGAAGGACTGGAGCCCAACTTCTCTCCCAGAAAACAACAAAACTACAACCAAATGCCGAGCAGCTTTCAACCAAATGGACTGTAAACTTCAAAAAAAGATATTCTACTCCAGAAGACAAAAAGGAGACCACATCAAGAGGTAGGAGGGGCGATTATGCGATAGAAGCAACCCCATACCTCCCGGGTGGGAAGCCCCACAGACTGGAAAGTAACTGCATCACAGAGACTCAGCTACAGGACTGAGAGTTCTGAGCCCCACGTCAAACCCCACGCCTGGGGATCGGGCACAGGGAGAAAGAGCCCCTGGAGCATCTGGCATTGAAGGCCAGCGGGGCTTGTGTGCAAGAGCTCCACAGGACTGGGGGAAACAGAGACCCCACTCCGGAAAGGCACACACAGACTTTCACGTGCACTGGGTCCGAGGGCAAAGCAGTCTCCAGAGGAATCTGGGTGGAACCTGACTGCAATTCTTGGAGGATCTCCTGGGAAAACAGGGGTGACTGTGCCTTGTTGTGGCGGAAGGGCATTGGAGGCAAAGCTCTCGGGAACATTCATCAGCCTGCATTTCTCTGGAGGGGGCCATTTCTGGGAAAATCTGGTCCCTCCCATCAGCGCTGAGAAGCCCCAGGCCAAACAATAATCCAGGTGGGATCACAGCCCCACCCATCAGGAAACAGGCTGCCTAAAGACCCCTCAGGCACACAGCCAGCCTCTAA
>PVHT020000105.1:16238850-16329881 GCA_004024745.2 Catagonus wagneri | reverse complement strand
TGAAAGGGAAAAACTTCCAACCAAGATTGCTTTATCCTGCAAGGCTCTCTTTCAGATTTGAAGGAGAGATCAAAACCTTTACAGATAAGCAAAAGCTAAGAGATTTCTGCAACACTAAACCAGCTTTACAACAAATCTTAAAGGAACTTCTCTAGTCAGAAAAGCAAAGGCCACAACCAGAAACAAAAACACCACAAATAACAAGGCTCACCAGGAAAGGCATATACTTAATAGATAATTACAGGACATTCCATGCAAAAGCAACAGAATACACATTCTTCTCAACCGTGCACAGAACATTCTCTAAGATTGATCACATCCTGGGCTACAAATCAAGCCTCAGTAACTTTAAGAAAACTGAAATCATTTCAAGCATCTCTGACTACCATGGTATGCGACTGGAAATCAACAACAAGAAAAAAATGGCAAAAAATACAAACACGTGGAGACTAAACAACACACTACTAAACAACCAATGGATCACTGAAGAAATCAAAGAGGAAATTTAAAAATACCTAGAAGCAAATGACAACAAAGATACGACACTCCAAAACCTCTGGGATGCAGCAAAAGCAGTTCTAAGAGGAAAGTATATAGCAATACAAGCCTACCTCAGGAAACAAGAAAAAGCTCACATAAACAACCTAACTCTACATTTAAAGCAGCTAGAGAGGGAAGAAGCCAGGTCATGGAAACAACTTAAATGCCCATTGACAGAGGAGTGGATAGGGAAGATATGGTACATACACACAATGGAGTATTACTCAGCCATTAAAAGGAACGAAATAACGGCATTTGCAGCAACATGGATGGACCTAGAAATTATCATGCGAAGTGAAACCAGTCAGACAATTAGACAGCAACACCCAATGCTACCGCTTACATGTGGAAGCTAAAGAGACACAATGAACTTCTTTGACGAACAGATAATGACTCACAGATTTTGGAAAACCTTGGTTTTTCAAGTGGGACAGTCTGGGGGGTGGGGGGATGCACTGTGGGTTTGGGACACAAAATCTATCACATTGACTTGTGATGATCTTTGTACACCTATAATTGAAATAAAATTCACTGTCATTAAAAAAAAAAGATACTAAAGTGATATATCAACCAAACGTAACACGTGAAGTTTGAATGGATCTAAATTTAAGACATTCTAAAGAAAAGTATGAAACTTTAAACACGAACTGTGTATGAGGATGACACCAGGGAAGTGCCAACTGTCTTAGGTAATGAAAGTTTGTCTCTGAAGGAGATTCGTTGCTTAACATTTAAGGTTGAAAGTGTCACAGTGTTTCCATTTCACTTTCAAATAACATAGGTGGGATATGAATATATTTCAAAAGAAATAAAGCAAATATGGCAAAATGTTAACAATTGCTGACACTAAGCAATAAGGACATAGATGTTTGTAGTATTATTCTTTCAAACTGAAATTTTTCATAATAAAACTTAGCACCTCTATATAGAAAAAATATCACAACTATGACAAAATACAAACTAGAACACTTGCAAAACATAAAAAGGGCTAATTCATATGCAGGTAACTTTATTTTTTTAACTTTAAAATCTGGAAGAAAAATGTAATAATCCATCATTTTTTTAAGTACACCAAAATCACAAAATGACAGTTAACAGAAAATACTTTTTCTAAACTTTGAAAAAATGTTCAACTTCTGTCATAACTAGAGTAATGCAAAAAAAAAAAAGCAATGTAATACGATTTTCACCTATCAGTTGGAAAAACGTGTTTCTTTGATAAAACTGAACTGGCAAGGAAGGACAGCAAAACATACTCTCACAGAGACATGTAGAATTATACATTATGTCAACTTTTTGAATGGCAATCAAAAAAAGATCTACATTTGAATTTTATTATAAAATTTAAATTTAAAATTTGTGTACTCTTTGACCTTATCATTCCATTTCTAGGAATGTATATTATACATGAGGGGTTAATACGTTTTTTTCTTAAAAGGGTGAGGTGGTAAATAATTTCGGCTTTGGGGCATGAGACCTCTGTCACAACTATTCAACTCACCTACTCTAGTTTTAAAACAGCCATAGACAATATAAAAATAAATTGCTGTGCTTGTGTTCCAGTACAATTTTTTACAAAAAGAGAGGTCCAGCTCTTAGGCCACAACTTGCCAACCCCTACTACATATAACCTCTGAATAAAAATATAATTATAGCACTGTTTCTAACAACAGAAAAATTGTAAATAAGTAAATACATATTAACAGGGCATTTAATTCATAATAACTAAATGCACATTAACAAGGCACTTGATAATTCATAGAAAAGCAATACAGGGAGTTCTCTTCATGGCTCAGCAGTTAACGAACCTGACTAGGATCCATGAGGATGTGGGTTTGATCCCTGGCCTCGCTCAGTGGGTTGCGGATCCGGTGTTGCCGTGAGCTGTGGTATAGGTTGCAGATGTGGCTCGGATCCCATGTGGCTGTGCCTGTGGCTGTGGTGTAGGCCGGCAGATGTAGCTCTGATTTGATCCCTAGCCTGGGAACCTCCATATGCCTGGGAGTGGCCCTAAAAAAAAAAAAAAAGCAATACAATGAAATATTATGCAATGTTCAAAAGAATGTGATATGACTATGTAAAAGTACAAGGAAAAAATCTCCAGGATAGGTTATTAAGTGGAAAAAAATCAAAATGCAGAGCACTGTATGTAGTAATATAAGTGTCTGAGGAGAAAAAAGAATACATATACATTAAATTTTTCCAAATTTCTGTAGGATACGTAAGAAAATAATTACAGCTAGACAACTGGACTGATGGGTCAGAGTTGGAGAAAAGTCTTTTGAGTTTTTACCATGTGCATATAACTTTTATAACTATTCTTATAATAAAATGAAATAAATCAGCACTGAGTATTTAATAGTGTAAAATGAATGAATTGCTAACTATAGAGAGGTTTCATCAAATGGGGATAAAAGTCAGTGATGAAGCAAGAGTAAAGAGTGATAAAGTGGATAGAGCAAAAGTAATTTGTATTGCAGCAACCATTCAACGAAACTCTGCATGTTGTCTCTCCAATATCCTTTCCTCGCAGACCCTAGCCCAAGTTCCAAATTAACTAAACCAATTATGGTAATGCATCACTCTGCAAATGATCATTCACACACTGGCAGCCCTAAGTAAAAGACTTGGAAGTGCTATGAAAAGTCAGAATATATCACAGGAAATGAACTAGAGATTAAAGAAAGGACTATATCTGATCAATGAACTCCTGACACTCTCAATATCACCTACTTAAGTGGCAGGCAGAAGAAACTAGCCAGAAAATTTGGCAAAGTTAGTTTCTAAATTTATGGATGTTAACTTTACAGATTATGACTTCTTTCTCCCATAGGACATGAGTGAAGTTATCCATATCTTAGTAGCATGAAGTGCTACCAAAAATCAGGCACCTCTAAATTTCAAAATGCACAAATTGGTAATGGGTTAGTTATTTTACATTTCCAAGGTTTTTTTTTTCCCTCTCGTCAAGGTAATTCATTGTAGAAAAGTGGAAAATACGAAAAAGGATAAAGTCACAAAGGGCAGTAGTTAATCTCACTACATAGAAATCAGTTAGCATTTTGTATATAACACCAAATTCCAGTTTTTTTAATGCATTTTCATTATATCATGAGACTACGTTGTATACATAACTTTGTGACCTTCTTTATCACATATTATGTCATAAGCATTTTTTTCTTTTTTGTTTTTTTTTGCTTTAATGCTAAGAGTTACTAAAGTAAGGGTAGTGATTTACTCTATAAAGGCCTTTATTATTTGGGTCAAGTTATTTTAGAAATACAGTTGACACTTGAAAAATGAATGGGGGTTATGTACAAAATCCATTATTGGAGTATAATTTATAGTCAGCCCTCCACATCAATGGTTCCAAATCTGCAGATTAAACCAACTGTAGTACATATTTATTGAAGAAATCCACATAAAAGTGGACCCATGAAGTTCCAACCCATGTTGTTCAAGAGTCAAATGTATTCCCCTTATGTAATTTCACAAGTTCAAGGTCAGCTTTTGGTCCCAGAGCCACGTGCTGCCTTTCAGAGAGCTTCATGTGCAACCCTAGAAGCTACTGTGAAGAGAAAAAGGGCCATTATACATTTTATTTACAAAATGAGTTATGCTGTTTTGAAAGTAGATCTCTTTTTTTCTCAGTGAAGTATAGTTGATTTACAATGTTGTGTTAATTTCTGCTGTACGGTAAGGTGATTCAGTTATATATACATACCTATACATTTTTTAATATTCTTTTCCATTATGGTTTATCATAGGACACTGAATACAGTTCTCTGTGCTACAGTAGAATCTTGTTGTTTATGTGAAAGTAGATTTCATACACACACAGAGAACCAATAAAAAAAAAAAAGAAATGTATTCCCATTTCTGTGTATAATGCTGGTTAATTTTCCCATTCCACTTTTTTTGGTCAGATAGTCACTCTTAACATGATGTGATACAAATTATTTTTCCTCATACATGTTAGTGAATCACAATGACTACAGAAAGTCAACATATGTAATTTTTCGGTCTGTACCAAGAATTCTGAGACTAAGTTTAATTACTTTTTAAGTTAAAATATAAAACTTACTTTTATAAAATGGTGATGAAATAATAATCCATGTCTCATTTAAATTTCTCATTTTTCTATTTCCTTTTTGATGCTATTTATATGCTATTAACCAGCAACTTTTAGGTCCCATTTTTTTTCAAGCTGTAAATAACTGTATGAATCTTTATATTACCTTCCATACGATATATCATCTTAAACACACTATGGAGACAAACATCCCACAGAATTTAGAACACTAAATTTTGTTACTACTTGAACACGGTTCTTTTTCTTAATGTCCCTAGACTCCAACCAAAATGACATGTAAAGACTCCAACATTAAAAGGTTAACACTTTTGCAGTAAATTAACAAAAATGTTTAAAACAATTCCACAGGGTAAAAACAATTACTGAAGCATTTTAGACAATCACCACACAAAAAAAAGTAGTTAAAATCTGTCATAAACCTATTAAAATTTGTCAACATCTTCAGGTCAAAGAACAAAATTATACGCTAAAGTAGTCTGCCAGTATTTCAAGGTAAGCCTTTCCAGTCTACAGAAGCAACTACAATCACAAACCTCAGACTTCTATATGAATTATAAGAACTTTCATAACTCTAAAAGGTTCTTCGAGGGTTCATTAAAATATTGTTAGAACATCATGTTAAACCACTAAACAGCACACATATCTTCCTTGACAAAACAAAACTGAAAGAATTGTGCAGTCATGTGAAAACTGGTTAACTCCAATTCGGAAGGACTTTTTTGTATTTCAATACTTGTAGCTCAGAGTTCCCGTTGTGGCGCAACAGAAACGAATCCGACTAGGAACCATGAGGTTGTGGGTTCGATCCCTGGCCTCACCTCGGTGGGTTAAGGCTCTGGCGTTGCCCTGAGCTGTGGTGTTGGTCACACACACAGCTCGGATCTGGCGTTGCTGTGCCTGTGGTGTAGGCCAGCAGCTACAGCTCCTATTCGACCCCTAGCCTGGGAACCTCCATTTGCTGCAGGTGCAGCCTAAAAAAACGAAACAAAACAAAAAAATACTTGTAACTCAAACAGTGGTCACAGTCAAGTCTGGCAAATTCTGTGAGTGATTCTGTATCAGGTACCTGTTCTCTCCCATCACATGGAGATTTCCCTCTTCAAGCCATAAATGAAATTCACTCTTCTGCTTAGATTTTTATGGAGGAGAAGGTAGGGAAGCTGTTAGAAACTCAATTCCCAGTCCGCTATATTTTTTACGTAAAGATCAGAAAAAAACTAATACCAGTTCTTCCCCAAAAACCCCAAGTATGAGCATACTAAACAGTGCATTGTTAAAACAATAAAAATTGTACAGGCATTCAACAGCGGTGTCCCCACAAATCAACCGATCTTTCAATTAAAGAGGAATCCAGCTGTGGTATAAAGTGCAAGAATCAGGAAGAATCAAAGACTACGTTCTAGATCCCGCTGTACTATCCTAATTTGCTTATCCATGGGGCTTCCGGTCCTCTCATCTGAGAAATGCAAGGTTATTAGATCTCTATATCTAAAAACTGCCTCTTCCTAAACTGATGGTTAGCCTCTGTAACTTCTAAGGGCATGAGGGGTCGGGAAGAGAAGGGAACCAAGATAGGTTCAGGTCACAATTTTGAGGACATTGAAAATATTCTGGTTAATTATTTGACAGAAGTGCCACCTTCAGGTAGCACAGTTACAGAGAAGAAGCGGGGGAAAGCCGGCCTTGCCGGCCAAGGGTGACTTCAAACTGTGCTGGAAAGACTCATCACCAGGTTTTTATAGTCCCCGGGAGTAAAAACACCTGAAACGTTAAGGCGTTTAAACAAAAATCAAGCCCTGTGGCTGGAGGGCGCGCCCACCTAGGCTGGAGAGTGCCCCGGTGGCGCTGAAAAGCCAACCAGAGCCGCAAGGCCAGGGGTCACTCGGGTGGGTGCGGGGTCTCCCCTGGGGCTGGACCCTCGGATTATCCTCAAAGTCTTAAATCCAAAGAAGCACGATTCGGACCCAAATACTCCTCCCTACCCCCAGCTCTCTCCATCCCTTCTTAAGTCCCGAAAGTACGCTGAGCCTCATACATCTGGATCCGGGGTGCGGAGAGTAAGGGAGCAGCACTAGCGGTGCAAACCGCAGCCTGAGAGAAGGCCAGGCCTTAACACCAGCAAAAATGTTGAGTTTTAAGCCTCAACCCAACCGCAGCGTCTCTGGTGAAAAGACCTCTTCGGCCGTCCGGGCGCGGGAAGCCGGCGGCCGGAGGAGGGACGGGGGAAGGTGACACGAGGTCCTTACCCGCTGCAAGGCTGGCCGCTGCCGGCCGCTGCCGGCGGCTCCAGTACAGGAGGCCGGAGGCGGCTCCACGGAGCCGTAAGGAGGCTGCCATGCTGCCCCCGCCCCGCCTCCCCACGGTGACCTCCGCGGCTCCGGCTCACCCACTAACTGCTAGGATGCGTGGTGCGGCGGGCGGGCTCAGCTGCAGCGTGTGGCCGCAGGCGCACGCGCTCTACCGCTCGGGGCGGGCACTTATCCGCAAGGGGAGGAGCGCGACGCCGAGAGGTGCGGCCTGCGCGGTACCTAGGCCGTCAATCCAGGAAAGTAGACCAATCAGAATTTCCAGATCCTCCGCCCTTTGAGAAACACCAATAGGAGGATTTCTGGATCTGCGCCCTGGCCCCGCCCCCACGCTCCTCCTTCATTTACAGACCGCGGGCTGAGGTCTGCTTGTTTACTAAAATGCAGAGGGTGTGCGGGAGGCGGTGGCTGTCACTCACTGCCGCCGCCTCCTCGCAGCACGTGACATCCCAGAACCGCCCTCTCGGAGTGTCGTAACTGCAGGAGTAGCTTCCTTGCAGACAAGGACCTAACTTTGACTGGGGGTAGTTGCTGCAATATTTAAACAAGAGCAGAAATTCCCAGCCTGTCCAAGTGCAAGAGTCCATTTTAACCTCGATAATACGTGGTTCTCCTAATGTTAGCGTTGTGTTTTTAGTGTCTGTTCATTGAGAAACAGCCACAGAAATTTACCATGAGTGCAATAACTGTTTCAAATTTGTTTGATATTATTTAGCCTAACAGTTTATTCCTAAATTTGAAAAATTGTAGGAAAACAACATTCTTCACTTTGAAGGATAGAATTACTAGGAACTTGCAATCTCTATTCCAATATGTATTTTTGTAATGTTTGAAAATTCTGCATCCATTTCATAAGCAAAAACTAAAGGTAAATGAAAATTTATTTATGACAGTGTATGTAGCATGCAGAAGTTCCCAGGCCAGGGATCAGACCAACCATCGCCACAGCAGTGACAACACCAGATCCTTAACCTCTAGGCCTCCAGGGAACTCGTGGTGTACACATTTGAATCTCTGAAACGGATAATGGCAGGGCTTCCTATCCTCACTGACCCCATGAAAGGGTTGAGAGCCATGGGCGTACCAGAAAAAGACTTGCCATTTTTATAGAAAGGCAGTACCAAGAGGAAAGAGAATGAGGAGTGGCTAGGGCAATAGGAACCACTCCCCTAAATTTATTTTGCGTATCCATTTGCCTAGGTTGTTCTTACCCAACTTTGTAGTCTAAGTAGCAGAAAAAACAGATTTGACTTTGACCTTTTTTTTAACCTCTGCTTCACTGACATTGAAATTACCTAAAGAAACGGTATAATTTCCAAGCAGGTTCTCTCAGGGGTCCGGGCATGCTAGCAATGTTTCCAGAAACTGGTAGAGAGGGCAAGGTAGAGAAACAATTCTCTTCTTTGATTTTTTTCTCCATCCCAACCCTCCACTTCACATCAAGATTATTTCAACTATTGGGACAGTCTCCTAGATTTGGATCTCTGCCCAAATCTGTTTATTAGTTTCTGGAGCATTTCCTACCTGAGCCTCTCTTCCTGGTTTATTTAGGGTTTAGTTAGAATAGACCTCCTGCAACCAATAAATGTAGCCCTACAGGTTTCTATAATTAACTGTTGAAATGTGTCTGCCTTTCAACTATGTCAGCCTACACAGCAGAGCTATTTACAAAACAGGCCCACCTATCAATTGCTCTCCCAGCTCCTAAAGTTTATATCCCAACCCTCTTGAGCATTTATATCCAATCAGATGGTTTTTGTCATTTTTATTGTGAGCTACTGCTTTTGTTTCTGTAAGTTGTTTATAAGACTCTCTTCTCAAAAATGAGTATTTCTTTACGAAATTCTGCCTCTAGGAACAGCGTTCTCCTAGGATTGGAAGGGGAAAGAAAAAGGAGCTCAGAAAGAAGAGCAAGCAGAGCTAGATCTTTTTAATTTGCTTTTTTCTTTTTAAACTGATGTGACAGCGTTGAAAAGGGAAGTGCGTGACCTTGAAAGTTTGATTCTTTTTGCTCAACTAGGTCTAGGGTATAAGCCACGATTTCTCCATATTCCTACACCATGTAGTTTTGTTTGTGTTTTTTGCTTTTTAGGGCCCCACCTGCAATATATGGAAGTTCCCAGGCTAAGGGTCAAATCTGAGCTACAGCTGCTGGCTTACGCCACAGCCACAGCAACGCCAGCTCCAAGCCATGTCTGCAAGCTACATATACCACCGTTCACAGCAACACTGGACCCTTAACCCACTGAATGGGACCAGGATCGAACCCACATCCTTATGGATACTAGCTGACAGGAACTCCGAATTAAGAATATTTGTAAAGGGGAGTTCCTGTCGTGACTCAGCGGAAACGATTCTGACTAGCATCCATGAGGATGCAGTTCGATCCCTGGCCTCGCTCAAGTGGTTAAGGATTCAACATTGCCTTGAGCTGTGGTGTAGGTCACAGACATGTCTTGGATCCTGTGTTGCTGTGGCTGTGGTGTAGGCCGGCAGCTGTAGCTCTGATTCGCCCCCTAGCCTGGGAACCTACATATGCTGCCAGTGTGGCCCTAGCAAAAAAAAAAAAAAAAGGCATGAAATCAAAACAAGCAAAAACCAATGAATCAAATGTCTAGTGAATGTCCTTTCACTTTTGTCATCATAGTGACAGGATGTACTCAAAATCAAATGCCTAAATCTCCCATGTTTATCTTCAGATTGGGAGCAATGTTGCAACTGGGGCCAGGGGTAAGTCAAAGACTGACGGTAATGCTTCCTTTTCCCTGGAGAATGGACGCTACTAATATTTGCCTCTGTGATTCTTCTCTTTTCCCAAGGACTGTCTGAGTGTTGCTTGTCTTTAATGACATTTTCATTTGTTTTGGAAGAAAAGAAAAAAAAAATCTCCCTGGGACGTTCTCATGTGGCATAGTAAGTTAAAGATCTGGTATTGCCACAGCTGTGGGAGAGGTTGCAATTGTGTCATGGGTTCCTTTTCCATAGGCTGTGGGTGTGGCCAAAAAATAATCTCCCTGGATTGGTGGGCTTTCTGGGAACAATTGCCTTTATGCTGAGAATGCAGTTGTGGGGGGGTGGATGTTGGTGGTAAAAATCTTTTCTTTTATGTCATGGTGGTGGCAGTAGACTGGTGGATCTTTTTCATGCCCATCTTTGGTAATTGAAAAGTTGGCAGCTCTTTATCAGGATCTTTTTTTTTCTTCTGAATCACAAAACTACTGTTCTGGAACTACTGTTCTGTCCTCCCACAGATGAACAATCACTTTTTTTGAAAGACACATTCTCGAGATATGGTAATGACTTCAGACTGGCTACACTGAAATTTTCTGAGCCTTCAAGATATCCTTCTGGTGATTCACTTTTTTTTATTTTTATTTTTATGTTTAGGCCTGCACCCGCGGCATGTGGAGGTTCCCAGGCTAGGGCTCTAATTGGAGCTACAGCTGCTGGCCTACACCAGAGCCACAGCAACGCAGGATCAGAGCCACGTCTGCAACCTACACCACAGCTCACGGCAACGCTGGATCCTTAACCCACTGAGCAAGGCCAGGGATCAAACCCGCAACCTCATGGTTCCTAGTTGGAGTCGTTAACCACTGCGCCACGAGGGAACTCCCTGGTGATTCATTTTTTAATTCACTTTATGGCTAAATTCTTAGAGGTTTTATTATACTTCATTTACAACTTATCAGGTCATATCTTTATAGTCTTTAAGTATTTAGAACATCCTATAAGCTCACTTTCTAAGAGCACAAGAAGAATGTGTTATAATAATAACACCTACCATTTCTTGAGCATATGCTGTATGCCAGGCACTGTAAATTCTGTCTCTTTTTTTCTTTTTCTTTTTCTTTTTTTTTTTGCTTTTTAGGTCCCCACCCATGGCATATGGAGGTTCCCAGGCTAGGGGTCAAATCAGAGCTACAGCTGCTGGCCACAGCCACAGCCACAGCAACGCCAGATCTGAGCTGTGTCTGTGACCTACACCACAGCTCACGGCCACGCCGGATCCCATACCCACTGAGCGAGGCCAGGTATCAAACCCACATCATCATGGATACTAGTCAAATTCATTTCCACTGAGCCACAATGGGAACTCCTGTAAATTTTTTATATGGATTAGTTCAGGTAGTCCTTTAGCAGCTCTCTGAAGTAATTATAATTATAATTTGCATTTTAAGATAAGATGATTAGGGCATAAAGAGGTTATTAATCTGTCCACAATCATATAGCTAGCAGCCAAACCTAGAACTAAAAACAGGCATTTGATTCCAAAGTCCATTTTCATATTATGTCTGTCAAAAACTCAGGGGCTGCCTCCTCGTTGGAAAATTAACTAAGGTTTCTTATGAGACGGTAAAACTAATGAGGCCTAGTATATTTTTGAATATTTGATAATTTAAAAATATTTGGTGCTAAACCTAAATCACTCTGTCCACAGAAACACACAAACAACTTGCATTTTCCAGAATAGAAAAAATGAAAATACTTCCCACTAACTCCCTCCATCCTTTTTGACTTTCCTATTTGTGAACATTTTGTCCCTAAAATAACTTCTGACTACGGGCTCATCAAAAACAGTAATTCATAAGAAAGAAGTTTTTCCTTGTGCTGATACTAGTTTTTTGTTGTTTTGTTTCAACAGAATTCTTGGTTTTAACCTACTCTGTCATTGTGACTGAGACAAGACCAGCCCTTGTCTCTCTAGCCTCTTTTCTGGGACATGGCCTTGGCTTCTGTTCAAGGATGGTCCCGCCTCTGATTTGTGTGTCTCTCTGCCATGCTGAATCCTCCAAAGCTTCCTTGGCCTTCCTCCACTGACCTCTCAAGTGTACCTTCCCCAGCGGGTATGTTTTGCAAAGTCTGCATCACCCGCCAATTTTCTACATACTCTTAGTCTCGGTTTTAGTGCTTTGGGGCTCCCGAACACACTCTATAATGTTAGGTATATCAGAGGGTTCTAGCACCTAACTCTTGAAGGAAGAAAGTCAAACCAAAAATCACTTACATTCAGGTCTTCCTCTAGATATTACCTCTCATGTCAAAAGTCCCCAAGACTGGGGGGGTGGGGGGATGCACTGAGGGTTTGGGATGCAAATGCTATCAAATTGAGTTGTGATGATTTTTGTACACCTATAATTGTAATAAAATTCATTAAGCAATGGAAAAAAATAAAATCATACTTCAAAAATTTTACTAGAAAAAAAAAAAGTTCCCAAGACCACCTCGAGGCTTAGAGATTCACTAGAAGGACAGGACTCAGCATTCAGTCGTACTTATGGCTATGATTCGTTTCAGCATAAAAGATACAAAGCAAAAAAGCAAAGGTAAAAGGCACATGGGACAAAGCCTGGAGGAAACGAAGCACAAGCATCTTAAGAATCCTCTGCAGGTGGAACCACATAGGACATGCTTAATTCCCCAGCATTTTACACTTATAAAATGTCATTTACCGGGAAAGCTCATCAGAGACTCCCTGCCCAAAGTTTTTCTTGGGTGCCGGTCACAAAGGTACTCTCTGCCTAACACAAAATTCTAGACTCCAGAAAGCATTCGGCATAAACTACCATGTTGATGTGAACAGTTTAGGTACATTGAGCCATTCTTATTAGGGTGGTGGGAATCTTTCCCAAATTCAAGTTCCCAGACATCAGTCAAGGGCCAAGTTTGTAAGGGGGGCTTTGAAAGAATTGCACTTCGTTTGCTATGTTAACTCATTTTTTGAGTACATAAAAACAAAAGAGATCTGGTAGAACAGGTCTAAGGCAAGGTTCTTGAGAGAGAGTCAGGAATCTGAGGCTAGAGCTTCCAAACGTAATTGTCAAGTCCAAAGGTCTGCACTGGGCAGTGAATGAGAGAGAAAACCAGAAATGGGAAACCAAGTAGGATCCTGATGGAAGTAAAGCCCGTTGAGTGTTTTGATCTGAGGTCATTGATCCCAAATCCTGCTGGATGTCCAAGGGGACCCATCCTGGTTCAGGGCAGAATCAAATGCTTGAAGGTAGAATCAAGTCTAGCAAATTCTCTCCAAATGCCCCCCAGCTTGGCAAGGATATCTCAAGGAAGAAAAGCTAAGACCAGTCATTGAGGTGGGGGTTTGTTTTGGCAAGCCAGCATCATGCCAGTTTTCTGGGACTCACTTTATCCATTGCCCCAATGTCTTTGGTGCCAGCCAAAGTCTAATGTCACCTAAGAGTTTGAGACAGACCCAAGCAAACTTTCAGAAGTGCATTTGTGGCCGAGGCTGACTTCTACGAATAGTGTTTCCACAACACATGGCCAGCTGTTCCTGAAGATTCCCCCTCCTCATGCAGGTTGCCAGGGCCACGTGCTCTTTAGGAAGACCGAGACCATATTCCAGGCAAACTGTGGCCACCACACAGTGACCACGAGGTCCCTTTATCCACTCACCTCTTCCCCAGCCAGGATTAGTGAGCCCTGAAAACCTCATCAGAGAGTTGGGTCCCCAAGGAGGGTAGAGCCTTGGGCATATGTCTCAGAAAATAACAACATTTTCCCAAACCCATTTCAGGCAGTTTGAGTACTAGTTATAAGAATTACTACTGTTTGCTAGCATTAATTAACAATATGTTTATGGAGTTCCCATCGTGTCTCGGCAGAAACGAATCTGACTTGCATCCACGAGGATGCAGGTTCAAACCCTGGCTTCGCTCAGTGGGTTAAGAATCCCGCGTTGCTGTGACTAAGTGTAGGATGGTGGCTATAGCTCCAATTCCACTGCTAGCCTGGGAACTTCCATATGTCTCGAGTGAGGCCCTAAAAATCAAAATAAAATAAAATAAAATCATATCCTCATATAATCAATATAAAAAATTACTGAGATTTTCCCACTCTTGTTTCATAATAAATCTTCAAAGTTTGGAGTCTCTTTTATATTTACAGCACATCTCAATTTGGGTCAGCCTCATTTCTTCTTTTTTTTTTTTTTGTCTTTTTGCCTTTTCCTATGGCTGTACTCACGGCATATGGAGGTTCCCAGGCTAGGGGTCTAATCGGAGCTGTAGCCACCAGCCTACGCCAGAGCCACAGCAACGCGGGATCCGAGCCACGTCTGCAGCCTACACCACAGCTCACGGCAACGTTGGATCGTTAACCCACTGAGCAAGGCCAGGGATCAAACCCGCAACTTCATGGTTCCTAGTCAGATTCGTTAACCACTGAGCCACGACGGGAACTCCATGCGTCAGCCTCATTTCGAGTGCTCAATGGCCATATGTGGCAGTGGGCTACCATACTGGACAGTGCAGCTTGACAAGAAAGGTCAAGATGTCACTCAGAATCTAGTCATAGCAGCCGGGAGGCTGGAGACCTTGTAATGTGCCCCACCCTTTGGCATTCATTTGCAATAGAGACTGGTGCCTGCAATACCATTGACTCAGGAAAATGCCTGGGAAGGCATCCTGGTGTGTGCTCAGTAGTTTCACACAGACTAATGCCAGCTGGGCTTAATTACTAGGGTGTAAAAGCAGCTTCTCACAGTGAAGTTCACCTTTAATCCCTGAAGACGTACCTTAAAAAGACCTACCACTCTTAGTAAGTTCCAGATGAAGCCCTGAATAGCTATGGGCCCTTAGAAATAAAGGCCAAGGCTTAATTTTTCCAATGCTTAACTTTACGTTTTATTTTTTGTTTACTATTTTTTTCTTTTTAGGGCCACAGCTGCAGCATGTGGAAATTCCCAGGCTAGGGGTTGAATTGGAACTGCAGCTGCCAGCCTCGGCCTTAACAAGAGCAACGCTGGATCTTTAACCCACTGAGCAGGGCCAGAGATCAAACCCGCTTCCTCATGGATACTAGCCAGGTTCTTAACCTGCTGAGCCACAACAGGATCTCCAAATTTTAGGTTTTAGTGTGCTTGACACCAAGAAGTCAAAAAGCTGCCCTATCTCAGAATATCCATTCAAAAACCGAGGTAGTCTTGCAACCTTAACAGGACTACAAATGAGTCAATCCCATCCAGTGCCACCAAAAGAACATTCCTACATCTGTCTGTACTCGGCACAACTCTGGGAACACCCTGACGGCACTGTGAACAGGGGATAAGGAAGGCCTCCTGTGCAATGGTAGCCAGTTACATGTCCCAGCAGACAAAGTTTGGATCGAGGCCTTTCTGCTGTGCCAGGATGCATACTGAGAGGGCCACTGGGGCCTTTTCAAGAGAACTAATTTGACTCGTTAGGGACTCTAATAGTCCCATATGCAACATAACTTCTGTCATTAATCAGACAAATGCAAAGGATACTCTCTGCCAAAAGATAAGTCAGTGATCCCCAAGGAGCTGTTACTCCTTTTCCTGCCCCCTTAGCCTTCTAGTCATGCCATTTAATCATAAACCTTCCTTTTTCTCTGTGTCTACCTCAGGGTAATGGGGCTATTGATGAAGATAGTTTATAGAGCACTTGTGACTGTTCACACAGCACTGGACACTCAGCCATGCACCTGCGAGATGCCCTTGAAACCTTGCACCTGAAAGATGTGGTAGAATAGTACAGACCACCAAATATGTTCTTTTCCTACAGAACCCTTGGGGGATACCATACTTGTAACCCTTCCGTAAGCATGTCAAATATGGGTTCAAGTCTATTTCTCCCCACCTCTAAACTCACAGCCAAGGTCCAAAGCTATGGCTGTGATATAGGCTGGCAGCTACAGCTCCAATTGGACCCCTAGCCTGGAAACTTCCATATGCAGCTCTAAAAAGACAATAAAATAAAATAAAATAAAATAGCCACTGCAGCTCCTACTGTGGCAAAGTGGGTTAGTGATCCAGCTTTTCTCTGTGGAGGCACCAATTCGATCCCCCACCCAGCACAGCGGGTTAAGAATCCAGTGTTTCTGAAGATGTGGTGTAGGTCACAGCTATGTCTGACTCCATCTCTGGCCTGGGAACTTCCATATGCCACGGAGGCAGCTGAAAAAGAAAATAAAAATATCCACTACAATTATGGATTTGACTCCAAGTAATTCTTCTCTACTCACTTCAATTACCACTCCAGCAACCTACCTAGAATAACTCCATGCAGTTCAGGAAAAATTTCAGGCTTTCTGAGACCTACATGATCGGACTCTGAAGTCTGAAATATGGCCAATCACTGTTTTGTGGGTGTCACCCATGAAATTTTCAGCTTTATTTGCATTATGCAGTCCTTAAGTAATATCATCTCTCGCTAGGCATACTATGAAAAGCAAACAAGCCAGAATGTTCAGAATTACTGTTCCTTCCCTTGAGAATACCAATATTTATTCCAATTCGGTTTGGATCTGGAAGAGACAGAATATCCAGAGTAATTTTAACTTGATCCTATTATTGGCAGGGAGATTTCCTGTTGCTTATTCGTCAGGCTTTTTTCTGTAAACTTTACCAATGTTTTCTTTGCAATCATTAGTGAAGGAAAGTTAAGCCTAATGAATTCCACTTTGGAGTGTATAATTATTGTACATACATCTTGATGGGCATTATTCTGTATTCTCTCCAAGTCTAACATTCCCTTTTTTTTTTTTTTTTTTTGCATTTTAGGGCTGCACTCGCGACATCTGGAGGTTCCCAGGTTAGGGGTGGAATCAGAGCTGCAGCTGCCCAGCCACAGCCACAGCCACAGCAACACAGTATCCAAACCGTGTCTGCAACCTACATGACAGCTCATGTCAACGCAATATCCTTAAACCAATGAGCGAGTCCAGAAATCAAACCTGCGTCCTCACGGCTGCTACTCTGTTGTTAACCGCTGAGCCACAGTGGAAACTCCTAAATTATATCTTTTCAAAGGACATATCATGATCATTTTTGCCAGGCTTTACTCTATTGCTCCGGAAGACTACTTAGCTTTCTTTGACGATAATTTTATGAATTAGGCTAATTTTGTGAAGGCAAAATAAAAAGTCTTTTGCAATAGCCTTGAGGAAGGCTAGGGTGTGAGGAACAGTCATTGTTGTTTTCCTGGAAGGCATTCCTCCCCATTTCCCTCTCCCCCCTTCCTGATAGCCTCCTAGTTCAGGTAATAGCGGGGCTCTCGATGTACGTCAAGGGAAATTGTCACACCCAGCTTCAGAGAAAAAGCTGCGTTGAATTAAGAATAATACCCTGTCCTTTGCTACAGTTACTGGTGCTGGAATCCAGGCCTAAGCTGATCTGCACATGACAGTCCTCTGGCCCCAGGGACTGGTTCAGGAAGAACATAATAAACCTGTTTGGGCTGATAAGAAGTTAGAAGAGACATGGAGAATGTCTGAGAAAGAGTTTTCCTTGTTCTTGCAAGAGAATCACAGGAAGAAATACTCTTTCTTTGGACATGGAGGAGAGATAGAAGAAGGCAGCATTTTGCCACAAGAAAAGCCAGAGCGAGGATGGATCCAACACACAGAGGAATAACAGTCCTGCCAGGCTGGACTAGGCTAAACCTGAAGGCTACCCTTCTCCAGACTTCCAGTATGTGGACCAATGCAGTCTCAGATATGAGCCAATAAAAACTAGGTGGAGTCTGATTTTCTATTACTTTAGGGCCAAAGAGTCGTAACTAATAAGGTGAGTTAGTTTTAATTTTGTTTCACTTTCAAAACATTTTAAAGCTTAAAAAAATTTTTTTACAAACAAGCATATGATAAATTCAAGCATCCTAAAAGGACAGTTAAAGAAAATGTCCATTTCATTTCAGATATCATCCACCTCTCCAGAGTCATCCACGGAGTAAGTTTCGCATATGTACGTGCATGTGTGTCTTTGTTTCTACTCAATTAGAAGCACAATATACACATTGTTATGGTATCTTGCTTTTTGTACTTTTTATATCTTGGAGATTATTTCAAATCGTATGTATAGATTTATCTCTTTTTTTATAAAGCCTGTGTGGTATTCTCTTGTACAGATGTATCACAATTCATTTAGCCAATTCTAATTTTTTTTTTACCACTGTAAACAATGATGAAATGAACACCCTTAAGTTAAAAATTTGAACAAAGATATGAGTATAAATCTGAGGATAAATTCCTAGAGTGGAATAACTGGGTCAAAACTGTATGCATTTTGGAGTTCCTGTTGTGGCTCAGCAGTTACAAACCAGACTAGTATCTGAGAACATAGGGTCGATCCTTGGCCTCGCTCAGTGGGTTAAGGATCCGGTATTGCTGTGAGTTGTGGAGTAGGTCGCAGAGGCGGCTCAGATCTGGTGTTGCTCTGGCTGTGGTATAGCCGGTGGCTACAGCTCTGATTTGAACCCTAGCCTGGGAACCTCCATAGGCCACGGGTACGGCCCTAAAAAGACAAAAAATAAAAAATAAGTGCATACATTATATATTTTAATAGTTATTGCCACAAATTGCTAGAACCTTTTTGATTTTCTTTATTATTATTATTTATTTATTTATTTATTTATTTTTTGTCTTTTATCCTTTTAGGGCTGCACCCACGCCATATGGAGTTTCCCAGGCTAGGGGTCTAATCGGAGCTACAGCTGCCGGCCTGTGCCACAGCCACAGCAACGCAGGATCCGAGCTGCATCTGCAACCTACGCCACAGCTCATGGCAACACCAGATCGTTAACCCACGGAGCAAGGCCAGGGATCAAACCCGCAACCTCATGGTTCCTAGTCGGATTTGTTAACCACTGAGCCACGATGGGAACTCCCAAAATTATAGCATATTTTAGATTGAGTACTATTTGGACTGCAACTTTATTTCAGCTTTTTTGTTTTTCTAGAGTTTTTAATTGCTTTTCTTTTCCTCTTGAGAAAAAGGAACATGCCTTCTTCACCATATCCAAATACTTTCCAGCACCTTATTTATTCTATCTATAGCATGGAATTTATTCTTTTCATATTATAGACATTCTTTTTAGTCCCCACTGAGTTCTTGTTCTAATTTGGAAAGACATTTCTAAGCCTGCAGTGCTAGCCACCAGTTGGGGGTTCTGTTCATTGAACCCTGGGTTAGGTCTGTATTTTCTAATTTCCCTCCCTCTGGTTTTTTTTTTCTCAGGTACATCAAGTAATTTCCTAAGAAAGGCAGTTTCTGAGTCCTTGACTGTCTTTACATTGGGCTCTCCCTGTCCATGGCTTTGGCACCCAGCATTATGCAGAGCCAATTCTAAGGGACTTGAGCAACTGTGGTTTTCAGTATCCACCTGGCAGAGGGTGGCGGGGGTGGGGATCCTGGAATGAATTCCCTGAAAACCGAGGGATGGCAGAATCTTGTTCCAGTGCTGACTTGACAGTTTGACTACAAGTTTCCAACCCCAGAAAATCTCTGAAGCTGTACTAGGCAAATTCACTCCTGCTGCCACTGTAGCCCTCTGGATTCCATCTGCGTTGTGGCTTCTTACCCTCTGTTTAATCCAACACACGATTCCATCTCTTTTCTGACTTCCATAAAGGTTTTTAAATCTTTTGTCTATTGGTGATTCTTTTCTCTTCCCTCCATTCATGTGATTTTATTCCTTTTTTTTTTCTGGTCTTTTTAGGGCCGCACCCACAGCACCCTTAGTTCCCAGGCTAGGGGTCCAATCAGAGCTGTAGCCCCCTGCCTAAGCCACAGCCACAGCAATGCCAGATCCGAGCTGCGTCTGCAACCCACACCACAACTCACGGCAATGCCAGATCCTTCACTTGCTGAGCGAGGCCAGGGATCGAACATGAGTCCTCGTGGATACTGGTCAGTTTCGTTACTACTGAGCCACAATGGAACCCCCTATTTCCTTTTTCGGTTTTTGTTTCTTTACTATCATTTTAATTGCATCCAGACAGACAAATGTATACAGTTTGCCATTCAAATGGGAAGCCTCTTCCTGGTCCTTATGTTTCAGAGTCTCAAAATAATTCTGTTCATTGTCATCACACGTAAGAATTCACCTGTCTACTTTTTCCAGGAAAACAAAATTGCTCATGATGAAATCTAATTTCTTATATAATTATATAAATTTGCACTATATGATTGCAAAGAAAATGTCACCTTCCAGAAATATTAGTTGCTTAGCACTTCAGGATGGTTTTAAAGTATTACCAAAGATCCATAGATGTCGTAGGAATTCATTTCTCTCTCTCTCTTTCCCCACAGTGTGCAGTGGCCTGATATGGGATCTCAGTTCCCAGACCAGGTATTGAACCCCCGGCCTTGGCAGTGAAAGCACTGAGTCCTAATTACTAGACCACCAGGGAACTCCCTCACTTGTCTCTTTATCAACAAAGTACTTAAGGAAACAACTGAATGGGTATTCATAATAAGCATTGGTAACAGCCTGAACTTTTTGTAGCTCAGGACGGGGTATGACTCAGGATGGAGTCATATTGTTCTGGAACTAAGTGGGTGAAAGTGGAATGAAATGATGCGATATTTATATTTTGTAATGATTAGCAATTCGTTGCAAAAATATAACCTATAAGCAGTGGTGTACTAGTAAATATTTAACAGACACCTCGTCACAGGTGGGAAACGTGCATATAAATCTGTTTGTTATAATTTTTATAAAATAAAGGGTACGTAACATACAATTAAAAAAATAATAAAATGTACAATATTTTTATTGGAATTGCTATAGAGCCAATGGATTCTTACAGAAGTTTACCAAATTTTTGTATCTATAGCCAACATATGGTTGTAATTGAATTGTGATTTGACAAACGGAGTTGCCTCCCAGTCTGCTTACTCGTTTCAATTGTCATTAAATCTGACATATGTAGTCAATTTTTCATGACAGCTTTGCTTAGCAACCAGCTTGCAAAATTCCTGAAAATTTAGCGATCAGCTCTCACAAATGGGCACAATCAAACCAGGACTATGCCTATAAACTCCACTTCAGGGGAATCAAAATGAGGCCCCAGCTATTTCGTTATCCAAACAATTCTTCTCCAACATTATGAAAACATCTTTTTCCTTGTAACCCCCACTCTCTTCCATTCCCCGTCTCCCACCGTAGGAAATCCATACACCTCAGTCACTGGGCAGTTAGCCCTACTTTGTCACCTACAGAAGAAAAAAGGTGGCACATTAGGCTGGGGCTTGGTTGTTGCTGGTGTCACAGCCACAGGGTGGCACTATTGAAACACAGGTATTGCAACTGCCTCAGTACCCCTCCACACACTGCCCCCACCCCAGCTTACTCCCAGTTGTGCAAAGCTTTACAGTGAACCAGTCTACACTTCCTTTGAGAGCCTAGCATCCCTCTCCCCTTTCATACACTGTTCCTTTCAACACAGGAAATTACATCAGTGCAAACAAGCTGATGGGCACTCTGCTTGTTAAAAGTTATATAACAGGATCTTCAGGTTTGCCCCAGCAATTTCTTCCTATTAACCTCTGGCTTTTAAACTCTGTCATCCGTATGTCACTGGGGGCCACCTTGTCTCAGACCTACCTGTGATGCAACTAAATCTTGCAGGGCCTGGGGGAGCTGAAGCCCTTTTTATAATTCATCTGCCCTTATTTATTCGTCTTTCTGCCTTTTGCTGTCCACTGTATCTACATGGCCTATTGGGTTTCATTCCACGTTAGATCCCAATGGAAGAACTCCATTCCTTCATCTTCCGTAAGAAATTCAACAAAACTTAGCATTTTTGTTTTTGGGCAACTTCAGGGAAGTGTTCCTCATTTCATATAATTATTTCAGAGGAGGACTTTAATTGGTCCAGCTTGGGTCATATGCCCAGCACTGGGCCAGTGTATGGTCAGGAGGATGGAGTGTTATGACTGACCAGATCACGCCAGCTTCTGTGATGAGGACGGTATGAGGGGCAGGCCAGAACTGGATGGCGTGAGGAAAGAATAGTCCAAAGGAGGAACTCTCATCTGAAGATGAAGGAACAGAAGCAGAAATGCTGGAAGAACAAAAGCAACAAACATCCACTTTTGGCAGAGGGTTGACCCTTCCTCATGGCTAGGTTTTCCTTTGCTGGATGTTCTAAGAATTCCTAACTAACAACAGGGAAAGGTATGCTTTGTGGGAAAGGATTGTAAAATGAAAATATATTTAACACAAGGTAATGCTGAAGGGTGTCCTTTGAAGCATTCCTTTGAAATATTAGCTTACCTAATTGAAGTTTAGATTTTCATACAATTGGTGTTCTCAAAATGGGGCACGATTTTTGCACACTTTCAAACCTTCTGATATATGGTATTACTTTAAATAATAAGTAATTATTTAAAGTTATTACTTATTATTTTAAAGTAAATAAAATAATTTTTTACTATTTATGTGACATAATAATTTAGAACCTTCAGTGGAAACATGAAATTAAAAGAAGGTTTATCCTACTTAGGCAGAGGCGAAAAAGGCCAGTAATCTCACAGTTATTTACTCATCCTGCTATTCTGATTTCACGACTTTGTGTCTTACAGCCTTTTTCCAGCTCCAAAAATTCTGTATCACATTCTTGGAATGTGAGCTGTTCTGATCATAGGAAGCATTAACAAAGTAGTTCCCTTTGTCGTACTGAGTTTCTGGAATGCCTGTGGCTGACTGTCTCACCCTGGAAGGCTATCCTGTATCTTGAATCTTTTTTTTTTTTTTTTGTCTTTTTGCCTTATCTAGGGCCACACCCGCGGCATATGGCGGTTCCCAGGCCAGGGGTCTAACAGGAGCTGCAGCCGCTGGCTTTCTCCATAGCCACAGCAACGCGGGATCCAAGCCGCATCTGCAGCCTACACCAAAGCTCATGGCAACGCTGGATCCTTAACCCACTGAGCAAGGTCAGGGATCGAACCCGCAACCTCATGGTTCTTAATCGGATTCGTTAACCACTGAGCCACGACGGGAACTCCCAGATAAAGCGTTTTTTAGATGTCAGTGTAAAATGTTCAAGGGGCCATGTTTTTCAAAATTCTTTCAGGATTACATATGCAAAGAATTTTGTATGATGGAGAAAAAAGTTAGAAAAAGAATATAAATATATATGTATGACTGGGTCACTTTGTTGTAGAGCAGAAATTGACAGAACACTAAATCAAATCTAATAGAAAAAATAAAAAAAAATCTTATATAAAAAAGAATTTTGAAAAAACTCATCTAAAGAACCAGGAAACCACCACAAGCAATTTCAAATCTTCATTAAGAAAACATAACTTGGAGTTCCTTTTGGGCTCAGTGGTTAACGAACCTGACTAGCATCCATGAGGACTAGGGTTCAATCCCTGGCCTCGCTCAGTGG
The DNA here is from genome assembly GCA_004024745.2 of Catagonus wagneri. Lineage (NCBI taxonomy): Eukaryota > Metazoa > Chordata > Mammalia > Artiodactyla > Tayassuidae > Catagonus > Catagonus wagneri. Next base: position 16,306,790 of record PVHT020000105.1, on the reverse strand, counting down.
GTTAAGGATCCGGCGTTGCCACGGGCTGTGGTGTAGGCTGCAGACAGCACTCTGTCCTGCGTTGCTGGGACTGTGGTGTAGACCGGCAGCTGCAGCTCCGATTTGACCCCTAGCCTGGGAAACAAAAAGAAAACACACTATACAGCAAAGAACAAAAAGCAGGAAACATTAAACCCATCAGAAGTACAGAAAACTTATCAGTTTGACTCCTTTCCCACTTCCGAGGCTACAGTGTTGTAGATGGCAGTTGCTCCATTATCCTGGGGCCCGAAGTCAGGATGACAGTGATACAAAAGGGCTCCCAGGGGACTGGCAAGTGTGAGACAATCAATCAAAACTGTTAAAAATGCAAAAATACCAGATTAGGCTAAAAAATAATAGTTCCAACAAACACAAACTATTATAACACAGAAAGGCTTTAAAAATAGAGATACATGGAGTTCCCATAGTGGCGCAGCGGTTAACGAGTCTGACTAGGAACCATGAGATTGAAGGTTCGATCCCTGGCCTTGCTCAGTGGGTTAAGGATCCGGCGTTGCCATGAGCTGTGGTGTAGGTTGCAGATGCGGCCTGGATCCCGAGTTGCTGTGGCTGTGGTGTAGGCTGACCCCTAGCCTGGGAACTTCCATATGCCTCGGGTACAGCCCTAAAAAGTCAAAAAAAAAAAAAAAAAAAGGAAAACACAACTGTACATACAACTTATAGCTATAATTAACTATGAAAAACATCCAATTTAAAAGAAGGATGTAAAAGAACACAACCTCTCAGCAAAAGTTCATACTTAACTAGGTTAACATTTTTCTTCTGTTGACTTAATTTTTTTACTCTTGAGTCTAATCAATTGTGGGTTTCTCCCTGTTAAATATAGAATTTGGCCTGAGGACATACTAAAGCTTTCCATCCCACCATTTTTCAGCCTGTTTGTTTATGCTGTAGGTGGGAAGCGTCTGATGCTTTAACCCCATTTTCCCAAATTTAAGCCTATGAAGTCTATATTTGAACCCCCATAAGACCAAAACGTTATGATTACAGTTCTCCTAGTAGTGGCTTCCGCCCCCTCCACTAAATATCAAAGAAGAAAATAGCCATTTTTCCAGACTCTGGTAGATCCATGACTGTTTCAACCCTAAGAGAAACAAAATTGCAAAAGCCCTACTAATTTTTACCTTCCCTCTTCCATCTCTGCTGCTTAGATAGCCTTAAGAACCTTTAACACAACATGATGCAAAAGTAATTACTAAGGTTTGAGTCTATTAAATTGCCAGACAGTTTTGCTGACCCAGAGCCAGACTGATTTCCCTACCACCAGAATTATTCTCCCTGTTTCTAACAACTGAAAAATGTTGAAACATATCAAGATGTTGAAAATACCTAGCAGCGGCTTTCTCCACAAATGTTCCCTCTTACCCATTAATTAGCTGCCCAACTGAGAGCAAAATTTAGCAAGAGACAGAGAGACTCCTGGGAGCAACAGGGAAAGAGAAGAGGAGGCCACAAAGGGCAAGGGGAGCTGTTTGGAGAGAGAGTGCCAGGGACAGACTTCCTATTGCACAAGCTTGCCTCCGGCCAGGCCAGTCCTCTTTAATCACCACATTTAGCCTGGCTATCCTTGGTTTGGGGAGAAATAGTAAATTACTTTTTTTTTTTTTTCCCGTTTTAGGGCTGCACCTGTGGCATATGGAAGTTCCCAGGTTAGGAGTCGAATCAGAACTGCTACAGCCACAGCCATAGTTGGATTCAAGCTGCACCCACAACCTACACTGCAGCTTGCGGCAATGCTAGATCCTTAACCCTGATCGAGGCCAGGAATCAAACCTGCATCCTCATAGATACTAGTTGGTTCGATACTGCTGAGCTGCAATGGGAACTCCGGTAAATTTCTTAGAGCAGAGGTTTCATTTTAGTTTCATTTCTCTTTTATTTTCTACTTGCATTGTGGACATAGCGCTTAAGCGAACAAATTGGCCCACCCAACTATAACTTTGAGTTAAAAAAAAACTAACTTTCAGAAAAATACTATAGCTATAGATTTTGCTGGGTTTCTCTTTCTTTCGCAATATTTTCTTTCTTTCTTTTTTTTTTGTCTTTTTGTCTTTTCTAGGGCCGCACCCATGGCATATGGAGGTTCCCAGGCTAGGGTCAAATTGGAGCTACAGCTGCCAGCCTTCGCCACAACCACAGCAACACCAGATCCGAGCCGCGTCTGCAAACTACACCACAGCTCATAGCAATGCCGGATCCTTAACCCACTGAGCAAGGCCAGGGATCGATCCTGCAACCTCATGGTTCATAGTTGTATTCATTAACCACTGAGCCACCATGGGAACTCCATCATTTTAATATAATTATCTTAGCCTTTTATTTCTATGTTGATATGTTTGTGTATATTTTTTAATGTCACATATTGTCTACATTCCACTTTAAAAAACCTGAGAACCGAGTTTCTGATGTGGCTTAGCAGGAGAGCGAGAATTCTCTCCGGCCTGAGAACCCAGCTAGTGTCCATGAGGATTTGGGATTGATCCCTGGCCTCGCTCACTGGGTTGGGGATCTGGTGTTGCCACAACGTGTGGCGTGGGTTGCAGATGTGGCTTGGATCTAGTGTTGCTGTGGCTGTGGTGTAGGCCGGCAGCTGCAGCTCAGATTTGACGCCTGGCCTGGGAACTTCCATGTGCCATGGGTTTGGCCCTAAAAAGACAAAAAGCAAAAAACAAACCAACCAAAAAACACCAAGAAAACAAAAGTAAGTTTTCCCAAGAATCAAATAACCTTCTTTAGCAGAGATCTAGTGGTTACCCTGGACACTATAAATTTCATTTTGGATTAGCTTTGGCTATAACGAGAGAACAATGATTTAAGCACAAAAGTAGGCAGATTACAGACAGTGTGTTGGCTCTAAGAAGTCAAGGCTGGCTACACAATTGCAGAGCCCACTGCAAAATGAAGGTGTGGGTCCTCTTAATTTAAAAAGTAAAAAGTTTCAGGAGTTCTCTTGTGGCTCAGTGGGTTAAGGATCAGCACTGACCCTGCTGTGGCTCTGGTTACGGCTGTGGCGAGGGTTCTATCCCCAGCCTGGGCACAGCAAAAAATAAAAATGAGGAAGAAGACTAAAAATATGAAGATTCTTCCTTTTTTTTTTTCTTTTCTTTTTAGGGCTGTACCTGCAGCATACGGAAGTTCCCAGGCTAGGGGCTGAATCAGAGTTACAGCTGCTGGCCTACGCCACAGCCACCACAATGTAGGATCCCAGCCGAGTCTGTGACCTACACCACAACTCACGGCACCGCCAGATCCTTAACTCACTGAACAAAGTCAGGGATTGAACCTGCAACCTCATGGTTCCTAGTCGAATTTGTTTCTGCTGTGCATGATGGGAACTGCAAAGGTTCTTTCCTTCTGAGCTCACTCTGTTGACTTGTTATGGTGCTTTTTAATTTTCTATTTAATGTCATTCTAAGTAAAAAATTCTAAGTAACAAAAAGATTCAAGTTTAAACTGTTAGTATGCATTTTACCCTTCATCTTTATATTGAGTAATGCCAATTTAAATGCAAATATAAGAACATTTAAATTATATATACAATCACTGAAACTACATAGTTCATATTTCATAGGTTCTGCATACATTTCTACCTTGTTACTGGAACAATGTTGTACAGAATGAAATCAACTGTTTTTATTTCATTTCTGATACACCTTGTACCAATACTCTACCTTCAGACATTTTTTGTCTTTTTTCCTTATTTTTTGTCTTTTTAGGGCTGCACCTGAGTCATGTGGAAGTTCCCAGGCTAGGGGTCGAGTCAGAGCTGTAGCCACTAGCCTATACCACAGTCACAGCAACGCCAGATCCTTAACCCACTGATTAAGGCCAGGAATCGAACCTGCATCCTCATGGATACTGCTGAGCCACAGTGGGAACTCCGTGCCTTTAGCTTTCTGATGAATAAGAAGGACTGAAAGGAAAAGGAACTTTGAGTTATCTTCCCTTTTCCTTCCCCTGCAGGGTTAAGTTGTTTTCAATTACAGGAAGATAACACAACCTGAGTAAGGAATGACGACACAATGGGGCTCCTGGGTTGTCCTTTTTCTAGGAATGATATTGCCTTCTTTCTCGGACTCAGACGAAGGGTATGGCCTCTCAGGACTGTAAGGGCCCAGGCTTAATCAGTTGGGATGTAACACACTTTCCTTGGACTCACTTTGAGTTTTGCTGAACTCTGGCTGATTGTGGGGCCAGAGGAATTCTGAGCTCATGGGGCTCATGAAAACTGGGCAACAAGAAACAACAGCTAAGCATATTGCATGTACCCCTCTTCTCACACACATGCTCCATCTTTCTAGCAGACCCCACCTACAAAACACACGTTCAAAGGCAAAATTACTCAGAATTTTCAAGATAGTGACAATAGAAACTTAAGCCAAGCATGCAGTCCTTCTGAGCAGGGGGGGGTCCTTGTGTGACTGCACAGCTTACATGCCCTTGAAGTTGGCATGCTCCACCAAGTCTGCAAGACTTGGACTTCTTTTCTCTTTTTGCTTCTTCATTCTCTGTGTGGGGCTTCCATCCTCAAGGTGACTTCATGATCCAAGTTGACTATTGGAGTTCAACATAAGCACAGAAGGGAGAGGGAGAAGTGGAAAAGGACCAACTCTTTTAGGCTCAATCAGTGCTTCGAAGGGGACTTTTCAGAGGCCCAGCTCTGCTTCCATCTCATCAACCAAAACTTAGTCACAGAGGTTCTCTTTAACGCTCAGGTCATTGGAAAGATAGTCTTTTTGCTAGGTAAAATGCCACCCTAAATAAACAGAATGAGATCAGGCTGTTCCTAAAAAATAAATGTTAATTGACACGGATAGGCAACTAACTGTCCCTGCCAAGCCAATTTAAAGATAATTTATTTAATCAATCTTAACTTTTATTTTCGTGGGTTGCTTTCCACTATTAACAACATCATTTACAAATTTTTAAATTGTATCTTACTCTAATTTTTAAAAAACACATTCCTGAATAGCTAGCATGTTTCTTTGGAAGAATTTTTCCATTTATTAAATCAAATTAAATGATATGTACTTAATGAAACATGCAGTCATAACAACAGCAGTTTTTTTTTTTTTTTAACAAAAAAAGTGTGTGGGAGATTAAATGTTTATACTGATAGGCAGTCCTGACAAAAATACTGTGTGGGTCAAGGAATAGATGACTGGAGTTCCCGTTGTGGCTCAGCGGAAACAAATCTGACTAGGAACCATGAGGTTGTGGGTTCGATCCCTGGCCTCGCTCAGTGGGTTAAGGATCCAGTGTTGCCGTGACCTATGGTGTAGGCTGCAGATGTGGCTCGGATCCCATGTTTCTGTGGTTGGGGCATAGGCTGGCAGCTGTAGCTCCAATTAGACCCCTAGCCTGGGAACCTCTGCATGTTGCGGGTGTGGCCCTAAAATGACAAAAGGCAGGAAAAAAAAGAAAAAGAAAAAGAAAAAAAGGAATAGAAGACTAAAGATAAGGACATTTTAAATTATGTGGCTTTTGGAGTTCCCATCGTGGTTCAGTGGTAACAAACCCCACTAGTACCCATGAGGACTCAGGTTAAATCCCTGGCCTCACTCAGTGGGTTAAGGATCAGGAGTTGCCCTGAGCTGCGGTGTAGGTTGCAGATGCGGCTTGGATCCTGTGTTGCTGTGGCTGTGGCTGGCAGCTGCAGCTCTACTCAACCCCTTGCACTGGAACGTCCATACGTTGTTGATGCAGCCCTAAAAAGACAAAACAAATAAATAAAGTGACTTTCATGATTCTCTGATTCTGTTCAGTATTGCTAATTTACCTGTGATGAGATGACGAAAAGCAAAAAATGGTTTAAGCAGCTTCTGAATGTTGCTGATTTTGTGACGATCACTAATTTAATCTACCTAAATCAATCTAGTGGTACCTAAATCAATCTACTACCACTATCTGAAAACATTGTATCTTGTTGCATTAATTTTATCTGTTTCTAATATTGACTATCAGCATGTCTTCTATAATCTTGGTTTAATGTTATCAAGTTTCTGTTATTGACTATCTGAAGGCATTGTGTCATCTTGAATTAATATTGTCTACTTGCCGCTTGCCAGAATACAAAACCTAAGTTGAGAACCAGCTATTGTTCATTTTCCCATTAGCACTTGCAAAGTATATTCAAGCTGTTCTTTATTTGGTGAAAACCAGTTCTCTGTTCAGTGCTAGTAACTCAAGACTAAAAAACTTGAATGTTCTTAACTCATTTGTCACATCCTTGCCAAGCTTATCAAATTATTTCCATATGAAATGAAAAAAAGATTTTACCAGCCTCCAAAACACTTTTATTTGTAGTAAATAACTGTGGAAGAATTTACTCATTCTATTTTTTTAGCCAAATCTTAAATGACAAGAACTTATAAATTACTTAACAGAATAATATCTGCATACTCAGGTTCTAATGTAAAGTTTTTCTGAATGAATTTGGATACAATTCGATTTCAGAAATGGAACCATTAAAATCTGAGTATTATGAGCAAAACATTATTTACAGAGTATATAGTTCTTAGTTCTACACACTAATATTTTGCCTTTCACATATAAATATCTTGGTACATGCACCATCTGAGTGTATAAAATTAAACTACCTGAAAAAAAGTTAAACTACCTGAACACCTTTAAAAAATTAGAGTAAAATGTAAAAATGTCTATAAAAAGAAATTCATTAGAGATTTCAAAATATCCGCAAGTGCTAAATAAGGTTTCCAGAAATCAGTGATTATGCTGAAACGTGTCACAAGGGGAACTGTTAACAAGTGTTACTTTGCCAATGGTAGGAAGATTGCCAACCTTTAATTGGCTTTAAAGTTGGTGTTCTATCAATGGTGTATTGTAAAAAGCAATAATGCCCACATTTAGGATTCAAGCCTGAAATGGGAACTCTAGATTTGGCTAAATGTGGCACTATGCACTAGTCCTTTTAATTAAAAATATTCAAATGCTTGCCTTTTAAATTTGATTAGGATGTTTATTATCATGTTTTTAGTAACAGCAACAACAAAAGATGTTTGTCTGCAATGTACAATATACAATGACCAGTCAATCCCCCTCTTGCTTTGCTATGCATTAACTTCTTTGTTTTAATGGAAATACTGAGAATAGCTCTTTTGAGGCTGCTGGGAAGATGGAAGTCTACTGAATTAAACAAAAATCTGGCAGGGCATCCTTTGGCTTCTATAGGGGAAAGTGTCCTCATTAATACATGCAAATGAAAAATCATAATATCTTTAATAACAGAGTAAACCATGCACTGTCCATTGGCTTTTGGATTTCTAACTGAATTCCTAAGTACTACTGACCCTAATCCTCCTGCACTGCAAGAGAACTCATGAATAAAAATATGAACAAACAAATATGGAGTAAATTTCCTGGCAACTCCTTAAGGGGAGAAGTCTCAGCAGAAAGATCAGTTTCAATATGCCCAAGGCTTCAGAGAGTGGGGGGAAAAAAATCCAGTAAGGATTTCGCAGGGACTATTCAGTATTTGGTATTCAGTACTCTGTTGATTACCCTGGTTGTTTTGTCCCGCTGGCTTGAGTGGCTTTGTGGATTAGGGAGAGATACAACTTTTCTTACTTCCGCAGGCTACCAGACTGCCTTTCTATACCAGCCGTGCGTTTTCCACTCTCCTCTTCTCCCTTACTGCCTGTGACCTTAGAAACTGGCAAGGCACATGCAGTGACCATAGCGACCAAGCCCCCGTGGCAGACACTGTTGGCTGCCTTCCCAAGGTCATACCTCCTCTGCCCTATCTTCTTTGCTGGCAGGACGGTCTCCCACAGCAGAGGCAGAAAATGCCAAGTACTTGCATTCTCAGCTTCTCTTGTGACCTCAATTTTGGCCTGTGACATAAAGGGAAGTCTGCTGGGAATTTCTGGGAAAGAAGGAAAGGAGAAAAAAAAAGTTTCTCTCCACCTCCCACCCCCAGCCTTTTCGTTTTCAATGTGAAGTATGGTGCTTGGAGCCCAGGAGATCATCTTGTGATAATGAGGATAAAGATAAAGACATTTTGGAAAACAGAAATTACCACAACATTGTACATCAGCTATACTTTAATAAAACTTTAAAAAATGAGGAGTTCCCATCATGGCTCAGTGGAAACGAATCCGACTAGGAACCATGAGGTTGCAGGATCGATCCCTGGCCTCGCTCACTGGGTTAAGGATCTGGTGTTGCCGTGAGCTGTTATGTAGGTCGCAGACGTGGCTCAGATCCCGCGTTGCTGTGGCTGTGGTGTAGGCTGGAAGCTACAGCTCTGATTAGACCCCTAGCTTGGGAACCTCCACATGCCACATGTGCGGCCCTAAAATGATAAAAAGACCGAAAAAAAAAAAGGGAAAGTAAGGAGTTCCCACTGTAGTAAAATGGGATCAGCGGTGTCTCTGAGCCACCAAGATGTAGGCTCAATCCCCAGCCCTGCACAGTGGGTTAAAGGATCCAGAGTTGTCACAGCTGCAGTGTTAAGTTGCAACTGCGGTTCAGGTATGATCCCTGGACCAGGAGCTCCATATGGTAGCCAAAAAAAGAATAAAATAAAATAAAACACTATAAGGATATATTGTATAGCACAGGGAATATAGGCAATATTTTATAATTAGAAATGGATTATAATCTTTAAAAATTGTAAATCAGTATATTGTACACCTGAAAATACATCAATTATACCTCAGTAAAAAAAAATTTTAGAAGTTCTTGCTGTGGCACAGTTTGTTAAAGATCCATTTGCGGCAGTTCAGTTCGCTGCAGAAGTGTGGGTTTGATCCCTGGCCCAGCACAGTGGGTTGAGTATCTGGAGTTGCTGCAGCCACATAGGTCCCAGCAGTGACTCAGATTCAGTCTCTGGCCTAGGAACTTCCATATGCCTCAGATGCAGCACCCGCCCCTCCCCCACAAAAGAAAATTAAATGAAATAAAAAACAAAAATAAAATAAGTGAGGTTTTGTGGGGGCTGGGGGATGGACATGCAGCATGTGGAAGTTTCCAGGCCAGGGATCAAACCCTAGCCACAGCAGTGACGATGCTTAATCCTCAGCGCCAGGGAACTCCAAAAATAAATTATTTTTAAAGACACTGGAGTTTCTGTTGTGTTGCAGTGGAAACAAATCTGACTAGTATCCACAAGGATGGGGGTTTGATTCCTGGCCTCGCTCATTGGGTTAGGGATCCAGTGTTGCCGTGAGCTACGCTGAGGCTGCAAACAAGACTTGGATCCTCTGTTGCCATGACTGTGGCACAGGCCAGTAGGTGTAGCTGTGATTCAACTCCTCACTTGGGAATTTCTTTCTTTTTTTTTTTTTTTGGTCTTTTTGCCTTATCTAGGGCCGCATCCGTGGCATATGGAGGTTCCCAGGCTAGGGGTCAAATCGGAGCTGTAGCTGCCGGTCTTCACCACAGCCACAGCAACGCAGAATCCGAGCTGCGTCGGCGACCTACACCACAGCTCATGGCAACGCTGGATCCTTAATCCACTGAGCAAGGCCAGGGATCGAACCCGCAACCTCATGGTTCCTAGTCAGATTCGTTAACCACTGAGCCACGATGGGAACTCCCTCACCTGGGAATTTCCATATGCCACAGGTGAAGCCCTAAAAAACATAAAATTAAACTAAACCCACTTTAATTTTTATTTTTTTTACTTCTACCTGAGTTAACTAATATTTATTCAAAATCATTATAGTTTGCCAATACAAACAGACTGATTCTGGAGGTGATTCAAGTTGCCTTTCAGGTAGTTCACAGTATTTACTTAGTTATTTCTCAGCCCAGTTTCTTTGATGCTGGAGAACAGCAGTCTTCAAAGGTATATGTGGCATTTGTTGAGATTTAAGTAAAATCTTAATAGAACAATGATCTGTGAAACAACTGCTTATCCTTCACGACGAAATTCACCCACTCCAACCGTAATGCAATTTTTGTCCTTGATATATTTACAAACATAATGTCTGTGGACATAAAAATATATTTCTCAGGGATTTTGCGCGCTCGGAGCTTTCAATCTCTCGGCCACGTGCAGCTCCAGCTCCCGCGCCGCGGCGCAGCAGCATCTCTGGGCTGCTGCATTGGAAGGCTGTTGGCAGAGACCGCGCCCATCGTCAAGATGCTGAGGCAGGTTGCCAGCTGGAAGTTGCGGAGCCCAGCCTGTGGCTCCAGCCACCCTCCCTGCCCCGCCGGTTTCTGGGCACCTCCCCGCGGCAGCTCCCAGCGGACGCCAGCTTCCACTCCACCTCCTTCTCTGAAGCAGACCAGCCACGTGTCTTAATTACAGGGGGTCTTGGCCAGCTTGGAGTGGGACTTGAGGAAACGGTTTGGGAAGGACAACGTGATTCTGTCTGACATTCGGAAGCCCCCCGAGCACGTCTTCCTCAGTGGCCCCTTTATTTATTCTGACATCCTGGATTACAAGAACCTTCGGGAGATCGTGGTGAACAACCGTGTCACCTGGCTGTTTCATTACGGTGCCCTGCTCAGTGCGGTGGGCCAAGCAACTATGTCCCTGGTCAGTGCCGTGAACATCAGTGGGTTGCACAATGTCCTGGACGTTGCCGCGGAGCACGGTCTGCGATTCTTTGTGCCCAGCACCATTGGGGCTTTTGGACCCACTTCTCCGCGGAACCCGACCCCGGATCTCTGCATCCAGAGACCCAGGACCATCAACGGGGTTTCCAAGGTCCACGCGGAGCTCATGGGAGAGTATTATTATTACCGGTATGGGTTAGACTTCCGATGCCTGAGATATCCTGGGATCGTTTCCGCTGACTCCCAGCCCGGAGGAGGAACAACTGACTACGCCGTGCAGGTCTTCCACGACGCTGTCAAGAATGGCAGGTTTGAATGCAACCTGAACCCCGGCACGAGGCTCCCGATGATGTACATCGATGACTGCGTGCGAGCCACCCTGGAGGTCATGGAGGCGCCGGCGGAGGCCCTCTCCATGAGGACCTACAACGTCAACGCCATGAGCTTCACCCCCGCCGAGCTGGCCCAGGAGGTCCTCAAGCACGTCCCGGAGTTCCAAATCACCTATCCGGCAGGCCGTAGCGGATAGTTGGCCGATGAACCTCGATGACAGCAGCGCTCGGAAGGACTGGGGGTGGAAACACGACTTTGACCTCCCGGAGCTGGTGACGATGTTGAACTTCCATGGTGCCCAGAGCGAAGTCGCCCAAGCTAACCGAAGGCTCAGAGGGAAGTGTTCATGAGTTCTGGACGGCCGTCCAGGGAAAGCTGGAACCTCCCCCCCACAACCCCCCAAGGTTCCAGACCCCAAAGAATCTAGATGATCTGGAGCTGAAGGATTGACTGCACTAAATTTTCACAGCTCGTATTGAACTGCCGGATGGAAAACTGAGTTGGCTTTAGCATTTTCTCAGTGCCATAGGTTTTGGTGGTAGGACTTCCGAATTTTTGCTGTTTGCCTAAATGTGTCCTAACTCACATACCGCAAAAGGCTTCAGTCATAATAGTTTCTCCATTTCCTTAATTAAGATGAAGTGACCATTTCTGGGAACGTGGAATTATGTGACATTTGTATTAAATGTAATTTAAATATCAAAAATAAAATAAAATAAAATGATGTTTCTCAGAAAAGATATACGTGTATTTTTTAACCATGTAGATAAAATAGTTTGAAGAATGCAAAATGTGAAAAGATTAGATTCATAGCTATTAGGAGCCAAAACTAATGATAAGAATTCAAAAAGAAAAACAAAATTGACTGCTACATTTTATTCACCCAACACAACTGGTTTCTCATAACCACGAAATATCAGAAATAAAAATATAAGTAAATCTGGGGTTTTAGGAGTTCCCGTTGTGGCTCAGTGGAAACAAACCCAACTAGTATCCATAAGGACTCAGGTTCAATCCCTGGCCTCGCTCAGTGGGTTAAGGATCTGGCGTTGCGGCAAGCTGCAGTGTAGGTCAAAATAAAAAAATAAGATTGATTATGTTTTGTGGTCTGTGCAGAAGTTGGTCAAAATTTGTTAATGAGATGTGCTATTGGAAAAGCCAGTGGTTCTATCTATAGAACACATGAGTCAGCAAAGTTAGTTGTTAGTTTATCTATGGTTTTACTTGAAAGATGTGAATCAGGAGACCTAGGGTTCAGCCAATTTGATCTTAGTGCATATGGCATGTTATAGTTCAGTGCAATTGATCTGTTTTGTGAGACATGGTGCATTTTTCAAGTTGCATTTTTGTTTCACTTCTCAGGATCCGTTTGTGCAAATGTACAAGGATGTGAAAGGCCATGGCCCGATTATAAGTGCTGTGTGAAAATAATTACAGAGATTGAACATCAGCCCCAGGGCCAGGCAGTGAGAGATGTTTTTCTTTTCCTTGTTGCCTAGCAGGTCCCTGGGACTCTACTGGCAGCAGGGCCAGTGTGTGGTGGGAGGGCAAGAACAAATCTGTGAGCCTTCTGATATCAGAGGCCAGGACATATGTTCAAAAGGTTGTCAGAACGGCTTAAGCCTGAGATGTGAATCCTGAACCAGAGAAAGAAAGAACAAAGAATACAGTTTAAGCTGAACAAATGGGAGTCTTTGTGACATGTCTGCATATGACACCAGAGGCTAAGAAGTTTGTTGAAAATCCACACTCCAGACAAGAACTAGATGGTCCCTGAAATCCTTTCCAAATCTGAAACTTGATGAACCAAAAAGATTAGGGTAGAAAAGAGCCATGGAGAACCTGTGGACATAGGGAAAAGGGAGCAGTCATAAATACATGTTATCAAGTGTGGCTTCCTACACACTCATTGCAACAGCCACTTGATGGGTGGCCATCAGTCCTCTCCATGAACAACTTTGAAAGTGGCCGTGTACTTCTTCGGAATGTATCCATTTGTGTGTGTATGTGTGTGTGTGTGTGGACTGTTTCAATCATTACGTGAGGTGAAACTGTAATTTCTGGGGTTTTTTTTCTGCCTTGCATACTATTCAGTATATATCTTACCTCCCAAAACAAAAGAGGCTTGCAGATTTTTGAAGAAAATGATCAATTTTATCATCTCACCAAAGTGTTCTTATTCCTGGTTAAAGTCTACTTAAAAATGTTCTTTTCAGAATTCCTGTTGTGGCTCAGTAGTAACAAACCCGACTAGTATCCATGAAGATGAGGGTTCAATCCCTGACCGCGCTCTGTGGGTTAAATGATCCAGTGTTGCCATGAGATGCTGTGTAGGTTGCAGACATGGCTCGGATCTGGCATTGCTGTGGGTGTGGCATAAGCGGGCAGCAGTAGCTCCCATTTGACCTCTAGCCTGGGAATTTCTGTATGATGTGACTCTAAAAAGGAAAAAGAAAAATTTATTTCCTTTTTTTGTTCCTTTGTTTGCTTTTTAGGACTGCACCTATGGCATACAGAAGTTCCCGGACTAGGGGTCAAATAGGAGCTACAGCTACTTGCCTACGCCACAGCTACAGCAATGCCATATCCTTAACCCACTGAGTGAGGCCAGAGATCAAACTTGTCCTCATGGACCCTAGTCAGGTTTGTTAACTGCTAAGCCACAAAGGGAACTCCTCCATTTTTATTCTGATAAATTCTATTATCTCTTTATCTATCTACCTATTTATCTATAGTATTACTTATTCATATATAGTAGTAAGCATGCGTCTAATTATTTACTTTTCACTATCCTTTTGATATTGATACGTTTTAAATATGTAATATATTTGAATACACAATGTATTTAGATATTTAATATATTTTAATAAACTTTATTTTTGAATAGTATTAGATAGTTAAGAAATTTGCAATAATATTACAAAGTTCCTGTTTACTCCACACCTAGCTTCTCCTATTGTTAATATTATTGTGGAACATTTCTCATAGCTAATGAATCAATGTTATGAACTAAGCTCCACATTTTATTCATATTTACTTAGTTTTCATCTAAAGGCAAAAAGCTCATTTTTCACATGCCAGCTTTCTGGCCTTTACGATCCTGGTCAAAGTCCTTTCTAAATGCCCAGAAATAAGCATGATTCTCCACATATCTGGTGAGGGAAGGTCTCTGGTCAGAAACTAGATAGTAAACGAAAATAAGAAAAGGAGGGTGGGACAACCCCAAGGACAGATGTGGGGTCAACACCCAGAAGATTGCCTTTTAAAAGCACTACACTTCTGGAGTTCCCTGGTGGCCTAACAGTTAAGGATCTGGTGTTGCCACTGCTGTGACTCAGGTGGCTACTGTAGTATGGGTTTGATCCCTGGTCTGGGAAATTTCACATGCTGTGGGCATGCTCACGCACCCAAAAAAGCACATCTCACTGATTAAGTCATTTAATCCTCCCAAAAACCAAGGATGTACAGACAATTCAGAGATGTTAATTGACCTTATCAGAGTCACACAGAGCTAAACCTCCAATCCAGGTGTGTCTGATTCAGAAGCTCAGTGCCATGCCTCCCACTGGTATATTTTATTTTATTTTATTTTTGTTTTTATTTTATTTTATTTTTTTGCTTTTTAGGGCTGCACCCCCGACACATGGAGGTTCCCAGGCTAGGGGTCGAATCGGAGCTACAGCTGCCGGCCTACACCACAGCCACAGCAATGCTGGATCCTTAACCCATTGAGCATGGCCAGGAATCAAACCTGAAACTTCATGGTTCCTAATCGGATTCGTTTCTGCTGTGCCACAACGGGAACTCCCCACTGGTATATTTTATTTATTTATTTGTTCGTTTGTTTGTTTTTTAGGCCTGCACCTGCAACATATGGAGGTACCCAGGCTAGAGGTCGAATCGGAGCATCGGAGCTACAGCTGCCAGTCTACGCCAGCAATGCAGGATCCAAGCTGCATCTGCGACCTGCACCACAGCTCATGGCAATGCCAGATCCTTAACCCACTGAGTGAGCCCAGGGATCAAACCTACGTCCTCATGGATCCTAGTCAGTTTTGTTAACTGCTGAGCCACAAAGGGAACTCCCCACCCACTTGTATATTTTAAAGAAAGTCTGCCATATCTGCTGCTATTCATGAACCACTCATTCATTGTTCAGACAAGATGGTAACCTGAGGACATTTGGCCATTCTCTACTTGTGGATTGACTTCTTTTTATTTTTTACTTTTTAGGGCCGCACCTGTGGTATATGGAGGTTCCCAGACTAGGGGTCAAATCGGAGGTGTAGCCACCGGCCTATGCCACAGCCACAGCAATGCCAGATCTGAGCTGCGTCTGCAGCCTAAACCACTGCTCACGGCGACGCCGGATCGTTAACCCACTGAGCAAGGCCAGGGATCGAACCCACAACCTCATGGTTCCTAGTCGGATTGATAACTGCTGCGCCATGAGAAGGAACTACAGATTCACTTATTTAACAAATATTTTAGCTCCAACTATGGAATAGTATGGGGCTTTGGGTAGAAACAAAGGGCAGCCTGGGGCTTGGGGCTCCAGCTGGAAGATGTGATTAGGAAAGGTAAACCCATTAACAGTCATTGAAATTCTTCACTCTTAACCCACAGGCTTCCAAGAACAATAAATGCAGGGCAACTCTGCTTAATCATGTGATTGAAGTTGGCAATAAAGATGGTCCATAATTAGGAAATCGATGGTACTCAGGTCCACAAATGTGCTATTTGTGCATCTAAGGTGAGCAAGACATTTATCAGGGTTCAGAGGTAAACAGATGATTTTTGCAAATCACAAGGTTGAGAACCACTGGTTTACGAACTCGGTTCCACGTGAGTGAAAACCTATGTAAGACAAAATCGTTTTTGATCTTTTGATGTAATTCGTCCTCTTAATTGTTCATGCAGGGTAATCATGATATTATCAACAGGTAGTGGTGTTGTCGGCCACCACTTTTTATGCCCGTGGTCCTGTGGGCCAGTCTTTGCCTTGAGTACTGGTCATTTATTTTTTTAATTTAATCTTCAATAAATAGGGAGATAGCCTAATTACCATTCCTTGGAGAGTAAAACGAAGCTTAGAAAAAATTAAAAAAAATTTTTTTTAAATAGCAAGAAAAAATAAAACACTTTGAGAACTTGAAAAAAAAAGAATAGATGACTAACAGGGACCTACTGTATAGAACAGAGAGGTCTACTCAATGTTCTGTAATAACCTATATGAGATAAAAGAATGGATAAAAGAATGGACATGTATGTGTGTAAATGATTCTCTTTGCTGTACACGTAAAGCCAATACAACGCTGTAAATCAGCTCTACCCCAATACAATTAAAAAAAAGATTAAGCACTTGCCATTAGCAAATTAGTACTGAGCCAAGGTTTGAGCCTGAGTTTGTCTGACGCCTAGATGATAACAAGAAATGTATCTTTTACCTGCTCAAACATGAGCCGTGTGACTTGGGGGAAAGTATAATGAGTGGCTGACCTTGATCAGGTCAACTCCCTGGGTTTTAGAAATGAAGATGTTCTTCAGAGAAGAGACAAATATTCAGCTAGTCCTGTGATGTGAATAGCGTGTCGTGGGACTCAGGTCTCATGGTCTCAATGCCAGGCCAGAACTTTAAGAAACCAAGCTTCGCCTGTGAGTAGATGGATGAATTTGATATGGTTTGTTCAAATTAAGAGGGCAACCTGTTAGATACACTCAGGTGTGAGGAAATTAACCTTACTTATCTCTGAGGGTAGCAAGAATGTGAGGAAGAATGGGGAGAAGGAGACATGAAAATAGAAGAAGGAAGACAGCGACGGTTTTGGAACCGCCCAGCATTGTTTTCCTACACTGAATAATGATAAAAATAGCAAATATTTTCTGAGTACTTGCCATATGAAAGCATTTATGTGAGCACTTCACAGCTTTACCAAATAGGTGCTCTAAAGATGAGAAAAAGTAAGATTCAGGATTTCCTCAGTGGTAATGAACCCGACTAGTATTCATGAGGATGTGGGTTCGATCCCTGGCCTTTCTCAGTGGGTTAAGGATCTGGCATTGCCATGAGCTGTGGTGTAGGTCGCAGATGTGGCTCAGATCTCGGGTTGCTATAGCTGTGGTATAGGCTAGCAGCTGCAGCTCCAATTCACCCCCTAGCCTGGCAACTTCCGTATGCCACACATGTGACCCTAAAAAGACAAAAAAAAAAGGAAAGAAAGGAAGGAAGAATGAAAGGAAGGAAGGAGGTAAAGTAACTCCCATAAAGTCACTCAAGAGTGTCTGACTCAAAAGCTAAGGAAGTGTTCAATTTCTTAACCTATGTATGCATTACCCATTGTTTGGTTAGGATGGGATTTTTTTTTTTTTTTTGGCTGTGCCTGGGACATGCAGAAGTTCCTGGGCCAGGGATCGACCCAAGCCACAGCAGCAATAATGCTAAGTCCCCACTGCTAGGCCACCAGGAAGCTCCCATCCTGTCTTTCTTCTTTTTTATTTTTTTTGCATTTTATGGATGGCATATGGAAGTCCCCAGGCTAGGGTTCGAATTGGAGGTATAGCTGCTATCCTACGCCTCATCCATAGCAATGCCAGATCTGAGCCATGTCTGCAACCTACACCACAGCTCATGGCAATGCAGAATCCTTAACCCACTGAGGCCAGGGATCGAACAAGCATCCTCATGGATACTAGTCAGATTCATTTCCACTGCACCAAGACGGGAACTCCCAGGCTGTCTTTCAAACTCATCTCTAAGAAGGCATGGAGACATGGAAGGTTCTGGAGAGAAAGTTTGTGGAGGACCTGAAGTGGAGTTTCTCTGGAGAGGACTCTCAGAGGAGAGGTAGAGGCGGCAGCCCAGAGCCTGGCACTGCTTAGTGTAAGAAATTGGTTTAGCACGGGAAGAGGGGAGAAAGAAACGAGCAGGGGATACATGCAAAAGGCGGCGATCATGATTTATGGAGAATTTGGCTCCCGGGTGAGGTTCCGTGACTCTCGGGCATGGAGTCAGGGAAGTCGCGCCCGGGTTGGGAGCGCGGGGTTTTTAAGCCTAGTTGGTTCCGGGTCTGGGTCCGGGTAGTGCTTTTGCCAAATTAGGCAAGGGATCTCCGTGTCCCTAGGTGATTGGTTGGGGGTAGGCGTTTGGGGGCTTTCCTGGTAGGTGTGGCTTCGATCATCCTTTGGTGCGGGTGGGGCTGGCGGCCTATCTTCCCGCGCAGGCTTCTCCGTTCCTCACGGGGTCTGTTTGATATGAGGGGTCTCTTTGCCATTTGGGGGGCCTCTATCCATCCCCGCCAGCCTAACACTTAGCTGTTGTGACAGTGGAAGCCTGTACTTTGTTAGCCTGACTGCACTTAGGGACTTTGTGTTTTCTTATGTTCTTTAGTCTTCAGTCAGGTTCCTCTGGCAAATTCCAGCCTGCTTTGCTGCACCGAGAGAAACAATGTTCTTTTGTTCATGCTTAAGCTACAGAGCAAGGAACAGCACTTTCTCTGTCAGGGGTGGAGGAAAGGCTGGAATGGGAATGGGGGAGGATAACCTTGAAGGTCAAACTGAGAGAAGCCTAAAGGGAGACCCAAGGGCACACACACTCCTAGGTCCTTTCCTCCTCTGCGTGCTATGGCAAAGGGAGAGCAGTGAAAGGGGGAAAATGCCATTTTGTTTTTGTTTTTCTTTTTGCCTTTTTTTTAGGGCTGCACCAGCAGCATGCGGAGGTTCCCAGGCTAGGGGTCTAATCGGAGCTACAGCTGCCGGCCTATGCCACAGCCACAGCAACGCGGGATCCGAGCCGCATCTGCTACTCACACCACAGCTCACGGCAACGCTGGATCCTTAACCCACTGAGCGATAGCCAAAGATCGAACCCGCAACCTCATAGTTCCTAGTTGGATTCGTTAACCACTGAACCACGATGGGAACTCCTCCTGGTGTTTCCTTTAGGCGTTTTGGTTTTGGTATACGAGCTGCTGGTGATGGGGTGGTAACTGGAGAAGCAAATCTAGCTGTGTTTTAGCAAGTCCTGAGGGCACATGGCTTAAGACTTCCTTCTGAATTGAAGGTGGAAAGTGCAAGAACCTATTTTCCTGAGTTCTAGCACCGAATGTCAGGTTTGGGGTCTTCACAACAATCAGTGGCAGCAGGAAAAAATCTTATTGAATGTTCAATTTTGTGCTTTAAAGCAGCAACAAAGATACAGAACTATGCTTATTGCAATCGTAGGGTCAATGCGGGAATACAATAAGAGACTGAGAGGACAGACAGCCCAGTCCATGGAGGCTATTAAATCAGTGGTAGCCATCATAGTTCAACAATCCCAAATTTGAAACCTGTAGGCTAATTATGTTCCAGGATTCATAAGATACTGGGCTTTAAATTGGTAATTCTATGTATTATATAGCACCCCAGGGGTCTGGAGCAAAACTCTCTCATCAAATATATTAATATTCCTGCAGTAAAACATATAAATAGTCACAGTAACTAGTTTACATTAAGGCTTTAAATAGCTTAATGTCGCCACAGGTGACTATTTGCCACTAAATGAGCTCAGATCAGTACAAGGTTTTCTGGCATCAAATGAGTTGTGAACAAATTGCTAACTTTCAGCATTCCTTAGATGTCAGTTTCTGATAAAAAACATTGTGGACTTGAATTAATAACACAAGGTCTTTGTCCTAGGAACTTAAAACAAACCAACCAAGCCAGTGGACTGGAGTTACCCTCACTACGGATTCCCAACAATGCATCATTGATCTGACCCTTTACCAAATAAACTGTACTTCATTTGACCCATTCATAATTTTACTGAGCTAGCAGGAAACAATGCCCTTTCTAAGTGCATCCGTTGTTCTACCACTCTGGCAAAAGTCCTTCTAGCAGACAGGCCTCTTGGATGACTCTTAACAGTGCAGAGATTTATTAAACGGTGCCCTGCTGGTTAACAAGCATTCATACAACTCTGAAACATGCCTAATTATAACCAGGGAGTGTCAGGCACAAGGCTGAGTTCATTGGAAATTTTATCCACTTTAAAGAGTATTGAGTACACCCTTTAGCTGTTAGTCTCTTTAAAGTCTTACATTCTGGTCACCGTCAGTTGACTAAATAGGCCAAGGACTTTGGCCAAGCTCCTTCTACTATTGAATGGCTGGGTTTTTTTTTTTTTTTAAGTTTATGAAGGTAGAAGAAAAACTATATATTTAATCTAGAGTCCTCGGATTTCTTAAATTTATTGTTGAACTTGAGATATTTACTGTTAATTACTTGACTTATTTAAAATAATGCACTGCAGAAAGCTCCATGTTATGCTAAAAATACTTTTAGTATAATCTTATTAGAGCAATAAGAGATATTTTTAGCACGATGTCACAAGTGCCCTAGAGCTTTAGAACTGAAGGAGTATGTTCATAACTTCCACAGATTTGGCATGAAATAACATTTTCAAGAAACACTTGGTACAGCAGAAATTGACACAATACTGTAAATCAGCTCTACCCTAAAAAAGAAAGAAGGAAGGAAGGGAAGGAAGGAAGGAAGGAAGGAAGGAAGGAAGGAAGGAAAGAAGGGAGAAAGAAAGAAACATGGGATGTTAAACACTCAATTCAGAATAGTAGTTGTGGAGTTTCTGTCGTGGCACAACAGAAACGAATCCGACTAGGAAACATGACGTTTCGGTTTTGATCCTTGGTCTCTCTCAGTGGGTTAAGGATCTGGTGTTGCCATGAGCTGTGGTGTAGGTCACAGATGAGGCTTGGATACAGCATTGCTGTGGCTGTGGTGTAGGCCGGCAGCTGTAGCTCCGATTCTACCCCTAGCTTGGGAACCTCCATATGCTGTGGGTGTGGCCCTAAACAGACTGAAAAAAAAAAAAAAATAGTAGTTGTCCTAGTAAGGAAGGAAAGGCATTCTTTTTTTTTTTTTTTGCTTTTTATTTTATTTTATTTTTCTGTTGCTTAATGATTTTTATTACAATTATAGGTGTACAAAAAGGAAAGGCATTCTTTGAAGGGCGGGTACATAGGAGCCTACACCTGTATTGATAAAATATTATTCTTTGAACTGGATTAATGGTAAATGGGTATTTATCATTATTTATACCTTTTTTTTTTTTTTTTTGCTTTTTATGTCCTCACCAGCAGCATACGGAAGTTCCCAGGCTAAGGATTAAATCAGAGCTGCAGCTGCCAGCCTACCCCACAGCCACAGCAACTTGGGATCTGAGCCACATCTTCGATGTACACTATAGCTCACGGCAACACCACATCCTTGACCCCCTGAGTAAGGCCAGGGATTGAACCCACCTCCTCATGGATTCTAGTCGGATTCGTTTCTGCTGCACCACAATGGGAACTCCTATTTATACTTTTTGAATGTCTGAAATATTTCCTGATAAATTAAATGTGCATGTATAATTCTCATTAATTTATTTAGGCTGGGGCAAGAGAAGCATGTCTGTGTCAAATAACTCGATACGAATGAACAATTTGCTATTCAGACATCCTTCCATGGATTTGCTCCTTGTGCCATTTGATGCTTCTTGATCATTGAATGCCCTCCACATGCAGAATACTTTGTAGCAATTAATTGGTAGATAAAGTGAAAGGCCTGCAGTCAAAGTGTTGGTGGAAAATGATTCCATTTTGAATGTCAAGTGTGACATTTTATTCTTAGAGGGAGATTGAAAGCACCGGAGGGTCTCCTGGCCTCCTCCAAGACACCTGCCCTCTCAGTCAGCTCTTGTGAGTCTTCTCCTCGCCTTACCTTCACAGGATGCTGAACTTGGTCATTTGTCATGCTATCTGCACTTTTTGTTCTGTGCTTCCTTTCTCATGGAAACTATCAAAAATAAGACGCTGTTATTACATGGGAAGGACTTTCCCAGAATCCTAGGCTTTTTTCCATAAACATTTATATGCAAAAAAAAAAAAGCCAGAGTCCACAAGATGTGGGAACATAATCATGGGTCTATTTCGTAGGCAGAAAAATCTCCTTGAAAGCAAAGGCTAAACAAATGTTATGACAGTGCTTATTTAGCATTATTTACACCAACCTTTTATATTTAACCATTTCTCATATTAAAATTTTGTTCTGCTTTTAGCTATTATCCCAATAATTACATAATATTCATTATGAGTGTCGTTTGGAAGAGAACCATCTTTGGTATTACATGCATATATGTTATGTATAATGCTTGTAATGTGATGGTTCTCAGAATCTTGGAGAAGTATGTTTATTTTCCTGAAATGAAATATGCTAAATTCAGGAGTTCCCATTGTGGCTCAGTGGGTTAGGAACCTGACTAGTGTCCATGAGGACTAGGGTTCAGTCCCTGGCCCCACTCAGTGGATTAAGGATCCGGCATTGCCATGAGCTTCATAGACACAGCTTGGACCTGGCATTGCCACGTGCTTTCTTCAGTCTTTAAATGTGCGAGTAGAACTTTGGACAGAGAGTCAGTTGGCAGTAGATAAAGGAACTCTGCATAGTAGGAATTCTGATCTGGTTTTGATGGGGACTCTAAATTGTATAACATGTACCTTCATTCATTGAATTATTATCTTTTGGGTTTTTCTTATATACCAGGCACTGTCCAAGGCATAAAGACATTACAATAAGTGAAATAATGTCACTGTCCTAATGGAGACTACATTTTTACAAAAGAGAATACAAGTGCCAGAAGTGAAAAGTGCTAGGAAGAGGAGTTCCCGTTGTGGCACAGCAAAAAAGAATCTGACTAGTATCTGTGAGGGTGCGGGTTCGATCCCTGGCCTCTCTCAGTGGGTTAAGGATCTGGCGTTGCCGTGAGCTGTGGTGTAGGTTGCAGACGCAGCTCGGATCCCATGTTGCTGTGGCTGTGGCGCAGGCCGGCAGCTGTAACTCCAGTTAGACCCCTGGCCTGGGAATCTTCACATGTGCGGTCCTAAAATAACAAAAGACCAAAAAAAAAAAAAAAAAAAAAAAAAAAAAAAAAAAAAAAGAGAGAAACAAATAAAGCGCTAGAAGAGTAAAGTAGAAGAAGAGGAATGCTATTTTGCATAAGGTAGTCTTCTGCGAAGATGACATTTGAACAGAGAATGGAATAAATCAAGGAAGTTACGCTACGCGGCTGTCTGGAAGAACAACATTCCTGGCAGAGGTCACAGCAAGTGCAAAGCATATTCTAAGGGAGAAGTACATTTCCTTCATTTTTAACTTTTTATTATTGAAAATTTTAAACACATACAAAAGTAGATGGAATTGCATAATGAATCCTGTGTATCCATCACTCTGCTATATTTCAACCAGTTCACCAGCCTCCTCCCTCATACTCGATTATTTGAAAGCAAATCCAAGACATCATATAAATATTCAGTATGTGTTTTTCCCTTTCTTTCTTTCTTTCTTTCTTTCTTTCTTTCTTTCTTTCTTTCTTCCTTTTTTTCCTTCCTTCCTTCCTTCCTTCCTTTGTCTTTTTAGTGCTGTACCTGTGGTATATGGAGGTTTCCCATGCTAGGGGTCAAATCGGTGCTACACCTGCCAGCCAACACGACAGCCACAGCAAAGGGGGATCCGAGCCATGTCTGTGACTTGCACCGCAGCTCACGGTAATGCCGGATCCTTAACCTACTGAGCGAGGCCACTGAGCTAGGCCAGGGATCAAACTTGCGTCCTCATGGATGCTAGTCAGATTCATTTCTGCTGAGCCATGACAGGAACTTCTCGGTACGTGTTTCTAAAGTTACAAGTACTTTTCTTTGACTTGGAACTATATCATTATCACACAAAAATTACCAACCATTCCTTAATATCATCCAATATTCACTAGAGTTCAACTTTCCCATATTGGCTCATATATATTTTTACTAATTATTTTGCTAAAACCAGTTTTTCTTATATATTTTTATCTTTTTGTCTGCATCCACTGCATATGGAAGTTCCTGGGCCAGGGGTGGAACCTGAGCCACAACTGCAACCTTTGCCACAGCTGCAGCAATGCCGGATCCATAGCCTGCTGTAGCACAGCGGGAACTCCCCAAATCAATTTTTAAACAAGACCGTCTGGAATGTCTGAAACAGACCCAGGAGGCTAGTGAGGCTGGAAAGAATAGACCTTAATAACAAGTCTCACAGCCAGTTAAAGTAAGTGAAAGAAGTTTAGCAGGGGTTATCGGGACAAAATGAACAGACTGTTGCTGGCTGGCAGAGATGCACAAGCTTCCATTTGCACATATGGGGAGTGTTGCCCGGTTGGCCCAGCCTCAAGGAGGAGTGATCTAGGAGATGAGATTGCCCCTCTCTTGTGGTCCTTGAATTCCTTGCCCCCAGACACTCCCCAAAGTGGCCAGAGAGGAGAGAATACCAGCATTGCTGCTCCGCACTGAACTGGGAACCTTTACACACCAGCTCTTCATGCTCACAATAACCCTGCAAGGTACTAATTCTTACTTATAAAAGATGAAACTTATGGGAAAAGAATCTACGAAAGAATGGATGTGTGTATGTGAATAACTGAATCACTTTGGGGTATGGCAGAAGTTATCACATAGTCAATCAACTATACTTCAATAAAACTTGAAAAAAATGAAGGAAAAAATGATGAAACTCAGGCTCAGAGAGGTCGAGTGTCTGGTATAGCGAGCACTGGTCTAGGTGGCCCCAAAGCTGGTCTTCACTTTTCGATATTATGTATTATCTATACATTTTTTTATTGTCTCTTTCCTTCCTGACCTAAACATAAGCTCCATGAGGTCAAGAGTCTGCTCCATTTCATTCACTGTGATCTTCCAGGGCCTAGGAAAATTGCCTGGCATGTAGGAAAAAACAAAAATATTAATCTGGAGTTCCTGTTGTGGCACAGTGGACACGAATCTGGCTAGTACCCATGAGGATGAGGCTTTGATCTCTGGCCTCACTCTGGGCATCTAGTGTTGCCTTGAGCTGAGGTATAGGTTGCAGATGCAGCTCGGACCCTGCGTTGCTGTGGCTGTGGTTGTGGCTGGCAGCTGTAGCTTTGATTCAACCCCTAGCCTGGGAACTTCTATACGCCACAGTTGCAGCCCTAGAAAATGAAAATAAAGACAAAAAATAAATAAATAAAATACTAATCCATTGAGTAAATGTACACAGTATATAATTTTGAGCCTCACAGGAAATGCTTTTGGAGGAAACAACTCTATCAATTTCTATCTTAATATGAAACTTTAGGAGTTCCCTTTGTGGCTCAGTGGTTAACGAATCCGACTAGGAACTATGAGGTTGCGGGTTCGATCCCTGGCCTTGCTCAGTGGGTTAAGGATCCGGCGTTGCCGTGAGCTGTGGCGTAGGTCACAGACTTGGCTTGGACCCTGTGTTGCTCTGGCTGTGGCGTCGGCCGGCAACTACAGCTCCAATTCGACCCCTAGCCTGGGAACCTCCATATACCACGGGTGCGGGCCTAGAAAAGACAGAAAGAAAGAGAGAGAGAGAGAGAGAGAGAGAGAGAGAGAGAGAGAGAGAGAGAGAGAGAGAAAGAAAGAAAGGAAGAAAGAAAGAAAGAAAGAAAGAAAGAAAGAAAGAAACTCTACACTTTGTCTCTACCTCCTTCAATTCCTTCTAGATCCACAGCTCAGTGATGGCTTGGATCATCAGGGTTGGGCAAGGTGAGGAAAGCTCTGGATTAATCCCAAATGTGGTACAATTTTACACCTACGAGACTGGTAAAAAGCAAAGTCTGATAATATCAAGTGTTAGTGAGGATGTGGATTAACAAGAAGTCTTACCACTGGTGAGTGTGTGAACTGATACAATCAAGTTGAAAAAGTTTGGAACTAGCTTGCAAAATTGAACTTGCTTGTAATCTGAAACTCAACAATTTTCCCTGCCCCCAACTCCCCAGGTTACCCTCCCCCCAATAAGCCACTTAAATGTTCAGGGACTTTAGCATGAATTCATAAGTTTTGCTGTTGTTAAGCAATAATGCAGATAAACATTAGAAATGTACTCTTGGGTTAAAAAAAAATTTTTGAAGTTCCAGAATACTAATTCGATACACTTTAATGAAGCACAAAACAAGGAAAATGAAACAATACAAAGTTTAAAGATATATACATATATCTTTATAAAATAAAATAGTACCACAACTATTTTTTTTTTGTCTTTCTGCCTTCTCTAGGGCCGCACCCGCGGCATATGGAGGTTCCCAGGCTGGGGGTCTAACAGGAGCTGTAGCTGCCAGCCTACACCACAGCCACAGCAACGCGGGATCTGAGCCGCGTCTGCAACCTACACTACAGCTCACGGCAACGCCAGATCCTTAACCCACTGAGCAAGGCCAGGGATTGAACCCGCAACCTCATGGTTCCTAGTCGGATTCGTTAACCACTGAGCCACAACGGGAACTCCTTTATTATTTTACTTTGGCTATGCCTGCAGCATCTGGAAATTCCTGGGCCAGGGCTCAAACCTGGGCCATGGCAGCGACCTGAGCCACTGCAGTAACAATGTCAGATCCTCAGCTTGCTGCACCTCCAGGGAACTCCTTTTTTTTTTTTTCTTTTTAGGGCTGCACCTGTGGCATATGGAAATTCCCAGGCTAGGGGTCAAATTGGAGCTGTAGCCACTGGTCTCCACCATAGTCACAGCCATGCGGGATCCAAGCCTTGTCTGTGACCTACACCACAGCTCATGTCAATGCCAGATCCTTAACCCACTGAGCGAGGCCAGGGATTGAACCTGCAATTTCATGGTTACTAGTCGGATTCGTTTCTGCTGTGTCACAAGAGGAACTCCGGGAATGCCTATTTTTTAAGCATAGGGAAAATAAATAAATTTAAGATGGTAGTTACCCCGTGAAGAGGAAGCAGAGGAAAGCAGTAGGAGATGAACATAAGTAGATGCAAAAAAACCAGTAATGTTTGAGTTCTTAAGTTTGGGCGGTATGTTCACGGCTGCTCGTCATAATGCTTCAAATCTTAGATGTCATCTATGGGACTTCTTATGCGTGTATTGGACATCAAATAAGCGCATAAATCAAGCCAGCCAGCCCAGGATGGAGCTGTGTGAAGGCACTATGCCTGTCATCCGCACAGCCGTCTGCTGACTGTTGTCAGGAGTGTACCTCTGGTATCTGGAAGCTGCTGTTCACTGCATCCTGGGTACCAGGAGCTGGGCTGAACCCCATCAGTGAGAACTGAAACACTCAAACTTGGACCTCCCAAGTACGCTCCAATAATTAAGCACTAGAAAGGAAGACTTCATTCAAGGAAAGTATAGTTTATTTGTATTTAAACATTTCTTGACGGTTTGACAGTGTGTTGATCCCACCGAGAGGTACCAGGGATTCGAAAGTGTTCTTTTAGGTACATTTTTCTCCATGCCCATTGTGTTGTATAATGCCTCGGGTGCACTTAGGCTCTTCCCCACAGACAGGGAGGCACGGAAACTCTCAGCTACACTTGTGGAATCAGTGTCATATCACCTGGCCTCCTGTGAGAAAAGTCACTGATTTCATCACTCTAGCAGTTTCAGGAGTCCTGGCAGCTCTTGCAATTTGTAAATGGGGTAACTTCATGAATTCTAATTAACTCTCAGAAGTGAAAATCAAAAACACACAGCAAGGCTTTTCCTTTAATAAGGAATGTTAACATGTGACCTTAGCTGCGTGACAAAGACGGTACTTGTCCTGGAGTCTAAGGTGTCAGACTCTTGTGGAGAGTATTAAAAGCGCTTTTTTTTTCATTATTTTTTATGATAAGTTTTAAACAAGAAAAATTTATAACTGGGGGGCCTACTGCCTTCATAATGAAGATGAAGATTTGTTAAACACCCAGAAGATATGATTAATGTAAACAGATGGTCATTTGGACAACTTTATTTTCTGGTTTATGTCTTTTTTTTTTTTAGGGCCGCACCTGCAGCATATGGAGGTTCCTGGGCTAGGGGTCTAATGGGAGTTACAGCTGCTGGCCATAGCCACAGCTCACAGCAACCAACGCTGGATCCTTAACCCACTGAGCGAGGCCAGGGATCGAACCCTTATCCTCATGGATACTAGTTGTGTTCGTTAGCCGCTGAGCCATGACGGGAACATCCTAGAAGTCTGTATTATTGAAGGTGAAAGCTCAACCCCTTCCCAGAGGAAGTCACAATTTAATACGTATGACTCTATCTAAATGTTAACATACATAGATGTTTTTTACCTAATAATGGTAGTAGCGAACATTTACTGACAATTGCTGTGTAGCAGATACTATTTTAATATCTGCTTATATAAATTAACTAATTTAATGCTCACAACAACTCTATGAGATAGAGACTGATGTTATTTTATTTAATTAATTTATTTATTTTGCTTTTTAGGGCCACTCCTATTGCATACGGAGGTTCCCAGGCTAGGGGTCAAATCGGAGCTACCGCTGCCTGCCTATGCCACAGTCATGCCAGATCCGAGCCACGTCTGTGACCTACACAACAGCTCACAGCAACACCAGATCGTTAAACCCACTGAGCAAGGCCAGGGATCGAACCCGAAACCTCATGGTTCCTAGTTGGATTTGTTAACCGCTGCGCCACGACAGGAACTCCTGATGTTGTTATTTTAATTTCCCTGTGAGGAAACTGAAGTTCCAAAGCTTAAGTATGTTTAAACTATCCAAGTTCCCAGAATTTTCCCTCCTTAAAAGAGTATTTCAATAAATGCCCTCTTAGGTATTTTCTTTGTGCATATGTATACGTATTTCCAAGAGTCCTAAAAGTGCAATTGCTGGGTCATATTGTACAAACATCTTATAAGTTATAAATTCTGCCATATTGTCTTCTAAAAAATGTACCAATTTATATCACACCTCAACACAATATCTCTTACTGGTTTCTACATTCATAACAATTTGATGGTGTGAAAAATATTTCATTGTGGAGTTCCCATTGTGGTGCAGCGCGGAAACGAATCCAACTAGGAACCATGAGGTTGCGGGTTTGATCCCTGGCCTCACTCGGTGGGTTAAGGATCTGGGGTTGCCATGAGCTGTGGTGTAGATTGCAGATGCGGGTCAGATGTGACATTCCTATGGCTGTGGTATAGGCCGGCAACTACAGCTCCGATTGGACCCCTAGCCTGGGAAGCTCCATATCACGGGTGCGGCCCCAGATAAAGCAAAAAAAAAAAAAAAAAAAAAAAAAAAAAAAAAAAAAAAAAAAAAAAAAAAGACAAAAAAAAAAGCAAGAGGATCCCTTATCTAAAGAAATCTTCCCCATGGATGCATGAAAACCTACCATGACATGCCTAATGCTTTATACTCACAAGTATAAGATCTCTCCCTCAAAGTCAAAGAGGTTAATATATTGAGAATCAGTTTCTGTGTTTTCCCTGCACTGGACTGTTTGGTGCCTGATGGGTGAGAGACTATTCAGTCTAGGAAGGGTACTCGAAAGGGTGGGGAAAGTATGAAAAAGGAAGGATATGGGAAGGAGAATTTTGTCTAATACCAGCTTCTTAGAACTTGCTTTATCTCACGAACCAATCACAAAAGTCAATTTTGACAATTTACTAATACAATATATCATAAATCACTTTCTAAAGATGCTTGACATGAGTACTTTAGCGATAATTTAATTTTTTTCCATTTGTCCTCATGGCAGGATCAGCATGGCCATGGTTATTTTTTGGGAATAAAGTCATTTCTTTTATCTAAGAAACCCAATGATGAATAGCAATAAATCATCATTCATTAAATTCTACAACCTAAACTATGTGTTGCAGAAGAAATCCTAGCCCCTATGCATCATAATTAACATCAAGTAGCAGTCAAAAATTGCTGTGTAACAAAGAGATACAGGGCAAGAGCCCTAGATGTTCAGAACGAAATTACTTAAGAAGGAAAAATAATCTAAGACTATGAAACTAAAGGAAAGGTTATAATAGTTGCATCAGTCTGGGTCCAGTCAGTAGGAAGAAACTACATGGCGATTTGAATAGAGAAAGTTTAACATACAGAATCATTAAGTACAGCAGAGGACTGGAGTAACTAAGCCAGAAAGGAATAAAGGGAAACCTAATGATGCTAGAAATAGTGGCTAGGAGTGGACACTAACCCCATGACTGAGATACATTCCCAATTAAGAGCACTCTCAGGGAGTTCCTGTTGTGGCTCAGTGGTTAACGAACCCAACTAAGCATCCATGAGCACGCGGGTTCGATCCCTGGTCTCACCCAGTGGGTTAAGGACCCAGCGTTGCCATGCTACTCTGAGCTGTGGTCACAGACGTGGCTCAGATCTCATGTTGCTGTGGCGTAAGCCAGAGGATACAGCTCTGATTGGACCCCTAGCCTGGGAACCTCCATATGCCGCGGGTGTGGCACTTTCTAGGGCTGAAATCCAGACCTTGGAGAACGCATGACTAACAGTCACTGAATGAACTCCTGAAACTGAGCAGGACCCAGTGGGGCTCCTGGGTACAAATCCCTTCTGTGTCCCCCATTTCTTGTTTGTAGCAAATAGGATTCATTCTACCTCCACCTTCCGAGAGTTCAAAGGACAGGTTCATATAGTTGCTAATCAGGAACTATTAGCAAGGAAAGGGAAGGTATGCAGAAACAAGGGAAGAACAATAGTGCATGGGAGTTCCCTTCGTGACTCAGTGGTTAACGAACCCGACTAGCATCCATGAGGATGTGGGTTCAATCCCTGGCCTCACTCAGTGGGTTAAGGATCGGGCGCTGCCATGAGCTGTGGTGTAGGTCGCAGATGCGGCTGGGATCCCACGTTGCTGTGGCCGTGGTGTAGGGCCGGCAGCTGTAACTCCCATTTGACCCCTAGCCTGGGAAACTCCATATGCCAGGGTGTGGCCCTAAAAAGCAAAAAAAAAAAAAAAAAAAAAAAAAAAAAAAAAAAAAAAAAAAAAAAGGAAACAATAGTGCTGCCTTGAGGCAGAGTCCTGGTTTCTCCTCAAAGAATATACATAACAATATCAAGGCCTCATCTAGGTGGAGGAAGGTAGAGAATGGCCACTTCAGGCTAAACCCAATATTCCTAGAGAACTGCCCTGCTGCCTCACCACCAACCAATCAGAAGAAAATCCCACAAGGAGTCCCTGTTGTGGTTAAGAACACAACTGGTATTCATGAGGATGCAGGCTCTATCCCTGGCCTGGCTCAGTGGGTTAAGTGTAGCTGGGGTAAGTATAGCTGCAAGCTGCGGTGTAGTTTGCAGATGCAGGTCGAATCTGGCTTTGCTGTGACTGTGGTGTAGGCCAGCAGCTTGCAGCTCTGATTCAGTCCCTAGCCTGGGAACTTCCATATGACGCAGGTGCAGCCCTAAAAAGAAAAGTCACACACCCTGCAGCTCTCAACCCAAACTTTGCCACTAAAAATATTTCCTCCAAAACCATTTGGCATTTTTGAACTTGAGTCATTCATCCTCCTTGCTTGACTGTGCAATAAACCTTTCTTTGCTCCAGACTCCAACATTTCAGTCTCTTTGGCCTCCCTGGGCATCAGGCGCATGACCTTTGTCTGGTAACAGTCCCACAGAGAATCTTATAGAGAAGTCTCTGTGCTGCTATGTTGGTGGAACTTACTAAAAATGCACCACCTCAGGAGTGGCCATTGTGGCTCAGTGGTAACAAACTAGTAACCTAAGGATGCGGATTTGATCCCTGGCCTTGCCCAGTGGGTTAAGGATCTGGTGTTGCCGTGGTGTAGGTCGCAGATGCAGCTCGGATCACGAGTTGCTGTGGCTGTGGTGTAGGCTGGCAGCTGCAGCTGATTCAACCCATAGCCTGGGAACTTCCTTATGCTGCAGGTATGGCCCTAAAAAAGCAAAAAAAAGAAAAAGAAAAAAAAATCCACCCTCTGGAGCTTGCCACATATTTACCTTCTGGACATCGATGTAGAACTTGCTAAAACACTGCCCTCTGCCTCTTGTTGGAAATCTGACTTTTGGAACTTGCTGGAAATCTGCCCACGAGGGTCTGGGGAAAGTTGTTTAGGAAGAAGTATTTCACTGCAGGCACTCAACCACAAAACTGCCCAGAGGGGAGCCCTGGGTGCTGGATGCTGCCAGCTCCCATGAGCTGCAGGAGTGTGCAACTGACAAAGCCCCTACACCACAGAAGCTGGGCACTGAGAAAGCTGTGTGTGAAACTGACAATGCTAATGACTTGAACCAAGCCAGAACCCAGATTGGGACTTGAAAGCACAGTTTTTAAATTAGAATCGCTCACCACCCCGTGTCTGGACTTACCAAGGTTCAGGTTCTTTGCACCCCAGCAAAGAAAGAAATTCAGTGAGAGACAAAGTGATAAGCAAGAAATAGATTTACTTATATAGGGCACTAGTGAGGGATACAAGTAGGCAGGCAAGGAAGCTCTGCCCCGAGGATTAGGTGGGCTACATTTTTATAATCCAAGGGGAGTGGGGGTGGGAAAAGGCCACCTCTTCCTCTTTCTTGGAGTAGCTCTTTCTGCATATCTGATAAGAGAGTATTTAACCCTATAAGGTCAAACTAGGACTGTTACGTGTTTATTCAAATGAGCAGAAGGGGTATCCTTACACTCCTGCCCTTGGTCTGAACCTAAATGTAGACCTCATCCCATCCCCACCCAATGGCCTGAGATATATCTCAAGCCTCCACTAGTCAAGCAAGGCTGCCTTGTTCTGATGGCCCTCTTGAGTGATCTCTCAAAGTTTCCTAGGTTTTCCTCTCTATCTTATGGTCCCTTTTGGGGACTTCTGCAACTACCTGTGTAACTATCCTACTCCATCCCTATCAAGTTGGGGTAAAGGAAGGGTGGGAAATGATGGAGTAAAACATAGCCAATTCTTTTTTTTTTTTCTTAATCCTTTTCTTTTTTGGCTGTCCCGTGGCATACGGGGTTCCCAGGTCAAGGATCAGATCTAAGCTACAGTTGTGACCTAACCTCAGCTTTGGCAACACCGGATCCCTTAACCCACTGTGCCTGTCTGGGGATCAAACCTGCATCCTGGCACTGCACAGACCCCATGACCCCATTGCAACACGGTGGGCACACTGCCAATTCTTTTTAGTGAGAGGTTTGTGAAGGTGAAGACAAAAGGCAGTAGCAGGGCAATACGGAGCTGGGGATTTAAAAACAAAATGTAAATGATAGAAACTTGATCAAGTGGAAAGGACAATGGTAGGGAAAAGATCCAGCGGAGGGAGATAGAGGGTTAGAATATAAAAGAAACAATGTGGAATTCCTAAGAAAATAGGACAGGATCTTGGAAATAGAAACACATCTCAGCCTGAAACTTGGATCCAGGACTTGTTAAAATTAAAGCTTTAGAAGACTACTTTTGTAATATTAACTCAAACTAATTTATATTAATTTTAATTACTGTTACTATGCAAGTGACTCAAAAAACAAAGGTCTGTGATGAGAAACATGAAGGAATGAATCTTGTTGACATAAGCACCTTAAGAATTCAAAGTACTGTGCTGGCAAGTCCTCTTCTCAGTAGGATAAGGAAGAAAGGTTAGAGAATATTTACAAACCAGTGACCTCTCAGTTGCACAAGGAACAAAGAACACTGTTAGGAGCCAGGTAGGGCAAAGGTCTTACTAAAGTATAAACTTCTGGAGGCTCTGTTCCTTAATATCATAAATTAGGCAGTCTGTCTCTTTGTGCAAGAAATTTCCCAGGACACTAAATTTTAACCTCAAAATTTTTGTTTAGTATTCCCAGAAAGAACCTTTAGTGGTGAAACCAATGAAGACCACACATATGACCACACACGTATTTACACAGTCTGTAAACGTGCTTGTAATGGGAAATTGCACTTAACTTGCAAGATAAAAAAAATCAAGGGAGTTTAGGGTATTGGAAATAATGTTAATGAAACGATAGTCTGTGGAGGCTGAGTTGAATGAAGAGGGAAGTATTAAAAGGAGAAAGTTGAATGGATTAGAGATCTTGAGTTCGAAAAAGAGTTACAGTGACCATATTTGAATAAGCAAATTAGAGGCATAAGAGGTTGTTGTCAGGCGGCAGCGTGCGTGATTTTGAAGGTGAGATGGTTACGGGTGATGACAGGGTCCAAGGTGTGAGCATGAAAATAGGTATGTGGACTTTGGTGGAGGAGATTTTTGCAGATGAGGAATTCAAGAAATTAACAGGTCAGGATGTTGGCTTTTTTTTTGTCTTTTTAGGGCAGCACCCGCGGCAAATAGAGGTTCCCAGGCTAGGGGTTGAATCGCAGCTATAGCTGCCGGCTTACGCC
Source organism: Catagonus wagneri (assembly GCA_004024745.2). NCBI lineage: Eukaryota > Metazoa > Chordata > Mammalia > Artiodactyla > Tayassuidae > Catagonus > Catagonus wagneri. Next base: position 16,272,697 of record PVHT020000105.1, on the reverse strand, counting down.
ACAGCCACAGCAACACCAGATCTGAGCCGCGTCTGCGGCCTACACCACAACTCAAGGCAACGCCAGGTCGTTAACCCACTGAGCAAGGCCAGGGATTGAACTCGCAACCTCATGGTTCCTAGTCGGATTCGTTAACTGCTGTGCCACTACGGAAACTCCAACATATCTCTTTTTAATGATTTAAATTTTTCCTTTTTTTTTGTCTTTTTGCTTTATCTAGGGCTGCACCCGCAGCATATGGAGGTTCCCAGGCTAGGGGGTCTAACAGAAGCTGTAGCTGCCGGCCTTTGCCACAGCCACAGCAGCGCAGGATCTGAGCCGTGTCTGCAACCTACACCACAGTTCACAGCAACGCCGGATCCTTAACCCACTAAGCAAGGCCAGGGATCGAACCTGCAACCTCATGGTTCCTAGTCAGATTCGTTAACCACTGAGCCATGATGGGAATTCCTCCACTTCATTTTTATACCATATTTTATACTTTTGTCACCTATATTTTCATGGATTTATTTTCCCTCCTTTGCTATCATAAGTTCTAACAGAGGAATGATGTCTTTAGGATACTTACCCAATCAACATGGAGGTTAGGTGGTTTGTGCTAGGTTAGGACAACTGCTTCAAAACTGCCTGGAATTGTAATTGCTCCAGAAATATCGTAGGATGCTGAAGCACTTACTTTCCAGTAGATCTTCGAACAGGTTTACAATCCCTTATTCACTATTTTGTGATCCCAAAAGCTTTGAGAATCAAATGTTTTCTTAACATTTGGTAGCAAAACCTATCCTGATCTGAACTCGCTTATCAATAAAACTTGACCTGAACCCATGGTGGTGAAGTGCCAAAATCTGATCTGAGGACTATACACTCTATTTATCCTACTTAGTGGTGTCATATTCATAATTTTTCCTGAAAAAGAATTAATTTGATTATGGTGTGCTGCCCCAGACCTTGTGGAATATTATGAAATATATACATACTTCTCTAGGAGTTCCCGTCATGGCGCAGCAGAAACGAATCCGACTAGGAACCACAAGGTTGCGGATTCAATCCCTGGTATCGCTCAGTAGGTTAAGGATCTAGCGTTGCCGTGAGCTGTGGTGTAGGTCACAAATGCTGCTCAGATTCCACGTTGCTGTGACTATGGCGTAGGCCAGCAGCTGTAGCTGCGATTAGACCCCTAGCCTGGGAACCTCCATATGCTGCAGGTGCAGCCCTAAAAAGCAAAAAAAAAAAAAAAAAAAAAAAAAAAATACACTTCTCTAAAGTCTGAAAAATTCTGAATTCTGAAATCCACCTGGCCCAAACCTTTTCACATGAGGGATTGTGAATCCATATCTCTGTGTTCCTAGTATACCGTTATACATATAATAGGCTAATTTACCTTTTTTTTTTTTTTTAGAGCTGCACCAGCAGCATATGTAAGTTCCAGGCTAGGGGTCGAATCGGAGCTGTAGCTACTGGCCTACACCACAGAAGAGTAGCACTTCTGAAAAACTGTGCTTATAAAGGTTCACTGCTGTATTTACATTGCTTAAGGAACACAGATTACCACTGGAAGGTTGCTACGAGTAAGCCCGTGAGTCCTGATATTATCACACCATCTGTAAACTGGGGAGATTGGTACTGAATGTTCTATAAAGATTCTTCTGAAATTCAAGTATAATAAACAGAACAGTGCCAAATTCAAAGATTTCAATATATGGGAAACAAATCAGAAAACACTAAGAACCTTTATTACCAAAGGCATTGTAATCTTAAATATGTGGAAGTAAAGCATATTGAAGAGGATTTTTGTACATTCTGAATTTAGAAGATGCTTCAACATTTAACCTAATCTAATTTATCATCCTTTCTTCACCTGTGATGTCGCAAATTTTATCAGGGTTTTACGGCAACACAGGAACATGATTAGAAGAGAACACACTTGCTTCCGGGGAGTTAGGATTTAAACTGAACACCTACTCTAGGAAGGTAAGATATATAACAAAGGACTTCAGAAATTATAACTGAACGGAGGATACAGGACTAAATAAATTCACACACACAAAATAACGGATAACGAAAGCAGTTAACTCAAAGAAATGCCAGTAGAACGTGCAAGAGGAAGTAAGATCATAAAGCATTAGAACTGAAAACTCGTAGGAGAAACCGAGGTTTCACAAGGAACAAAACCTCATAGTTAAGCAAGCACTGGGCTGGGCCAGGAGTTCGAAGGGAATGAAGGATTGCAGCTCCAGTCGCGCTGCTCTTCCGCTTCTTTGGTTCTTCACTTTCTGATCCACAAAATAGACGGATTCGCTTAGACAGATCTCTAGAGATCCAGGCAAATGACATGGTAGCAGTTCATCCACTACTTTTCCACTTAGCTGGTAAATTACTTGAATTTCCTGTCAAAGTAGTAATTAAAAAGCCAAAAGGACCCTGTTTAGTTACGGCTAGGTCTCTGAGCGAAAACGGCGGGGGAGAGGAGGAGGAGGAGGAGGAGGAGGAACAGCCAAATCGAGTGTGAAAGCCGGTTGGGATCTCCCGTGGCCCAGCCGCAGGCAACCGACTGTCAGGGTAATTGAGTGCCCAGAACAACCTGGCTGGAGTTCCAGCGGACCTCGCGCGGCTGCGGCGGCGGCGGAAGGGGCGTGTCCTTGGGCGGAAGTGACGTGCGCCGGCTTTAGGCCCGGTGAGGAGGTGTAGCCGGTTGGTAGAGGGAGGCTTTGGTGGCGGAAGAGGTTCGCGGCTGATGGCGGCTCAGGCTCAGACGCCTCTTTAACACTCTTATCTGCTTAGGAGCTCCCCACTCGGTAAGTGCTGTCTTCTGCCTGCCCCACCGCCTTGCCCGGGGCGGACCCCCGCTAGAGCTCTTTGGGGGTTCGAGAGACCCTCCTCAGCTCTAGAGAGTGGGGGCCTGGCTAATCTCGGGAACGGTCGCCCTGGTGACGAAGCTGCCTAATGACAGTGCTTTCCTTCCCAAGGGCAAACCTTCCTTCCCGGACTGCGATTGTGACGGGGGTGTGGGCAGCTTCGGTTAAGCGGTGGAGTTGGAAAAAGCGACCCGGTGGCCGCCCCACAAGGTGGGGGAGGCCCTGGGCTAGGCCTCCGCAATTTGGGGGAACCGTGCGGGGCGTGGGCCCTTTGGCGGGGCGCGAGTGAAGTGGTGGGACCCCCAGAGAGGACCCTGCTTCGCTCGAGGTTCAGCTGTAGGGTGAGTGTTTTGAGGGCAGCGTGTGTGCTGTCGGCGTAGATAAACTTGGGAAAACATCTATCTAGGTCGCCTCGGGTTGGGACGCTCGGGCTCGCCCGTGAGGAGTGAAACCCAAGTGTTTTGGTTTGAGTAGCCGGTAGATTAGGAGGCGGAGACTCGGTGCGCCTCCTACATCTCGGGGCCGCGGGCTGGGTTAGCTGTTTTGGTCGGATCACCGACTTCACCTGGGCCGCTGAATTAGCAAGCGCTTTTCTTCTGTTTATAAGTGGCTCTACGCCGAGTTCTCGAAGGGATCTTTAAAAAAAATCTTCCGAGGAGAGCCACGTTTGTCTTTGCTTAGGCAGCCTTGCCAGATTTCACAACTCTCCCTCTTTCCAGCGCCCCAGAGGTCCGCAGGCTGTGTACAAGTCCGGACAGGAGTTCGTCGTTTCGGGGAATCTTTATTAAGAGATTAGTATGTGCGTGCATGTTCTGATAAACATTTATTACCTTATTGATAATTTGAGAACGCTGTGGCATTTGACTTTCTACGTACATTACGTTTTAAGTTTCACAAAGTAGTTAGGAATTGCTGTTATGTCAGGGTTGGCAAAATCATAACTTTTCAACTCTGCATTCCGCTAATTGTGGACTGTTTACAAGATGCAGGAACGGAGTTCCCGTCGTGGCTCAGCGGAAACGAATCCGACTAGGAACCATGAGGTTGCGGGTTCGATTCCTGGCATCGCTCAGTGGGTTAAGAATCTGGCGTTGCCTTGAGCTGCGGTGTAGGTTGCAGACGCGGCTCGCATCCCGCGTTACTGTGGCTCTGGTGTAGGCCGGTGGCTACAGCTCCGATTAGACCCCCAGCCTGGGAACTGCCACATGCCGCAGGTGCGGCCCTAAAATGACAAACAAACAAAAAAAAGCAGGAACAATTGCTAATTGTAATCTTGGAGCTCAATTCCAAAAGCATTTAAAGAGATTATTGGAATAACATGTTAATCTACCAAGTGAGCTGATTAACCTTAAAGTGCTATTCTGGTATAGAAGAGGGCTGAGGCAGGCTTTCTTTTCATGCTTATCAAGGATAAACTTCATTTCTTGAAGGATTACTTGATTACATTAGAAATAACTTACTAGCTTTGGGTTTTTTTCTTTTTTCAATATCAAAGAGCATCCTCTTGTTTTTTAGTCATCACATCATTAAATTAGACACTCCTGTTTACAATTATGGCTGCAGTCATTTGTGTAGAATTAACCAGTAAATGTCTTTCTTTTTTCTTTTTTTTTTTTTTTTTTTTTTTTTTTAGGGACGTACCTGCGGCATATGGAGGTTCCCAGGCTAGGGGTCTAATCAGAGCTGTTGCTGCCAGCTTATGCCAGAGCCACAGCAACGCGGGGTCTGAGCCACCTCTGCAACCTACACCACAGCTCACGGCAACTGCAGATCATTAACCCACTGAGCAAGGCCAGGGATCGAACCCACAACCTCATGGTTCCTAGTCGGATTCGTTTCCGCTGCACCACGATGGGAACTTCGTAAATGCCTTTCCTTAACAAAATAACAGATATTTTGGGAATTCTAAGTTTAACCCTTTTTAATGATACCATTTATTTATGAAAGATTGCAACCATGCTCCTTTTTACTGCTTTGGGGGAATTATCTCACGTGTGAAGTTTATTGGATTGCATTCTTTTGGAATTTGGGTACTACTCAGTAAAATTTTAGCTATATCACTCCTGGCTTTTTAAAATTTATTTTGCCCTAAATAAACCCTTATAAGAAGATAAAGGTTCCCTCCCCTCTAGTATATGTAGATTGTAGCTTTTTAGAAACCAACTTTTAAAACAATCTAAAAATTTTAAGTGGTGACACCTGGGCAGAGTAGCTTGGTATTTGGCTGCGATAGGGAAGACTGTAAGAGTGCAAATCAGCAGATTGATTCCTTTGTTTCTGCCTCCCAGAAAGATTGCTGGTAATTTTTTGGTCTGTAAACCAGCTGATAGCCTTTTTTTTTTTTAGCTGAAATATGAATAATTGGAAACTATTAGAATATTAGATATATTTTTTTCCTTCCTGATGTTCACTTCCCTCTAGGACTAAGGTTTGGAAATAAATTTAAAAGTTCACCCTCCCCCCCCTTTGGCCACTCCCAGAAGTTTCTATGCCAGGGGTCTAGCCTGAACCACAGCAGTGACAGTGATGGATTCTTAACCTCTTGAGCCACCAGGGAACTCCAAAAGTTCATTTATTTTTAACTGAAAAGCTTCCATTAAGTTTGTCAACTACTGTGTGTAATGAGTTTCTAATGAGGGGAGTCATATTGAGTTTTTATTACTAATCTTTGTCTAGTTTTACTAACTTTTATTATAGAAATTTTCATACATACATGAAAGGAGAACGAACAGTTAAAGGAACCACTGTTTTGCTAATCTTGGTTTGTTACCAACTCAGCGCATTTATTTTTTCCCCTGGAGTTTTTAAAGCAAATCCTGGACATAAGGATATTTCACCTATAATTATGTTATTTAACTGATAAGGACTTTGAAAAAAATACAGTCACCATAGTAATATCAGAACAGAATTACCTTATTTCTTTTTGAATTCTAAGTGTTAGAATTGGCAGATTATATAAAACATTTGTCTAAATTAAAAAGCTTGGAATTCCCATCATGGCGCAGTGGAAACGAATGCAACTAGGAACCATAAGGTTGTGTGTTTGATCCCTGGCCTTGCTCAGTGGGTTAACGATTCGGCATTGCCGTGAGCTGTGGTGTAGGTTGCAGACTTGGCTCGGACCCCGCGTGGCTGTGGCTGTGGCGTAGGTCAGCAGCTGTAGCTCTGATTAGACCCCTTGCCTGGGAACCTCCACATGCTGTGGGCGCGGCCCTAAAATGACAAAAGACAAAAAAAATAAATAAAAAGTTTAATTTGACTCTGTACATTTTGAACAGAAATTCTTAGTGCAGTCGTTTTCCTACTTGATTTGATTAAGGCTTACACATTTTGGGCTAGTCAAGTAAAATGAGTATCGGTAGCCACTGGAAAAAAACTACCACAAAGGTCAGATCTGCTTTGGGCTTGAAAAACTGCAAGAGTGAAACTGAGCAGGGCCCTGTGGGGCTCCTGGGCACAGGCCTTCCTGTGTCCCCCCATTTCTTGTGTTTTAGGGAATAAGCTTCAACCTCCGTGACGTTCCCTGAGTTCAAAGGGCAGGTTCAAACAGCGGTAATCAGGGCAGGGAGGGGATGCAGGAAACTATAGTGCAGTCTTGGGGCAGGGTCCTGGTTCTTCCTCAAGGAATGTACATCAACTATCTTTGAGTTCTTCTGCAGTACTAACCCCCCCCCCCCCCCGCAAATTAAAGCCAGGGAGAAGGACCACCAGAACCAGTCCTGAGGCCAATAACACCAACTTTGAAGATGAATGCAAGCTTGCATCTACCGTGATCTTTATCTGTGGCCTTGTTTTCCTCTTCTAAAACTATATAACCACTTCCTATTCTCTCTTAAAGGAGAGCACAACACAGTCTTTAGAGTAGCCTGCTGTGGCCTCCTTTGCCCGACAAAGCAATAAAGCTTTTTTTTTTCTCTGTTGCCCAGAACTGTGTCTTCGTGTTTCCCTTTGCACCAGTGGATAGAGGCCAAGTTTTAGCTACAAGAGAAGTAAAGATAACATTGAGCCCCCCTCCCATTTATTTTAGCTGTATATCTGAGTGCCCACTGTATGTTATTTATTTTTTCCTTATGTATATTGAATCCTCAAAATAACGAAATTGGATTTTAGCTCAAAGACTGTAGTATGAAGTTTACAGCATAACACATATAAAGGAACTCTAGAGATGTTAGAACTTTGGGCGTAAAGTAGGAAACATGGGAGGAGGGCAATGCAGGCAACATGTATACACTTCAGACTTGTTTCCCAGCCAAATGTATCTCATTTTTTTTTTCTTGTTCTCATGTATTTTTATTTTTTTATTGATGTAACATTGATTTATAACATTATATAAGTTTCATGTGTGTTAAATTATTTCTTCTGTATACACTACAGCATGCTCACCACCATACCTCCATCTCCCTCACCATACAGTTGATTCTCCTTACTCATCTCCTCCCACCTGTCTGGTCTTGGTGTATCCAGCTTTGGTTTGGTTCATTTATTGTTTTTTTGTTTGTTTTTTTTTTGTACTTGATAATTTTTATTTTTTCCATTGTAGCTGATTTACAGTGTTTGTTTTCTTAACTAGAAAAATTTTACTTATCCTTGGCTTGTATCTTAATATAACCATGTTTCTAGAGATTTACTTTGGAGAATGGGAAACGAAGTATGGTAAATCTTCTTTTACTTTCTTGGGTGTGTTGAGGCTGTTATTTCCTCTCTCCAGTTGAGGCACAGTTCTTAGGATGCTGATGAAGTAACACTTCCCAGGCATTACCACAAGGTGATGCAGTGACTTTGCACATTACTTCCCCACTGGGTGGTTGGTGTGTGACTCTGTGTGTGTGTGTGTGTGTGTGTATATATGTATGTAGGTGTGGCAAATCTGCAGGTGAGCATGTGTAGTACATAAATCTGCCAGTGAATCATCTGCATGTATTAGCTATTAGCATTCTCAGTGCATTTCAATGTTTCTATAAGGTTGCCTATCTTTTCACTCCATTTCTTATCTGTGTGAGGAGTGAAGCAGAGGAACTATATGGGAATTAGATATTTTACTCTTTTAAATGGGTTGATTCATGTTGTAATTACATTCAGATTACATTTATCAATGTTAACTTTTTTAAAACTGGAAGCTATATTGGAATTTAATTAAAGTGGTAATGAGAATGGAATGATTTCTGTAAAATAGTTTCAGTTGCCTTGAAATTCTTAAAAAGGGAGTTGCTGTTGTGGCTCAGTGGAAACGAATCTGACTAGCATCCATGAGGACGTAGGTTCAGTCCGTGGCCTTGCCCAGTGGGTTAAAGATCTAGAGTTGCCGTGGGCTGTGGTGTAGTTTGCAGATGCAGCTTGGATCTGGTGTGGCTGTGGCGTAGGCCAGAACTACAGCTCCGATTCGACCTCTAGCCTGGGAACCTCCATGTGCTGCAAGTGCAGCCCTAAAAATACCAAAAAGAAAAAAAAAAGCTTAGAAACACTGGAGTGCTAGAGATTAGTGACAATTATTAATGGAATAATTACAAATTATCTTACTCTAAGACTTATAAGCATCATGAATATATATTTAAAGTCTGGGGAGTTTCCGTCGTGGCACAGAGGTTAATGAATCCGACTAGGAACCATGAGGTTGCAGGTTCGATCCCTGGCATCGCTCAGTTGGTTAACGATCTGGCGTTGCCGTGAGCTGTGGTGTAGCTTGCAGACATGGCTCGGATCTGGCGTTGCTGTGGCTCTGGCGTAGGCTGGTGGCTACAGCTCCAATTAGACCCCTACCCTGGGAACCTCCACATGCCGTAGGTGCAGCCGTAAAATGACAAAAGACAAAAAAGTCTGATGTTAGGGTTTTGTATTAGAAATTTCATTTTTAGGGAGAGTGTTTAAAAATGAAATTTCATGTTAATGTGTTTATTTAAAATAATGAAAATAATACATTAAATATAGTGGTAAAAATTCAGTAATTTGAGTTAAAAATTAAAGTCCTAGGAGGTCCCCCATGGTTTAGCAGCTTAAGGATCTGGCATTGCCACTGCTGTGGCTCTCATTACAGTGGGTTTGATCCTTGGTCTGGGAAATTACGTCTGCCATGGACACAGCCAAAAGAAATTAATGAATAAAAAAGTTAAAGTCCTCTTAAGTTCTCTTTTCATCTGTGGCTCTCATCAATAAAGACTGTATGATGTGTACTTTTTGAGTCCCTTTTGATGCATTTAAAAGCATATACATATATATATATATCTACCTGAATGTATACCATCATGCTATTTTATACCTTAAAAACATTTCAGTGGAGTATAAGTCTAAGATTGGATTATGGATTTTTAAATCCTGTCATAATTGAGGTTAAACACAAGTTTAAACTCCACAGGCTTGTATTATGAAAAGTGATTACTGCTCTGTTGATGGAGTTTACATTAGGAAACATCAAGTTTTATGGAAAGAAAGTTTTTCTTAAATGGCTTTTAATTAAACACAAGGAAACTCATCCTAACCTAGTCTTATTTTTTCTTTACTGAATAGCTTCTTCAGAGAAACCTAAAAATTCACTCTTCATAGAGAAACATTACTGATTCATTTGCCTCAGTTTGTGATTGTATTTGTTTTTTGTTTGTTTGTTTGTTTTCCGGCTCTGCCTAAGGCATGTGGAAGTTCCTGGGCCAGGGACCAAATTTGAGTCACAGCAGTGCCAACACCAGATCCTTAACCCACTGAGCCACCAAGGAGCTCCTTGCCTCAGTTTTCGTGGTAGTTAGAGTTTAGTTCAGTTAATATAGCTGTAGTCCCTCTCATGGGTGTACTGTAACTAGTAGTGAACATTTTGTTTTTGTTTTCTTTTTAGGGCCACATCTGTGGTATATGAATATTCCCAGGCTAGGAGTTGAATTGGGGCTACAGCTGCCGGCCTACACCACAGCCTCAGCAGTTCGGTATCCTAGCCGTTTCTGTGACCTATATCACAGCTCATGGCAATGCAGGATCCTTGACCCACTGAACAAGGCCAGGGATTGAACCCCCATCCTCATGGAGACCTAGTTAGATTAGTTTCCGCTGTGCCACAAGGGGAGCTCCAGTGAACACTTTTTTTTTTCAAAACTGGAATCAAGGTTTTGTGTTTTTCTTTTTTTCCTTTTTTAGGAAGCCACTGACTTGAAAGGAGATTATCATTTGTGAGTTCTTTAGCATCCCCCTATCCTCTTGTGCCCAGATTAGGTCAGACCTTTTAAGGAAACAAAATAACAAACTCTTCAGTTACATTGGCTAGTTGCCAGTGTTTGTGCTACCTGTTCATTTTCCTAAAAGCTTTGGGTTACTTGCTGGAGAGTATTAACTGTTAGGTCCTTCTATAAAGTAGGGTTGCTGGTAATAAAGCCTTTTTTTTTTTTTTCAGTCTTTCCAGGGCTGCACCCGCAGCATATGGAGGTTCCCAGGCTAGAGGTCGAATCGGAGCTGTAGGCGCCGGCCTACACCAGAGCCACAGCAACGTGGGATCTGAGCAGCATCTGCAATCTACACCACAGCTCACGGCAACGCTAGATCCTTAACCCACCGAGCAAGGCCAGGGATCGAACATTCGACAACCTCATGGTTCCTAGTTGGATTCATTAACCGCTGAGCCATGATGGGAACGCCGGTAATAAAGCCTTTTTTTTTGTTTGGCTTTTTGGGGCCATACCGCAGCATGTGGAGGTTCCCAGGCTAGGAGTTGAATTGGAGCTACAGCTGCTGGCCTATGCCGCAGCCACAGCAAGGCCAGATCTGAGCTGCATCTGCAACCTATACTACAGCTCACATTAACCCACTGAGCAAGGCCAGGGATCAAACCTGCAACCAGAGCCACAGCAACGTGGGATGTGAGCAGCGTCTGCAATCTACACCACAGCTCACGGCAACGCCGGATCCTTAACCCACCGAGCAAGGCCAGGGATCGAACATTCAACAACCTCATGGTTCCTAGTTGGATTCGTTAACCACTGCGCCATGACGGGAACTCTGGTAATAAAGCCTTTTTGTTAGTGCAAGGGCATAGGGATTTACTACTGAATGCATTCTCTTTACCTAGGAATCCTGGCAAACCTCAGGTGGGGGAGAGGCTAACAGATATGCAGCCTGGCATTCTTATGTCATTGGCTTCCAGATTCACCATTGACAGTCTCGATAGGGAATGTCCACTGTATTGTATATCCCATAAGTAGAAAGCAATAATTTGACCATAATAGAATTAGAGAAGATACAAGAGGAAAAATGGATGTTTTCTAAATTGTTTGTTATTTCAAAAATTTAAAAATTTGCCCTAGGAGTTCCCACTGTGGCACAGCAAATTAAGGATCTGATGTTGTCTCTGAGGTGGCTTGGGTCACTGCTCAGGTGCAGGTTCCATCCCTGGCCCAGGACGATGGGTTAAGGATTATGTGTTGTTGCAGTTATGGCATAGGTCACTGCTGAGGCTTGGACTCAGTCCCTGGCCTGAGAACTCCCATGTGCTGTGGGTATGGGGAAAAAAAAATTGCCTTACTTTCAGACAGGTCAGCAAAAGCATTTGTAAAAGCATATTATCTTAGGTCTTCGGAGCCGCAAAGACTTTTTAGTAATTGTTAAAATGTGAGTAGAATAGTAAATGCTATGCTTGCCCTGTAGAAACTTCATTGATTTGTGAAGTAAATTAGATTAATTTGTTTTGCAAAAGTCTTGCCCCAGTTTTCCCCATTATTACAGAAATTCTTATTTTGATGACTCAAAAGCAAGTGCCATAGTGCTAGGGTCATTATTTGTCATTTGCTACTGTAGAATCAATGACTGTATGGAGTTTGTGATATACTGTATATAATGTCGGAATTTTAGTAAATTCTCAGTTGTATTCTTGTTCTCAAAAGTAGAGCACAAAATACGGAAAACATTTGAGTCTTGCAGAGTTTTATACATCACTTTCACCATTCAGCTGCTGTCTAGTGCTTGGAACTCAGTAAGTGAGCATTCATTGAATATATAATAGATTCTCAGCAGTTAACACTATAAATTTAAAAATACATATATTTTTATTTAAATTTTTTTTTTTTTTGGCCATGCCTATGGCATATGGAGGTTTCTGGTCCAGGAATCAAACCTGTGCCACAGCATTGATCCTCAATCTGTTGCACCACGAGGGAACTACATATATAATTATTTTTAATCGGTAAATATATGGAAAGGGTACAGTGACAGTAGGACAAAAGGGTGGAATCAGTATGGGTGGGTACGTCATTTGAGAGATGTGAACAAGTGTGTACCAGAAGCCCAGGAAGACAGTCTCGGTCTGGGAATCTTTGAGAGGTGCTAATGGAGATTTGAGTTGTTGAGTCATAGTTTAAGTAGTTCTCTATCTTGGCTGTCTACAGGATTAAGATTACTTGTGGAGGCTTTAAAAAAAAAAAGGGATTCATGTTAATACACACACACACACACATATGTCCAAGTCCTACTTCCGGAAAGTCGTAGTTGTCTTTTTAGGACACGTATGAGTCTAATATGTAGCCAGGATTGAGAAAAGCTGGTCCAGGGGATGCCTCTTTCTGCCTGGGGGTCAAGAATGCAGACCCAGAGAGGTCAGCACAAGTTGTTTTAGCCTAGAACCTAGAGGGGAAGGATGAGATGGGTCAGATTAGGGAGAAGAATGATGAAGGTCAGGAGTTCAGCATAGAAATACTTCTGGTTCATATGCTTTCATTTGCAAAGGAAGCAGAGGGGTAGGTTTGCAGGAGGGTTGAGAGTTTGGTTTTGATGTTGGTTTTAAAGTTTAACTCATAATGACTTTCTGAACCATATTGTAAATTAATTATTGCCCAGTTTGTGTTTTTTTATATTTAATCACATTTTTAAGAAGGAATTCCAGTATTTAAGAAGTATATCTTTTCAGTAATTGTGGCATGAAAATATCTATGTAATTTGCATTAAATGTTACATATTTTCTGAAGGTGAGTTTTTTCTTTAGTTGGTATCTTTATTTTTATTTATTTTTTGCTTTTTAGTGCCGAACCCACAGCATATGGAGGTTCCCGGGCTAGGGGTCAGATCGGAGCTGTAGCTGCCGGTCTGCACCACAGCCACAGCAACGTGGGATCCGAGCCACGTCTGCAACCTATATCACAGCTCATGACAGTGCCAGATCCTTAACCCACTGAGCAAGGCCAGGGATCGAACCTGCATCCTCATGGATGCTAGTCAGATTTGTTAACCACTGAGCCGTTACAGCAACTTCTAGTCATTATCTTTAAATTTGTATGATTTTCTTGTTTCAGATTCACAATGACATCCTTTCAAGAAGTCCCATTGCAGACTTCCAACTTTGCCCATGTCATCTTTCAAAATGTGGCTAAGAGTTATCTTCCTAATGCACACCTGGAATGTCATTATACCTTAACTCCATATATCCATCCACATCCAAAAGATTGGGTTGGTATATTCAAGGTAAGAGAACTTTCTGCATATTTCTTCCATGTAGTTACTCTTTATTTTCTTCCTAAGAGATTGGCAAGTAACTTAGATTAGCCTTGTCGTAAATTAAGGTCATCTTTATAAATGTCAAATGTGTAAACATTGTGTAAACATGGACTGTTTAATAGTGGATGTTGCGATCTTCAGTTCACCAGACTTTCCTCTGTATGATCAAGAATTTCAGCTTCACTCAAGGACTTGTGAAAATTTTTTCAAACCTTTTTTTTTCCCTTCCATTTTCTGTATTCCTTACCTGAAAAAAAAAATGACCTTTTCCTTTGGGTTACTATGTCATTGACTTGTCATTTGTAATTAATTTTGTAGAGTTCTACAGCTATGTTATTACTTTTCTGTTATCCTACATTGTTTCAATATTTCTCATGTTCTCTTATGCTTTTATAAGAGTATTCTGTTTTACATAACTGGTAACTTTGATGGTAAGAGTCCCACTTTTCTTATATTTTGCCAATCATTTTGTGTAATATTTGCTAGAATATTACACTGAGATGATCATTACAGCAGTGAAAGTTTTTTTTTTTTTTTGGCAGTTTCAATTCTTCAGATAATAATGGAGAACCAAAACAGGAATGTCCTTTGAGCAGTCAGAATAATTTCATGAAAGTCCAAACAGTGGAGTTCCCATCGTGGCTCAGTGGTTAGTGAACCTGACTAGCATCCATGAGGACATGGGTTCGATCCCTGGCCTTGCTCAGTGGGTTAAGGATCTGGTGTTGCTGTGAGTTGTGGTGTAGGTTGCAGACGCTGCTTAGAATCCCTCGTTCCTGTGGAGTAGGCCGGCAGCTGCAGCTCCGATTGGACCCTAGCCTGGGAACCTCCATATGCCGCAGGTGCGGCCCTAAAAAGACAAAAAGAACAAGTCCAAACAGTAAGACAACTTTTTTCCTGGGTTACTCCAGGTTCTCCCTGAGAATTGATTTCTTCTATTTTAGATATGATTTTAATGGTTTTGAAATTTTGATTGTGTGTTCTGTACAAATTAAATAGCAAAGTAGAAAGAAATGAGTAGAAAGAAATGCTAGAGATAGGCACATTGAGAGTATCTAGAAGTGAAAAGTCTGGTTTAATAGGGCAGAAAAACTATATTGGGCAAAACAAAACTTTGGCATTTAATACTTCAGTTTCCTTTTTTGCCCCATCTGCGCCCAGGGCATATGGAGGTTCCAGGGCTGGGGATCCAACCTGTACCTTCTTAGAGACTATACCGGATTCTTAACCTGCTGTACCACAGTGCAAACTCAGGTTTTAAGTCTCATTTTTTGGTGTTGCTGGATAGATGAGTTATTTACTCTTTTTTTTTTTTTTTTTTTAAATTCTTATTGCACCTGCAGCATGAGGAATTTCCCAGGCCAGGGATCAAACCTGAACCACAGCAGTGACCATGCTGGATGCCTAACATGCTGAGCCACCAAGGAACTCCTGAGTTATTTTCTCTTTAATTTTTTTTAGCCTTGTCAAATTAATATCAAGTTACTGAAAATTGGCATTTTCTTTTTCTTTCTTCTTAAGGCCGAACTTGGGGCATAAGGAAGTTCCTAAGCACGGGGACGAATCTGAGTTGCAGGCCACAGCCATAGCCACGTGGGATCTGAGCCACATTTGCAACCTACACCATAGCTTGAGGCCAGGGATCAGACTTGCATCCTTGGGGATACTAGTCGGGTTTGTAACCTGTTGAGCCAAAACAGGAACTGAGAATTGGTATTTTTTGCAAGAGGAAGAAATAGAGAAGGGAAATGAGGTTGAGGGAAGAGAAGGGCATTCCTGACAGGAGAATGGCATAAGCAGAGGCACAGGGGTGAGATGAGACTGAGTTAGTTTAAATTTAGGGAAATGGAGGGAGGTGAAGTTGAAGGTGTCATTCTATCCATGAAGGAAAGGCTAAACAGTTTGCAGAGGAGTTCCTGTTGTGGCTCAGCAAAATGAACCCAACTAGTATCCATGAAGATGCAAATTCGATCCCTGGCCTCCGTGGGTTAAGGATATGGCGTTGCCTTTAGCTGTGGTGTAGGATGCAGATGCGGCTTGGATCCTGAGTTGCTGTGGTGTAGGCTGGCAGCTGTAACTCTGATTCGACTCCTAGTCTGGGAGCTTAAATATGCCATGGGTGTGGCCCTAAAATTTAAAAAACAAAACAAGGAGTTCCCGTCGTGGCGCAGTGGTTAACGAATCCAACTAGGAACCATGAGGTTGCGGGTTCAATTCCTGCCCTTGCTCAGTGGGTTACCGATCCGGCGTTGCCGTGAGCTGTGGTGTAGGTTGCAGACGCGGCTCGGATCCTGCATTGCTGTGGCTGCGGCGCAGGCCAGTGGCCACAGCTCCGATTAGACCCCTAGCCTGGGAACCTCCACATGCCGCAGGTTCGGCCGTAAACCCGTGGCCATAAAATGACAAAAGGCAAAAAAAAAAAAAATAAAAAAAAATAAAAAACAAAACAAAAACATTTGGAAGATTTTTCTTTATGGGCAGTAGGAAGACTACATATGTAGATAATGTAGGCTGATAGGTGATAAATTGTATTTCAGGAAGATGCATCTTTACCTTTTTCTTTGATTCTTATTTTTGTCTCTTTTGCGGCCACACCTGTGGCATCTCAAGTTTCCCAGGCTAGGGGTCCAATCGGAGCTGTAGGTGCCGGCCTACGCCACAGCGATGCCAGATCCGAGCCGCATCTGCGACCTATACCACATAGCTCACGGCAATGCCAGATCCTTAACCCGCTGAACAAGGCCAGGGATTGAACCCGCAGCCTCATGATTACTAGTCAGATTTGTTTCCACTGTGCCATGACGGGAACTCTACCTTTTTCTTCAAATTACATATTTATGTCTTTTGGTTTTTTTCTTTCTGTTTTTAGTTGATGGCTTATTGTTTAAATCAAAAGCTTATATGACTTTCTCTTCAAATCCAGCTAAACATCAATTCTGTCTATTTTAACTGCCTACCTATTTCTGCATATTTTTAATTTTTGGCTGTGCACATGGCATGTAGAAGTTCCTGGGCCAGGGATTGAACACACGCCACGGCAGTGACCCAAGAGCTGCTGCAGTGACAACACTGGATCCTTAACTTGCTGCACCATGAGAGATCTCCTACATAGTTAATGTTTTAAGTGTTTCCTGCCAGCTCCTTTTTTTTTTTTTTTTTTTTTTTGGCAGCACCCTTGACATGTGGAATTTCCCAGGCCAGGAATCAGGTTAGGGATCCAGTCCGAGCCAGAGCTGTGACCTGTGCCACAGCTGCAGCAACTGCTGGATCATTTACCCACTGTACCACAGCAGGAACACTTTTTTTTTTTTTTGAAACTAAAAGGAAGAATACTTTGTCTTGTAAATGCATATATTTTGAAAGTAGTTGGAATAGTACTGTATGACCTTTTTTGTCCTGAATTTTTCACTTACGATTATAACCTCTTTCTTATTAGTATAAATAGCTCTGTAGCATTTTATCTCATGGAGGGTCATTTGTACTATTTATGATATTTCTGTTTTAGAGTCAGTATTGCAGCCTTCTTGTGTATATCTAGGTATTTTTGTGTTTTTTTTCTTTAAAAAAAAAAAGACCTTTATTTTTGTAATTTTTGAAAACTGTAGTATATACAAAAGAAAGAAGATAAATACCCCTGTACCCTTGCCTTCCTGAGAAATATCTGCCGTAAAGTTTCGTGTTTATTCTTCTAGAATTTAAAATTTCATAGACTTGGAGTTCCCGTTGTGGCTCAGTGGGTTCTATCCCTTGCGTTGCTCAGTGGGTTAAGGATCTGGTGTTGCAGTGTGGTGTAGGTTACCGATGTGGCTTGGATCCCGCATTGCTGTGGCTGTGGCTTGCAGCTGTAGCTCTGATCCAACCTCTAGCCTGGGAACTTCCATGTGCAGCAGGTGTGGCCATGAAAAGCAAAAAAAAAAAAAAAAAAAAAAAAGGGATTATTTCATACTGTTTTGTAGGTTTTGTATTTATCCGTACATAATCAGCAAATTCATTTTCAGTGCCTTTCTTGCTCCATGTCATGTGTCAAGATCATTCCCCTCTGGATCTCTCTGACTCTCTCTTTACAAGTGCTCTCTATGTGCTATCTCCACCCTGATGTTTCTGTTTTTCTTTCAAGGTTTCTCTAGAATTTATTTATTTTTTGTTTATTACTGCTGCACCTGAGGCATATGAAAGTTCCCAGGCTCGGGGTTGAATTGGAGCTATAGCTGCTGGCCTACACCACAGCCATAGCAATGCAGGATCTGAGCCCCATCTTTGACCTACATCACAGTTCACAGCAACGCCAGATCCTTGACCCACTGAGCAAGGCTAGGGATTGAACCCGCATCCTCATGTATACTAGTTGGATTCGTTTCCGCTGTGCCACAATGGGAACTCCTAGAATTTATTAATAACCTATATTTTTGCTTGCTAACCTTGTCCTTCTGATCTTTATGTTCCCTCTTAGAATTCCCCTTATACTTAAGCTTGTCATCCAACATGTTTTTCTAAAATGTTAATCCAGTTTAAAGGGAACACATTTGTGTTTTTTTCCCCTTTCATGTCATCCCTGTTTAATTTCCCTTTTTGTTCTTACTTTGCTAATTGCACTGATAACAGAAGAATGATAGTGCTGTCCGGTACTATTGTAACTCCCCAAACTAAACTATATGAAATATCTGTTGCTTTGTTCTTTCCTAGATATAGATAGGCCCTCTCAGCTGGAGTCAAGTGTAGCTCCTGAAAGCACTATGTTGTGACAGTCATACATAACTTTTAACTGACTGTCCCATTGTTCTCAGTATTGTCATAGCTTTCCTGCCTTTTTATTTTTGGCTTTTTAGGGCCGCTCCCCCGGCATACGGAGGTTCCCAGGTGAGGGGTCAGATTGGAGCTGTAGCTGCCGGCCTACATGATAGCCATAGCAATGCCAGATCTGAGCCACATCTGCGACCTGTATCACAGCTCATGGCAAAGCCAGATCCTTAACCCACTGAGCAAGGCCAGGTATCGAACCTGCGTCCTCATGTATGCTAGTCAGATTCGTTTCTGCTGAGCCACAACAGGAACTCCCTCCCTGCCATTTTTCTATGTATAAAATCACCATTATCAACTCTTAAACAAGTTTGTATGTACTTGCTGCTAGTGGACTAATAGGCAAATTCCCTTGCATTTCTGTAATCCAGAAATCCAGTCAAGTTCTAGCCAGGTAACCAGGGAAATAGAAAGAGTGGGTGACTTGTACTCTTTCTGATTTGACTCTTCTCATTAGATTTGTTTACTGTTCGTACCATGAGTGTCTGCATAATTTCCAGATGTCCAAATTCTGTTTCATTCACTGTGGTGTACCCTGTTGTGTGGAAATTTATTTTTTATTTTTTTTTTGTCTTTTTGCTTTTATCTGTGGCCGCACCCGCGGCATATGGAGGTTCCCAGGCTAGGGGTCTAACAGGAGCTGTAGCCGCCGGCCTTCGCCACAGCCACAGCAACGCGGGATCCGAGCCGCATCTGCAACCTTCACCACAGCTCACGGCAACGCCGGATCCTTAACCCACTGAGCAAGGCCAGGGATTGAACCCGCAACCTCATGGTTCCTAGTCGGATTCGTTAACCACTGAGCCATGACGGGAACTCCTGTTGTGTGGAAATTTAGATGTTAGACGTACCCATCCTAAAGGAACCTGTACTGTATATCAGTGCTGGATCCTTAACCTGCTGTGCCACAACGGAAATGCCTCTAGTACCTTTTTTTTTTTTTTTGCTTTTTAGAGCTGCACCTGTGGCATATGGACGTTCCCAGGCTAGGGGTCGAATTAGAGCTACAGCCACTGGCCCACGCCAGAGCAACAGCAACGCCAGATCTGAGCCGCATCTGCGACCTACACCACAGCTCACGTCAACGCCGTATCGTTGTGGGATCAAACCTGCAACCTCATGGTTCCTAGTCGGATTTGTTAACCGCTGCGCTACAACGGGAACTCCCTCTAGTACCTGTTTTAAACTTCTCTCATATTCAATATGAGAACTGTATTGAACACAGTACAGTTCATCTGGAAAATAGAGATTGAGATACGTAATGTATCTGTTTGTGTTGTAAGCTAGAAATGTTTTAGAGATAGGTGGTCTTTGTGTGTGTGTGTGTGTGTGTGTATATTCACACCTTAGGAATAAAGGTAAAAATCAGTTTTTACAAAGTTACCATTGGCTGTAGTCAGGGTTGACTAAAGATGAGACATTGGTGGTTTAGTTAATGGATTTAAGGAGGAGGGGGTACATCTGATTTAAAAAAAAAAAACTCATTTACGTTTGAGCCATAAAATAAGTTTTAAAAACTTAGGCTTAGTGAAATCAAATTTTAAGCAAAACGTAAGTTTTTATATTTGATCATATGTGTACTAAGATTTTCCCTGAGAAATTTGGTATGAAATTGCATTTTAATTATAGTATAAACTCTAGTGTTACTAGATTTTTATATCATTAGATTATAACTTAATAAAAAATTATAAAAATTTGACATGCTTGTTAAAATGCTCATGATTTGTAAACATTAATGCATGCTTTAAGGTTACAGTAAAAAATATGCTCTAAGATAGTCTTACATTAAACTACTTATAATATCCATGTTTTTGTTGTTTTACTTTAGGTTGGATGGAGTACTGCTCGTGATTATTATACATTTTTATGGTCCCCTATGCCTGAGCATTATGTAGAAGGATCAACAGTTAATTGTGTGTTAGCATTTCAAGGTAAGAACTGAAAAGTAGAACTTAGATGAAATTAGATGTTTTATTGCCACTGAAAATGTTGTACCTCATTGTAATCATCTACTTAGGCATGTCCAGTGTACCAAAATTAATATCTTTCTTTAACAAGTCATAAGAATGTGTATATCTAGTGTAGGTCACATGATATTTTACAGTTAAGGGTTTCTTGGTTGTCTTTCATTGAAGAGAGGTCTTTTGATTTTGTTTTTTTTTTGAAGTGACAATGCTGTTACTGCTGTTGGATAATATAACAAATGAGAGGTGAGAAAATATTTTGTATGAAAGTCACAAAGATGATTAATAGGATTTATAGACTAGAAATTCTATAGGGAAAGTTGCCTGTAAGATGGATGTGAGTAATATAAAATTCATTTTTGTCTTGGCTTGGTGTCATATACAGATTTTAAGAAGTACTCTAAGGAGTGATATAACTGGTATTGCCCCTCCCCCCATATTCTACCTTCTCAAAGGTATTAGCTAGAGCTGCAGCATTCTTCTTGTGGCCATGAGGGGAATGCCAAGATAAGCACATATATGTCTGTCCTGACATGTCTAAGCCACTGAA
The DNA here is from genome assembly GCA_004024745.2 of Catagonus wagneri. Classification (NCBI taxonomy): domain Eukaryota; kingdom Metazoa; phylum Chordata; class Mammalia; order Artiodactyla; family Tayassuidae; genus Catagonus; species Catagonus wagneri. Next base: position 16,252,076 of record PVHT020000105.1, on the reverse strand, counting down.
TCAAGGCCAGCAGGTAACTGCCTCCAGATTTCTTGTTATTTGAAAAAACATACCTTGTTGCTTTAAGACAAAACAAAAAAATCTTGTTTAGAAACCCTAATCACAGAATTTGCTTCAGAGTGATTTTTGTATTAAGATTTTACTGACATTGTTTTGGTTTTTAGTTTTCTGTTTTTTTTTTTTGCTTTTTGTCGTTTTAGGGCCACACCCGTGGCATGTGGAAGTTCCCAGACTAGGGGTCTAATTGGAACTGTAGCCGCCAGCCTACACCGCAGCCACAGCAACGTAAGATCCGAGCCTCATCTGCGACCTACATCACAGCTCACGGCAACACTGGATCATTAACCCACTGAGCAAGGCCAGGGATTGAACCCGCAACCTCATGGTTCCTAGTCGGATTTGTTAACTGCTGTGCCATGACAGGAACTCCAAAATTTTACTGACTTTGGATTATATTAAAGCAAGTTCTTATTTATGCCGTGGTCTGGGGAAGCTAGTGGACTCTGACTCAATATAGTTTTTTTTTTTTTTTTTTGCCTTTTGTCATTTTAAGGCTGTACCCAAGGCATGTGGAGGTTCCCAGCCTTGGGGTCTAATCGGAGCTGTAGCCACTGACCTACACCGCAGCCACAGCAAAGCTTGATCCAGTCCATGTCTGCGACCTACACCACAGCTCACGACAACGCTGGATCCTTAACCCACTGAGCAAGGCCAGGGATCGAACCTCCAACCTCATGGTTTCTAGCCGGATTCGTTAACCACTGCGCCACGACGGGAACTCCTCAGTATAGTATTTTAAAACACATAAAATGCATGGAATCGAAGGAAACCAATAATATTCCATTGCATGGATGTAACACACCTTGTTCATCCTTTTGTCTATTAAAGAATATCTTGGTTGCTCCCAAGTTTTAGCAGTTGTGAGTCAAACTGTTAATAAACATTCATGCACAGGTTTTTGTGTGAATGTAAGTTTTCAGCTTATTTGGGAGAACACATGATTCCTGGAACATATGGTACAAATATGTTTAGTTTTGTAATAATTCACCAAACTCTTTTTCCAAAGTGGCAATGCCATTTTGCGTTCTACCAGCAGTGAATGAGAGTTCTTACTGCGCTACGTCAACCAGCATTTGGTGTTGTCAGTGTTGCGGATTTTGGTGGTTTACATTTTTTATTTTATTTTATTTTATTTTGTATGTGTATATGTATGCATGCATTCATGCTTTTTAGGGCCGCACCTGTGGCCTATGGAGGTTCCCAGGCCAGGGGTTGAATCGGAGCTACAGCCTCCGGCCTACACCACAGCCATAGCAATGTGGAATCTGAGCGTGACCCACAGCATAGCTCATGGCAACTCCATATCATTAACCCACTGAGTGAGGCCAGGGATTAAACCTGCATCCTCATGGATACTAGTCGAGTTGGTTACCGCTGAGCCAGAAGGGGAACTCCCAGTCTCTTTTTCTAATGGGTGTGAAAGGCTAAGTTTTACATGTTTTTGAATATTCATCGCAATTTTTACTTGAAATTCAGAAATAAAAGCTTCTGCCTGCCTAGAATTTGTTATGTAAAGAAAACTTAGTCATGGAATATTAGAGCTAGAAGGAATTTTAAGCATAATTTAAGTAATTTGGCTTGTTTTGTGGAGTAGTCATGAGAATTCTGAAATGTAAAACTCAGAAGACTAGTAAGGTACATAAATATAATTTTTTTCCTAAATGGACCCTGATTTGTCTACTGTAACTTTACTGGTTTGGTTTTTATTTTTTCCTATTTTATTTTCATTGTTATTAATCCAGTGAGAGCTGTTTGTAGGTAGTTTTAAATTTTAGTTCTGCAAAATAATACCATTTGCAGCAACATGAATGAAACTAGAGATTCTCATACTAAATGAAATAAGTCAGAAAGAGAAAGACAAATACCATATGATATCACTTATATTTAGAATCTAATACATGGCACAAATGAACCTTTCCACAGAAAAGAAGATCATGGATATGGCGAAACAGACTTGTGGTTGCCAAGGGGGAGAGAGTGGGATGAACTGGGAATTTGGGGTTAATAGATGCAGACTATTCCCTTAGGAATGGATAAGCAATGAGATCCTACTCTGTAGCACTGGGAGCTGTATCTAGTCACTTATGGAGCATGATATTGTGAGAAAAAGAATGTATATATGTATGTATGACTGTGTCACCTTGCTGTACAGTAGAAAATTGACAACACTGTAAACCAGCTATGATGGAAAAAAATAAAAATCATTAATAAAATAAGATTTAGTTCTGAATAATAACTATATCTTTTATCTCAGATGGAGTTTGAATCATATATAACCCCTGCTGCCGCAATCACATTCTTAACCCACTTTGGGAACTCAGAACCATATTTTTTAGTGGATTGTTTTTGTGAGATTAAAAAAAAAAGTCAGGAGTTCCCATAGTGGCTCAGTGGTCAACAAACCCGACTAGTATTCGTGAGGATGTGGTTTGATCCCTGGCCTTGCTCAGTGGGTTAAGGATCCGGCATTGCTGTGAGCTGTGGTGTAGGTTGCAGATGAGGCAGCATGGATCCCTCATTGCTGTGGCTGTGATGTAGGCTGGCAGCTACAGCTTTGATTTGACCCCTAGCCTGGATATCTCCATATGCTGTTTGTGCGGCCCTAAAATGCAAGAAAAAAAAAATCTGACCTTGAATATTTAGCTTGTAGACTTTTCAGCTTTTCAGTATCATGATACCAGAGCTTATTAATCAAGCTGTATTTTTGTTTTTCATTTGTCTTTTGTCTTTAGGGCTGTTACTCTGGCATATGGAGGTTCCCAGGGTAGGGGTCGAATCAGAGCTGCAGCTACCAGCGTACTCCACAGTTAGATCAGCACCAGATCTGAGTTGCATATGTGACCTACACCACAGCTCACAGTAGCACTGGATCCTTAATCCACTAAGTGATCCCACAGGGATCGAACCTGAGTTCTCATGGATACTAGACAGGCTCGTTGCCACTGAGCCATGACGGAAACTTGGAACTCTGTAATTTTTGTTATTTATTTATTTTTTTTGCCATTTTGTCCTTTTAGGGCTGCTCTCATGGTATGTGGAGGTTCCCAGGCTAGGGGTCCAATTGGAGCTGTTAACTGCTGGCCTACACTGCAGCCACAGCAACACAGGATCCGAGCTGCGTCTGCGACCCACACCACAGCTCATGGCAACGCTGGATCGTTAACCCACTGAGCAAGGCCAGGGATTGAACCCACAACCTCATGGTTCCTAGTCGGATTCGTTAACCGCTGCGCCATGACGGGAACTCCCATTTGTTTTCTAGTTAAACTTAAAATTTTTAAAAAAGTTTAAACTTGTAAATGTAGTGGCCATTTGCAAAGTTATTCAGCCGTGGATTAATAAATTTAGTAGTAGATATTAGGAGGGTGGGGTTTTTAGAAAAGTTAAAAAATATATTGCTAGGTGTTGCCATTGTAGTGCATTGGAAACAAATCCGAGTAGTATCCAATAGGATGCCGGTTCCATCCCTGGCCTTGCTCAGTGGGTCAGGGATCTGGTGTTGTCGTTAGCTGTGGTTTGGGTTGCAGATGTGGCTTGGATCCTGTGTTGCTGTGTTGGAGGCTGGCAGCTGCAGCTCCAATTAGACCCCTAGCCTGGGAACTTCCGTATGCCAGGTGCAGCCCCAAAAAGCAAAAGCTAAAACAAAAAAATGTATTGCTAGGTATACCTCTGTGTTTTTAAAAATACTTTGTATTTTGAAATAATTGTAGATGTAAACTTGCAAAAATAGTATACAGAATTTTCATCTACACTTCACTTAGCTTCTGTTAATGTTAACATGTCGCGTAACTGTAGTATATTTAAAAAACCAGGAATTTAGCATTAGTACGATGCTATTGACCAAAGTACAGACCTTATTCACATTTCACTAGTGTTTCCAGTAGTGTTCTTTTTTCTGATCCTGAATCCAAATCTTGTTGTCAAATCTTCTTAGTTTTCTCCAGTATGTGATAGTTCCTCATTCTGTCTTTGTGTTTCATGACCTTTTTTTTATTTTTTATTTTTTTCCTTTTTGGCCACACCCGCAGATTGTGGAAGTTCCCAGGCCGGGGATTGAATTAATGCAGGGCAGTGACCCAAGTTGCTGCAGTGACAACACTGGATCCTTAACCCACTGAGTCACAAGAGAACTCCTCGTGACCTTTACGTTTTTGACAAGTACTGTTCAGTTTCATTTTGTTTTGGTAGTGTGTTCCTCATTTTGAGTTTTTCTGACAGTTTCTCATGATTAGATTGAGGCTGTACATTTTCAGGAGGAATACCATAGAAGTGATGTTGTATTCTTTTCAGTACATTGTGTCAGGGAGTACTTGATGTCTGTATGCTTTATTATTAGTATCGTTAATCTCGATCTCTTGGTTAAGGCAGTGTCTGCTGGGTTTCTCTTGCAAAGTTAATATTGTTCTTTTTGTGATTTAATAAATATCATGGGGAGCAATCTTGAGACCAAAGATTTTTTTGTTTCTCCTCAAACTTTAGCCCACTAGTTTTAGTATCTTTCAGTTAATCTTGCCTACAGCAGTTATAATTGTGTTTGCCTAAATACTTTTGTTATTTCTTGCACATTATTAGTTGGAATTATGTTAGGAAGAGTTGTCCCCTTCTCCATGAGTTCATGCATGTTTATTTTCTTCTGTTGAATAAAATCTAACGCTAACATATTTTTTTTGTTGTTCCTAGAATTGTTTTAACTTTCTTTGGTCACTGGGAGCTCCATCAGATGGGCTCCTGTGCTTTTTTGACATCTCCCCCCAACCCCGAACACTTTCTTTTTTGAGAACTTCTTTATTACTTCAAGTATGACAAGATATTTTAGGCTTACCTTATGTTTTCTCTGCCTCCTTCCTTTGGAGAAAGGTCAGCTATTTTTTTTCTTTTTTTTTTAGGGCCACATCACCTGCGGCATATGGAGGTTTCCAGGTTTAGGGGTCTAATCAGAGCTGTAGCTGCTGGCCTACACTGCGGCCACAGCAATGTGGGATCCGAGCTGTGTCTACGACTTACACCATAGCTCATGGCAACACTGGATCCTTAACCCTCTGAGCGAAGCCAGATATTGAACATGTGTCCTCACGGATACTAGTAGGGTTTGTTAACTGCTGTGCCACAATGGGAACTCTGAGTTTTTTTTTTTTTTTTTAAATGTAAAAGAATACCATGGGAGCTTTGGAGAGGAGGTAAAGATTAATTTTGATTTAGGATAATCCAGCAGAATTTAAAAGAGGGTAACAGTTGAGCTGAAGAAAGAGAGTACGAACATTGAACATATTATTTGTCAGATAGTGGGCAAGATGGTATAACTACATTATCCTTGGTGCTTAAGAACTTTGAGGTGGATGGCTTTGTATCTCTTTTACACATAAGAAACTGGGGCTTGGATAGGTTAAGTAAATAATAATTAGTGGTAGTGCTGAAATTCCAGAGTAAATCTGTGTGGCTCCCAAACTTACTTGTTCTGTATCAGTGCTGTTTATGCACTTACATGGTTCACATGTGTGGCATATTCATTTTGTTAATATTTCTTTTGTACTTAATGTCATATTTGAGGGAACATTTCTTTAAATGACATATTCCCACTCCTAATCTTCCTAGGTTTTTATGCTGGTTCTTCCATTGCTCCTCCTCCAGCCTCTTTCTCATTGAAAACTACATACTTGACTCTCCCAGATGAACTGGCTTTACCCTAGTGAAGATATACGGAAAGACTATTTTGGGAGTATAAGCTTAGACCTGAGATTAGAAAAACATGAGCATGTTTAGGGAAGAAGGGAGAGTCTAGTTTTGGTAGATAATTTGTGGAGGAAAGACATATCCTAAGTCCTTAGGAACAGGGTCAGGAATGAAAGGAGATGGGAAGATTTGTTAAATTTAATTCACGTGACAACTTTATAGCTGGAATTTTATAATAATTTTTTTTTTTTTTTGCTTGTTAACTTCCTCTTAGGTTATTACCTTCCAAATGATGATGGAGAATTTTATCAGTTCTGTTATGTTACCCATAAGGGTGAAATTCGTGGAGCAAGTACACCTTTTCAGTTTCGAGCTTCTTCCCCAGTGGAAGAGTTGCTTACTATGGAAGATGAAGGAAATTCTGACATGTTGGTGGTGACCACAAAAGCCGGCCTTCTTGAGGTTGGTACCAGTAGTGAGCTGGCGATTCATGTATTTACATTATGAACTGGATTTTTTGTTATAAACTGTGGCTTTAAAATAGTGACTGTTTTAAAAAAGACATCAATAATAAATACATTTTCAGACAGAGCTCATGTTTGTTGGCATTTTAAGAATTTTCAAGTTATGCAATAGTATAACCTGAAAATCAAATACTTTTTAACTAAAATAATAAACTTAGAATGAATTTTTTTCTGGTTACAGTTATGTTACTAATTTAACTGTGATAGGGACTATCTCTAGGCCTATCAGTATTTTTTTTTTTCTTTTTACAGCCACAGCTGTGCCATATGGAAGTTTCCAGGCTAGGGGTTGAATTGGAGCTGCAACTGCATACCTTTCCCACAGCCATGCCAGATCTGAGCTGCATCTGTGACCTATGCTACAGCTTGTGGCAGTGTTGGATCCTTAACCCACTTAGCGAGGGCAGGGATTGAACCTGCATCCTCATGGATATTAGTAAGATTCTTAATCTGTTGAGCCACAGCGGGAACTCTCCTAGTATTTTGTACATAGCAGATGTGCAGTAAATAATTATCGAAAGAATTTAGACCTAAAACTTCCTAATGTGTCCTCACCTTAACGTTTCTTCTTTAGGGATGGCCTGATCTTTTGGTTGTAGAATATTAGCGTTTTGAGTATGAAGCTGGTGGGAAAGTGGTATAAAGCATTGTCTAACTGTAATGTAATTAAATGTGAACTTCATTTCATTATAAGATCATGCTCCATCCCAAGTGTGGCAGTGAATCTGGGAAGAGCATCCCAGTCTTTTAGTTTAGGTTGAGCAATTTTAGAGTGATTTCTTTTTGTTATCTGATCAAATGATTAAGCCTGTGTTAACTATAATTTAAAAAGATCAGGTGAAAAAGCATTTTTTTTTCCAGTTTTTTTTTTAAAGGGCTGCACCTGGGAATTCCTGGGCTGTGGGTTGAATCAGAGCTGCAGCTATTGGCCTATACCATAGCTAAGCCAGATTGGAGCCTTATCTGTGACCTACACTGCAGCCCATGGCAACACCAGATCCTTAAGCCACTGATCGAAGGCAGGGAACAGATCCATGTCATCATGGATACTAGTTGGGTTCTATACCCCGGAGCCACAACGGGAACTCCAGAAAAAGCTTTTTACTGTTTTTATTAAATACTTTAGAGTCATTGTACTGGGTTCAAAAGAATTTTACTGTGTGGATGGTCTAATATATCTTAATTTTTAGTACTAATTAAAGGAGAAAATAGAACACTTCTTATTTCAAGATACTTTTCAATGTCTTTATTGTAAACCTAAAAAATTAGAATGTTATATTTGAGCTTCTATGAAAAACACCTTCTTTAATTGGTTCAGTTTATATTTTTAGTTAATTTTTGTTCATATTTAGTCTATGGCAGATCATTGTCTATTCTTGATAGTCATATGTTTTTAAAATATGTAAATATCTTATGCCTTTGATTTTATCTTTAAACTACAGAAAAAAGATTAAGTTATAGATACTAGGTAGTCCAACCAAGAAGATTAGAAGGAACCAATAACTTTTATTGTGAATTTTTCCGTATCTTCACTTCCCCCTTCCAGAAATTCCTCTCTTATCTTAAATAAAGAAATGTAACTTTTATAGGGTGACTAAAACATTTTGTGATGACAACCGCCTGATGATCAAGGTTTTTAGCCTGTTATTTGAATGCTAGTCAAAGATGCTGAAACAGGCCTAGCTCTTTAAGAAGAATGCAGTGAGCGTTTATATTGCAGCCTTTTGAATGCTTGTTAGACCACCCTGGTTTCAGGGTCTACAACAGAAAGCAACAGACATTTTGGCATCTACCTCAAGTAAATGCGGACATCACACAATTTAGTTCTCTTCTTCCTACTCATCAGATATGTTTTATGAAGAGAATTTAAATTGCTGTCTCAGGTGAATATTCCTGAGAACAGATATTTATATTCTGACCAGTTTTTAAACAAGTCTTCTAAATTCCCACATTCATCAAAATCTGTAATGATTTTACTAAAAAATGTACAAGGTTAGCATAAGTGTGAGACATTAGGGCATTGCTGACATTAAAAATGGTTTCAACAGGAGTTCCTGTCGTGGCTCAGTGGTTAACGAATCCGACTAGGAGCCATGAGATTGTGGGTTCGATCCCTGGCCTCGCTCAGTGGGTTAAGGATCCGGTGTTGGCGTGAGCTGTCGTGTAGGTTGCAGGTGCGGCTTGGATCGCACGTTGCTGTGGCTGTGGTGTAGGCCGGCAGCTACAGCTCCTGTTAGACTCCTAGCCTGGGAACCTCCATATGCCGTGGGAGCGGCCCTAAATAAGGCAGAAAGACCAAAAAAAAAAAAAAAATGGTTGCAACACAATCCTTCAGTTTGTGATCCTTGATGGGATCCTAGATTTTAAAAAAGTAGACATTTTGGGGGTAGTAGGGATATTGTGACTGGATTCACCATTCATTTAAGATTATTGTTAATTTTCTTAGCTATGATAATGGTAGTGGTTGAACAGAAGACTGAACTAATTAGGAGATGCTTGCCCTGTGCACTTAGGGTAAGGGATCTGTAGCTATATTTCAAATGTTTTAATAAAACAAAACATAAATAAACTTAGGTATAGAAAGGTAGATAAAATAACATGGCAAAATAATTATTGAATTTAGATGATGGGTGTTTGAGTGCTCATTGTAAAATTTTAACCATTTTCTGTGATTGAAAGATTACAGAATACAAAATTCGGGGCAGGAATTAGACTTGTGTACATTTTTAGCTAATTTTAATTCTTATAAAACTTTTCTACTTAAGATTCAGTAAACTGGAGAAAATATGTGCCAATAAATCACTGGGAAAAAGTGGTTCTTTTATAATGTTTCTGTTGTACTATGTGAGGATATGTTTTGTTTTTAAGTTGCCAGGAAGTTAAGAGCCAAAAACTTTTTTTACAAAATAGGTAAGGTAAAAAAAACTCAGTGAATTAGTAAATGTTTCTCTTTTGAGGGCATTCATTTTCATTTTGTCTGATGGAAGAGATAGAAGGGTCATTTAAAAATTTTACAGGTCCTTAATTTTCTTAAGAGCCATTTTAGAGTTTAATCAGTCTGATTCCATGACTCTAGAAAACTGACATGCGATGTATCGGGGGAAAAATTTTTATTTTTGCTAAATGTGTGATGCCTCCTTTATGAGGTCTTTCCTCTGAGTCTCCATATTTCTTCCCCTGTTAGAGTCAAACACTTCATACTCTTAAGAGAAATAGGCCTAAAAGAAAGGTCCGCACCTGTGGCATATGGAAGTTCCCAGGCCAGGGGTCAAATTGGAGCTGTAGCTGTCTGCTTACACCACAGCCACAGCAATGCGGGATCCGAGCCGTGTCTGTGACCTATACCACAGCTCATGGCAATGCCTGATCCTTAATCCACTGAGCAAGGCCAGGGATGAAACCTGCATCCTCATGGATACTAGTCTGCTTCGTCACTGCTGAGCCATGACAGGAACTCCATAAGGAAGTTCTTAATAGATTCAAAGTTTTCCCATGGATTTGCATTGAAGAAGAGGCACACATTTTCTCCTTGATTATTAGCCCAAATAAGAAAAGCCCAAGATTAGGTCACTTAAGAAACTTAATATACCTTATTTTTAATTTTTATTTTGGCTATGCTGACAGCACACACAAGTTCCTGAGCCAGGGATCAAATGTGCACACAGTAGTGACCCGAACCACAGCAGCCACAACACTGGATCCCTAACCACCTGAGTTACCAGGGAACTTCAACCAGTATACCTTATTTTCAGTACTGATTTGAAAAGTGATTGGCAGGCAACTCCATAATGAAATTCATTACTTTTCTACCTTCTTTTAATATTTTCTTCTTTGCCCAACCAAAAGGAGGTTTAAATTTATGATTCCTGAACTTTTCTTTTTTTCTTTCGTTTTTTAGGGCCGCACCTGTGGCATATGGAAGTTCCCAGGTTAGAGGTTGAATTGGAGCTGCAGCTGCTGGCCTACGCCACAGCAATAGCAACGCCGGGTCTGAGCTGTGTCTTCGACTTATACCACGGCTTACGGCAATGCTGGATCCTTAACCCAATGAGTGAGGCCAGGGATCGAACCTGAATCCTCATGGATACTGGTCGGATTAGTTTACACTGTACCACAGCGGGAACTCCTCATTAATTTTTCAAACTGAAGACTAAAAGAGGCTGACGGTAAGAAGTAGATAGGGGAGTTCCCGTCGTGGCTCAGTGGTTAACGAATCCTACTAGGAATCATGAGGTTGTGGGTTTGATCCCTGGCCTTGCTCAGCGGGTTAAGGATCCGGCGTTGCCATGAGCTGTGGTGTAGGTTGCAGATGTGACTCGGATCCCACGTTGCTGTGGCTGTGGTGAAGGCTGGTAACTACAGCTCCTGTTAGACCCCTAGCCTGGGAACCTCCATATGCTGTGGGTGCGGCCCTAGATAAGACCCCCCAAAAAAAGGGGGGAAGAAGTAGATAGGGAGTTCCCATCTTGGCTCAATGGTTAATGAACCCAACTAATAACCATGAGGTTGTGGGTTCGATCCCTGGCCTCTCTCCTCAGTGGGTTAAAGATCTGGCGTTGCCGTGAGTCACAGATGCGGCTCGCATCCTGCGTTGCTGTGGTGTAGGCCAGTGGCTACAGCTCTGATTCGATCCCTAGCATGGGTGCAATATTTGATCCATATGCCTTGGGTGCGGCCCTAAAAGAAGACAAAAAAAAGAGACAAGAAGTAGATAGTGTATAAAGAGTTCTTTCTGCCAAAAATTTGTTCACTATTTTTTGGAAATGGAAAACTGAATTAGTAACATTTTAGGATTATAAAAAAATAATATCAGTTTTTGTTTTATAGTTGAAAATTGAGAAAACAATGAAAGAAAAAGAAGAATTGTTAAAGTTAATTGCTGTTCTGGAAAAAGAAACAACACAACTTCGAGAACAAGTTGGGAGAATGGAAAGAGAACTTAACCATGAGAAAGAAAGATGTGACCAACTGCAAGCAGAGCAGAAGGTTGGTTGTGTCTTATGTAACTGGTTGGAGTCATAGTCCATTGTCTGAAACCCACTTTTTTCAAGAACTGAACCAATTAAAATGACTAAAGACCATGTGTTGAAAAAAATAACCTTTAGTTAGGTATTTATATGAGAATTTGTCAAATCCTATCAGCCTTCTGCCACAGCCTCTTTTATGTTGTAAATGGTTGAAATACTTTCTGATTTTTACTATTAGCCCTGTGATATCCCTGACAACTGTTTCTTGATGTTTTACATCTAATTCTAGACTGTTTGATAGATCTTGGGGGACAGGTTAGAAATACTATTAGAAATGGTAAACACTGAAGGGAAAAATAGAATGAAGTAAAGGGAAAAATTATTTTTTGAAAAAGCAGAGTTCAGTGAAATAAGATGTAGTATTAAATAGAACTTTGAAATCCTTGTGGGAAATGCAGTAAATTATCCTGAAAACCACCTCATTAAAAATTGGCACAATTCGTTGAGCAGGGTAAAAAGAAGTATAAATATAAAACAGTATGGCCTCATTAGAGATACAAATGGATTCAAGTCACTAGCCAAAAAGAATCGAAAAAAAGCAATCACCTAGTTATTGACTTGTTTATTTAAAATTTTCATAAGATGGAGTTCCCGTTGTGGCTCAGTGGTTAACGAATCCAACTAGGAACCATGAGGTTGTAGGTTTGATCCCTGATCTTGCTCAGTGGGTTAAGGATCCGGCGTTGCCATGAGCTGTGGTATAGGTTTCAGATGTGACTTGGATTCTGCGTTGCTGTGGCTGTGGCGAAGGCTGGCGGCTACAGCTCCGATTAGACCCCTAGCTTGGGAACCTCCATGTGCCACGAGTGCGACCCTAGAAAAGGCAAAAAGACAAAAAAAAAAAAAATCGTAAGAAAATTTGTTAGCTTTGATAAACGTGCACAGATTATGATTATATACATATCACAGTCCCACTTATATTGTAACTGGTTGGATATGCTTATGTCTTTTGACAAGATAGACCTTTTGGTTCTAAAGGATGGAGTCTTCCATTATTCTTATATCCTGTGCAGTGAGACCTAGAACAATGTAATAATTGTTAATTGAACCATTAGTACTGTGATTCTCAATAGTTTTTATACTCTAGTGGAGTTGGTTGTATATTGCACACCTGACTTGAGATAATACACAGATAGGTCTTAAACTGAAAAGAATTCCTTTTTTTTTTTTTTTTGGGCGGTACTTGCAGCATGTGGAAGTTCCTGGGCCAGGGATGGAACCTCAGCCACAGCTGTAGCCATAGCCACAACAGTGACACACTGGATCCTTAACCTGATTAGCCATAAAGGAGCTCCTAAAAAGATTTCTTTAGCCTGATTCTATTTGAGAATTGCTTATTTGAGTTAGAGGGTAAACATAGTATCAAGCAATGTGTACAATTGTAAATCTTCTTATAAATATCTGTAAAATCTTATGTCCTTATTACCATTAGCCATTTTTTGTTTGTTTGTTTTTGTCTTTTCTAGGGCTACACCTGCAGCATATGGAGGTTCCCAGGCTAGGGGTCTAATCGGAGCTGTAGCCACCGGCCTACGCCCCAGCCACAGCAACATGGGATCTGAGCCACATCTGCGGCCTACACCACAGCTCACGGCAACAAGGCCAGGGATGGAACCCACACCCTCATAATTCCTAGTCGGGTTCATTAACCACTGAGCCATGGCGGGAACGCCCTACCATTAGCCTTTTTAGTTTGAAATACGCAGTTATTCCTCTGGTTTCACTCTTGTGAAACCCTTTGAGGAGTTGCTGTCGTGGTGCAGTAGAAACAACTCTGTTTGGGGTTTGATCCCTGGCCTTGGCTCAGTGGGTCAGGGATCTGGCATTGCCATGAGCTGTGGTGTAGGTCGCAGACATGGCTCAGATCCCACATTGCTGTGGCTGTGGTGTAGGCTGGAAGCTGTAGCTCTGATTTGACTGCTGGCCTGGGAACTTCCATGTGCTG
>PVHT020000105.1:16187379-16237850 GCA_004024745.2 Catagonus wagneri | reverse complement strand
GGGGGGTGTAAAAAGTACGTAGTTCAAGGATGTATTCATTTACTAGATGGGAGGAATCCTTTCACAGTACATATGTATTCAGATCATCATGATGTATACTTTAAGTATCTTATGGTATTGTTATACCTGAAACTGAATATAATGATACAAGTCTTGTAATGATACATGTCTCATGGCAATGCTGGAGCTCCAATCCACTGAGCAAGGCCAGGGATCGAATCTGCATCCTCATGGATACTAGTTGGATTTGTTTCCTCTGTGCCACAGTGGAAACTCCCTGTAGTTTCCAGATTCTTAACCCACTGTGCCACAGTGGGAACTCCTGTCCTTTTTTTGTGTGAGAACATTTAAGTTCTGCTCACTTAGCAAATTTCGTTGGCACTATACAGTGTTGTTAGTTAACTTTAGTCACCATGTTATACATTAGATCCTCAGACTTTATCTTACAGGTGGAACTTTGTATCCTTTTACCAGCCTCTCCCTTTCTCCCCTGCCCCTCAGCCCTTAGTACCCACTTTTCTATTCTTTTTCTGTGAATTTGATTCTGCATGTAAGCAAATACAACACAGTATTTATCTTTGTCTGGCATATTTCACTTAGCATAATGCTTTCAAAGTCCATCCATGTTGTTGCAAATGGCAGGATTTTCTTCTTTCTTCTTTTCTTCTTTCTCATGACTGAATAATATTCTATCATATTTATGTACCACTTTTTCTATATCTATCACTGATAGTATTTAGGTTCTATATCTATCACTGATAGTATTTAGGTTGTTTCTGTATCTTGACTTGTGAATATGCTGCAGTGAAGTGAGTGCAGATAAATCTTTCCATATCCTTTTTTCATTTCCTTTAGATACATACCTAGAACTGGTGTGTATGTATATGGTAGTTTTAATTCCATATTGTTTTCCATGGTGCCTGCACCAGTTTGCATATCCACCAACAGTGCACACGCTTCCCTTTTCTCCACAACTTCACCAATATTTTATGATCTCCTGTCTTTTTGATGACTGCCATTCTGATTGGTGTGAACTGGTAACTTTTTTTTTTTTTGCTTTTTAGGGCCACACCTATGGCATATGCAGGTTCCCAGGCTAGGGGTCGAATCGGAGCTACAGCTGCCAGTCCTACACCACAGTAATGTCAGATCTGAGATGTGTCTACGACCGACACCACAATTCATGGCAACTCCAGATCCTTAACCCACGGAGAGAGGCCAGGGATGGAACCCACAACCTTATTATTCCTAGTCAGATTTGCGCCACGAGGGGAACTTGAGGTGTGAACTGATGTTTATTGTGGTTTTGATTTGCATTTCATTGACAGTTATGTTGAGCACCCTTTTTGTACCTTGAGCACCTTTTCATGTGCCTGTTTGCCATTTGTATGTTGTCTCTGGAAGAATGTCTCCTCAGTTCCTCTGCCAATTTTTATAATGGATAGGGTTTAAAAATTTTTTTTATTGTAGTTGATTTACAGTGTTCTGTCAATTTCTGCTGTATAGCAAAGTGACCCAGTCATATATATATGTGTGTGTATATATATATGTATATACATATACACACACACACTAGCTGTGGTTCTCTGGCTATACAGCAGGATCTGACTGCTTATCCACTACAAATGCAATAGTTTGCATCTACTAACCCCAAACTCCCAGCCCATCCCACTCCCTCCACCACCCCCCTGGAAACCACAAGTCTGTTCTCCATGTGCATGAGTTTGATTGTTTTCTATAGATAGGTTCATTTGTGCCATATATTAGATTCCAGATATAAGTGATATTATATGGTATTTGTCTTTCTCTTTCTGACTTCACTTAATATGAGAGTCTCTAGTTCTATCCGTGTTGCTGCAGATGGCATTATTTTGTTCTTTTTTAATGACTGAGTAGTATTCCATTGTGTATATGTACCACATCTTTTTAATCCATTCATCTGTTGATGGACCTTTAGCTTGTTTCCATGTTTTGGCTATTGTGAATAGTACTGCAGAGAGCATAGGGGTGCATGTATCTTTTTCAATGATAGTTTTGTCTGGATATATGCCCAGGAGTGGGATTGCTGGATCATAAGGTAGTTATGTGTTTATTTTTCTGAGGTACCTCCATTCTTTTTTCCATAGTGGTTGTATCAATTTATATTCCTACCAGCAGTGTGGGAGGGTTCCCTTTTTGCCACACCCTCTTCATCATTTTTTATTTGTAGACTTAATCATAGCCATTCTGACTGGTGTGAAGTGGTACCTCATTGTAGTTTTGATTTGCATCTCTTGAATAATTAGTGATGTTGAGCATTTTTTCATGTGCTTGCTGGCCATCCATATGTCTTCTTTGGAGAAATGTCTATTTAGGTCTTCTGCCCATTTTTCAGCTGGGTTTTTTGTTGTTGTTGAGTTGCCGTGAGTTGTTGGTTTATTTTGGAGGTTAAGCCTTTGTCAGTTACTTTGTTTGCAACTATTTTCTCCCATTCCATAGAATGCTTTTTTTTTTTTTTTTAGGGTTTCCTTTGATGTACAAAAGCTTGTAAGTTTGGTTAAGTCCCATTTTTTTTTTTGTTTGTTTTTTTATCTTTTGTCATTTTAGGGCCACACCTGTGGCATGTGGAGGTTCCCAGGCTAGGGGTCTAATCGGAGCTACAGCCGTTGGCCTATGCCACAGCCACAGCAACGCAGGATCCGAGCCGCATCTGGGACCTACGCTACAGCTCATGGCAACGCCAGATTCTTAACCCACTGAGCAAGGCCAAGGATTGAACTCACAACCTCATGGTTCCTAGTCGGATTCGTTAATCACTGAGCCACGACGGGAACTCCAGGTCCCATTTGTTTATTTTTGTTTTTATTTCTATTGCTTTTAGAGACCTAAGAAATCTTACGGGTGGTTTATGTCAGAGTATGTTTTTCCTATGTTCTCTTCTAGGATTTTTATTGTGTTTTGTCTTATGTTTAAGTCTTTAAGCCATTTTGAGTTTATTTTTGTGCATGGTATGAGGATGGGTTGTAGTTTCACTGGTAAGTGTATTTTCTCATAGCAGAATTTTGGTAAAAGTAGTCCTTATTACGTTTTATTGTATTTAAACTTTCCTCTCTTTTAATATTGACACTATTCTTCTTAATGAATTTTTTGCTTTTGTTGTTTAATATAAGGTTTTCTCAACATAAATTTGAGGTTTAGTGTTGAGGTTATTTGAATAGTTGATGTTTAAGTTCAGAAATCTAAAATACTGCAAATTGAGTTCCTACCGTGGCTCAGCGGAAACGAATCTGACTAGTATCCATGAGGATGCAGGTTTGATCCATGGCCTCGCTGGATTAAGGGTCTGGCATTGCCATGAGCTGTGGTGTAGGTTGCAGATATGGCTTGGATCTGGCGTGGCTGTGGTGTAGGCCAGTGGCGACAGCTCATTCGACCCGTAGCCTGGTAGCCTCCATATGCTATGGGTGTGGCCCTAAAAAAACAAGACAAAAAAAAAAAGAAAAAAACCTGCAAATTGAAGTATGCCGAAGTTAATTATGATTTCTGTCAGGTTAGTTTACAAATAAAAAGCAACCAAAATACTTAACTGAAACTTAAACAGGTTGTTGTTATGGTAGCAGTGGTAAAGAAATTAGCTGCGTAATTATTATTGTTATTTATTTATTTTGTCTTTTAGCTTGTTTATTTATTTTGGCCACACCTGTGCCATGTGGAAGTCCCTATGCCTGGGATCAAACCTGTGACCCAAGCCATAGCAATGACAATGCTGGATCCTTAACCTCTAGGCCACCAGGGAATTCCAGGCCCATTATTTTAATGCCATGAAGATAGTTTGTTATTGTACATTGTTGTCAGTTAGAGTTTTGTCTGGTGTTATTTCTAGAAACCAGAGAAGATAAATTTATAGTCTCTATAGCTGTCTGCATAGTTTGGTATTTTAGTTGATTACAAGAAACCGAGTGTTTGATAAAAGCCAGATTACATTAGAAGAGTAATGTTTACATTAAAATCTAGTAGCAGTTTCCATAAATAATCCTTTTGCCAATGGCTTTCTATTTAGAGTATTCAGGTACTAATTTACTGAATTTTACTGTTGTATACATTAGAATCCAGAGTACTGTACTTTTTTTAGATAATTTTCAGGGATAGTGTATCTGGTTTCTTCACCTGTATTCATTGTGAATACAGAGTTAATTTCATCTTTTTTTAAACATAGAAATAAATGTGTTGTTACGTAAGATTTTTAGTGCATGTTTAGCCACATAGGTAAGCGATTCACAATCTTTATTTGGTTGTTTATATTTGAGAATTAAGACTTGGGGTCATAGTGGCGTGATCCTTCAGTTTAGGAGGAGGGGGAGAAATTGGTTTTATGAATCTGAAATGCCTAATTCTCTTAATTTCCTTTTGCTACTGTTTGTATCTTGGTGCATAGTATAGCAGGCTATCTCTTTAACTTTTTCTTTATTTTTTTATTTTTTATTTTTTTTTTGTCTTTTTGTCTTTATGTAGAGCCGCACCCGCGGCATATTGAGGTTCCCAGGCTAGGGGTCTAACAGGAGCTGTAGCTGCCAGCCTTCACCACAGCCACAGCAGAGCGGTATCCGAGCCGCGTCTGCAACCTACACCACAGCTCACGGCAACGCTGGATCCTTAACCCACTGAGTGAGGCCCGGGATCGAATCTGCGTCCTCATGGATGCTAGTTAGATTTGTTTCCACTGTGCTATGACGGGAACTCCTGTATCCTTTTTTAAGATTCCACATGTAAGTGATATTACGTGATGTTTGTCTTTCACTGCCTAACTTCACCTGGTATAATCTTTATTTAGCTCCTTCCATGTTGCTGCAAATGACATTATTTCATTCTTCTTTACAGCTGAGTAAATTCCATTGTATATATGTACTGCATCTTCTTTGTCCATTCCTCTGTTGGTGAACCTTTAAGTTGCTTCCACATCTTGCCTATTGTCAGTAGTGCTGCAATGAACATTGAGGTGCATGTATCTTCTGGAATTATGCTTTTCTCTGGATAGATAACAGGAGTAAGATTGCTGGATGATATGGTAGTTCTGTTTTTAGTTTTTGAAGAACTTCTGTAGTGGTTGTACCAGTTTATGCTCCCACCAAAAGTGTAGTGTGGGTTCCTTTTTTTCCACTCCGTCTTCAGCACTTATTGTTTGTAGACTTTCTGATGATGACTGGGCTAAGGTGGTACCTCATAGTTGTTTTGATTTGCGTTTCTCTAATGATTAGTGATTTTGACTATCTTTTCATGTGATTTTGGCTATCTGCCTCCCATATCTTTGCAGAAATGCCTTTTATAGACCTACTCATTTTTTGATTGGGTTGTTTTTTAGATATTGAGCTGTGTGAGATGTTTGTGTATACATTTTTTTTGCTTTTTTTTTTTTAAGGGCCGTGCCTGCAGCATTTGGAGGTTCTTAGGCTAGGGGTCTAATCGGAGCCATAGCTCCTGGCCTATGCCACAGCATGCCAGACTGAAGCTGCGTCTGTGACCTACACCACAATTCATGGCAACGCTGGATCCTTAACCCACTGAGTGAGGCCAGGGATTGAACCCTCAATCTCATGGTTCCTAGTCAGATTCGTTTCAATTGCACCACGACAGGAACTCCAATGTTTGTATATTTTGAAGATTAATCCTTTGTCCCTTCATTTACAAATATTTTCTCCATGTTGTGAGTTGTGGAGAGAGTGGACATCCTTGTCTTGTTCCTAATCTTAGTGGAAATCCAGCTTTTCGTTGTTAATAATGTTAGTTGTGAGTTTGTCATATTTGGCTTTTATTGTCTTTGAGGTAGGTTTCCTCTATACCCATTTTCTGGAGAGTTTTTTTTATCATAAATGGATGTTGATTTTGTCAAAAGCTGTTTCTGCATTTATTGAGATTATCATATGGTTTTTTATTCTTCATTTGGTTAATGTGGTGTAGCATATTGATTGATTTGCGGATATTGAAGAATCCTTGCATCCTTGGGATAAATTCCACTTGATCATGGTGTATGATCCTTTTAATGTATTCTTGGATTCAGTTTGCTAGTGTGGCATATGGAAATTCCTGTGCTAGAATTTTTTTTCATTTTTTTTAATCACTCAGTGAATTTTATTACATTTATATGTATACAACAGTCATCACAACCAAATTTTACAGCATTTCTATCTCAAACCCTCAGTGCATCCCCCCATGTGCTAGGAATTGAATTGGAGCTGCAGCTGCAGTTTGTTCCACAGCTGTGGTACCACTGGATCTGAGCCCCATTTGTGATCTACACTGCAGCTTATGGCAATGTTGGATCCTTAACACACAGAGTGAGGCTAAGGATCGAACTTGCATCCTCGTAGAGACAATATCATCTTAACCCACTGAGCTGCAATAGGAACTTCTTGTTGAGGATTTTTGCATCAATATTTATCAGGGATATTGGCCTTTAATTTCCTTTTTTTTTTGTGATATCTGTCTGGTTTTGGTATCAGGGTGATGGTAGCTTCATAGAATGAGTTTGGGAGTGTTTCTCCCTATGCAATTTTTGGGAGAGTTTTCAGAAGGATAGGTATTTGGTAGAATTTCCCTCTGAAGCCATCTGGTCCTGGACTTTGGTTTGTTGAAAGTTTTTTTAATCACAATTTGAATTTCAGTACTTGTGATTGGTCTCTTCATATTTTCTGTTTCTTCCTGGTTCAGTTTTGGAAGATTGTACATTTCTAGGAACGTGTTCATTTTCTACTAGGTTGTCTATTTTATTAGCGTATAGTTGCTTATAGTCTCTTAAAATCCTTTGTATTTCTGTGATGTTTGTTGTAACTTTTTCATTTCTAATTTTGTTGATTTGAGCCCTTTCTCTTTTTTCCTTGATGCGTCTGGCTAAGGGTTTATCAATTTTTTTTTTGGATCTTTTCAATCCACCTTTTAGTTTGATTTTTTTCTACTCTTTTCTTCTTTGTGCTGTGGTCTTTGATTTCTTTCCTTGTACTAACTTTGGCTTTTGTTTGTTGTTCTTTCTCGAGTTGTTTTAGGTGTAAGTTTAGGTTGTTAATTTGAAATTTTTCTTATTCTCTGAGATAAGGTTGTATTGCTATAGTCTTCCGTTTTAGAACTGCTTTTGCCGCTTCCCATCGGTTTTGGATGTGTTTTTATTTTCATTTGTCTGTCTCCAGGTATTGTTTGATTTCCTTTTAGATTTCTTCCGTGATCCATTGGTGGTTTAGTATCCTGTTGTTTATTAGTCTCCGTGTGTGTGTGTGTGTGTGTGTGTGTGTTTGTAGTCGCTTTCTAGTTTAATGCACTGTGGTTGGAAAAGATGCTTAATATGATTTCAGTTTTCTTAAATTTATGGGGCTTGACTTGTGGTCCAGAATGTGATCTTTCCTGGAGAATGTTCCATGTGCACTTGAGAAGTATGTGTATTTAGCTGCTTTTGGATGGAATGTTCTGTAAATCTCAATTAAGTCCGTCTGGTTTAATGTGTCGTTTAAGACCTGTGTTTTCTTACTGATTTTCTCTCTGGATGATCTGTCCAATTGCTGTAAGTGGGGTATTAAAGTCTCCCCC
Source organism: Catagonus wagneri (assembly GCA_004024745.2). NCBI lineage: Eukaryota > Metazoa > Chordata > Mammalia > Artiodactyla > Tayassuidae > Catagonus > Catagonus wagneri. Next base: position 16,230,299 of record PVHT020000105.1, on the reverse strand, counting down.
TATTATTGTGTTACTGTTGATTTTAGCTTTTACGGCTGTTAGCAGTTGCTTTATATATTGAGGCACTCCTATGTTGGGTGTATATATAGTTATAATTGCTATATCTTCTTTTTGGATTGATCCTTTGATCGTTATGTTATCTTCTTCTTTGTTTTTTGTAACTGTCCTTAAAGTCTGTTTTGTCTGATCTGAATATTGCTACATCAGCTTCTTTTGATTTCTGTTTGCGTGGAGTGTCTTTTTCCATCCTCACTTTCAATTGTATGTGTCTGTAGAACTGAAATGGTTCTCTTATGGATAGCATATGCATCGGTCTTGTCTTTGTATCCATTTAGCCATCTTTGTCTTTCGGTTGGAGCATTTAATCTGTTTACATTTAAGGTAATTATTGATATGTGTATTCTTATTACTATTTTGTTAATTGTTTTCAGGTTGTTTTGATCTTTTTTCCCCCGTTTCTTCCTTTCTCTCTCTTTTTTTCTTTCTTTTTAGGGCCCCACCTGAGGCATATGGAAGTTCCCAGGCTAGGGGTTGAATCAGAGTTGCAGCTGCTGGCCTGCACTACAGCCACAGCAATGCAGGGTCTGAGCTGCATCTGTGACCTACACCACAGCTCACAGCAATGCTAGGTCATTAACCCACTGAGCAAGGCCAGGTCAAACCCGAATCCTCCTGGATACTAGTCGTGTTCTTAACCTGCTGAGCCACAACGGGATCTCCTTCCCTTCCTTTTTGTTTCTCTTGTGGTTTGATGACTATCTTTAGTGTTGTATTTGGATTGCTTTTTCTTTCATCCTTTTTTAAGGGCTGCATCTGGGGCAGATGGATGTTCCCAGGCTAGGGGTAGAATTGGAACTGTAGCTGCTGGCCTGTGTGACCTAGTTACAGGTTGTGGCAATGCTGGATCCTTTATCCACTGAGTGAGGCCAGGAATCGAAACCTCATCCTGATGGATACCGGTCAGGCTCTTAACCCGCTGAGCTACATCAGGAACTCTAGGTTTGCTTTTTATTTGTGTGTTTATCTACTGTAGATTTTTGGTTTTTGGCCATGACTTTTGATATTGGAGTCTGTATATATAAGATTGTTTTAAGTTGCTGGTCTCTTAATTTCAAATGCATTTCCAGTGTCCTGCATTTGTACTCTCTTCTCACAATTGCTGGTTTTGATATCATAGTTGTGTGTGGATGCTTTCCTATCTTTGGATATTTGTCATTACCATCGAAACTTCTCACATTGCAGAAGCACCCCTCCTACTGTCTCATTGTGGTTTCTTTTTTTTTTTTTTTATTTTAAAAATTTCTACGGCCACACTTTCAACATATGGAATCTCCTGGGCCAGAGATTGTATATATATTTTTTTTTTGTATTTTTGCCTTTATCTAGAGCTGCACCCACGGCATATGGAGGTTCCCAGGCTAGGGGTCTAACAGGAGCTATAGCTGCTGGCCTTCGCCACAGCCACAGCAACTGAGATCCAAGCCGCGTCTGCAACCTACGCCACAGCTCACGGCAACGCCAGATCCTTAACCCACTGAGCAAGGCCAGGGATCGAACCTGCAACCTCATGGTTCCTAGTCAGATTCGTTAACCACTGAGCCACAAAGGGAACTCCTCCTGGGCCGGAGATTGTATCTGAGTCAGATCTGTGACTTAGATTGTGACTGCGGCAGTGCCAAATCCTGTGACCCACTGCACCAGGCTAGGGATCGAACCCATGCTTCTGCACTGATCCAAGCTGCTGCAGTTGGATGCTTAACTCACTGTGCCATGGCAGGAACGCCACGTGGCTTCTTTGTCTTTGGATGTAGGGTGTCCCTCTTGATAGTTTTCAGTCTTACTATGTTGATTCAGCAGTTAGTTTTGATTTTGGTGTTTTCATGAGAGAAGGTGAGCTTGAGTCCTTCTACTGCCATCTTGTCTGGAATCCTCAGAAATACCTGGATTAAATCTGTATCCTGTTCACAGATTTGGTAAAAATAAAAGCTATTTAGAAACCTCTCTGGCTGTCTTTATAAATCAACAAGACAAATACAGAGGATGTGTCAAGTTTTAAAGACTCACTGGATAGTGACAACAGTTACAGTAGAGGGAATAAATATTACCTTCTTTTGGTGTTGAATACAGCATTGAAATCAGAAAAGCATTTGGTTTTGTGTAGCAGTATTTGGTTTATGTTGCAAATTGAGTAAGGTAAAACAGTTGCTTGAGCCAAAATAAAACCAGTAGAGTGTATCTGACCACTATTGTGATAATCTTCTTAATGAAGTTTAGATGCAGCATAGTAATTTTCATATTCTAGCAAGATATTTAAAATGCTAATTTGTAAGTAAAAAACTTGGCTGTTATTTTATGAAAATTAAAGTGGCTTATAATTACTTTATAACATTTGATACATTTAAATTGGCAGAATGGTGATTTTTCCTTAGTTTTTGTTGTTGGGTTTATGGGTCATACATTAGTGGAAGACTGTAAAATTATTTTTAAACAAACACAATTTGTCTTTTTTTTTTCCAGGGCTGCACCCTCGGCATATGGGAGTTCCCAGGCTAGGGGTCGAATCAGAGCTGCATCTGCTGGCCTATGCTATAGCATAGCAATGCAGGATCCGTCTTTGACTTACACCACATCTCATGGCAACGCTGGATCCTTAACCCACTGAGCCAGGCCAGGGATTGAACCTGCATCCTCAGGGATGCTAGTCGGGTCATAACCTGCTGAACTACAATGGGAACTCCCAGACATAATTTGTCTTAATTTATCAATTCGTTTTGCTATGTAGTCTTCAATAAGTATGTGGAAACCTCCAAATGCACTGTTATATTTGATTCTCATCATTTTATAAACTATGCAGAAAAGGCCTTTTATAAAACAAGCTTGTGAAGAGGCTTGCTTGATCAAGTTATTAAATTAATTATTTTAATTGATGTGATAAAAATTTTAAGCTGTTATCTATTACTTTTAAGTAGCATATCCTTTTTAAAAACTTAAGTTTTTTTTCCTTTTTTTTTCTTTGGCTTTGCCAGTGGCATACAGAAGCTACCTTGGCCAGGGATCAAATCCAAGCCACAGCAGTAACCCAGACCACAGCAGTGATATCACTGAGTTCCCTATCACTAGACTGCCATAGTACTCCAGAATATTCTCTAAAATGAAATTTTATTCACCGCATTTACTACCTCTTTTATGCTTATTTTAATGTGTTTGACTGTTTCTTTTGACCTCTGAGTCACAGTGGCAGGAATATTAGGAACATGACTTTCGGCATATGTCTTAACTTAGTGCTTTGGTATAATTATCAGTGCCACTTAGTAATCTATCCTAGATGAAGTGGGTGTTAATCTTAGTATTGGGAAACCTGTGTTGTCACTGGGGAAATACTGGAAAAATGAGATGTGGAAAACGAAAAGTGACTAATAAACATTTTTTCTCATTTTTGTTGTCTGCCCTCTGGTGGAGAAATTAGTAAAATCAGCAGTGTGTGGAAAGTCCTAGGCAAAAAAATGAATAATTCTTTAATATTTAGAAAGTTTAATATGTTACAATTTCATGTTTTAAGTCTTTTAAATTTGGAGGTGGCAAGTGTGGGATTAAATTTTTAAGAATACATAGATTTCTCAGAAATGTGAAAATTTATCTTTCTAATTATGTTTCTGTGTTTCTCAAAATATTTTCTTGTTGTTTCTAAGGGTCTTGTTGAAGTCTCACAAAATTTAAAAATGGAAAATGAGGAATTTAAGAAGAGATACAATGATGCTACATCCAAAGCTCTACAGCTTGAGGAAGATATTGTGTCAGTGACACATAAAGCAATTGAAAAAGAAACTGAATTAGACAGGTATTTCTGATACTTTAAAAAGTGTTTTCATGGCTTAAAATTGTTTAATGAAAGTTGTTTTTGTCTATATTAATATTATTTGACTTTAACTTAGTTTAAAGGACAAACTTAGGAAGGCACAATATGAAAGAGAACAACTTGAATGTCAGTTGAAGACAGAAAAGGATGAGAAGGAACTTTATAAGGTAATTTATTCTTTATATTTTTATTATCTCTTACTTTGTAACATTACCCCAAAACTTAGTGGTCAGGAATTTGGGAGCAGCTTGGCTTAGTGGTTCTGGCTCAGGGTCTCTTGTACAGTTGCAGTCAGGGTATCAAGAGCTGCAGTTAGCTAAAGGCTCAATTAGAACTGAAGGATCTACTGTCAAAGTGGCTAATGCACATGACTTTTGGCAAGAAGCCCTAGATTTTCCTGAAATGTGGCCTCTTCAGTGGCTGCTTGAATATCCTCATAATATGGCAGGCAGCTTCACACAGAGTGAGCGGTACAAAGAAGAGCAAGGAGGAAGTTTGCATTTTAGTGACCTAATCAGATTGTATACTGATGCTTCTTTATCTTATTAGAAGCAAATCACTGGCTAGCTGACACTCAAGAGGGGAGTTAGGTTCCACTTCTTTAAGAGAGGAATATCAAGGATTTGGGGATATTTTTTGAAACTACCTCATTTTGTCCATTCCTTAGAGGTTAGTTTTCAGGGAATTGAATTGCTGGTGTTTTAGATACTTAGCAGGTGATGTATTTTAAGTCAGAGTTTTATTGATAACAAGATACCTATTGATCAGAATTTGTATAACTTGATTATTTTTTCCTTTTAAGAATATATATACCTTAGGAGAGCATTGATTTACTTTAGTGATGGCTGTGTTTTAGAGTTTGACTTTTGGAATCATGTTCAGAGAGTGTCATTTTAAAAATGATTCTGAGTGGAGTTCCCTTTGTGGCTCAGTGGAAACAAATCTGACTAGGAACCATGAGGTTGCTGGTTTAATCCCTGGCCTCGCTCAGTGGGTTAAGGATCTGGTGTTGCTGGGAGCTGTGGTGTAGGTCGCATATGTGGCTTGGAACTGATGTTGCTGTGGCTGGCAGCTGTAGCTGTGATTGGACCTCTAGCCTGGGAACCTCCATATGCTGTGGGTATGGCCCTAAAAAAAAATCTCCCCCCAAAATTCTGAGCATTGAAAACTCTTGACCTTCTGAAATTTTTTTTCCTCCCTACCCCCTGCATTTTTTTTTTTTTAACCACTGCGTATGGAAATTCCTGGGCCAACCTGTGCCTCAGCAGCAACCTGAGCCACAGTGGTGACAACCCTGGATGCTTAACTTGCTGAACCACCAGGGAAGTCCCTTCTCTTCTTTTTAAAGTGACTCTAAAATCAGGTAGTGAGTTTCAGTTGTCGATAATGTTGTGGATGAATATTGGGACTTACTTATTTTAAGTGGCTCATAAGCAGTTCCTGAGGGCAGTTGGAGATGAAGAATTTCAAGACCATTTTGTGTTGTCAGTATTATTAGGGTAGATTCAGTCTTTTAGAAAAGGCCACAGTTATTTATATATTATGGTTTGTATTAAACATACAACTCTGTATATTCAATATTAGAGGGTCACAGTTTGCGTTAAGAAACTAGAATATGATTTATTATATTGCCAGTGAGTTTTTTCCTCCTTTTTTGTTTCCTTTTGTTTTTAGGAATGCAGATGCAGCATATGGAAGTTCCTAGGGGTTGAATTGCAGCCACGGCTGCCAGCCTACATCACAGCCACAGCAACACCAGATCCAAGCCGCATCTGCACCTACACTGCAGTTCATGGCAATGCTAGATCCTTAACACTGAGCAGGGCTAGGGTTTGAACCCGCATCCTCATGGACACTAGTCAGGTTAATTTCTGCTAAGCCACAATGGGAACTCCTTTTCCTCCTTTTTAAAAAACAGCTATTAATTTATTTATATCCATTGATAAGATAGATACCATTATTAGGTATCCAGTGAAATTCCAGATCTGTTATGAGGGTCACCTCTTTCATTTTTATTGAGATATAGCTGATAGACAGTGTAAGTTTAAGGTATACAGCATAATGATTTGACTTGTATATATCATGAAATGATTATCATGTAAGTTTAGTGACCATCCATCATCTTACACAGATAAGAAATAAAAGAACAAATAAAATAAAAAAATAAAAGAACAGCAGATCTGTAATGCAGGGCCACAGAGGGAATTCTCAGTTTGATTCTTTTCATGTGGCTATCTAGTTTTTCCAACACCATTTATTGAAGAGCCTGTCTTTTCCCCATTGTATTATTCTTGCCTCCTTTTTCATAGATAATTGCCTTTATAATTGTGAGTTCATTTCTGGGTTCTCTGTTCTGTTCCATTGATCTTTGTGTCTATTTTTGTGCGATACCGTACTGTTTTGCTTACTGTAGCTTTGTTGTATACAAAGTATAATTAATGTGATAAGCCACATTAACAAATTGAAGAATAAAAATCATATGAGCATCTCAATAGATGGAGAGAAAACTTTTGAAAAAAAAACATGATTTGTGATAAAACCTCTCAACAGAGCAGGTGTAGAGGGGAACCTACCTCAGCATAATAAAAGCCACATGTGACTGGTCCATAGCTAATAACATCATACTCACTGATGAAAAGCTTGAAAGCACACCCTTTAAAATCAGGAGCAAGACATGGACACCCATTTTCACCACTTTTATTTGACATAGTGTTGGAAGTCCTAGCCACAGCATTCAGAAAGAAAAAGAAGGAAAAGGAATCCACATTGGAAAGAAAGTAGTAAAACTGTTGCTGTTTGTAGATGACATGATATTTTATTCAGAATATCATTAAGATGCCACCAAAAAACTCCTGTTGATCAGTGAATTTGGTAAAGTTGCAAGATACAAAATTAGTATACAGAAATCTGTTGCATTTCTCTATGCTAACAAACTGAGTGATAGTAAAACAATCCTATGTTGCAAGTGCAGCTGTAAAAATAAATGTCCTATTTACAGTCAAAAAAGAATAAATTATCTAGGAATAAGTTTGAGGATTAAGACTTGTGCTAGGAAAACTATGAGAGACTGAAGAAAGAAACTGAAGATGACACAAGTGAAAAGATAAACTGCTTGTGGATTGGAAGAATTAACATTGTTGAAGTGACCATACTATTCAAGGCAATCTATAGAGTCAGTGCATCCCTAGCAAAATATCAGTGGCATTTTTTACAGAATTAGAACAAATAATTCTCAAGTCTGTATGGAAACACAGAAGACCCTGAGTAGCCAAAACAATCTTGAGGAAAATAAAACTTGAGGTACCATGCTCCTTTGTTTCAAACTATGCCACAAATCTACAGTAACTGCCTTTTTATTTGGGGAGGGGGTTAATTTTCTTTATCTTCAATTTTTTTTGTCTTTAAAAAATTAAATCCACTGTACACCTCATTGTAGAGTGTAGATAGGAGCACTTCACATGTCATGGATTATATACCCATCCTGTTTCTTGGAACAACCATTTCCAAAGCTTGAGCATGCATGTGTATATATGTTAACTTACTATTTGGGAAGACTCACTGGTGGATGATTTTATGGTTTGACTCTTTAAGTACACAGGCAATCAGAGAAGAAAAAGATATAAAAGGAATCCAAATTGGGCAAGAGGTAAAACTGTCACTGTTTGCAGATGACATGCTATGCATAGAAAATCCTAGAGATGCTACCAGAAAATTATTAGAGCTCATCAGTGAATTTGGTAAAGTTGAAGGACACAAAATTAATATGCAGATATCTCTTACATTCCTATATACTAACAGTGAAGGATCAGAAAGAGAAATTAAACAATTCCAATTACTGTTGCATCAAAAAGAATAAAATACCTGGGAATAGACCAAAGACCTGTATTCTGAAAGCTGAAAGATGCTGATGAAAGAAATCAAAGATGACAAAGAGATCGAAAGATATACCATGCTCTTGGGTGGGAAGAATCACTATTGTCAAAATGACTATACCACTCAAGGCAGTCTACTATGAAGACTGGCATTCTTCACAGAAATAGAGCAAAAAAATTTAAAATTTATATGGAAACACAAAAGGTCCCAAATATCTAAAGCAATTCTGGGAAAGGAAAATGGAGCTGGAAGAATCAGGTTCTCTGACTTCAGACTCTTCAGCCATATGGATGCAAGTGGAGATTATCCTACTAAGTGAAGTCAGTTAGAAAAAGACAGCTATCATATGGTATCACTTATATGTGTAATCTAATCAAAATGATGCAAAAGAACTTATTTGTAAAACACAAACTCAAAAAATTTTGAAATCAGACTTAATGGTTACCATAGGGGAAACCGTGGGGGGTAGGGGAGGGATAAATTAGGAGGAGGGGAATAATGTATACATACTACTGTATATAAACTAGATAATTAAGAAAGACGTACTGAATAGTGCAGGGAAATCTGCCCAGTGATTTGTAATGACCTGTATTGGAAAAATAAATATATCTTGGAATATATATATTGGGAAAATATTGGGAAAAAATATGTATAACTGATTCAGTTTGCTGTACACCTGAGGCTAATACAACACAGTAAGTCAGTTATATTCCAGTAAAGATTATCCAAATATAATGTTTGGTATTTGGATAGAATTTTCTGCAAAGGGGAAATAACACAGATATCTAGAGAAAGATAATTAGGATGACTTATTTTAGAAAGAGAAAATCTTACCCTCATGCTGTCATCTTTCCACCTTGACATTCTTTTCTCTCCTTTATCTGAGTACAGTACTTACAGTGGTTTTTTTTTTTTTTTTTGGTCTTTTTTTTTGGTCTTTTTGCCTTATCTAGGGCCGCTCCCGCGGCATATGGAGGTTCCCAGGCTAGGGGTCTAACAGGAGCTGTAGCTGCCGGCCTTCGCCACAGCCACAGCAACGCGGGATCCGAGCCGCGTCTGCAACCTACACCACAGCCACAGCAACGCGGGATCCGAGCCGCGTCTGCAGTCTTCACCACAGCTCACAGCAATGCCGGATCCTTAACCCACTGAGCAAGGCCAGGGGTCGAACCCGCAACCTCATGGTTCCTAGTCAGATTCGTTAACCACTGAGCCACGAAGGGAACTCCCTTACAGTGTTTTATAAATAGTTCACAAGCACATTTTAGCGTAAATCCAAAATTTACTTTTCCTTTACTACTCTAAATTATTTATTTCTTACGTTGTCCCTTTTTATTCTAACTTTCTGCAAAGATTTTCTTTTGTCTGTGAAGAAAAAAGAATTGATGCAATTAGATACAGTGGAATGACAACTCCTTTGGAAAAGACTTGAGAGAAAGGGAAAGAATGAGATGTCTTGGGAGGTTTATTCCTTTATTGTTTTCTATAAGAATTAACAGTTGGGATCAAAGTGATATTGAAATTTCTATTTGAATATACTCTCCTCCAACCTCCCAGTGTCCTGATTGTTATTACTATTACTTGAGTGTTACTTGGTATTACTTACCAAGTGTGGTAAGACCTACTATACTGTTAATCTCAGAAACATACTTTTCCTTTCAAACTGCTTGCGTGAATAACCAGAGAGTTTCCTCTTCCCCTGTCTTCTAAACCCAGCTGGATCATGTGGCCCATCCCTGCCCTATTATAATTTAGAGGGATTGGAAAAAGATACTTATGAGCTGATGATTATGAAAATCAGGCAGTTTTTTTTTAAGGTTCACACCCACTGCATATGGAAGTTCCCAGGCTAGGGGTTGAATTGGAGCTACAGCTGCCAGTCTATACCACAGCCACAGCAACTCGGGATTCGAGCCCTGTCTGCAGTCTACACCACAGCTCACAGCAATGCTGGATCCGTGACCCACTGAGCGAGGCCAAGGATTGAACCCGCATTGTCAGGGATACTAGTCAGATTTGTTTCTGCTGTATCACAACGGGAACTTCCAGGTAGTGTTTTTATTTTTTATTTTTTTATTTTTTTGGTCTTTTTGCTTTATCTAGGGCTGCACCTGTGGCATATGGAGGTTCCCAGGCTAGGGGTCTAACAGGAGCTGTAGCTGCCGGCCTCCACCATATGGAAATTTCCATTCCTCCAGCATATGGAAATTCCAAGGCTCGGGCTTGAATCAGAGCTACAGCTGCCGACCTACGCCATGGCCACAGCAACGCAGGATCCGAGCCGCGTCTGCAACCTACACCACGGCTCACGGCAATGCTGGGTCCTTAACCCACTGAGCAAGGCCAGGGATCGAACCCGCAACTTCATGGTTCCTAGTTGGATTCGTTAACCACTGAACCACGATGGGAACTCCCAGGTAGTGTTTTTAAAGTGATGCTGCAAAGATCTTGGCTGCTGATACCTTTAGACATACTCTAAAGTATATGTGGCTGGAGTTACATTTTATTCATGTGAACAGAAATTAGTCTTCAGTGTTCTATATTTTTAAAGAGAAAAGTACGAGACTTTTTTTTTAATTTAAGTGCGTTAATTCATTTCTCTCTTGTGCTCTCAACCAAAGTGAGATACTCTATATAGTGGAAACTAAATACTTGTACTCTTTATAATTTCAGTTATAGAATTTGATTTGTATATATGTTATGAACAGCAGCAAGCAGAGTTCCTGTGAAAATCAATATAGTTGGGTTAGTTCAACAACAGATACATTTTTTAGGCACATAGTAAGTACATGAAATATTACTTTTTCACAAGCAAAAGATTGCATTGCTTAGGATGTTGTTCTCGAATGTACTCCTTTAGTTTTTCAGAATCTGATCATGCCTTTAGTCTGAATATGCCTATAATGTTTCCTCCAAGGGACAACTAAATTCATTTGTAGTTGTTTTTTTTTTTGTCTTTTTGCCTTTATCTAGAGCCGCACCCACGACATATGGAGGTTCCCAGGCTAGGGGTCTAACAGGAGCTGTAGCTGCTGGCCTTTGCCACAGCCACAGCAACACGGGATCCGAGCCGCGTCTGCAACCTACACCACAGCTCACGGCAACGCCGGATCCTTAACCCACTGAGCAAGGCCAGGGATCGAACCCGCAACCTCATGGTTCCTAGTCGGATTCGTTAACCACTGAGCCGCAAAGGGAACTCCATAAATTCATTTGTAGTTTTAAAGAGAACCAGATTAAAATCATCAAAGGAAAAGACTTTAGAGATGATGTAACCTTAGCTCTTAGAATTAATCTCTGTGGAGTTCTCACTGTGGCACAGTGGGTTAGGGATCTGGTGTTCCCACAGCTGCAGTGTAGGTCGCAGCTGTGGCTTGCATTTGATTCCTGGCCTGGGAACTTCCATATGCTGTGGATGCAGCAGAAAAAGGAAAAAAAAAGAATATTTATGGAAAGCTAAAATAAACCTGCAAAAGTCAGAAAAACTGTGTTCTGTTATCATATATTTAGCTAGTCATTTGGCAGAATTTGGGTTTCCTGACTCCTAATCTAGTGAGTTTTCCTTTCCCTTGATCATATTTGGGTTAGAGATAAATAGTGTTATTTTAAACTTTGACTAACTTAGGTTATGGAGTTAGAATATCCTTGACATTTTCACTCACTGTTGCAGGTACATTTGAAGAACACTGAAATAGAAAATACCAAGCTTGTGTCAGAGGTCCAGACTTTAAAGAATTTAGATGGGAACAAAGAAAGCATGATTACTCATTTCAAGGAAGAAATTAGCAGACTGCAGTTCTCTTTGGCTGAAAAGGAGAATCTGCAAAGGGCTTTCTTGCTTACAACTTCAAGTAAGGTAAGTACTTCTGCAATATATATTTGATGATTGTAAAACATATCTATTAAATGTGCACAGTATGGTTTTTATTTTTAACTTTCCCTCCTCCCAACTTTTTTTGGGAAGAAGTTCAATTTTATAGAGGAATTGGAAGAACAGAAACCATACATTTATGTCCTTAAATATTTTGTCATCTGTATCTCCCCCATTTATGTGCCTTTTTTTTACCTCAGCCATTTGAAAGTCAGTTACAGGCATTATGGCATCTCACCCTAAATACTTGAGCATGTCTCCCCTACCAACAGATAACATTCTTCTGTATGACCATAATACCCTTATGACACCTAAGAAATTTTATATTGCTATGGATCGAATTCAAGCTATGGCTGCAGCCTACACCACAGCTGTGGCAATGCTGTGTCCTTAACCTACTATGCCAGACCAGGGATTGAACATGTGCCACTGCAGGGACCACACCAGGATCCATAATTCTCTGCCCTACAGTAGGAATTCCCACATATGTTTTTATATAACCTTTAAAATCTCTTCATCTGGAGTAATCAGGGATCACACATTTACAGTTGTTACTGCTGTATTCTTGGCCTGTGCAAATCTAGAGCAGCATCCCTTTATTTTTTGTCTTTTATGACACTGTTTTTTTTTTTGCTGCTTCCACAGCAAATGGAAGTTTCTGGGCCGGGGATCAAACCTGCACCACAGCAGTGACAGTGCTGGATCTTTAACCCACTCGGCCACCAGGGAACTCTGTTGGGGATCCTTTTCAACCCTGCTTTTGTGTCTTTGATATGTCCCCCAATGCTTTGAATAATTCCTTATTTGTGGTAGGATTGTATATTACAGTTTTAGGTTCTGCCCCAGACCTGGTGTTACCTATTTCTCCAAAGATCCCTGATTTTTTTTCATTAGGGAAGGGTATTTTGAAGCCAGTAACTGGATCCTTTTTCTACTTTGTACTTTAATTGGGTAGGCATTTTAATTTATACTGATGCTTCCAATACAAATCCAGTACCTCCTAGGGTTCTTTCTTATCTTCTTCCATTCCATATTTATGTATCTCTTCTTCCATTGTGAGAACTCTTGTTTCTCATCATTCCCTGTCAGTTCATAAAGATCTTCCTAATTTTTTTTTAATTAAATGGTTGTGTAATACTACATTGTGTAGATTTACCTTGATGTAATCATTAACTTTGTGGGTGGAGTATTATGTGGTTTTCAGTAGTTTGCTATTAAATACACTCAGATATTGTGTGTAATATTAACACCTAAAATATCAGACATGCTTGACATTTAGAATTAATGATTAAGACCTGTGTTACTCTTCAGGGTATTTAATGTAGCACATTGCAAATGCGAAGGTGAAAAATATATTTCATTATTTATTTGTTGTTTAATAAGATGCTACCTAAGCAAGACTTCTGTGAGGAAAATCATAGGTATAGAAATACCTGAGGAAAGTGACTCGTAATTGTTAAAACTTTAAAAAAAATTTTTTTTTGGTCTTTTTGCTTTTTTTTTTTTTAATGTAGAGCCGCACCTGCGGCATATGGAGGTTCCCAGGCTAGGGGTCTAACAGGAGCTGTAGCTGCCGGCCTTCGCCACAGCCACAGCGACGCGGGATCCAAGCCGCATCTGCAACCTTCACCACAGCTCACGGCAACGCCGGATCCTTAACCCACTGAGCAAGGCCAGGAATCGAACCCGCAACCTCATGGTTCTTAGTCGGATTCGTTAACCACTGAGCCACGAAGGGAACTCCAAAAAAAAATTTTTTTTTAATTAAAATTTTTTTTTTATTTTTATTTTTAGGACCGCACTCACAGCACATGGAGGTTCCCAGGCTAGGGTCCAGTCAGGGTCTGGCCTGTGCCACAGCAACTTGGGATCTGAACCACGTCTGCGATGGGAACTCCATAGTTGTTAACTTTTAAAAAATACAAAAAAGCAGTACAAAATCATGGTTGTACAATCATGTTCCTGTTGTGGCGCAGTGGAAATGAATCCGACTGGTGTCCATGAGGATGTGGGTTCGATCCCTGGCCTTGCTCAATGGATTAAGGATCTTGCATTGCATGAGCTGTGGAATGGGTTGCAGACGCATCTGGGATCCCAAAAGAATTGCTGTGGCTGTGGTGTAGGCTGGCAGCTGTAGCTCGGATTGGACCCCTAGCATGGGAATTTCCATATGCTGCGAGTTGCAGCCCTAAAAAGCAGGAAAAAAAAAAAAGTTCAGGGTAGTACATGAGGGTGCAGGATGGAAGTAATCCTTATCATTTCCCAGATATAATTATAGAATTTTTAATTTTTCTAGAAATCTGTGAATATACATGTTTATATTTAATAAAAATGAGAATACATATAGTTTTATAGAAACTTAACAAAACTTTGGAGTATTTGGACATCTTTCAGTATAAGTATACATACTGATCTTCCTCATTCTTTTTTTTTTTATTTTTAAAATTTATTTTTTGTGTTTTTGGGGCCGCACCTGCAGCGTATGTAGGTTCCCGGGCTAGGGGTTGAATTGGAGCTTCAGCTGCAGACCTAAGCCACAGCCACAGCTCTGCTAGATCAGAGCCACGTCTGCGACCTACACCCCAACTCATGGCAATGTTGGATCCTTAACCCACTGAGTGAGGCCAGGGATTGAACCTGCGTTCTCATGGTTGCTAGTCATATTCGTTTCTGCTGAGCCACGTAAGAACTCCTTTCTCATTCTTTATAACAGCTTTGTAGTATCTTCTTTTATTTATTTTTTTTAAATTTTTTGCTTTCATGGGTTGCACCCATGGCGTGTGGAAGTTCCCAGGCTAGGGGTGGAGAATCAGAGCTGCAGCTGCTAACCTACATCTGTGACCTACACCACAGCTCATGGCAATGCCAGATCCCCAACCCACTGAGTAAGGCCAGGGATCAAACCTGCATCCTCAAAGATACGAGTTGGGTTCTTTTCCACTGTGCCACAATGGGATCTCCATTTTTTTTTATTTAAATGGCTACACCTGAGACATATGTAAATTCCTAAGTCAGGAATTGAATCTGAGCCACAGCTGCAACTTACATTGTTAGCAGCAGCACCAGATCCTTTAACCTGTGGCAGACTGGGGACTGAACCCACACCTCTGCAGTGACTGGAGCTGCTGCAGTCAGATACTCTTTTTTTTTTTTTTGGTCTTTTTCCCTTTTCTAGGGCCGCACTCATGGCATATGGAGGTTCCCAGGCTAGGGGTCTAATCAGAGCTACAGCTGTCGACCTATGCCAGAACCACAGCAATGTGGGATCGGAGTCACGTCTGCAACCTACACCATAGCTCATGGCAATGCCAGATCCTTAACCCACTGAGTGAGGCCAGGGATCGAACCCGCAACCTCATGGTTCCTAGTTGGATTCATTAACCACCGAGCCACGGCGAGAACTCTTGTGCCAGTGTGAGAGGTAGGAAATCCCTAGTATCTCTCCTTTTATTTTACAGCTGTATAGTATCTGTCTTCAGCTATGTTCAGTCCTCAGGTATTGTAAGCATGATTCAGTAAACATTCTTGTACAGATATCTAGGCACATGTATAAGTCTAGGATAAATTCCTTAAAGTGCAGTTGCCAGGTTGAGTGTTTAAATTTTTAGTTATTTTCAAATTGCTTTTCAAAAAAATTAATATATCAACTGTGTAGGACATACAGTACTGCTAGTAATGGCTACATAGACTTTCATTGTTTGGAGGATATATCATAGTTTATAATAAATTCTCATATTATTAGGCATTTGCAATTTTAGTAATTTTTCATAATCTTAATATTTTACTTGATCCCTACAGAGCTAAACCTATATCCATACCCTTTAATAATTTTCTTAGAAATTGCTGAGAGTAAAAATGATAGATCAAGAGCCACGTACTTTTTGGAGTTCCCATCGTGGCTCAGTGGTAATGAGCCTGACTATAGTATCCATGAGGATGCGGGTTTGATCCTGGCACCATTCAGTGGGTTAAGGATCCTGCGTTGCTCTGGCTGTGGCATAGGCTGGCAGCTGCAGCTCTGATTCGACCCCTTAGCCTGGGAATGTCCATATGCTGTGGATGTGGCCCTTAAAGAAAAAAAGGGCCATGTACTGTTAGTCTGTTTTTTGGGGGAGTGTGGGTTACACCCATGGCATATGGAGTAGGCTAAGGATTGAATGAGAGCAGTATGTAGCTGCGGGCCCACACCACAGCTCCCGGCAACACTGAATCCTTAACCCACTGAGCAAGGCCAGGGATCGAACCCAAGTCCTCATGAATACTTGTCGGTTTCTTACTGCTGAGCCACAATGGGAACTCCATGGGTGGAGCCTTTTTGAGGGGGGGAAGGCCATGTACTTTTCAAAGGTGTTAATGAATGTTTCAAAAGTCTGATGAGAGGAGTTCCCTCTGTGGTGTAGTGGATTAGTGATCTGGCTTGTCTCTGTGGAGGTGCTTGTTCAATCCCTGGCCCAGCACAGTGGCTTAAGGATCCGGTGTTGATGCAGCTGGGACGTAAGTCGTAGTTCAGGGTCAGATTTGATCCCTGGCCCGAGAATTTCCTTGGGAGCAGTCAAAAAAAAAAATATGAGAAAGATTATACTACTTACAGATTATATGAGCCCCCAATTTGTAAATGTGCTGATTTTCCTAAACCATCCAAATATTAGAGTATTACTGTTTTTCAACCTCTGTCACTTTGGAAGAAGATGAATGGTATTTGCACTTTCTCACTTGATTGTTGATAAGTTGAGTATTTTTTTTCTATGCATAAAAGCCATTTCTTTTAAAGAAATTTCATATTCATGTCTTTCTCCAGATTTTTTTGCTTTTTAGGGTTTATTTTGGCTTAAAGTTTTTCCTTATTGATTAGAAAAAGTATTTATATGAGAGTATTAATATACTTTTTTGAATATATTACAAATAATTTTCTTCTAGTTTTTGTTTTTTTCCTCCCTCTTTTCTATTGTATAGAAGCTAATGGCATTTAATATCAGCTCTGTTAATGTTACACTTAAGAAGATTTTCTGAAGTTCTTATTGTGGCTCAGCAGAAATGAACCTGACTAGTAACCAGGAGGATGCAGTTTCGATCCCTGGCCTTGTTCAGTGGGTTAGGGATCTGGCATTGCCATGAACTCTGGTGTAGGTTGCAGACGCAGCTCTGTCTGGTGTGGCTGTGGCATAGGCTGGTGACTCAAGCTCCAGTTCAACCCCTAGTCTGGGAACTTCCATTTGCTGCAGGTGTGGCCCTAAAAAAAAAAAAAAGATTTTCTTCACCCCAGGATTATATAAATAATCATTTACATTTCTACTGAGGACCTAACAATTTAAAAACCAAGAGTGGGTTGCATTTTTTTTCTTGAGTTTACATTTTTTTTAGTATCGAGATAAAAAAATATAGGACAGTTGGATAAACTGAGTGAGCTCATATGTCTGGTTAATGTTAAAGGAAATAATATTTTGGCAATTTTAACTTCTCAAAGATACTTTTAATTTTGGTGAGAGGTGCTGATTTTCATTGTCCCAGGTCCTCCTCGTCTTTGCTATTTCCATATCAATATTTTGCATTTAGAACTAAGTTCTAAATCGGTGCTGTTTTCATAATGATAAATAATGGTACATCAATATTATATTGGATATGTTTTAGGTTAGATAGTAGGAAATATTTTTCAGCCAAAACTTTTGGAGTTACAGAGAAGTTTTTGTAATTAGTTTTATTGATCATCATGAAAAATGAGTTTCATGGAGTTCCCTGGTGGCTCAGTGGGTTAAGGATCCAGTGTTGTCACTGCTGTGGCTTGGGTTCAATCCCTGGTCCCAGGACTTCTGCATGTGTGGGCTGGCCAAAAAGAAAAAAATAAAGGGGGTCAGGAGATTTAGCTGGAGAGATTCTGGGGGACAAGAGCTCCCATTTGAGTACTGAGCCAGGACTTTATGTGTCGGTATGTTGCCCAGCTTCCTGTACTTTACTTTTCTCATGTATAAAATGATAGTAATGATACCCAGGGCCTAGGATTGTTACATGGGGGTCTCTAAAACAAAGTCACAGCTTATTACATTTTTTTTATAGACTCTCATAGTTCATCTAAGTCATGAATAGAATGCAATATTTAATTTAAAATTTTATATCGGTTGAAATAGTAAAAAGTTTTTCTATTCTGTTGACTTTTTTAACATGAATGGTTTAATTACAAATATATTTATCCGCCTTTCTTAGGAAGATGCCTTTTTTCTAAAGGAGCAACTTCGTAAAGCAGAGGAACAGGTTCAGGCAACTCGGCAAGAAGCTGTTTTTCTGGCTAAAGAACTTAGTGATGCTGTAAATGTGAGGGATAAAACAATGGCAGATCTGCATACTGCACGCTTGGAAAATGAGAAAGTAAAAAAGCAGTTAGCTGATGCAGTGGCAGAACTTAAACTAAGTGCTGTGAAAAAAGACCAGGTAAATCAGGTTAATTTTGAATTTCCATTTTGGTCAAAAACTCACTAAATGCTCATGAAAGAGAATGAATTATGTTAAAGTAATTCAGGTCAGATTCCTGATCACAGAATTTAAATTTTCATTCATTTTGTTTAGTCATTTTAACTCCTTGGGTTGATATTAATACAAGCTTTAAGAAAAAAATTTGTAAACAAATTCCTAATGGTTAGTAAAACCTGCTCTGTTATTATTAATTACGTGTTCTGACGTCAGGTATATATTGCTCTGTTTGGAATTTCTTATTTACCAGCTGCATAAAATGGTATAATGGTTGTTTAACAGGGTACTACCTGCTTCTCAGGAGGTAGATTATTCTTCTGTAGTGTTTTTAATGAACCTTAGTCCTAAGAATATAAAGCTGGATTTATTAGGAGAGCTAATGTGACTCTGTAGCCAAAACTCCAAAGCAAATAAAAATTAAGAGCCAGAAAGAAAAAAGTGAAAATGAAGTTGGATTTACTACTACATTATGAGATATGAGATTTTTATCTTTCTTTTAAAGAAAGTGTTTATTTCTCTCTTAGGAAAAGACTGATACACTGGAACACGAACTGAGAAGAGAAGTTGAAGATCTGAAACTTCGTCTTCAGATGGCAGCAGATCATTATAAAGAAAAATTCAAGGAATGCCAGAGACTCCAAAAACAAATAAATAAACTTTCAGACCAATCAGTAAGTGTACTTGAATTCAGCATAGTAAAATAATTCCTTTATTGATATTTTTGTTTGCAAATCAAATTTGTAATATTCTACCCTTTGAATATAATTTCTCTCTGCTTGGTTTCACATTACTGGCGTAATATTGTAGTGATAATTTTTTAAAAATCTGGAGTTATTATTTTCCAGAGAAATACTCTTTTTTGTAATATTTAGGTTAGTAAAGTGATGTTCATAAATTTAGTCTTTGTTGGCCTTTAAGACAGCAGCAGCTTTGTGGACTTTTCAAGGATTTATATATATGATACACAATTACTGAAAGAAGGAAATACTAACTCATTTAACAATTGATTGTTAATATTTTAAATAGGCTAATAACAATAGTGTCTTCACAAAGAAAGTTGGGATTCAGCAGAAAGTGATTGATGCCTCAATAAACACAGACCCAGCTACTGCTGCCTCTACTCTCGATGTAAAGCCACCACCTTCTGCAGGTAGAAATCTTTTAGACTTTTTGTATAGAATGTTCTGCCTTGAAAAGTATTTACACTCATTGACTACTGCCTTTTCCATGCATAAGAATTTTAGAAAGCTTATAAAAACCCTTCTAAGTGGAGTTCCCATTGTGATGTGGTGGGATCAGTGGCGTCTCTGTGGTGCCAAGGACGCTGGTTCAATCCCCAGTCCAGCACAGTGGTTTAAAGGAGCCAGTGTTGCCACTGCTGCAGTGTAGGTTGTAGCTGTGGCTCACATCTGATCCTTGGCCTGAGAACACTGTATGCCATGGGGTGGCCAAAAAAAGGGAAGAAAAATATCCTGGTAAGTGAAGAATTGAGGCAAAGGGAAAGTAAGAGTCTAAAAGTAAGTTATGTATGTAGTGAATATACAAAATGTAAATGTGAACTAGTATTTATCTTTGTGGGCATGTTCACAGTGTTAATTAAATGAGCTGGTGTTGGTTAAGTACAAATGCATATAGCATTTGCGCTTTAGGACAAGAACCAAGAATTGAATCTTTAATTAATATTCCACTAAGTCTGTGGAATTTTGAGCCATTTTTGGCACTTTAGTTGTACAGTTGTATTGGGGGAAACTTAATAATTCCTTTAGTTCTATTCACGTTTCTCTTTTACTGGCTTTTTTTGTTGTTGTTGGCTGCTGTAGCTCATTAGGATACTTTCCTCATTAGTGTACCTGCTAGTAGACAAGTAAAATTTTATTAGTTTATCATCTTACAGAACAGATTAGAGACATAAGGAGTATATGAACAACATGAAAATTTGAAGTGACTTTTTTTCACTTGTCCTAATTTTTTTCACCTTATATTAAACACTTGACAATAATGATAGTAAGTACTAGAGTATATAAAAGTACATTTAATTGTACAGTATTTAAAGGAATTGGTGTTTAGACTTTTCAAATGTATTATAAATTTTCTATATTATTAAATATTTAGATTCACTGCTATAGAACAGGATCCTGCCTTTCATTTCTATATATCTTCTATAGTTCCAAAAAAGGTGTTAAAATATTGCCTTAATAGAGACTTACTGAATAGTAATGAAGGACTAGAAAAATGATTTAAAATCTTTCTCTAAGAGTATAACTTTCCTGTGTATCCTGTTAAATATATAAGGAACAATTTTTGTGCCATTTTAGAACTATTTTTAGCTAGTTTAAAAAAATAAAGTTTTTTTTTTTCAGAAGTTCCCATTGTGACTCAGTGATAATGAACCCAACTAGTATCCATGAGGCTGCAGGTTTAATTCCTGGCCTCGTTCAGTGGGTTAAAAATCCGGCGTTGCCTTGAGATGTGGTGTGGGTCGCAGATGCAGCTTGGATCCTGCATCGGCTGTGGCTGTGGCGAAGGTTGGCAGCTGCAGCTCCTTTTCAGCCCCTAGCCTGGAAACTTCCATATGCTGTGGGCGCCCCCCGCCCCCAAGAAAAATAAAGCACGAAGATTTTTTTCATTATTGAATGTGATCTCAATTGTGGCCAAGCCGACATTAAAAAATTCTCATCTGATATTTATATTATCCTTCTTGTTTGTTTACTATATGAGTAAATGTTTTTGAATAGCTTTCTTTTCTTTTCTTTTCTCTTCTTTTCACTTTTCCTTTGTTTTCTTTTCTTTTCTTTTTTTGATCTCCCTGTAGCATATGCAGTTCCCGGACCAGGGATCAATAGCGGATCCTTAACCCACTGTGCTGGGGATTCACCCAAGATGCTGCCAATCCTGTTGCGCCAAAGTGGGAACTCTGAATAGATGTTTTAAAATAGATGTTTGTCTTCTTTAGTATTCCGTTTATTGTATATCACAGTATTCTGAGTCAAGTTATTCTGAATAGGATGATGTTATAAGGAACAAAATAACACAGCAGGAACTACCCCCCCCTTTAATAACAATCTTATGTTCTTCCTTATTATAGCTGAGACAGATTTTGACAGTCTGACCAAGGGACAAGTCTCTGAAATGACCAAAGAAATTGCTGACAAAACAGAAAAGTACAATAAATGTAAACAACTCTTGCAGGTAAGGTAGCTTCCTTGTAAGGGAAAGATTTATCAAATGTAATGGCTTAGCTTACTTTTATTATTTTGATTGATGGGTAGTCTAGGGTTTCTTCTTTATACCCTTTTTTATATTGGTATATTTATTTTCACTTTTGAGATGATAATTTAGGGTTGTTCTGTGTACCTGTTCATGAAGGCATGTGTGTAAAATCATGATCCTAAAATTAATATTTCTGTTCCCCTAATATTCTCTTGATAGTTGGCAAGTGATATCTGTCTTCTTCTTATAAGGATACATGAAAAATATTTTAGTTGGAGGTACTCTTTTTTTTTTTTTTTTTACATTTATAGTAATAGCAAAGACTTTTCTAAAGTAAAGCGGATTAGCGAATTGGAAAGAGAATGTTAACCAGATGAGTTGTTGCCTTTATGATAATATTTATTTTGAGTATATTAAACCGTTTTATTCAAACATTTAAGTTTTGCAACCATTCTAGTAGCATTCACTCTTGGAGGATTTAAAGGACCAAGGGAAAATGCATCTCATTTGTACCTGATTTTTTTTTTTTTGTCTTTTTAGGGCCACACCCGTGGCACATGGGAGTTCCCAGCCTAGGGGTTCAATCAGAGTTGTAGCCGCTGGCCTACACCACGGCCACAGCAGTGAGGGATCCAAGCCGTGTCTGTGTCCTACACCACAGCTCATGGTAATGCCAGGTCCTTAACCCAATGATCAAGGCCAGGGATCGAACCTGCGTCCTCATGGATGCTAGTTGGTTTGTTCCTGCTGAGCCACGATGGGAACTCATTTGTACCTGATTTGGGGAAGGGAGGAAAAGATTTTTTGTCTATGTAATTAAATTTTTGTGTGTTTTTGAGGGAAAATTTTTATTTTAGAGCTATAGATTGAAATTCATATATTAGCTCACTGTTATAGTAATGAATTTAAAATATATTACTATCTTTTTTTTTTTTTTTTTTTTTGCCTTTTGTCATTTTATGGCCGCACCCACGGCATGTGGAGGTTCCCAGGCTAGGGGTCTAATCAGAGCTGTAGCCACTGGCCTGCGCCGTAGCCACAGCAACGCAGGATCCGAGCCGCGTCTGCAACCTACACCACAGCTCACGGCAACGCCGGATCGTTAACCCGCTGAGCAAGGGCAGGGATCGAACCCGCAACCTCATGGTTCCTAGTCGGATTCGTTAACCACTGCGCCACGACGGGAACTCCTAAAATATATTACTATCTTAATCTTGGTTTAATGTAATCCTTTAAGCAGATTTTAAACTGAACATTTTTGTTGCTTCAGAAGATCCTTTTATAGAGGGTTGATTTGAACAGTACCCTTGAGGTCAAAGTAGTCATTTATAAAAGACTAGACTATTTTTCAGTAAGAATGAAACAATTTTGGATGAATATATTTTTTTTTAAATCTCATTGTATAATATTATTGAAAGGAAGATAGAATGTCCTTTCAAGCTCAGAACTTCTGCAAGGTGTGTTTTTTTTTTTTTTTACAACTCTGTCGCAGTACAATTGAAATTCAAAAAATTGCATATATTTAAGGTCTGCGGTTTGTTCAAATTTTCTGTATATATTGCTGTAGAAGTATCCCAGTGTCAAGCTAATGAACATTTCCATTACTTGCAAAAGTTTTTTTTGTATTCACTTGCAACTCTCATCCCTCCCTCTCTCCCCATTCCCAGGAAACCATTGGTTTGCGTTCTACCACTAGAAATTAGCCTACCTTTTGTACAGTTTCTATAAGTGGAATCATATGGTATGCTGTTATTTTCCTGTCCCCTTTCAGCAGTGATTTTGAGATTCATCTACGTTTCTTATATTGACGGTTCATTCCTTTTTAGTGTGAGAGTTAAAATCTTTTGCCATTTTAAAAACCGGGTTCATCTTAGTGAGTTGTAAGTGTTCTTCATTTTGTGTACAAGTCCTTTGTCTGATATGTGTGGTGAATATTTTTCCCAGCCTGTGGCTTGCCTTTTTATTTCCTTAATGCTCTTTTTAGGAAGTTTTAATTTTTGCTTAAGTACGGATTATCAATTTATTCATTAATGTGCTCTACTTTTATGTCCTAAGAAACCATCTACTAATCCAGCTGGTAAAGATTTTCTTATCTTCTAGAAGGTTTGTGGTCTTAGATTTGTTTAGGCCTGTTAACCATTTTATATTTATTTCTTGTGTAATAGTATGAGGTATGGTATATATACTTAAGGATATTCAGTTGTTCCAGCATTATTTGTTAGAAAGACTTTTTTTTCTCCATTGATTTTTTTTCCTTGAACATAATGTTGAAAATGAAAGTGGTCAATTTACCTTTTCGTCAGGATTTGTAACTCCTTCCTTTTAACATTCTGTGTTGGAGAGTAGAGCAGTGTGTACACACCTAGAGATTGTCTTGGTCAGGAAATCCCGGAGTTTTAATTATCAATGTCTAGAAGCAATGGCATTATGAATATGTGACTTTTATTACCTCCTTTGCCGAAGCAATATATGCTTATTGTGAAATCTTAACGGCATTATAGAAGTAAAGAATAAAAGTGGTAGAAAGTACCATTATGTTTCTGATTCCCAAATATAAAAGCTGTTAGTGTTTTGGTTTATACTTTTCTGCATGTACTACATAGACATAATATAAAATTGTGTTAAACAACTTTTAAAGCAAAAACTGGATATACTCTACATTCTGTTTTTGCAACTTGTTGTTTTCAGTTGGTGTATCTTGACATTTTTCCGAGTTAATTTGTAGATCTAACTTTGTTCTTTTTCAATAAATATATTCAGTTTCATTGTATGGATATAAAATGATTCATCCAGTCTTCCACTGATACTGTGGTTATTTTAATTTTTATACTGTTACAACTGTATAACAAATTGTGTTATAATAAACATTCAACATATGTCTAAGTATGTTTGTATAGATGTTTGCTCTGTATGGATTTAAAATCTTTTGATAATTTCATTTAGGATGAGAAAACAAAATGCAGTAAATATGCTGATGAACTTGCAAAAATGGAGCTGAAATGGAAAGAACAAGTGAAAATTGCTGAAAATGTAAAACTAGAATTAGCTGAAGTAGAGGACAATTACAAAGTAAGTTTAGTATTCATATAACTTGAAACCTAGTACCTGGTACTTTTAAAAATATGCTATCTATAATTTTATCAAGCTAATGTAAAGATAGAATTTTCGTGTATAGATAAAAATGTACTATGTATTTAGTGATGTTGAATATAGTTTATTAACCATGACTGAAAAAATGGATACTCGTGCATTACCGTTGTGGCTCTAGTTTTGCAGATTCAGATGGCTATTTAATTTTGATCATTTAATCATGCTTAGTTTTTAAGATGAAAAGTGATTGCTTCATAATCCTTGCTCACCCAAGTATGAATGTATTTGTGAAATTATTCTGGGGTGTTGGTGTTTTTTTTTTTTTTTTTGGAGAATAATAAGATATGATCAGTAATTTTAGAAATGTATGTAAAGGTTTTAAAACTTATTGCCAGAATGTTTCTTGTGACCCTAAATGAAATGCTGCAGAGTAAGTGATATTAATAGGCTGTATAGCTAGTTAATAAGTAGAAAGATATTTTCTCTCCAGGTAATAAAGTGTAATCTTACACAGTTTAGGGTGTTATATGTGTGTGTTTGTGTGTGTGTGATTAAAGGCCTGGAAGTTTCAAATGGTTTACCTTTACTCTGTCATAGTTAATTGTACCTATAACCTAACCTAATTTATAAATATAATATTCTTTTTTTTTTTTTGGTCTTTTGTCTGTTTAAGGCCTCATCCTCGGCATATGGAGATTCCCAGGCTAGGGGGTCTAATTGGAGCTATAGCCACCTATGCCAGAGCCACAGCAACGTGGGATATGAGCTGTGACCTACACTGCAGCTCGTCGCAGTGCCAGATCCTTAACCCACTGAGTGAGGCCAGGAATTGAACCCACGTCCTCATGGATGCTAGTCGGGTTCAGTAACCACTGACCCACGAGGGGAACTCTCAAATATAATATTCTTAAAGACACCAAGAATTACTTTGTTTTGGGTGGTTTATTACAGGCTAAGGTAATTTAGTGGTGGTCCCCCCCCCTTTTTTTTTTTTTTTTGCTTTTTAGGGTTGCACCCGTGGCTCGTGGAGGGTCCCAGGCTAGGGGTCAAATCGGAGCTACAGCTGCCAACCTATACCACAGCATCAGCAATGCCAGATCTGAGCCACGGCTGGGACCTACACCACAACTCATGGCAATGCCAGATCCCTAACCCACTGAGCAAGGCCAAAGATCGAACCTGCATCCTCATGGATACTAATCAGGGTCATCTCCGCTGAGCCACGACAGGAACGCCTCCGAATGAAATTTTGAAATTTATTTCATGAGGTTATTATTGTTTCTGGGATTCCTTTGGATATTTTTTTTTTATTGCTTAGCAACTTCCTTTGTTATAAAGTATAAATACTGAATTTATATGAAGTTTTATTTTTGCATATTGACTAGAAAAATGATTTAGTAAATACTTATTGAAGCCTGTTACATATAAAGCACTATGTTAGCTATTATGTGGGTGATCATATAAGTAAGGCACAGTGGCTGTGCTTAAGTTTATAATCCAGTAGGGATTGCCAAGAGTGTGATGGGGATGTTCACAACTCTTTCACATTCACAACCTAAGAAATCATCTTTCAAACCTATGGGAAGCTAAATTATTTCATTCATGATAAAAATGTACATTGAGATTAAACAACATATTTTAAGGTTGTACAGCTGGTAAAAGTGCTTGGCTTTTTGTTTAGTGCTCTTTCTCTTATTTTGTGCTGTTTAGACAGAGTCAGACATTCATGAGACAGTGTGATGAAGTTCTACATAAATTATGTCTCAGTACGTTAGGGCTGCTTCCAGTGGAATATTGCACTGGAGGGGAAGGCAGGTAATTCAGAGATGCCAAAGAATAAGAACGAAGGAAAATACATGGGTATGGTAATAGAAATTATTTCGATAGAATGGTATTAACTAGCTCTTGAAGGGTAAGGAGAGAGTAAATGAAACAACTTAATGATTGATAATTTTCTTTCTTTCTTTAGCTTCAGTTGGCAGAGAAAGACAAAGAGATAAGTGGTCTAACTTCACATTTGGAAAACCTCTCCAGAGGGAAGGTATTGAACAATGTGTTTTTAAAAAAATATTTCATAGGACACTTGATGCTTTATGAAAGGACACACATTTTACAGTTTATGTGAGAGTGATTTTTTTTAAAGGTTAAATGGATTAAGAAAAGACATGTTAAAACTCTTAAGTAGAAAACCTTTTTATTTATATTTTAAAATTTTTTGATAGGAGAGATGCTTAAGTGTTGCCACTTAGTTTGATTTTTGTTACATAGTTTATATTAGACCTTACAATGTGCAAATTTAGGAGAACAGTAAACAAATTTAAAATCATACCTAATGTATTTATCTGGCTTTCTTTTGTAATAGGAAACCTTTTACAAGTTAATGATTTATAGCATAATGTAACATTCAGAGCATACACATGTAATATAAAACGTGCTGTAGTGCACTGTTTGTCATGGTGTGGTTTGTTGTCCTTTGGCAGGAGGTGGGAGGGGGTCCCCTCCCCTTTTAGAGGTCTGCAAAGATAAACCTGTTTTCATAGTACTACAACATTTTTTGTTCCTTGACTGTGTCACATTTGTGCTATTTGCAGTTTCAGAACTGCTAGAGCGGTATCACACGAGAAGGATATCTAATTGCAATTCTCCCCCCACCCCTGTTGTCAGTATGTTGTATTCAAATGTTACTTGCATTAATTCTCTCTCCCTCACACTCTCTTGTCCTCCTCCCCTACCCCTTCAGTGAGGAGTAACAAAATGACAAGTGGGTTAAAAAAAATCCCTGCAAATAAAAGGTGTGTTAAAGTTAATTAAAACAATAGGAGCGCAAATGAAGAGTAAGAAATCTTTTTAAATTTCTGGTATGAGTTTTCTCAAGTATATTTTAAAGTTAAAACAGTGATGATCTAATTAGATCTCACAAGAAATTGATAAAATATATTCCAAATGTTTGACAACTTTTTTTTTTGTCTTTTTTAGCTGCCCTACAGCATATGGAGTTCCTTTGTGAAGGATCATTTCTGAGCCTGTCGAGACCCAAGCCTCAGCTGCGGCAATGTCAGATCCTTAATGCACTGTGCTGGGCCCAGGATCGAACCTGGGGGAACCTGCAACCCAGTGCTCCCAAGACACTGCTACTCCCGTTGTGCCACAGTGGGAACTACTAAGACAATTTTTTGAAATGGGATTTACTTTCACAGTTTTTAGTAAGAAACCTGTCTCTAAGTGTATTTTGTGCTTAGAGTTACACACACACACACACGTTCTTTTTTCTCATATTATCTTTCATCTGTTACAGAGATTGGATAGTGTTCCCTGAATCTCACAGTTTTTGTGAGTCAGGAATGCAGGTGTGGCTTAGCCTGGTCCTCTTTACTTCAGACATCTCACAGACTGCAGTCAGGGCGTCAGATGGAGCTCAGTCAGCTCGAGGGTGTAGATTCACTTCTGAGCTCACTTGCTGTCAGAATTCAGTTCCTTGGAGATTGTTAAATGAGGGTCACACTTCTGCTCTCCCCAGGAAGTCATTCCCCTCCTCTACCCTTGACTGAAGTAAAAGGTTATTCAAACTACAGGCAAGGTAACCTTTAAAAATGTATAGCTGATCCTTTTCTTGTTTAAAGCTCCTTAATGGGCCTTCCATGCACTAGAGCACTTAGATAAATGCCAAAATTCTCAACGTAGCTTATACTGTTTTATATGAGTGGCCTCCAGTTTCTCTTTCTGGTCCCATTTTAAGCCACAATTTCCTGTTTAACTCTTCTGTATTGTAGAACCTCTCTCAGTAGTAGTTCCCAATTTTGAGCTTTTATTAGAATCACCTGCATTGTTTGTTAAAACACAGTTTTCTGGGTTCCAGTCCCAGGGTTTTTGATTTGTGATGGGCTTAAAATTTATACTTCTAACAAGTTGCTATTGCTGCTGGTCTGGGGACCACACTTTGAGAACTGTTCTAGTCCCCAGGGCCTTGCAACTCATGAATTACTTTCTTGTTTCAGGGCCTTGTTCACATTCTTTGCCTGAAATATTCTTGCCTACAATTCTTTGTTAACTTGTTTTTAAAAGAAGAATTTAAGCATATATAAGAATGGAATAATGAACTTGTTTGTACTCCTCACCAGCAATCTACAGGTGTTACTTTATGGCCATCTTATCTTATTAACCATAATTGCCTTCTTTCTTCCTCCAGTGGCAGTTTTTTTCCAAGTCTATCACATAATTTCTATTATTTTCTGCTAAATGTGTAATTATTCCTACCACTCAGATTAAATGACTCTTTTTTTTAGAGAGGTCTTCTTCGACCTCTCAGTCTAAATTAGGTGCCTCTATTAAAATTACACCTGAGAACTATACTTTTATCTCATAGCACTTATTAAAATTTGTGATTTTAATATTTATTTCTGTGCTTATTTATCTAACTCCCTTTGCTTAATTGTAAGGTCCATGAAGACAGGGATCATGTCTATTTATTTTAGCCCTGTATCTATAGCCCCTAGTACAGTGCCAGATACTTGAAGTTATTTGTTGAATGACTGAGTATATTAATGCAGCAAACATAATTGATAGCATTTGCTTATATAAACATTTGATAGAAGAAACATATTGGGATCAACAGTTTTATTGTCAGTTAATACCCTGCCCTGTCAGGAAAGCAGTAGTGGCCAGTTTGCTTTCTCCTTCCTATCTTCTTGAGTTACTCTTGATTTTCTATATTTTACGTGACTATCGACGCTGTATTTTTATGTGACTTTTTTTTTTTTTTTTGTATTTTTAGGGCTGCACCTGAGGCATATGGAGGTTCCCAGGGTAGGGGTCGAACTGGAGCTGTAGCCGCTGGCCTACACCACAGCCACAACAATGCCAGATCCGAGCCATGTCTGCGACTTATACTACAGCTCATGGCAACGCCAGATCCTTAACCCACTGAACGAGGCCAGGGATCAAACCTGCGTCTTCATGGATGCTAGTCAGATTCGTTTCTGCTGAGCCACGATGGGAACTCCAAGTTTTACATTACTTCTAAAGACTGTATTTAAAAGAATTTCTGTTTGCTCTTTCAGCAACTTGGTTAATGTTTTTCTTCATCCCCAGAGTTTCTCAGAACCCTTAGTCCTACCGTAATCCTCCACAAGTTTAGGACTGTGTCCTTTTTTGGTCAGCTCTGAAACCTGGATCCACACAGTGCTTGGAATGAACCAAGTGATCATTAAGCATTAGCTGATTAAATGAAAAAATGGAAGTATCACCATCTGACAGAATGTGTGTTTTAGTTATTTTGTTTCTTGTCCATCTTTCCCCATTCTAAATATAAGCTTCATGTGGGCAGGGATTTTTATGTGTTTTGGTTATCCCGATCCCTAGTGCCTGGAGGGTAGTGCCTGCCACATAGTAGATACTCAGTAAGTACTTATTGAACATATTTGTGAATAAAAATTCACTGTAGTTTTTTTATTAAAGTAAACTAGCTTCTTCATATTGTAACTACATATAAACACAATTTTAATGGTATGAAGTAATTTAGTATATCCCTTAGGATTAAAAACTCTACCAATATAAATTTATTTAGAAACTTAATATACTTTAAGGTATCTTATTTTTTCATGTCATTCCAAAACCAGTATATTTAGAATGATTTATCATTTTCATATATTCATACTATTTCAGATATCCTGTATAAACCCTGTATTAGAAATTTGTAAAGGGGAAAGTAAAAATAATAAAGCAAAAGCAGAATGGCAAATAGACAAGTGATGGTGGGATGTTCTTTAACTATTACCAGAGAAGAAAATTAAAATTAAAAAGTGTTTTACACTGCACAAATGAACATCTCAACAGAAAAGAAAATCATGAACTTGGGGAACAGATTTGTGGCTGCCAAGGGGGTGGGGGAGGGCTGGGGGAGGGGGTGGGAGGGAATGGGGATAACTAGTGCTTTAATGATGGAAAAGCAAGGAGATCCAACTGTATTGCACGGGGAACTATAATCACGTGTGACGAATCCTTATATGTACATGTAACCAGGTCACCACGTGGTGCAGTTGGAAAATCTGACAGAAATCTGTAAACCAGCTATAATGCAAAAAAAATAAAAAATAAATTATAAAAAAACAAAAACAAATTGCATCCAGTGTTGCACAGAGGCCACTGATCTCATTGTGCCACAGGGGGAACTCCTGAAGGGAGTCTTGCAGTCAAGGGAGTAGCAGCATTAGCATCTCAAGAAAAGGGTCACTTCATCTTTCTTTCTTTCTTTTAATTTTCGGCTGCTCCAAGGCATATGGAGTTCCTGGACTGGGGATCGAATCTGAGCCACAGCTGAACAATGCCCAATCCCTACCACACTGTGCCAGGCAGGGGATTGAAACCGCGTCCCACAGCTCCAGAGATGCTGCTGATCCTGTTGCACCAATGTGGGAACACTAATCTTTCTTTCTAACATGGATATCATTTACTTGCTGTGGCACAATGGGGTTGGCAGCGTCTCTGGAGCAGTGGGACGCAGGTTCAATTCCCAGGTCTTCAGTGGGTTAAGGATCCCGAGCTGCTGCAGCTGCAGCACAGGTTGTAACTGCACCTTGGATCTTATCCCTGGCCTGGGAACTCAATATGCGTCTGAGCAGGCAAAAAACGAAAAGAAGAACAAACAATTGATACGTGCAACAAGATGAAAAAAAAAAAATGTTTTAAAGAGTTCCTGCTGTGGCACAGTGGGTTAAGGATCTGGCATTGGTCTTTCTGGCAGTGCAGGTTCTATCCCCGGACCTGTGCAGTGGGTTAAGGATCTGGTGTTGTTGCAGCTGTGGTGGAGGTAGAAGCAGATGCTCCAATTCGATCCCTGGTCTGGGAACTTATGTATGCCTTGGGTGCGGCTGGAAAAGAAAAAAAAAGAGCTGATCTTATAAAAAGTCATATAGACTACCATTTGTTTATCTTTTTGGTATAACTTTGAGACTGAAAGTAATAATAAAAATCAATACCTTGAACTTGTTCACAGTTTTACATAATTTAAAACATTTAATGTCTGTTCTTAATCTCAGGGCATCTGCATTTGGCAGATAAGAGGAATATGTTATTCCTCCTATTTAACAGTTTTGGAGTACCTTGTTGGTAATATGTAAAACCAAGGCTACTGTCAGCCATTTTGGGGAATCTGAAGAAAAAGATTTACACACTTTAGCAAAGGTGAACCAACTCACCAAACTTTTGTTCCCTGGAACTGGAACTGTAAAAGAGGACACCTCACACAGCCTGTTGCCTAAATTGTGGAGGCTTTTTATTTTAGGCAATTTGTAAATCAGCAGTTAATGTTGTTTTGCTTAGGGAACGTAGCTACACTCATGTTACATGTGCTTGTCTTTGAAGGTAGGCTGGGCCCCATAGGGATTCTTGCCATTTTTGTTTCAAAGGCCTTTCCACAGTCTGTTAAAGTCTATTTTCAGAAAGTATTTTTAAATGAGTAAAATAGGACTTCCCCGGTAGCGCAGCAGGTTAAGGATCCGGCATTATCACTGCTGTAGTGTGGGTTCTGTCCATGGCCCCAGAACCATCTATATGCTGTGAGCACAGCCAAAAAAACAAAAAGAAAAGAAAAATAAGGCAAAATACACAGAATTGCAAAGGAAACCAATTATAAGAAATAGTTATTGGAGTTCCCACCATGGCACAGTGGGTTAAGAATCCATTGTAGCGGGCTGTGTCAGTTTGGAAGTACGGGTTCAGTCTCTAGCCTGGCAGTGGCTTAAAGGATCTGGTGCTGCCGCAGCTTCAGTGTAGGTTGCAGTTGTGGCTCAGATTCAGTCCCTGGCCTGAGAACTTCCATATACCATGGGTGTGGCCATTTAAAAAGGAAGTAGTTATCAAAAGTTTTAAACAAATTTGTGACATATGTGACAGTGGTATATATCTATTTATTAAAATGTTAAAATAAGATTTAACATGTCTGATAATTACCCTAATTTCAAAGTAATGAATATAAAGGCTGCTTTGAGGTGGCTGTAATGATTGTAATATGAACTGGGTATA
Source organism: Catagonus wagneri (assembly GCA_004024745.2). Lineage (NCBI taxonomy): Eukaryota > Metazoa > Chordata > Mammalia > Artiodactyla > Tayassuidae > Catagonus > Catagonus wagneri. The sequence continues at coordinate 16,197,918 of PVHT020000105.1, read as the reverse complement.
TCTGATTTTTGTGGGTGACACAACTATTCCTGTGATTTCTTTGGCCTACATCTATAATTGAACAGAATGCTAAATTTCAGAAGTTAGTAAAAAGATGTAAGAATTTTTTCCCATTCAAGTTCATGGGTCTTCTGAAATCCTTTTTTTTTTTTTGGTCTTTTTAGGGCCGCACTCATGGCATATGAGGGTTCCCAGGCTAGGGCTCAAATTAGAGCTGTAGCTGCCGATTTTACACCACAGCCACAGCAATGCCAGATCCGAGCTGCGTCTGCGACCTATACCGCAGCTCACATCAACACCAGATTCTTAACCCACTGAGCAAGGCCAGGGCTCGAACCTACATCCTCATGGTTAATAGATTCGTTTCCACTGAGCCACGATGGGAACTCCTGGATCGTCCGAATTCTAAACGTGGATGGACCCTTTGGGAGGGGGGTGCATTGTGAATGCAAATTTAAAAATCTTCTGATTTGTGAAGCAACCTAACCACTGCTGTGTTGTCCATGTCCCTGTATTCTCTTTACCCCGCCTCCAGTTTTCCCCATGAGGAATCAAAGCTGCTATTCTTCCTTTTCTTATCCTCATCCTATTTGTAGAGGACTTATCGCACCTTTGATGGTAGAGGAGTGGAGTATGAACCTAGTGTAAACTCTTTATTAGGTTGGAATTTTCTGAATTTGCTTAGTGTTATCAGCGCATGCATAAATCTTTTGATGAAACCCTTGACTCCATTTAAGTAGTTTATTGTTTGCTTACAGAACTTAACCATACTTCTTTAAATCCATTTGCTTAAACTTTGGTAGAAGTATTTTAGCGCTTTTTTTTTGCTGCTTTCATATCCTTTTTCTTTTTTCTTGAATCATCTTTGAAATATATATATATATTTTTGGTGGCACCTGTGCCATGAGGTAGTTCCCAGGCCAGGGGTCAAACCCAAGTCACAGCAGTGACACTGCTGGATCCTTAGCCCACTTCTGAACCACATGGGAACTCCTGAAATATTTTTGAATTTACTCTCTACCTTTTTGTCTACTCACATTGCCACTTTGACAGCCCTGAATTACTATAGCAGTTTGTTGAGCCTTTTTTTTTTTTTTTGCCTTTTGTCATTTTTTAGGGCCGCACCTGCGGCATGTGGAGGTTCCCAGGCTAGGGGTCTAACAGGAGCTGTAGCCACTGGCCTACGCCGCAGCCGCAGCCACAGCAACGTGGGATCCGAGCCGTGTCTGCAACCTACACCACAGCTCACGGCAACGCCGGATCCTTAACCCACTGAGCAAGGCCAGGGATCGAACCCGCAACCTCATGGTTCCTAGTTGGATTCGTTAACCACTGCGTCACCACGGGAACTCCTGTTGAGGGGTTTTGTATCATGGCTGGGAAGAGGGAACATCCATTGAGAGCCTGCTATATTTTATTTTATTTTTTGCTTTTTAGGGCCGCACCTGTGGCATATGGAGGTTCCCAGGCTAGGGGTCTAATTGGAGCTACAGCTGCTGGCCTACGCCACAGGCACAGCAACGCGGGATCCGAGCTGACCTACACCACAGCTCACGGCAGTGCCAGATCCTTAACACACTGAGTGATGCCAGGGATTGAACCCGAACCTCATAGTTCCCAGTTGGATTCGTTAACCCCTGCGCCATGGTGGGAACTCCACCCTGCTGTATTTTAAACAATCCCCTCATTTCTCAGTAGTTCTCTGAGGCCTGTAGGAGATAAGTTCCTCGGTTATTTGTGCTAGAGCTGAGCAAATTCTGGTCTGACTCCATCACACTGTCATGCTGCCTCCCTGATTATTAGTTTCTGCTATGCCCAGTATAGTTTTGTTAGATTAACTTTACTAAGGACCATTTCACTGTGTTGTTATTGCTCAAGGACTATTAGACCCATCAGTGTAAACTGTATGACAGATATGGCACATCTGCCTATTATCCTGTGTTTTTAACTACATTTCTTCTACTCAGCATGCATCCTGTGTTATAGATGTCATTTACTTACAGTTCTGCAATACGTTATATTTCACACGCCTTCTGTACTCTTTTCACATGTTTAGGAAGAACTTTTAATTCCCATTTCTCTTCTCAGACCTAAATTGATTGCATTTTTCATTTTTACCAGTTTTTTTCTCAATGATGATGACTTAATTTTAAGGCCACTTATTCTTTGTTAAAAGTGATTTAGGAGTTCCTGTCGTGGCTCAACAGAAATGAATCCAACTAGTATCCATGAGGATACAAGTTCAATCCCTGGTCTCGCCCAGTGGGTGAAGGATCCAGCCTTGCTGTGAGCTGTGGTGTAGGTTGCAGGCATGGCTTGGATCTGGCATTGCTGTGGGTGTGGCGTAGGCTGGTGGCTACAGCTGCAGCTCCAACTCAACCCCTAGCCTGGGAACTTCCATATGCCAGGGTGAGGCCCTAAAAAGCAAAAAAGAAAAAGTGATTTATATTGATAAAAATTTGTTAACATAGTGGCTGATCTCTATTCTGGAGGGATGACAATCAGCAAAACTAAATTTTACTTTACATATGAGGAATTCTATCCTTATAACTTTTGTTAATATTTTTGGCTGGTTTTTTTTAAAACAATTCTATTGAGGTACACAATATACATATGATAAAATTGACTCATTTTAAGTACAATTTGATGAATTTTGGCAAATATATATAGTTCTGTAACTACCTTTACATTCAAAGTATAGAATGTTTATTTTTTTTGTCTTTTTGCCTTTATCTAGAGTCACACCTGCGGCATATGGAGGTTCCCAGGGTAGGGGTCTAATAGGAGCTGTAGCTGCCGGCCATCACCACAGCCACAGCAGCGTGGGATCCGAGCCGCATCTGCGACCTACACCACAGCTCACGGCAATGCCAGATCCTAACCCACTGAGCAAGGCCAGGGATCGAACCCGCAACCTCATGGTTCCTAGTCGGATTCATTAACCACTGAGCCACGAAGGGTTTATTTTATTATTGCACAAAATTCCTTCATGCTCATTTGCAGTCAGTTCTCTCTACTACCTACAGTCCCAGGTAACTGATGTAATTTCTGTTACTCTAGTTTTATCTTTTCTAACATTTCGTATAAATCTGGTCATATAGAATTTATTCACTAGTTGACAGACATTAATCCTTTGGGCATTTGGATTATTTTAATGTTTTACTATTATGAGCAGTGCTGCTGTAAACATTCTCTTACAAGTTTTTTTGTGGGCATGTTTTAATTTTTCTTGAGTGTATATCTAGGAGGAGAACTTCTGACCTATATGGTAAGTGAATGTTTTTAAGCACGAGCCACATTGGATTTTTTTGTGTTTTGTTTTTTTTTTGTCTTTTTGCCTTTTCTAGGGCCGAACCCGTGGCATATGGAGGTTCCCCAGCCACAGCAATGCTGGATCCGAGCCGCGTCTGCCCCGTACACCACAGCTCATGGCAACGCTGGATACTTAACCCACTGAGCAAGGCCAGGGATCGAACCTGCAATCTCATGGTTCCTAGTCGGATTCGTTAACCACTGAGCCACGACGGGAACTCCAAGAGCCACAGTGGTTTTTAAAGAGGCTGTATATGCCATTTTGCATTCCCACCAGCAATATGTGAGCATTTCAGTCACCAGCCGTTGGTATTGTCAGTTTTTAATTCTAGTCATTTTAGTGGGGGTGTAGTGTTACCTCATTATGGTTTTAGTTTTAAATTCTCTGATGACTAGTGTTTTATTATATTTTTTTGGGGGGGGCACACCTGCGGCATATGGAGGTTCCCAGACTAGGGGTCGAATTGGAGCTATAGCTACCAGCCTACACCACAGCCACAGCAATGTAGGATCTGAGCCACGTCTGTGACCTACCCCACAGCTCACGGCAACACCAGATCCTTAACCCACTGAGCGAGGCCAGGGATCAAACCTGTGTCCTCATGGATACTAGTCAGATTCTTCTGCTGAGCCATGATGGGAACTCCTATTACTATTTTTTCATGTTCTTAAAGTTCAGTTTTTAAACATTTTTTATTGAAGTACAGTTGATTTATAATATTGTGTTAGTTTCAGGTATGCATTATAATTATCCACTATTTTTGCAGATTATATTCCGTTATAGGTTATTACAAGATGACGGGTGTAATTTCCTATGCTGCACCAGAAATCCTTGTTGCTTATCTATTTTCTATATAGTAGTTTGTGTCTGTAACCTCAATCCCCTTAATCTGTCCAGACCCCCTTTGCTCGGTAGCCACAAATTTATTTTCTGTATCTGAGTCCATTTCTGTTTTGTATATGTAGTCATTTGTATTTTAGATTCCACATATAAGATATCATATAATATTTCTTTGTCTAACATTGTATTAAGCACAGTATTCTCTAGGTCCATCCATGTTGCTGCAAATGGCAGTATTTTATTCTTTTTATGGCTAAGTAATATTTCATTGTAGTATATACACATGTGCACAACATCTTAATCTAGTTGTCTGTTGATGGGCACTTGGGTTGCTTCCATGCATGCCTTGGCTGTCTTAAATAGTGCTGCTAATGAACATTGGGGTGCATGGATCTTTTTAAATATAGTGTTTTCATTTTGCCTGGTAGTCAGTTCCTGGTGGCTAGTGATGCTTAGCATCTTTTCATATGCTTATGATCCATTCATATATATTCTTGTGAAGTGTCTGTTCAGATCTTCTACCTAATTTTTTAGTGGGTTGTCTTTTGGTTTTATTTGGTTTTAAGAGTTGTAAAAAATACATTCCGAATTTAGTTCCTTTGTTTTCTATTTTGGAAATATTTCCCCTCAGTTTGTTGCTTGCCTTTTCCTTTTTAAAAATACTACCTTTTGAAGGAAGTCCTGTCGTGGTGCAGTGGAAACAAATCCGACTAGGAACCTTGAGGTTGTGGGTTCAATCCCTGGCATCGCTCAGTGGGTTAATGATCTGGCGTTGCCCTGAGCAGATGCGGCTCGGATCCCACATTGCTGTGGCTCTGGCATAGGCCAGCAGCAACAGCTCCGATTAGACCCCTAGCCTGGGAATCTCCATATGCTGCAGGTGAAGCCCTAAAAAGACCAAAAAAAAAAAAAAAATACTACCTTTTGAAAAGGAAAAGGTTCTAATTTCGAAGTAGTCCAGTTAAGCAATGTTTTTTTAAATGGTTTATGCTCTATGTGTCTTGTCTTAATTTTTTGCCTAACCCAGCGTTACAGAGATTTTCTTTTTCTTCCAGTCTATTTATAGATTCAGCTCTTATATTTAGGGTTATGGTCTATTTAAAATTAATTTTTGTGTATTGTGTGATATAGCCAAAATTTGTTTTATTTGTACACAGAAAGCCACTTTAAGCATCATATGTTTAAAAGACCGTGTTTTTCCTCAGTTGAACTACTTCATCTTTGTTGAAAATTAATTGACAATAAGTGTGGGTTACTCATTGAATCTCTTTTCTGTTTTATTGATTTATATTAGGAGTCAGCATACTGAGGCCTACATCCAAATTTGGCTTGTGACCTGTTTTTTATGTATAAAGTTTTATTAAAGCACATTGCTGTGCCCATTCATTTTTAGGTATTACCTTTGGCTACCACAGCAGAGGCAGATTTGAGTAGTTGTGACAGAAACTATGTGTCCTGCAAAGCTGAAAATATTTGCTATCAGACCCTTTATGGAAAAAGCTTGCCTACCCCTGATCTGTATGTTAATCCGTATGCCAAAACTAAAACCAGCTGATTAGCTTTACAATAAGTCTTGAAATCAGATTGAGTAGATTTGAACTTTATTTTGCTTATTTAAAAATAGGCTATTCCAGGACCTTTGTATTTCCATGTACACTGTAGATGTCAGTTTGTCAATTTATACAAAATCCTGGTGGAATTTTGATTGGGATTGTGTTATATCTGTAGATCAATTTTGGGGGAATTAATAGCATAAAAATAAGTTTTCCAGAAATAGTATGTTTCTCCATTTGTTGAGGCTCTCTTTAATTTCTCTCAGTAATGTTTGTGGATTTTAGTTTATAGTCCTTTCACATTTTTTGCTGAATTTATTCCTAAGTATTTATTAATGCTACTAAAAATAGAATTTTTAAAAATTTCATTTTCAGTTGTGTGTTGCTGATATATAGAAGTGCAATTGATTTTATATGTTGATCTTGTACACTGCAGCCTTGTTAAATTAACTCATTCTCCTAGTCGATTCCTTAGAATTTTTCTACATCTATGATCATATCATCTGAATAAACATGGTTTTACTTTTTCCTTGTCAGTCTGTCTGCCTTAGTTTTAACTTGATCTTACTCTTAACACTGTTTAGGATCTCCAAGATAATTAATTAAAGTGGTTAGAGCAGACATGCTTGCCTTAGTATTTGATTTTTGGTAGAACCACTTAGTTTTTGACCTTCAAGTTTCAATGTAGTTGTCTTTTTTTTTTTTTTTAATTATGAGTGCCTGTTGTATTTTTTAAAATTGTTTCCTCTTAAATTTATTGAAATGATCATATGGTTTTTCCTTTAGTCTATGAAAACAGTGAAATACATTGATTTTTGGATGTTAAACTAAATTTGCTTTCTTGTGATAAAACCTACTTGGCCATGATGAGTTTTTTTTTTTTTTTTTTTTGTCTTTTTGGGGCTGCACCTGAGGGTGCGGCATATGGAGGTTCCCAGGCTAGGGGTCGAATCAGAGCTGTAGCCACTGGCCTACGCCAGAACCATGGCAACTCATGATCTGAGCTGCATCTGTAACCTATGCCACAACTCATGGTAATGCCAGATCCTTAACCCACTGAGTGAGGCCAGGGATCGAACCAACATCCTCATGGATAATAGTCTGGCCCACTAACTGCTGAGCCACGACGGGAACTCCAATGATGAGTTATTTTCTGATAAGGAATTTGATTTCCTAAGTTGAGGATTTTTGCATTAGTATTCATGAGTGTATGCAGTTGTGGTCTGCAGTTTTCTGTGATATCACTGGTTCGGGTATCAGGATAATACTGGTCTTGTAAAGTAAGCTGAGGAAGAGTTTTTTTCCTCTAGCTTTTTTTTGTTCCACACCCACGGCGAGTGGAAGTTTCCTGGGCCACAGCATTGACAGTGCCGAATCCTTAATTGCTAGGCCACTGGGGAACTCTTTCTCTAGCTTTTGAAAGTTTATGCAGGATTTGTATTTTGTTTTTAAATAAGTTTCTTTAATATTTGGTAAAATTGACTAGGGAAGCAGTCAGAGTTATTTTTTGTTTTACGATTTTTATTAATTGTAAGAGATTCACAGTTCCCCCTCAATTAGTTCAATAAACGGGGTGCTTTCACAAATAAATAAGTAAATTTGAAAACATCTTGGGCTTTGTCCTGCTTTCTGACTTTGTTAGATGTGGAAGGCACATTTATGAGAATCTGAGAACCAGCCTTTCTACCTGTATACTTTAAACACAATGGGGGGGTCATTTTGTTATATTTTGGCTGAATGTTAATGCTCTTCTTGTCATAAAATATTTGATTGCTTATTCACCTTTGTTTTGTTAATTTTAGGATCTTAAAAGGAGCATAGAAAATCAGGCTTTAAGGAAAATGGAAGGTCAGAGTCCGCAGCAGATCTCACAGTGTCTTAACACAAACTCAGAGCAAAATGGTCATGTTCCTGCAGTGCCAAATACACAACCACTCCTGCAGTATGGTAATCCTTATGCACCTCAGGAAACAAGAGGTTATTAAAATATTTTTGGTTTGGGGTTAGCTGAATGTGGAGTTCTTTTGTTTCTATTTTTGTGGGATTAGAGAGTTGTTGGTGTAAGCAACTCTAATAGACATCTTTTTTATAACAAGCAGCTTTAACGTTTAGCACTGACTGGTTTCACCTAAAAGCAATATACCATGAGGAGTTCCTGTTGTGGCTCAGTGGTTAATGAGTCCGACTAGGAACCATGAGGTTGCCGGTTTGATCCCTGGCCTTCCGCAGTGGGTTAAGGATCCTGTCTGTGTTGCCGTGAACTGTCCTATAGGTTGCAGACGCGACTCGGATCCTGCATGGCTGTGGCTGTGGCATTGGCCAGCGGCTGTAGCTCCGATTAGACCCCTAGCCTGGAAACCTCCATATGCCGCAAGTGCGGCCCTAGAAAAATGGCAAAAAAAAATCAATACACCATGAGTGAGGAATCTATCCACTTATTATACATTGTTCCTATTTTTAAAGATCGTTTGGGTTAAAAATAAAGACATCGGGGAGTTCCTCTTGTGGCTAATTGGGTTCTGAACCCAACTAGTATCCATGAGGATGCAGGTTGATCCCTGGCTTCACTTAGTAGGATAAGGATCCAGCAGTGCCGGGAGCTGTGGTGCAGGTCAAAGGCTTGGTTTGGATCCTGTGTGGCTGTGGCTGGCAGCTGCAGCTCTGATTTGACTTCTAGCCTTGGAACTTCCATATGCCTTGGATGTGGCCCTAAAAGACACACCCCCCCCCCCGAAAAAAAAAAAACCCATCATTTTTGGGATACACTAAAATGGTCATGTTCTGTTTATCATAGCTTATATACAGAGACTGTAATGTTAGTACCATGTTTTAACCTACTATTCCAAAATTTTTATTTCAGATGGAGCAGATGGTGCTTTTTATCCAGATGAAATTCAAAGGCCACTTGTGAGAGTACCCTCTTGGGGACTAGAAGATAATGTTGTCTGCAGCCAGCCTGCTCGAAACCTTAGTAGACCCGATGGTTTAGAAGACCCCGAGGATAGTAAAGTAAATTGAATTTCCATTTTCTGACCCTGTCCCTTTTATTTTTTTTGTCCTGTGTAGAGAGTTATGTATATACGGAAAGAAGGTGTTTGCTTATGTGTACACACAACTACTTCCTTGATTTTTGGAAAAATCTGCTTGTATTTAAATTTGAAAAATCACCCATTGGAGTTCCCTTTGTGGCTTAGCAGTAACGAGCCCAACTAGTATCCATGAGGACGTGGGTTCCATTCCTGGCTTTGCTTAGTGGGTTAAGGATCTGGGGTTGCCATGAGCTGTGGTGTTGTAGGTCGCAGATGTGGCTCAGATCTGGCATGGCTGTGGGGTAGACTAGCAGGTACAGCTCTGTTTTGACCCTTAGCCTGGGAACTTCCATATGGCACATGTGTGGCCCTAACAAAGCAAAAAAAAAAAGGAAAGAAAGGGAGGGAGAGAGAAAGAGAAAGGAAAATAAAGAAAAGAAAGAGAAAAAGAAAAATCACCCATTAATATGCTTCAGACTTATACTTTAGGATTTATCTAGAGAAAAAGCTCAGAATATTATAGTTATTGGATAGTTTAATCTTTAAAATTTTTTAAAAATTGAGAAGTAATTGACATTAGTTTCAGGTGTCCAACATAATGATTTGATATATGTATCTGTTGTGAAATGATCCCCATAACAAGTTTAGTTAACATGTGTCATCTCACAGTTACTGTTTTTTTCCTTGTGGTGAGAACTTTTAAGATCTACTCTCTTAGCAACTTTCAAGTATGCAGTACAGTATTCTCAACTATAGTCACAGATAGTTTAGTTTTTTTTTTTTTTTTTTTTTGTCTTTTTAGGGCCACAGCCAAGGCATATGGAGTTTCCCAGGCTAGGGGGTCTAATCGGAGCTACAGTGCCGGCCTATGCCACAGCCACAGCAACCTGGGATTTGAGCCATGTCTGTGACCTACACCACAGCTCACAACAACACTGGATCCTTAACTGAATGAGCAAGGCCAGGGATCAGACTTGCAACCTCATCGTTCCTAGTTGGATTCGTTTCCGCTGCACCACTACAGAAACTCCTAGTTTAGTCTTAACTATTACAAAATAATTTACTGTATTCTTTTGATTGTAGATGTACTAGGTTTGAAGAAGAAAAGTGTTAATGACAGTTTTAAGCTTTGTTGTGCATCTTTTCACTTTTGCATTTATAGCCCACTTTATAAGGTGGACTCTTTAGCTAGAAAAAAGGAGAAGTGTGTGTATCACAGTTTTCTTTTTCAGAGAAATACTCTTGTAGACATCGTTGGCGTTGTAGCAACACAATACTAATAATTGAATCAGTTTGTGTGGCATACCATTTTTAAAATTTCATTTAAGATATTCATCATTTAATAGATTCTTTTCCTTATAGCAGCTCTTTTTGGATTTCCTGTAAATTAAGATGAATTTATAAGAAATGCTTTATCGTGCTCTTTGCAAGTACAGCGGTATCATGACCTGTTTCTCATTTAATGTAGTTTGCTGCATTTAATTGCTATTAACCTTTGCAGAAACTGATCAGTGTTCAGACAGGCATGATTTTAGCCCTAGTGCTCAACACCTATAATGGAGAAAAATGTATTTCTCCCTCCTGCCTTTTGGCCTCTTATGTCCATTACTGAGAATAATTAGGAAAACCGTCAGAACTTTTGTAGCCTCTGTGAAGTCTAGAGTATCATCTTACTGTTTTTTCACACCTTTACTTCAAATTTTGCATATTTAATCTGATCATTCTTGGCACAGATGTTACATGTGACAAGCCCTTCTCTTCTGTAGTCATCTGCTTCAGTTTAATTAGCAGAATGTTCTTTCTC
>PVHT020000105.1:16166203-16187279 GCA_004024745.2 Catagonus wagneri | reverse complement strand
GGGGTCTAATCGGAGCTGTGGCCACTGGCCTGCGCCGCAGCCACAGCAACGCAGGATCCGAGCCGCGTCTGCAACCTACACCACAGCTCACGGCAACGCCGGATCGTTAACCCACTGAGCAAGGGCAGGGATCGAACCCGCAACCTCATGGTTCCTAGTCGGATTCGTTAACCACTGCGCCACGACGGGAACTCCCCTTATTTTTTTTTAGATCTTGTCATGACAATAGCAGAAAATCACTTGCAAATGAGGTGTTTTAGTAGGTAATTCTAGTTAGAATATAGAAAGCAGATTTGAGTTGACCTGTTCCTTTTCTCTGGTTCTTTGCCCTGGAAGTGTTTAACAGCCATGGGACCAGCACCTCTGAGATGAGGTTGAAGTAGCCTACTCCTCAAGATATACACCTGCCGTATCTCCTCCCTTTTTCACCAGAAACTGGTTTCCGTCAGATCAAAAAAAGCCTTTTATGACTGACTGTCCTTTACCTAATTGTTTTTTATAATGATTTTTATTTTTTCCATTATAGCTGATTTACATTATGTAATAATTGTAATAGCAGTACCTATAATGTCATAATAAGGATGGCAACAAACCTTTCTGTAGATTATTTGCCAGCTAATGCTTTAACTCTTTAAATATGCTAGCTCTTCATAGCTGTTCTATGAGATAGGAACTATTACTGTTTCTCTTAGAATGGAGGAAACTGAGAGACAGGTTAACTGGCTTGCTTCAACTCATACAGCTGGTTAAAGGTATAGCCTCATCAGTTTGGCTGTGGAAGCCGTGGTTTTAACCACCTATTGACCTATCAGATGACTAAACCAGAGGTTCCCAAACTTTCTCAGTACATGGCACCTTTAGCATCTCAGTAAATTTTTCTTATAGCACCACAAAGGGCCAAAATAAATACTTAACCATTTCCTAAGAAATGTATAGTAGTCAACTGAAAACAATAATACACATGAATTGAAAGAAAAAAGTTATATTTTTATTTCATTTTTAAATAACTTCAGTTACAAATGGGATATGTGTGGCTGTTGACCACCAGATGACTTCTCAAACCTTTGAATTGGATTGGACAAGCCACTTTGATTTCTTTTGTTTCATGTTGGTTTTCACAAAGCACATGCTTTATATCTCAGCAGCTCCCCAAAACACAGCTTTTTAAGGATAAGATGTCATTGAAAGGGATATACTACTAACTATTGCTGGAACTGTGAGCTATCTTGAGCTAGTTGATAACTGATAACTAGAAGATTAAAAATAACCCATAGTACTCATGTAAATTTGCGCTGGTGCCCTGGCCTCCTGCACAGTTTTTGTAAGCCATGATCTACCCTTGCTACACAAAAATAAGATTTTTAAACCAGCAGGCTCCTGGGACCTTGTTAGATTTTGGTTTGCAGTTAGGAGTCTCTCTCTCTATATACAAGATTATTTTAAATTATTGGTCTCTTAATTGCAAGTGCCTCTTCATTGTTCTGCATTTGTACCCTCTTCACGATTTCTAGTTTTGGTAGCATATTTGTGTGTGGATGATTTCCTACCTTTACTATGTATGTATGCCTTTACTGGTGAGCCTTGTCATTTGTAATATTTTTGTTTCTAGTTGTGGCCTTTTCTTTTCCACCTAGCGAAGTTCCTTTAGTATTTGTCGTAAAGCTGGTTTAGTGGTGCTGAATTCTCTTGGCTTTTGCTTGTCTATAAAGCTTTTAATTTCTCCTTCAGATCTGAATGAGAGCCTTTCTGGGTAATCTTGGTTGGAGGTTTTTTCCTTTCATCACTTTAAGTGTATCTTTCCACTCCCTTCTGGCCTGCAGAGTTTCTGCTGAAAAATCTGTCCATAACCTTATTGGGGTTTCCTTGTATGTTATTTGTTTTATTTTTTTGCTTTATTTGGGCTGCACCCACGGCATATGGAGGTTCCCAGGCTAGGGGTCTAATTGGAGCTGTAACCGCTGGCGTTCACCACAGCCACAGCAACGCGGGATCCGAGCCACATCTGTGACCCACACCACAGCTCATGGCAGCGCCGGATCCTTAACCCACTGAGCAAGGCCAGGGATCGAACCCGCAACCTCATGGTTCCTAGTCGAATTCATTAACCACTGAGCCACGACGGGAACTCCCGGGTTTATTTTTTTTTATATGGTACTTGTGCTTCCTGGATTTGAGTGAGTGATTCCTTTCCCATGTTAGGAAAGTTTTTGGCTATTTTCTCTGGCCCCTTTTCTCTCTCTCTTCTTCTGTCACCTCTGTAATACGGATGCTGGTGCATTTTAACATTGTCCCAGAGTTAGACTGTCTTCTTTTCAATCTTTTTTCTCTTTTCTGTTCCATGTCAGTGATTTCCACTGGTTTGTCCTACACCTCACTTATTTGTTGTTCTTCCTGTATTCTGCTGTTGGTTGCTTCTAGTGAAATTTTTTTCATTGTATTTTGCATCTCTGCTTGCTTGATCCTTAAATCTTCTGTTTCTTTGCTCAGTGTTTCTTGTAATTTATCAATTTTTGCATCCAGTTTATTTCCAAGATCTTGAATCATCTTTACTACATCTAAGGTCTTTTTCATGGAGGTTGGTAACCTCTAGATCACTTATCCTTTTTTTTTTTTTTCTCATTTCCTTATCTGAGTCATAATTCTCTGCCTTTTCAATTTGTATAGCTTTTTGGTGTCGTCTCCTTTTTGTAGACAGTAGGGTTGTAGCCTCTCTTGCTTCTAATGTCTGCCCCCTTTGTGGCTGAAGTTGCTGTGGGGGCTTGCTGCAGACTTGATGGGAGGACTGGTGCCTGCCCACCCACTGGTAGCTGGAGCTTATTCTTATTCTGCTGATGGGTGGGGCTTTGTCTCTGGGTGAGATTAGAGGCTGATGTGTGCCTGGTGGGTCTTTAGGCAGCCTCTTTGCTGATGAGTGGGGTTGTATTCCCACCCAGATTATTGTTTGGCCTGGGGCTTCTCAGCCCAGATTTTTCCAAAATGGCCACCTTGTGAGTAGCTTACACTGATGATTATTCCCAAGACCTTTGCCTCCAATGTCCTTCCCCCAAAATGAGCCACAGTCACCCCATGTTTTCCCAGGGGATCCTCCAAGAACCGCAGTCAGATTTGACCCAGATTCCTATGGAGTCTCTGTTTTGCTCTGGGACCCAGTGCACACGAAAGCCTCTGTGCATTTTTCGAGAATGGAGTTTCCGTTTCCCCCAGTCCCATGGAGCTCCTGCACACATGTTCCGCTGGCCTTCAATGCCGGATGTACCAGGGGCTCCTCCTCCCAGTGCCAGATCTCCAGGCATGGGAACCTGACATGAAGCTCAGCACTCTCATTCCCATGGGTGAGCCTTTGCAATGCAGTTACATTCCAGGCTGTGGGCTGCCCACCCAGCGGGTATGCGCTTGCTTACATCACGTAATCGCCCCTCCTGCTGTCTTGATGTGGCCTCCTCTTTGTCTTCTGGAGTAAGATATTTTTTTTGATCGTTTGCAGTCTATTTGGTTGAAGGTTGTTCAGCAGTTGGTTGTAATTTTGTTGCTTTTATGAGAGAAGGTAAACTCCAGTCCTTTTACTCTGCCATCTCAATCCCATCCTTCTTGGGAGCTTGTTAGAAATGAGGAATCTGTGGCTCCACAATCAGGCTGCATTTAACAGAATCTTTTATGTGATCATATACTCCATAAAAGTTTAAGTTGCAGTGGTCTAAACTTCCTAAAGCTCATCAGTCAAGGCTGGACTACTTTCTCTTCCTTTAAAACACATCTCACTTCCCAGTTTTTTTTTTTTTTCTTGTCTTGTCTTTTTAGGACTGCACCCATGGTATATGGAGGTTCCTAGGCTAGGGGTCTAATTAGAGCTGTTGCCACCAGCTTACGCCAGAGCCACAGCAATGCCAGATCTGAGCTGCGTCTGCTACCTATACCACGGCTTATGGCAGTGCTGGCTCCCTAACCCACTGAGGCCAGGAATTGAACCCGCATATAATAAGGTATTTTGTTACTGGCTTTTTCACTTAGCATAATGTTTTGAAGATCCATCCATGTTTTAGCATGGATACATGTTTAGTGTGAAAAATATATATATACTATGTTTCTTTTTCATGTTGAATAATCTGTTGTATGGATATACCACATTTTGTTTATTCAGTCATCTGTTGATTAACAGTTGGCTATTGTGCATAATTCTGTGAATTTATGTACAAGTTTTTGTTCAAATATCTTTTCAGTCCTTTTGGTTATATATCTAGGAGTTGAATTGCTGGGTCATATGGTCGATCTGTTTGATTAGCCTTTTGAAGAATTGCCTGAGTGCTTTTCCATTGACAGTGTATAAGGGTAAGAGTTAGAACTTCTCCACATCTTTGCCTGTACTTATTTTCTATTTTGATTATAGCTCATCCTAGTAGATGTGAAGTGTTATATCATCATGATTTTGATTTGCATTTCCTTGGTGGCAATAATGTTGAGAATCTTGATGTGCTAGTTGGTCATTTGTATATTGTATATTTTTTTTCCCCTTGGCCATTTTTAAATGGGATTATTTGTCCTTTACCAGATAAACAATTTGCAAATATTTTCTTCCATCTGTGGGTTGGCTTTTCATTCTTTTGTTTTGATATCCTTTTCGGGACAAAGGTTTTTAATTTGATCAAGTCAAATTTACCTATTCTTTTTTCACTTGTACTTTGGGTGTCATATCTCAGAAACCATTGCCTCATCTAAGATAGCTCTAGATTTTACATTTAGGTCTTTGGTCTGTTTTGAGTTAATTTTTGAATGTGGAGAAAAGTAACATTTTAAAAAGTAATAGAGATCTTAGAAAATTACAGTTCAGTAAAATTTCAGAGTTCCCGCTGCGGCTCAGTGGTTAATGAATCCAACTAGGAACTATGAGGTTGCGGATTTGATCCCTGGCACTGCTTAGTGGGTTAAGGATCCGGCGTTGCTGTGAGCTGTGGTGTAGGTCACAGACACAGCTTGGATCCCACGTGGCTGTGGTGTAGGCCGGCGGCCACAGCTCCGATTAGACCCCTAGCCTGGGAACCTCTGCATGCCGCGAGTGCGGCTCTAGAAAAGAAAAAAAAAAATCAATAAAATTCCTTTATTGACATTGTTAGAAATGGATATTTAACAGCTTAATATTTCATAAAAAGGAATGTTGATTAATATTAATAATGCAAAGTTATGAAGAATAAAGATAAACGTTAGTTCTCTAGTTTTATGTAAAAGTTACCCAGAGGCATTGGTATTATGTTTTCTCTTAGGTGTTGATTTTGGCTTAGCAAATGTTTTTTAAGGGATTTTCGTTTTT
Source organism: Catagonus wagneri (assembly GCA_004024745.2). Classification (NCBI taxonomy): domain Eukaryota; kingdom Metazoa; phylum Chordata; class Mammalia; order Artiodactyla; family Tayassuidae; genus Catagonus; species Catagonus wagneri. Next base: position 16,181,977 of record PVHT020000105.1, on the reverse strand, counting down.
TTTTTTCTTTATATGGCCACATGTGCGGCATATAGGAGTTCCCGGCCTAGGTGTTGAATCGGAGCTACAGCTGCAGGCCTGTTCCACAGCCACAGCACCACCAGATCCAAGCCACATCTGCGACCTTAGACTGCAGCTTGTGGTCATGCCGGATCTTAAGGGATGCTCTTGAATAAAATAATGATTTTCAACTTAGTAAAAATTTTATTTATTGTTTTAGGGCTGCACCCATGGCATATGAAGGTTCCCAAGCTAGGGGCTGAATCAGAGCTGTAGCCGCTGGCCCACCCCACAGCCATACCAGATCCAAGCCATGTCTGTGACCAGTACCACAGCAATGCCAGTGCTGGATCCTTAACCCACTGAGCAAGGCATCGAACCTGTGTCCTCATGGATACTAGTCAGATTCGTTTCCACTGAGCCACAACAGGAAGTCCTAAAAGTTTTATTAAGTGGTGTATCTTTCTTCCTTGGTATCCATTACTAGCTCCTTAATGATATCTAAATATTTCAATTAGTAATTCCTGGCAAAGGTAGAATCACAGCAGTTGGGGAAATGCCATGCTTCAGATGGTATAATTCAGTCATTAGCTCCTAAGTGTGTATTGCTAGTTTGATCACGATTTCCTTTTTTATTGTGGTTTAATACACATAACATGAAATTTACCATCTTAGCCATTTTTAAGTACTTGGTTCTATAGTAGTAAGTACAGTTGATGCTTGGACAACACAGGGGTTGGGTTCCAACCCTCCATGTAGTCGAAAATCTGATAGTTGGTCCTGTGTATTTGCAGTTTCTTCTGTTTCCATGGCTCCCATTTGAGGATCCAGCCAACTGCAGATCTTGTAGTATTTACCATAGGAAAAAAAAATCTTACGTATAATCGGATCTGCACAGTTCAAATCCTCATTGTTCAGTGGTCAACCGGATGTTCACATTGTTGTACAGCCAGTCTCCAGAACTCTTCATTTTGCAAACCAGAAAGTCTATACCCATTAAATGACAACTCTCCATTCCTCTCTCCCTCCCTCCAGTCCTTGGCAACTGCCATTATACTTTGTTTCTCTGAATTTGACTACTCGAGATATTTCATATAAATAGAATCATACAGTATTTTGTCTTTTTGTGATGTCTTTTTATTTCACTTAGCATGTGTCCTCAAGATTCATCTACTTTGTGACGTGTCAGAGTTTCCTATGATAATCTATACATCCATCAGTAGACATTTAGATTGTTTCCACCTTTTGGCTGTTGTGAATGAATAGTGCTGCTATGACCACAGGTGTACCAGTTTATCTGTTTGAGTTCCTCCTTTCAGTTCTTTTGGATATATATACTCAGAAATGGAATTGTTGTATCATGGTAATTGTATGATTATGATCGCATTTGAATGTAGTATGATTAAACCTATTTTATTGTCTATTTTAATGTTGCCATATTTAATACTATTTCAGATGTTTAAACAGTTATATACTTTGATAAGAAAAACCAGAGTGTTTTCCATAGACTAGATTTTGAGTTGAGCATCTAATGAGAAGTTCTGAGTTTCAAGCAGAGCTTCAGTTTACTGCAGCATGTTTCCTTTGCTTAAAGACCAGTTTGCAATAGGAATAGTATTGTGTTCATAGGTCTGAAAGTACACGAACAATGTAGGGTAGGTTAGATCTTTGTAGAGGTTTAAGTGCTATTAAAAATGTTTTCTTAAGAAAGGTTATTGGGAATTGTTCATAAATATCTTTCTAGTGTGGTATTCCCATTTTGTTTACAAGATTATTTTAGCAAGTTAGCTAAAATATGAGGTACTTATGCTTAAAAACCTGCTATTTAAATTTTTTTGAGTTTACAACTTTCAGTGCTAAAACTTGATTATTTTATTACTTTTGGGTGGAAATCTTTCTAAAATAGAATACTGACAACCTTGATGATTGAAATTTATTAATTAAAAAGTCAGTGTTGGGGAGTTCCTGTAGTGGCACAGCAGTTAATGAATTCGACTAGGAACCATGGGGTTACGGGTTCGATCCCTGGCCTTGTTAGTGGGTTAATGATCCGGCGTTGCTGTGAGCTGTGGTGTAGGTGGCAGACACAGCTTGGATCTGGCGTTGCTGTGGCTGTGGTGTAGGCCGGCAGCTGTAGCTCCAATTCGACCCCTAGCCTGGGAACCTCCATATGCCACAGGTGCGGCCCTAGGGGAGAAAAAAAAATCCTCACATTCTTCTAAGGTATATAGTAAAAGCTATATGTATGGTTCAGTGTTAAAATTCTTGTCTGCTTTTCTATCAGTAGCCATTTTTTTGTTGCTGTCAGTGAGTCTGCCTTAATAATAGCCTCACTTCCCAGTCTAATTTGTTATATTTAATCTAGTATGGTTTTGGAAACTAATTAGCCAAGCTCAATGAGTAAAATGGAATAATGGTGAGTGAAAATTTGGTCTTTTTGCACGACAGAGTCACCAGACTTTATTGTATAAATTTGGCTGCTCAAAGATTTTTTTACATACTTTCTGGTTTTGAACTATTCTCTGAGTAGGCAGTTTCTTATTATGTGAGGGCTTATGTCTCATTATTACATCTGGAATTCTACTTGAGACCTTCTTCCCATTTATTACATAATATGTCGTAGAAGATACAGAATAATGATATTTTTTGTTTGTTTGTTGTTGCTTTTTAGGGCTGCACCCACGGCATATGGAGGTTCCCAGGCTATCAGAGCTACAGCTGTCGGCCTACGCCACAGCCACAGCAACACAGGATCCAAGCTGCGTCTGCGACCTACACCGCAGCTCACAGCAATGCCAGTGCCTTGACCCACTGAGCGAGGCCAGGGATCGAACCTGCAGCCTCGTGGTTCCTAGTCTGATTTGTTTCCACTACTCACGATGGGAACTCCCAGAATAATAGTGTTATCATTACCAAATTACATATGACTTAGAAAGTAAAAATTGCTTTTTTTCCCCCTCCTCCAGATATTTTGTTAAGTAGAGTTAACATATCTGATAGGTTGGTCTGAATCTAGCACTTCAGCTGGTAACAAACTATTGTTAATTGATTCATGAAAGTAGTAAGTTGATGTAAGATATTAGCTGTTATAAAAAACTAGGGAAAAGTGGTTATGAAATTTTTGGCCTCTAGAAGTTGTATTTTATTATAAATATCTGTCCTTAAGGATTGTGAAAAGTAGAATATGAAGACCTTTCCCTGTATTAAATCTCTTCCCATTATTTTCTTAAATAGAATTTTAAAATTAAAAAAAAAAAACACAATTGAGAAAATTTTGTTCATTATTTCATATGTAGAATTTCAAATGTTGCTGGAAGGCCAGAGTCTGGCAGCTAGAGTAATGTGGCACAGAATCACAATTTGCCTGTCATGTATATTAAGCTTAGCAGATTCAACTATTATATCATCTTCCCTCTTTGTGCATACAGATGTGAAAGCTCTCTGGATTTTAGTTAAAGATTAAAAAATTCTGGGAGTTCCCACTGTGGTGCAACGGGATCAGTGGTATCTCTGCAGCACTTGGATGCCGGTTCTATCCCCAGCCTGGTGCAGTGGGTTAAAGGATCTGGCGCTGCTGCAGCTGTGGTGTAGGCTTGGATCTGATCCCTAGCTTGGGAACTCCATATGCCGCAGGGCAGCCAAAAAAAAAAAAAGTTTTTTTTTTTTAAGTATGTAAATTACTTGTCCAGTATTCCCCAATTCCCCCATTATGTTATTGACCCTGTTTTTCTTTTGCCCAGTTATATTCTAAGGGAATCATATGTAAACAAAAGTTTTCTTATGTGATACACATAAGAGAACCCCCCCCCCCAATTTTCCTTTTTAGGAGGGGTAATTATTAGAATATAAACAGATAGTCAAATTACCAGCCTCCTTCACGTCCCCCTAAAAAAATCTCATTTATTCTTTTGCTTGTTTTCTTCAAATTTCATACACTTTTTTGGTATCTCTTCCTATGACAGACTTGACTTAACCTATTAATAGCAGCTCTGGGGCAATTGTGACCACCCAGCAACATAACTACCTGTCATCAGTACCTGCTCTGCCTGTTGTGTGCTATTAGTTCATGGCATGAGAGCAGCTAAACCAGGCTGCTCAGAGGAAGAAAAGAAATGGGCTGTAGTTGAGGAGGCTGCTTTTGATGTGAAATGTCTGTGTTTGGCTGCTAATGTAGCAACGTGCAGCTCTATAAAAAGTAACCATAGGGATGTAGGCATGGAAATCCATTGTTTTCTTTCTGATTCAGACTTAGATTTACAGGGTTTTAGGAGGCTTTCTTGATAATTTATTAATTAGATATTTAAATTTGAATCTTACTCTTTTACAGCAGGGTTTTTGAGGGCTGTAGTTTGGTGCATTGCTTGCCTTTAACATGGTTTTTCATTTGGATTTGAGTATTTGCCCCAAAACATACACACACAAACTCATATTTTTGCTAATTTTCCTTTGTTTATAATTTCTAAAAATTGTGCAGTGGATATATATTGTCAAAGAAAATCCTGCTTGTCTTAGACTAAAAGTTAATAGGAAAAATAATGCGGTTTTAAGGTTTTTATGAAAGTGGTCAGTCACCCAGTGTATGGAATAATAGTAAAATTACCTACATAGAGGTCCAAAAAGCCCATCCATCTCTTCTTCATTCACACACACACTGTAGTATACTCTCCATTCCACTGAGTACTGCTTTTTATTTCAAAGTAAGACTTAGTCCATACTGAAATACTCTATAAAAAAATTTCTTTCAAATGTGTTTACATGAAAATCTAATTTAATGATAATAGAAGTAAAATTTTTAAGTGTCATCTTAATTTCTTTTATACGGTGCTTGATTGAATTAACTTAAGAGCTTCTGTTTGGTTTCACTTCTCTCAAAAGCTGCAAAATTATTTTTTGTCTAGGAAGATGAGAATGTGCCCACTGCTCCTGATCCTCCAAGCCAGCATTTACGAGGGCACGGAACAGGCTTTTGCTTTGATCCCAGGTAATTTTTCTTCTTCCTTTGTAGAATTTGTATTACCAGTGGTTCTCAACGTATATAGTCCTTGGAAATTTGTTAGAAATGTGTATGAGCCGGGGCTCAGTATCTTAGACATTCTGAACCCAACGCTTTTGTCATAGGGCCCAGTGATGTTGTATTTCAGTATACACTCTAGGTGGTTCTGATACATGCAATCCTTTGAAAACCAGTGCTATAAACACCTTTAATAGTTAGACTGAACACTGTTGGGGAATTAGAAGTTGTATTAATCTTTATAGTTTTATATAAGGCATATTCTGTTAGTTGAAAATTGAAGAATTCTTGTCACTGAGCTTCATTTTACATAATGCGATTGTATTTTTTTGGGATTTTAACGAGAAAAGGATTTTCCGTGTCAATCTAATTGTAAAACTAAGGCTTTATAAATGGCTTACACAGTAGTCAATATAGAAAGCTTGTAGAAGCAGAAAAAGGTTTCTTGAGTAACTGAAGACTTTCAGGTTGTTAGTGTGAGTAACAGCTTAACTAGATAAATGGAACCTTGCCATATCTGATAGAAATCTATTTTTTAGAAATATGTAATTCTTTCATTTTATTTTCTCAAGCTTTGATGTTCAGAAGAAATGTCCACTCTGTGAATTAATGTTCCCTCCCAACTATGATCAGAGCAAATTTGAAGAACATGTTGAAAGTCATTGGAAGGTGTGCCCCATGTGCAGCGAGCAGTTCCCTCCTGACTACGACCAGCAAGGGTTTGAAAGGCATGTCCAGACCCATTTTGATCAGAATGTTTTAAATTTTGACTAGTTACTTTTTATTAGGAATTAATACAGTTTAGCAGTTGGAAAAAAAAAAATCCCTCAAATAGACTACTAAGGAGACCACAAGGTGTCACTTTCATGCACCCTCTACTGTACTTTTCTGACCAAGAGCAACTTTGAGTTTGGTGTTACTAGGGTCAGGGTCAGTCTGTGGCTTATCAATAAATAGAATTTTAATCTCTGTTAACCTTACCAGCTTCAGAAATTCTTGTGTGTTTGTATCTTTATTTATTCCCCATTTTGCAAAATTGTATGAAGAAAGTTAACAGGGATTATTTTAATCTTACCACACTAAAAAAAATGTATATGTAGTATGTTATTTAGCAGAATTATTTACAAGTTTCTTTTGACCTTGCCGATTGAGCATGACTACTAAAAATTATGTAATAAAATTGAATACAGAAACTTCCATAATTTAGCCCATGAAATAAATTTTTTTTTTAACCCTCTTTAGAAAGGGAGCTGCATGTAGAATGAGATCACATGCTTGCAAGGTAGCAAATATACTTTTTTATATTTGAAATGTTTGCTTTAGGAATTAATAGAAGGCATATTTTGCTAATTTTATGACTAAATTTAGAATGATCTGAATGATTATTTTTAAGCCATCTTAAATAATTCTGCTGATGGGGAAATGAAGTAAGATATGTCAGTTTAATTGTTTCATAGTAAATGATCCTACTAAACAGTGGTGGTTGTGGCATAAGACCACAGAAAATGTATTCGTGTCTTTTTTCACATTTTCCTGATAAGAGTATAACTTTGAAAAAGTGTTCTCAGTAAGTGATTAAATATGTAACATGTAAAACCCAGATCAAACTAACATGTTCCTTATGTCTCTGCTGTGTATCATATCTATTAACATTAAAAAGGACACATTTTTAGAAGTGTGTAATTTCACTGTCAGATTTATTTGTGATAACTTTTCATTAAGTAAGTGTAGCATCTTGAATGTCTTTTTATTCTGGGCCTTTAAAAAATTTCTGAACGACAGTCCTTCCTCTTAGAATATGAATGTTAAGAATTTAACTTACTTTTTGATTTTGTTGTTTTTGTGGTTATCAAAATATTTAAGCTCGTCTTAAACTATGTAAGATGTTAACCTTATATTCAGTGTAGCAGCATTTTGGGGTAATAAACGTGAACTGCATACCTATCATCTCACTTGTTTCTAGGAGCAGAATTCTGGTATCATTGGAATCCTTTAAAAAGATCTGAGTCTAGGGCCAGACCGTATTAGGCAGCCAGATGTTAGGAGATGGCAGACCTTGGATGCAGTAGTTATGAAGACGCCGGATGTTGTAAGCTTCTGGATAGGTTCTAGGATAAGCAGAAAACGTTCAGGTAAAGTATGCCCAACGATAGCAACATTTTTGTTTCATCAGTTAGTAATTATGGACCATACCAATATAAAAGTATCCTTTGAATATTACAGTACTGCTACTCCTACCACCAGTGAAATGAAATTATCCATCGTACTAACCTAGAACTTATTTTTAGTTTTTGGCCCCAAGCTTATGATAAGTAGTTTATTATTGACAGAAAAGAAGTATGATCTATTCTGAGCAAAACATTAATAAAATCTTCATGTGTAAGCTGAATTCTGGGAAAAAAGAAAAGGCAGCCTAAGATAGACCAAGGTACTGAATGGATATCTTAGTTTCCATGGCAAACTTGATATTGGTCTTTATAATGATGGCTAATGGAAATAAAGAGTCATGTTTATTTTGGGTCAGAGGCAGTTTATTTTAAATGTGATTTCATTTACATTTATAAGCAGCTTTTCTTGACAGGAATTTTTGATTCATTAAGTTGCCTTCAGTTCTAAAACAAACCTCTTGTTGCTTTCAAACTTAATGTGCTCTGTCCCGAACAAAACATATGAAAATATAATTTAAAGCACAGTTTTCACAGACACGGTACAATACATTCACTATACACGGTATAACAAAATATTCCCATCCTTACCTGTTTAGTAATACTGTCACAATGAATAAGTAAGTAGAAACTGGAGTTGGTTTTATAGTTGAAAGAAATTTGACATGCACAATGACCATGACTGTTTAGCTGAACTACTGATCTGGCCTACGGTTTCTTGCACTAGAAGGAGCGAAGCTAAATAATAATGGCTGGCCTAAAAAATTTGGTCAATCGTAGGTAGATATGAAATAGCCAAGTAGGGCCTTCTTATGCACCAACTAGTTGCTTCTCATGTCTGGATCACCCTTTAAAACATAAAGGGTAACACTGTATATTCAGGACCAAGACTACTCTTCAGAGATATGAGGACATTCTTAGAGGGCAGTGTCTTTATAAATACTTTAAAATCCCTCATTATGAGGGATTCACAACTTAAGAATATAGAAGCTTACCCATCTGGATAACAGAATTGTCTTCCTTTCAAAATGTCGGAAAAATTGAGGAGGGACACCTGCTTCCCATCTGTAAGACTTTCAACAAATGGAAACATGGGAAGAAAGTTATTTTATAAGCATTTTGAATTTGCTTTTCACCAGTTTTGTGGGCAGTTAGCCATCTCAGAGCAATTTTTATTGCATAATTAGGCAGTTGGTAAACTCTCACGTTTAAGGAATAGCACTTGGGAGAAATGAACATTCAAGGCGTGATGGTACTGTTGGTAAGTAGAACTTCAGGAACGGTCCAGACATCGGTTATACTCCTAACGGGTCATTATTAGTTACTCTTTGACCACCTGCTGCAAGAAGCACTTAACTGTCAATAAGGCTCAATTTCATATTTCAGCAAAATGTCTTATAAAGCTAAACAGACATTTCCAATGGGAATACAGACATCTACAATGTGATGGAAAAAAATCCCTTCAAAAAAAGTAAAAACAGTGGGCATGAAGGAAAGGTGATGGGGTCTTAACAAAATGTTCCTCTTTGAAACATGCTTGGAATTGTAATTCTTATTTGCAACCCACAGGTTTGTTAGGGCAGTGGTTGCAAGAATTGGCAACACATAAAACATTAAATCTGTTGGCAATAGAGAACTACAAAGTGCTTTGAAACTTCATCTAAAGATGAAGCTAGAACTAGATCTCTCACACACAAAATTTGCACTTAAGTATTTCAAAGTGTTTCCTAACAGATTTCAGGTAAAAGTATTTCACTAAACTGGTATCTTGGTCCGCAGATGGCAACAGGCATAAATTGAATCCCTTGCACCCAACAGGCACTCAATGAATGTGTGTTAATGAGTGAACTGAATAGACTTTTCATACAAAAATGTCGTAACACTAAAATGATTGGTAAGTTAGATGGCAAGATTTTCAGCTTTTTAAAGGGCAAAAGGATTTGCAAGATAATATAAAACACAGAAGCACACCTTTTATGTATGTTATTTAAATATGAAAATATTTTTAGCATATTATGTTAAACATTCTTTCTTATTTATATTTCCATTACCTAAAGTCTTTCTACTCACAAGTACTAACTCCATTATGTAAGGCATGGTAACCAGTTTGATAGTGAAAGTATTATTTTGGTTTTGAACACAATGAGTGAATGTGTTGAAAAACTTCAATCACATTACAATCTTGGGGGAAAAAAAACCCTCAGTGCCAGCCCCTCCTCCCCCCCCAACTGATATCACTGCAATACAACTAAACATATGCAACATGCCCTCAATTTTTGTTTTGGGGGAAATGTGCTGAAGAACCTAGAGCTTTTTTTTTGTTTGTTTAGCACCTTATATCAAAGTAATGAAAATGGGTACGATGATTACATGTGCAAATGTACAAAATCATTAACTCTACAAAGATACATCATTCCAAAATTACAGAAAAAGTTTAAAGCATGCATTTAATTCTTTAAAGGGTTGCTGAATGCTTCCCCTGAAAAAGGTGGCTGTTTTCAAAATCAGCAACTGCTGGTGAGGATTTCTTGGCACAGTTATGACCAGCATGTTATTGCTGCATCTTCCTGATAATCTCAGCCGACACTGGGGGATGGAAATTGATTGTGTGGTGCCTCAGGCCCTGAGCTGTCTTGTAACTCTTACCACAGCGGCATTTGAACGGTTTGCGGACACGGATCTGTGTTCTGTGACCATTCTTAGCATGGTACTTTATGCCATTCACATTCTGTGGAGAAGACAAAAACATCACCCATCAGATGGAGTCACACAGTGTTTGTCAGATGAGGGAAAACCTCGATGTGGGTCTGATGCAGGACTGGACATCTCCTGGAAGACAGCTGTATACTCAGTAGGCTTTTGCATGTACTCCAGCTGTGACCCATTCAAGCAGTCTAGAGTGTTACCTGTGGGCTGCATAGACTGGGTCACGCACACAGCTAACCAAAGGCAATTTCACACGTACCTTATTTACTCTGAAAGTACTGACTGAATTTTACATAAAATACGTATTTAAGACTCACAGTATGTAAAGAAGTACAGTTCCCTCTGAGTCTTTTTTTCCACTCCGAAGCATGTAACAATGGACAATTACATAAAAATATCCTTAAGATGGCCAAAGAATATCTAAAGAAAGAAAACAGGGCAATGAAGTTCAAGACGTGCATAAATTCTTGATTTGGAAACTCAGCTCGTGTCCTGCTCCCTGCCAACCATGATAATCCCCACCTCACCTAGAATTTGTGTCCATTTTCTACTCTGCATTAAGCCGGTGTATCTGCCCAAGTCCTTCCCAGCACAGTTGTGTGATTTGAATAAGCATCTATGGGCAGACGAGGCCCTACTTTTATTTATGTTTTGCATTCTAAACCTACAGTGAACTTTAAAAACCTTAGGTTATGAAAGTCTCAGTAGCAGAAGAGTTCCACACTTCAAACTGGCCCACAGATCTTTTAAATTTTAATTATATATATATATATATGTGTATATATACATATGTACATATATATATATATATATATATATATATATATATGATTTATTTTGCCTTTTAAGGCTGCACCCGCAGCATATACATTCCCAGGCTAGGGGAGGGGTCCAGTTGGAACTATAGCTGCCAGCCTACACCACAGCCACAGCAATGCAGGATCCTTAACCCACTGAGCAAGGCTAGGGATCGAACCGAATCCGCAACCTCATGGTTCCTAGTCAGATTCGTTTCCGCCACGATGGTAACCCTGGCCTACAAATCTTAAATGACACATGAAACAATATCAAAATGCTTTCTGGATTTCTCTTAATTCGTTTTGCTAGCTCACTTCCATATTCCACCTAAGACTTCATGCCTAGAATCATTACAGATTTTACCAAGTTATTATTTTTGCTCATTTCAAATGGCTAGTAAACAGGCTCAGGGCATTGAGTAACTGATGAACTATTTAAGTAAGAATAAATGGCAGAGGTGACACTAAAGGAGAAGTCCCAATTTCCAAGCCAGCTGGGATTGAGGAATAAGGGATTGAGATAGGAAGTTGTTGAGCACAGGTCACCAGAAGAGTGGGTTTGCCTTGCCTTTGCCTTGTCTCTTTCTCTGTTTTCTTCTTTCTCTCTTTTGCTCTTTTTTTCCTTCCTTCCTTCCTTCCTTCCCCTCTCTCTCTCTCTCTCTCTCTCTCTCCCTCTCTCCCTCTCTCTCTTTTTAGGGCTGAATTGGAGGCATATGGAAGTTCCCAGGCTAGGGGTCGAATTGGAGTTATAGTCGCTGGCCTACGCTACAGCCACAGCAATGCCTCACTTAAGCCACTGAGTGAGGCCAGGGATGGAAACTGCATCCTCGTGGATCCTAGTCGGGTTTTTAACCTGCTGAGCCACAGTGGAAACTCCTGTTTTTTTTAGGCTGCACCTGTGGCATGTGGAAGTTCGCAGACCAGGGAGGGAACCTGCACCAAAGCAGCAACCTGAGCTGCTAGAATGACAATGCCAGATCCTTAACCTGCTGCACCACAGGAGAACTCCCCGTTGGGGGCGGGGATCTTTGAAATCTAAGCACTCATGGGCTAATAAGGTCGTAGGTGCTTTGCCAGTCATATGAACAGAGCAGGCAGAGAGGTCAGATGACACGACTTTAGTCTGCAGTTGGGGAGTCAGTCTGGAAAGCAGCTAAGGGTTTCCCAGAGGAGGTGGCGTTCGAGCTGTACCTTGAGAAACAAGGGGGATAAAAAGGAAAAGTCCTGAGGGAGAGAGGAAAGGGGCCTTCTAGGCCAAGGGACTGATGTGGGAAACCGCTCGAAGGCTTAGCTGTACTGCTGGGCCCCTCTCCCTTGCCCTGCCCGGCATGAAGTGGGGGTGCCAGATGCTCTTTTTCTCAGTTCTGCAGATGCCAGTGAAACGGTGAGACCGAGTCCCGAGTCAGTGCCCCAGAGACTCCCTGCCAGTGGGGGCCCGGGAATGAGACACGGCTGAAGTCGGGCCCTGGGAATAAACAAGGTGGCAGCACTTCTGGCTTCTGCCCAACTCCGCAGCTCATTACATCCAGCTCTCACCCAAACCCAATCCAACAGTCACGCAGGAAATCAATGAAATAATTACACCAGAGAACACCACTGCCCTGCGGCCAGCAGGAAGAGGCTAAAGCTGGGGAACCTGACCACACTCCTCTCTAACACTCAGTTAGGAGAAGCATTTCTTGGCATTTTGGCCCAAACAAGGAAACTCACACTTTCCTCATGGAAATCAGGACCACTAATTGTCACCCATGTCATCCGCCAGTTGGTGGTACTGAAGCAGGCGGCCTCCGTGGCCCAAGGGTCACCCAATTTTCTTTTGGCCTTAGATGGAGAAAAGGCCCCACACTTCAAAAAACCCCCATCAACCCAGATGCCAACAACTGCAGGGGGAAATTCCTGGAAACCCAAGAAAAACAGAAGCAAAAGAATAATGATAAGGAAATAGCAATGAGCAGGGGAAAAGGCTGGGGGAAAAGAATGAAAGTAGAGGTGGGAAAGAGAGGCAGACGCACCGTCTTTGGTCCAAATAAACGGTACAGTTTCTATTCCCGCACCGTTTTGGTTTCCGGTCGGCTGCAGTCTGGGTCCCTGCTTGGCTCCCTCTTTTAACACAACTGAAGTGCAAGACATCCTTTAAACAGTGTTTGCACCCTTGAGAGAAGCAGTGCAGGGAGGACTAGCTCTGGTGAAATAAGGAGGCAAAGAGCACCCACGAGCAGGCAGGAGACAGGGACAGCGTCTCGGTCCAACTTTTTCCACTTTGTCTTTTTGCCTTTATGTAGAGCCGCACCCACGGCATGTGGAGGTTCCCAGGCTAGGGGTCTAACAGGAGCTGTAGCTGCCGGCCTTCGCCACAGCCACACCAGATCTGAGCCACGTCTGCAACCTACACCACAGCTCACGGCAACGCCGGATCCTTAACCCACTGAGCAAGGCCAGGGATCGAACCCGCAACCTCATGGTTCCTAGTCGGATTCATTAACCACTGAGCCACAACGGGAACTCCCAGCTTTTCCCACTTTGAAAGAAAGAAGAAGAGAAATTCCTTTTCTTCAATGCAGAGCTGTCCTCAGGAAAAACCAGCTTGTCCAACAATCCCCTGGGCTCCTGGCTTCCCAAGGTCATTTCCTTTCCTTCCTACCGCCCCCCCCCAAAAAAACTTCCATGTGTTCTGACACAAAAGAACGTATGTACACACCTGGGACGCCTTCTAACCCTGACGCGCGTCACGACGCCTGGATGGGATTCTCACAGCCCCATCCTGGGGTTTTCGTTTTAGTTTAAACAAAGCACATCTGGACTTAACAGGATAAAAATTAAACAGCACACAGAGTGGGTGAGACCTTGGGCCACTCAGAGACGTACTGAAGAAAGAGCAACCTAGGAGGTGTGCAGGCTGCCACACACTCCTCCAGCTGCAGGTAAACCGGCACCCATCAGACACACCAGGTAAGGTCTGGAGTTTTCTGTCTTACAGACGGACTGGGAGAGCTGCTAACCCGCCCTGGGAAGCCTGCAAACTTCTTTTTCGTGTCGTGCTCTTGGACCTGCACTTGAAAGCTGTGGGTGTTTCTGTTTCACCCTTTTGAGTTTTCCTAATAGAGAATTTAAGTGCCCTTGGCTATCCTAACACTCAGAGTCAGGCTCTCAGAGACACGGGTTCTTGTCTACACAGAGGATGCTAGAGCTGAAGCGGGTGGTTTGCGGAGAAAAATATCAAAACCCTTTTTCTCCTGATCTCCTTTCATGCTGGAACAGGGAAGGGGGCAAGGACCTCCTCAGCTGGAACCTAAATACCCTACCGCTTTCCAAAAGGGCTCTGGGAACAGACTGCAGGATTTTAAGACTTCAAAGTGCTCTTCAACTTCTCACCCGAAAAACAGCAAAACTACAACCAAATGCCGAGCAGCCTTCAACCAAATGGACTGTAAACTTCCAAAAAAGATACTCAGCTCCAGAAGACACAGCGGAGACCTCATCAAGAGGTAGGAGGGGCGATTATGCGATAGAAGCAACCCCATACCTCCCGGGTGGGAAGCCCCACACACTGGAAAGTAACTGGAAAGTAGCTGAGTCCTGACTCAGCTACAGGACTGAGAGTTCTGAGCCCCACGTCAAACCCCACGCCTGGGGATTGGGCACAGGGAGAAAGAGCCCCCAGAGCATCTGGCATTGAAGGCCAGCGGGGCTTGTGTGTAGGAGCTCCACAGGACTGGGGGAAACAGAGACCCCATCCTTGAAAGGCACACACAGACTTTCAGGTGCACTGGGTCCCAGGGCAAAGCAGTCTCCAGAGGATCCGGGTGGAACCTTACTGCAATTCTTGGAGGATCTCCTGGGAAAATAGGGGTGACTGTGGCTTGTTGTAGGGGAAGGGCATTGGAGGCGAAACTCTCGGAAACATTCATCAGCCTGCATTTCTCTGGAGGTGGCCATTTCTGGGAAAATCTGGACCCTCCCATCAGCGCTGAGAAGCCCCAGGCCAAACATTAATCCAGGTGGGATCACAGCCCCACCCATAAGGAAACAGGCTGCCTAAAGACCCCTCAGGCACACAGCCAGCCTCTAATCTCATCCAGAGACAAAGCCCCACCCATCAGAGGGAGAGGAATCAACCCACCTACCAGTGGGCAGGCATCAGTCCCTCCCATCGGGAAACCTACAGCAAGCCCCGCCCATACCAACTTTAGTCACAGGGGAGGCAAAGGCCAGAACTAAGACAGGCTACAACTCTATTGTTGGCAAAAAGGTCACCACACCAAAAACATATAAAAATGAAAAGACGGAAAACTATAACACAGATAAGGGAGAAAGAGAAAAGCCCAGAAAAACAGCTCAGCAATGAGGAGATTATCAGCCTCCCAGAAAGAGACTTTAGACTGTTGATGCTGAAGATGATGCAAGGCATTGGAAATAAACTGGAGGCAAAGATTGATCATTTACAGGAAACACTGAGCAGAGAAATACAAGCTGTAAAAATTAAACAAGAAGAGATGCAAAATACAATAACTGAAATAAATTCATTAGAAGCAGCCAACAGTAGAATACAGGAGGCAGAAGAACGAATCAGTGAGGTGGAGGACAGATTAGTGGAAATCACTAATGCAGAAGAGAAAAGAGATAAAAGGTTGAAAGGAAATGAGCTGAGTCTCAGAGAACTCTGGGATAATGTTAAACGCACCAACATCCGTATTATAGGGGTGCCAGAGGGAGAAGAGAGAGAGAAGGGGACAGAAAAACTATCTGAAGAGATAAAAGGCGAAAACTTCCCTAACATGGGAAAGGACCCACTCAGTCAAATTCAGGAAGTGCAACGAGTACCATATAAAATAAACCCAAGGAGGAACACCCCGAGACACATTAATCAAAATGACCAAAATTAAAGACAAAGAGAAAATTTTGAAAGCAGCTAGGGAAAAGAAACAAATGACATACAAGTGAACCCCAATAAGGTTATCAGCAGATTTTTCAGCTGAAACTCTGCAGGCCAGAAGGGAGTGGCATGATATACTTAATGTGATGAAAGGGAAAAACTTCCAACCAAGATTGCTTTACCCTGCAAGGCTCACATTCAGATTTGAAGGAGAGATCAAAA
>PVHT020000105.1:16102433-16157571 GCA_004024745.2 Catagonus wagneri | reverse complement strand
AAAAAAAAAAAAAAAAAAAAGGGAAGGCCTGAAGGCCTTAAATAAGAAAAACAGATGCAAACACCAAGGATGAGACTTCCTCAGAACAGGGCAACGCCAGATCCTTAACCCACTGAGTGAGGCCAGGGATCGAACCTACGTCCTCATGGACACTAGCTGAGGTTGTAACCCCCTAAGCCAGGGCGGAAACTCCCAGGTTGCTAATTTTGATGACCCTGTCCTCTTGGAAGAGAGAACACCTTCAAGGATCTGCCTCTCAGGGGAGCCACAAGGTCGAGGGGACAGTCAGGCCGGCTGGGCGGGCGGCCAGGGGTCCGGGTGAAGGTGCCAGTGGGGATTTACAGTGGGGATTCAGCCAAGCAGTTATTTCGTTAGGGTGGTTACTGTTTTTGCTGATGCTCAGGTTACAAAGTCCCCCGGCTCTGAGGCTCTGCTCAGCCTCAGCACCCCCTTAAGCCCTGTGGTTTTTAGTGCGCTAGCGGGCGGGGTACGAGGCCCAGGAATGCCGAGAGGCATGATAGCCCAAACGCCTGGTTTTCTGATTTGGCCTCCTTTTGCTTTAAATTATTTTCTCCTTAAATTCTGGCGCTTACTGCTACCCCTAAACTTACCTGTGCCTACCTGGATTTCTTTTTTTTTTCTTTCTTTTTTTTTTTTAAATAAAAACTGTAGCTGCCTATGAACGAGCGAACTTGGCTTTAAACGTGCGTCTGGCGCCAGGAGTCAGGAGATGCCTCTGCTATTTAGGTGTGGGCAGGGTGGCTCCTGCGAGCCCGGCGCTGGGAGGGGTGCCTTCCATGGAACCAAATGTCGTCTCCCCAAAGACTGAGGTTCAGGAGGTGAGGGAGGTGTCCAAGGTCACCTGGGTGGAAACAGGCAGGCTGGTCTGGTACTTGGACCTTTCGGTTTCAAAGTCTGTGCCCCTGTGACTTATTTTCAAATGGAATATCCCTGACGGAGGGAGACAGAGATGTGACACACAGAGCAAAGCCTGAGAAGCGCCGGGAGGAGGGGAGGGCCCGCCGGGGCGAGGGGGTGTCCCAGACACGCGTGAAGGGCCTGTGAGCTTGCGGGAGGCGCGGGGCTGCCCCTGCAGCCGGGTGGGTGGGCCCCTGCCCTCCTGGGTGGTGGCAATCCAGACTTGCAAAGGAAATCTCCATGAACTGTTTTTTTTTTTTTTTCAGGCTCTTCCGAATCTTAGGCATTACTAATCGATTTAAAACTGACATTCACCAACGTTAGGGTTTCCACCAGAAAATGTAATTTCATGTGCATGGTCACAGGGAGGAGCCGGCTGCCACTAATCTTCCTTGGGTTGAATTTCCCATTGTCACCCTCCCAGGGTGGGGACCCGAGGTGGGTGGGACAGTGGCTGAGAGAGGTGTCTCTAGGTGGCCCCCAGAGCTGATGTCAGCATTTCAGTTTGGGAAATGAGCAGAACCTAGCAGCTAGGATTTCACAGGACAATTATCTTCCACAGGACTGCTGAGATGTTCCTCCTGCTTGTCAGCCCAGGAAGTAAGAATCGGAGCCGGTTTCACGAATCACATGGAAAGATGGGGTCCTGAGCCCCTGTACACATGTGCATCTGTAACCAGCCACCTAGAGGTGCCCACGGCACGGCCCGAGAGCCCGCTGAGTGCCGCAGAACAGTCATTTCCAGTCCTGTCCACTCACTCCCCTCCAGCCTCTGCCCTCTGCTCACTTCTTTACTCTGGGAAGATAGCGCCGATCCATTTTAGCACCTCTGTGTTCTCATTCTTTGTATTCATAAACACCGTGACACACAGATAGATTAAAAATAAGTCAACCTTTTCCAGAAACCCAATAGGCCACATTTTTCTTTTCATGCAGATCATTAATATTCATGCCCAAGTGATAACTGCAGTGACGGCAAATTAAAACTCGCCCAGGGTGTCAAATTCTGGCAAATACATTAGCAAGGAGTTGCCTTTCTGCCTTATAGACTTATCATTATAAATTAGCTTTAATTGGTACTGACCCACTTTATATGAGCTGAAGGAACAATAGTCTAAATGAACTGGGAACGTGTGATTCGGATGGAAGGCACACTGATGGCTCAGGGGACCATCTCCAAGCCTCACAAATTCTTGACCTCCTCGCTCCTGGCCTCAGCTCACCCCTAGAATGTCATTCTCCCCTGTCCCCTCCTTACAATGCTGGTTCTCCCAGTCCTCTGTGATGCCTCTCTCACAGGCCTCAACACTGCCTAATATATAGGACACTCTCCGCCACTGTCTTTGGTAATGACCCCAGTGCTTAGGGCAGTGCTCACACTTAAGGAGCCAACAGATTTACGTTTGTTGAGTGAATGAATGAGGGACTACACTTCCCAGGCTCCAGCTGTGGAAGGGACCCAAGACTACACAGCCTCCACCCTTGACCTCCTATTGTCTTCAACAAAGGAAAGTAAATTAGATGATCTCACTTGCCTGCTTAAAACCCTCCAAGAGCTTCCCACAGCAAGCAGCAGCCCACTGCTCTATCATGACCTTACTCCATGTCATAGTTGCTCGAATCTTTACTATCTGCAGGCCTTTTTAAAAGAAAAAAAAAAAGAAAACAACTACTTAGCTGACTCTTGAACAACACAGTTTTAAACTGCATGGGTCCACGTACAGGCAGGTTTTTTTCAGTAGTCGATACTGCAGTACTGCACAATCCTTGGCTAGCTGAATCCACAATATGGAGGAGAATTGGATACAAAGGGCCAACTAGAAATTCTACTCGGATTTACAGCTGTATTGTCGGCGCCCCTAACCCCTCCGTGTTCAAGGGTCAACTGTACTTGATTTAGTGCTAAATTTTTACACCTATAAATCTAACAAACATTTCTAAACATTCAGATGCCAGTTGATAAAAAAAACAGAAGCTAAAAAACAGAATATGGAATTCCTGCTGTGGCGCAGGAATTGGCGGAGTCCCCGGAGCGCTGCGACGCAGGTTCGACCCCCGGCCCAGCACAGTGGATAAGTATCTAGTGTCGCTGCAGCTGTGGGACAGGTTGCAACTATCACTCGAATCTGACCCCCGGCCTGGGAACTGCCATATACTGAGCGGTGGCCAAAAACACCACAAAGAATATACTTAAATGTTTGGGTGCTGATTACAAATTTAGATTCTACACATTTCAACAAAGTTATACCCTTTTACCATTTAAGCAGATAAGCTTAATATCTTAAAAACAGATCATGCAAATGATCACAATGACCACAAAAACTATGTTTAACCTATTGTACAAGTTGGTCCTATAGATTTATTTTCTCATTATGTCCATCCTTGGTTTTGACCTTTCTGGGGTTATAAGATTCTGGTGACCTAAAAGAAAAAGGAACTGATGTCGGCCAGTGGGAGGTGGGGGTTTCTGAGGAACTGACCACCTGACCCTTGGTGAGGACAAGGCAAGATGACTCCAGCATTTCCTAGGCTGGATGGATGCTTGGGTTTTTCATTCAAGGTTTGCTTATTTCACAACAGGATTTTTAAAGCCTCTGTCCCTCTCTCTCTCCTTTTCTTTTTTTTTTTTCCCCATTTTTAGGGCCGCACCCGCAGTATACGGAGGTTCCCAGGCTAGGGGTCAAATTGGAGCTACAGCTGCCGGCCTACGCCACGGCCACAGTCACTCGGGATCCGACCAGGTCTGTGACCTACACCACAGCTCATGGCAACGCCAGATCCTTAACCCACTGAGCGAAGCCAGGGATCAAATCCGAACCTCATGGTTACTCGTCGGATTCGTTTCCACTGCGCCACGACGGGAACTCCTGCCCCTGTGTTTCTTGCCACATGATGCCTTCAATGTAATTCCCAGGCCCACTGGAGATCGCATCTCCCAGGGGCCAGGGATCCCCTCCCAGCCACACAGCTCTTCCCGCATCTTGCAACCCGCTCCCACTCGGTGCCTCTTCCCACCTGCGTGGGACCAGGTTGGCTGGTCTTTCCTTCTCTCCCTGCAACTATGGGGCTTACTCACAACGCCCTGCCAGTCTGCTGACGGAGGCAGAGAAAAAGAACGCCTATATTTTATAGGCAGACATCTACTTTACAGGAGACTGCAACCCCATCTATGCCTACGCTCCCAATGTATCAAAATTTACAGAAATATAAGCGCATTCTTTTATTTTCACTGTCCTTGTATTACAGCTACTCTGAGGCACACTTTAACTTCCCCATGTGAATCATTTTGGACTCACTGATTTTTTTCACTGATTCAGGTAATTAATTACCAGTCATTATCATACCACCTTGGCCAGCAGAAATCCCCTCAGGTGGCCTCCTTTGCCCTTTTGGTATTTTTCCACTGTCATTTTTTAATTAAAAATTTCTTCTCTTTAATCAAAGCCCTCATCATACACAATCAAAAGATAGTTCTATGAGGGTGCAATGTACAAGAGGACCCCCCGCCCCACCCCTCCCAGCTCCTTCATGGCAACCACTTCTAAGTCTTTCACCTGGATTCACTCCCCATTTTTATTTTATTATTTTTATTTTTATTTTTTTGCTTTTTAGGGCTGTACCTGCGGCATATGGAGGTTCCCAGCCTAGGGACCAAGTCGGAGCTGTAGCCGCCGGCCTACACCACAGCCACAGCAATGTGGAATCCATGCTACGTCTGCGACCTACATCACGGCTCATGGCAACGCCGGATCCTTAACCCACTGAGTGATGCCAGGGATCGAACCTGCGTCCTCACGGATGCTAGTGGATGGGAACTCCTTCCTATTTTTAAATAATAGGCCTCTACTGCTATTTTCTGATGTTCAGTTTGGGGTATCTTTTGACCTCCCACTAGGCAAACTAAGAAATCTGATTTTTTACATATTTCCTAATCCTCCTCCCAGCAGAATTTCATTACAATGTTCGACTTCATTGTTATTCAGTGTTTACATTCTTATGACACCGGTGAACTATGATCACATTTTTGTTGTCCTTGGAGTCAGTAAACACCACTTCTGTAGCCTCTGCAGCTGTCACCATCTTTCTCATCTACAGCCGCCTCCTCTCACCACCATCGTCATCATAAGGGCAGCTGACACTTATCCGGGGCTCACTACATGCAGGGCCACCTGCCAGACCAGCTAGACGTGTAGGCAGAGTGGGGACTGAGCCAGGACAGTGCAGCCCTGACTGCCCCCTGGCCGCTGTGATGTGACCATTGGCACCGAAGGGTTAAGCTGTGCTTGGAGAGGCTCCGACTCTCCTTCTGGCCCCTTGCACTGTCAGGGAGATGAGGAAGATGCGGCTCTAAGGCCATGGCCCATGACCTAATCTGAGGTCAAGATCAAGGCTATGGAAATCGGCATCTTCTAAAAAGTCGGCATTCAGATTTTAAAACAATTCCACTGAGCAAGGGTAAGTAATCCTATATTCCACTAGGAGCATTCTCAGAAAAAGATGAAAAGAAACAAACACCTAAAAAAAAAACCGAGCCTCTTTCTCATTAACCGTCTCTTATTATGCCTCTTAATCCTTTCCTTCTTTCTCCTTGAGACTTCAAAGAAGCCCTTTTGTACTTTTCTCTCACCTACTCAGTTTGGGTCCAACTCCACAGCTTGTTCCTAACCCTGAGTTTTGGTACCTAATTTCCTAGCTTTCCATCTCGGTGAGAAGAGAAGCAAACTGCTCAAAAAAGCACAAGAAAAGAGTGTGTCCTTTATTGTTCCCACATCTCGGCTATTTTTCAGGAATAAAAAATGAGCACTTAGAAACAACGTCCCTTCAGTCCTGGAAGATTTCTGAGACATCACCCATTTCTCCTCCCTCCTCATCGGTTCTACTGTTTTACCTTTGGGGGAGATCAAAAGGGCTCCCTTCCCCAGCCTACCGGCTGCTGCTCAGGATTCAAGGAGATTTAGCATAAAGGTTTCCCGTGGCCACAGGCAACTCTTAAGATCTACTGCTGGCGCAGAGTCCTAGCATTTTCAAATTGCAGATTGTGACTCCTAAGTGGGTCATGAAATCAGCTTGGTGGGGCACAGTTAGCGTTTTTTAAAAAAGGGCAGAATGGAATAGAAAGTATGAGAGTATTAAGATGTGTTTGTGAAACCCGTGTTTCAGGTATGTGTCTCAGCGCAAAAAGTGCTCTACGCGTCAGGAAGAAAGCGTAAAGCCGATTTTGACCATCAGCATCTCATTTATAGGACTTCTTTCTAAAAGAACCAGCATTCCATCCAGAGGGGAGAAAAATCAGCCAACAATTTTAACCAACACTTCAGTAGGGTGTAGAACAGCCTGAAGTACAAGAGAAAGGTTGTTTTTGGCCCCCGTCAATAAGGCATCGTGTCGGCTAGCGGGACCTGGCATCTAACTGGCAAGCAGGCCTCAGGGGCACCAGGAGGGGCACCCACAGGGTCTCACCCTGAAAACCACAGGCGAGAGAAAGCGTGAAGACAGTTCTTCATTGGTTCAGCTGTCTTTTCAAATCATGACACCTCACGTTCTTTGTTGAATATTTTCAACGAGAGCCAATGCTCGTGGGATGAGTGACTGGTTTTAAGAAATGGCCGCGAGGCACTCAGGGCCCTACTGCTGAATTAAAGAGTCTTGCACGGTACCCTGAACCCTATAACCAGATGTCATCAGATTGCCAAAGAGAACGGGTTCTGAGTTTCAAATCTTGCAGCTGAGCTAAGGAGGGCTGGCCAGTAAGCAGGTGCCTGGGAGGGGTGAGTGGCCTGTAGAACCGGTGCCTCGGGCCAGACCAAGAGAATCGCACCTGCTGCACGCTGGAAAGGAGCCACGAGGGAGCCCAGAAGTGGGTGCTGGGTGTGTCCAAGGGCGGCTGGCAGACTTGTCTTGCCTGTCACCCTCATGGGCCCCCTGGGAGAGCCCTGCTGGAAGGTGAGTTCCTCGAGGCTGGGCTGGTCTCCTAACTCTCCACAGACCCCAGCATCCAGTACAGCGCCCGGCCTGAGCAGGGCTCAGCCAGTCCCTGTGGGAAGACAGGAGTCCATGGCAGAGGCCCCGTGCCCGGGAGGGATGGAATCACGTGACACGACGCACACGGGCACTTATATGTAACCTACATGTTCTGTGCTTCGTGATTATGCTTATTTAATGGACACTACAATGTGTATACGGTGAAATGAAAGGGACAGTGACGACGCCATGAGGGATCACAGTCTGTGAGATACAGATACACGCTAAACCTGGTTAGCAGAACCACAGAAACCGGCCGAACCCTGGTGTGAGGCTGCATGTAAGATGGGTGGTTCAGGGGCCTGGATTCTGGCTCTGCTATTAGCATCCAGTGCCCTCAGACCTGTTATTCTGCCACTTCACACTGTTTCCTCATCTGTAAAATGGAAAAACACTAGAGCTAACTTCATAGGGCTATTGTGAAGACTGTATGATTTAATATGCATAAAGCAGATTAGATTAATATCTGGTTGCTCTAGTTGGTATTATTTTAATCAGTAATTAAAAACTGTCTAAACTTGAAAGAAATTACCAGGTATATGGACAAAGCCTAGTGAGGAATCATCTGCTTGGAGTCATCTATCTAAGATGCACGGACTGGGAGTTCCTACTGTGGCTCAGTGGTAACCAACCCAACTAGTATCCGTGAGGATGTGGGTTCAATTCCTGGCCTCGCTCAGTGGGTTAAGGATCTGGTGTTCCCCTGAGCCGTGGCTTGGATCCAGTGTGGCCGTGGCTGTGGTGCAGGCCAGCAGCTGCAGCTCCAGTTCTCCAGGTCTCTAGCCTGGAAACTTCCATATGCTGTGAATGCAGCCCTAAATAGCAAAATAAACAAACAATAAATGAAAAAATGCACGGAAAAATATGCCCATGACGAAGATGGCATTTCTAATACAATGGATGAGGATACTGATTTCCAATGCTGTCAAAAATAAAGTGCTGAGGAGTTCCCATCGTAGCTCAGCGGTTAACGAATCCGACTAGGAACCATGAAGTTGTGAGTTCAATCCCTGGCCTTGCTCAGTGGGTTAACGATCGATGTTGCCTTGAGCTATGGTGTAGGTCACAGACGTGGCTCAGATCTGGCGTTGCTGTGGCATAGGCCAGCAGCTGTAGCTCCGATTTGACCCCTAGCCTGGGAACCTCCACATGCCGCAGGTGCAGCCCTAAAAAAAGAACAAATAAATAAAATAAAAATAAAGTGCCGATTTAGGATTATACAGCTGAACTCATTTTTCATTAATGCACCCACAATTCTGGGGACCCGGGGGTGAAAGAGACACATAGGCTCTCTGCCTTCAGAGGGTGCAGTGAGGACAAGGGCCCCCAGACAGTCCATTATCACATCATGGGTTTCTCCCAAGGGGAGAGCCCTGCTTTCAATAACGTGCATTCTGACAGCAACGGAAGCAGAAAAAAAAAACAAGTGCAGCCTTCTCTGCAGTACTGAGGCACCTGCCAGGGCTGGTTATTGCTATGGTGTTTCCTTTCTAACTATAAATTTAATGTGCTGTATTTACAGACAGGGTGGATATCTTTATACCAAGATAAAGCTCAAAGGGGAGGGCTGGGAAGAGGAGGCTAGCGGGTGTCAAGAAAAATGATGCCATAATCAAGATAAGAAATAATTAGGGTCTGCCAGCAAAAACCAGTTTCTACTGCGTCAGAGTCATTGTCCCTTTCCAGACCCAGGAGAGGACATGAGAAAGCACCACTGCAGAAAACACGCTGCTTCTCTGGAGAATAATGTCAGGAGAGTCACTTGAAGTTCACGGAAATCTCAGAGATCTCCCATAAAAACTTTGTTTCACACTTCGTCCCATGTGGAAACTACAGCCCAGGCCGCGTGAAGAATGAGTTTTATGAGAGTACTTCTGATTTTTAAGAAGGCTATTTGGCTTCCTAACGGGGCAGCTTCCTGAAAGCCCCAGTAATGTCATTTCTACATACTGCACCTCGCAGGCTGCCTTCACAATCATCAGCGCCACGTTTACATCTGGTGAAAAGTTAAGCAAGTGACAAACCTTGACAAAAGTGATTGGGACCAACTGCAGGGACAAGAACCTCGGATCAGAGATTGTTTTAAGTGTGCTATAAAAACGAGTTCAACTCTCTGTGCCCCAGGCACGACGGTAACAGCTCGAGTGAGACGAGGACCACGCGGCTTTTCCTGCACGTAACTCTCCTCACTCTGCAAGGGCTTACGACCCACTTCTCCTGGGCCCTGGTGTTGGGCAGGCCTCCAAGTTCAAGGCCTTAGTGTGACCATCCAGTGACCTTGACGACGCTTTCCCCCGTATTTCTATTTCTTCAGCAATATCTCACCCGGCTACGAGTGCACACTTTGGAGCCTGAGAGTCCGGTTCCCAACACTGCCTCCTTCACTGAATCGCTCAGTGACTTCAGGCAACTCACTCGAGTTCTCTCTGCCAAAGAGCCCACATCGGAGAATTCAGCGAGGCGACACACACATAAGCGATGAAACCAGTGCTTACCACACTGCACTCTCTGTTGTTAGTGTTTTCATTGGCTGAGCAGACACACGAGATTTTACAAATTAAAGAGCCAACCAGGATGATGGATGTTGCTCAGTGGCTTAAGACTTAGGGTCAGTGTCAGAACCCCGGGAGCAGCAGAGATCCACAAAGCTGCCAGATTCCCCTGCCCACTGTCACTCCCATGGCCATGGCTGGTTCCTGCCCCTGGGAGTTCCCCGTTCCCGGGTTCAGCTCTGATGTTCCATGCAGGGCTGGTTCCTGCTCTCACGCCTCTCCCTCCTGACTCGCTCTGGCCTGCCTGGGATTTGTCTGAGCTGGAGCTGGCTTTCGCTCTGCCACCTGGCCACCGCCCCACATGCTGCTTGTGGTCAACCTCCCTGGGTTTTCTTGGCTTGGAGAAGACTGCGGGGTGGCTTGCCCTGCCCTCGCCCATCCTGGCAGGTGTTCTGTGACAAAGACGTGACGTCATGGCCTGGACAACTGGCTTCCTTTCGGCTGGACAGAGCTGACCTCAGAAGTGGCTTTGGGCTTCCCCTGCCATGACTTGCAAGCACACAGGAGTGTGTCGCGCAAGGCCAACAGTGGTAAGACCGTGGTTCCTGGACTTGGCCGCCAAATGCAAATCCCGTTTCTGGGATCCTGGGGAACAGACCATCTTCTTAGGCCCCTGTGACTCCACTTGAACAGTGAGTCTTGCAGCAGGATCCACCTGACAGCCGTGGTGAGGACTGAGCCGGAACGTGGGAAAGGCTCTTCCCGGCGCCCAGCAGAGACTAGGCTCAGCACGGACCCTGGTCACACGATGGCACGACCTCGTCCCTCCTTGCCTAAGACAGAGGTGGCGGCTCCTTCCTTTCCTCCATCCTTGCCCCCCTTCAGGCAGCTGTGGGGCTCCCTGGACACTGCACTACTAGATGGAAATCCTGCTTGTACGGGGGCCGCCTCCTCTCAGTGTGTTTACAGTATGTCTTGCTTAACAGGATGACGCTATATAAATGCCACACAGTGATAAACAAGATGTTTTCCCATGGCTTAGTGACAAGACTAAGGGTTTATTATTAGGTATCTACTGAAGGCAGAAAACAGGAACAGTCTTGGCCTAATAAACCACACCTATCGGTTCCCAGACAGGCTGCAACAGAAGTAACAGAAGACCCACCCACTCGGCCCAAACCCACTGATGGAAATGCGACGGATGATCTATTTACAGGTCAGGTTCCCAATTCATCAGGGGCTTGGTTTCTGTCCTGCCTGCACTGCCTGTGGCCAGTCTGGGTGGTACAATGGATGAGGATGGACTAGAGATTTCTGAGACTTAAGACAGCTGTGCCTTGAAGGCACCAACCTGCTTCTCCCCCTCCCCCACCCCTTCTTCCTCCCACGAGTTTCTAAGACAGATTATCAAACTGCAGCAGCGGCTTCTATTTGGGTTGCTTCCTTGTGTAGTAATCCCACAGGCTGGGGCGGGGTGTGTGTGTGCTGACGGACTGCTTCTGGCCTGTTTTCCAGAATGATCCAGGACAGGGCGGGCCAGGGAGACGCCCCACCAGCCATATTCCATGTGTGGTAGGAAGACGGCTTTGTCCATAAAAAACAAAGACGGAAACACAGTGACATAAGGCACCATCTCACTGTCCTTTTACCATTTTCTTCACACTGATAGTTAGACAACAGTTATTTTTCTACCAAGATCTGACTCTCTGTGCAAAGGAAAGCAAGATTTATTTTGATTTTCTGTGTCTCATATTCTGAGCCCCCTCATGGGCTGGCCCCATTTTAAAAGCCCCCCCCCCCCATTAACTCTTCTCTCTGGAACAGAGAGAAGGTGGTTTCACCGCTCTGACCCTCACACCCTGCTTGGCTCTGGCCCCTCTCCCTTTGCTCTGTCTCTCCCTGCCCCTGTCACGTCCATCGTCCAGGTCTGTTTTAAGTTCCAAGAGAGCCTGGACTCTGTTTTGTGCTTCTTTCCCACACCTACAAGTCCGACGGTATGGGAAAGATCTGTGCCTACTTTCCGACCGATTTAAAAATGCCCAAGCCAGGAGTTCCTGTAGTGGCTCAGCGGTTAACGAATCCAACTAGGAACCATGAGGTTGCGGGTTCAATCCCTGGCCTTGCTCAGTGGGTTAAGGATCTGGCATTGCCGTGAGCTGTGGTGTAGGTTGCAGACGCGGCTCGGATCCCGCGTTGCTGTGGCTGTGGTGCAGGCCGGCAACTACAAGCTCCTGTTAGACCCCTAGCCTGGGAACCTCCATATGCCGCGGGTGTGGCCCTAGATAAGGCAAAAGGACT
Source organism: Catagonus wagneri (assembly GCA_004024745.2). Lineage (NCBI taxonomy): Eukaryota > Metazoa > Chordata > Mammalia > Artiodactyla > Tayassuidae > Catagonus > Catagonus wagneri. The sequence goes on along the minus strand of PVHT020000105.1, from coordinate 16,145,842 downwards.
GAAAAAAAAAAAATGCCCAAGCTGGAGTTCCCATCGTGGCTATGGCTCAGCAGTAACTACTCCAGTTAGTATCCATGAGGACGCAGGTTCGATCCCTGGCCTTGCTCAGTGGGTTAAAGGATCCAGCGTTGCCATGAGCTGTGGTATACATTGCAGATGTAGCTCAGATTCCAAGTTACTGTGGCTGTGGTGTAAGCCAGCAGCCACACTCTGGTTTGCCCCCTGGCCTTGGCGGGGGGGAGGGGGGGGGAAAGCCCAAGCTTAACCTTTATGTCACTGCTGGGTCATAAAATGATAATACTTTAGGGCTGGAAGAGACCTCCGGTCTTTTGTGCCAACTCCCCCCAGCCACGGTCTGTATCTGCAGATGCAGCGTCATGAACACTGAAGAAGCAAGAGGTTGAAACACTGTCTCAAAGTCTCACTCTAACGTCAAGGTTGAAGCTGGGTTCCAGGGAAAAGATGAAGGTGAGAATTTTCAATGCTAACTTCTCACACCACTGAACAACTTTACTGCCCCATCTTCCTCCGTTATGGTTTGGGGTTTGATTTGTGGCCAGCACTAAATCCAGATGGTCCATTTTTCAAATCCATCCCAGCTCAGAGGCATAAAGGTCGACCTTGGAGAGGCAGTCAGTCCTGCGTGCCAAGGGGGTGATGTTGCAATGCGATTTTTACCAGCCCTCAGCCAACCTCCCATTTTTCAGTTCAAGTCTACTAACTACTTCTTCCCTTGCATTTGTTTTGCTCTGTAAGGAGAATGTTCCTTTTTATCCAAAGACAAACCACTGACCCTATGCAAGTCCCATAAGCCATATGTCATCCACAGATTTCCTAATAGGATAATCCATGCGTCACAGGCTATAAAGGAAGTATTTTCCAGTTGCCTAAATGAGGATTAATGAACTGATATTCAGTGAACCTTTGGGGAGACACAAGAAAAGCTCTGGAATGGGCAATGTCATCAGAGCCCAAGCAACCTGCACAGTACGCACTTGTAAATGGCCCTTTCAAATGACTTCTGAGGCATAATCTTCAAATTTTGGCATCCAAGAGAAATGCATGTCTATCCTTTTAGAAAGGTGACGGTTTAGAAAGCCACACCCCAAACTTGAATGAGATCGTGGTACCGATCTTTGGGGGGTGAGTCCTAGGAGGAGAAGCCTGTGAAGCTGTGGTTCTGCTGAGATGACCTCACAGGAACGCATCCTGTGGACGTGCCTTTGCAGGACTGAAGACGGGGAGGCAAGTCGACAGTGCACCGCATGTGCTCTGTTCAATGGGATGCACTTCAGAAAATATAAATACATTTTCGGGGAGTTCCCTGGTGGTCTAGTGGTTAGTTAGGCTCTGGCACTTTCACTGCTACAGCCCGCGTTCAATCACTGGTCTGGCAACTGAGATCCCGTATCAAGCCACTGCACACCATGGCTGACACGCTGACACACACACACACACACACACACATGAATACACGTGAATGAATATACATATGTATTCATCCTGAGGTGCCAAAGTGAACAGTAACGTCACTGCACAGGGTGCTGGGAGGCTCTTTGGCCACAGAGCGCACGCAGTCTCTGGAAGTCATTCCGCATTCTCACAGAAAGGCCCCTCCTCAAAAACTCCTTCGCCCCAGAAAAAGCCCTTTCAATAATGAACGGCTGTCTGTTCCACAGAGCACAGGAAAAACATGATAAACCAAGTCACACAGCCCTGGCTGTAAACATATTCCTATGCAAGACTTCCACAACTCCATATAAAGCAAATACAGGCTATTAACTGCCTGCAAAAAAAAAAAGCACTGGGTTTCCTGCAATTAAGCATTCCTGTTTTACAGTGCAATTTTATTTATGCCTGAAAAGGAGTAAATAAATAAATATACAGAGGGTTGAACAGACCCCTCCCGTCGTAGGCTTATTCTGCAAATTAACTTTGCAGCCATAAAACCCATGCCAGCTGGACTCTCTCCCCCTGCTCTGTGGCCCAGGCAGTCAAAGCAGGTATATGGTTGAGCGCAGACAAAGTAGGGCATTTACCATCTCCAGCCGGGGATGGTAATTGAACCCTGGTTAACATTTAAAGATTTCTCTCTCCGTGTTCAAGAAGGAATTAAAAACAGTTGAGCTGTGGGAAAAATGAACATCTGTTAACTGCCCTGCACTCACAACCGCCACCAAAAACACACACAATTAAAGCCATTTTGCGTCCCTGCTAGTGGGCACTGCGATCTCGGGGTTAAAAATATCAACATGGAGGCTCCTCATTGTCTTTGCAGCTTTCTTCTCGGGGCTGCTCGTAAAAAAGGTAGTTTATGCTGGGCTGAATTTTCTTCCGTTGGACTAACAATATGAGGAAACAGACTTGCGCAGAAAGATAGGGGATGACAACGCAGAGCACACACACAATCGAGCCGTTTTATGAAGCTATGAAACAGTAGTCAAGAAGTGTTTTATATTTGGGAGTTAAATACACTTTACAGCTGTGTAAAAAAAAAAAAAAACAGAGCCATTTTGGGCCAAACATAAACATTCCAGCGTCTGTGAGGTTTACTTCTGCGCAGCGAGTGGGCAGGTTTCTATCAACCAGGAGGGACTCGTGTGTGACGCAGAACAACGCTGAAAAGCCTTCCACATCAAGTCATTTCCCGCCCAACATGCAGAAACTCCATCAAGAAAACCAAATCTATGCCCATACCCTCAGCCTGGCTATTGAAACAACCTCCTAACGGACATACCGGCCCCTCGTCTCTGCCCTCCCCAGCATCTGCCTTCTGCTGCCTAATGAACCTTCTCCCAAACAGCTTCGATCCATAATATCGCTCTTCTTTGATCTCATTAGTTACCTCTCTTATTAAAAATGGCTCCCCACGGCCAAGTCCAGGAGATACAAATTCCTTAACCTAGAGTTTAAGGCTCTGACAGCGAGGCGTATGCTCTGTGAATGCAATACACCAAAAAGCGCTTTCTAAACCATCACTGGTCCCCAAGCCATCTCCGTGCTATCTGGCTCGGTTTGAGGGCTTGGAATCCACAAGCCCCACCTCTACCTCTTATCTGCCCTCATCCTTAAAAGCCTCCTTCCAATGCTACTTTTCCCAGGTAATTAAATGCAATTCAATTCAAACTGTTGCCAAGTAAAAGTAGCTTCTTCCTTTGACCATTATAAACCTAAGATTCTTAGGTTCGGTTTGGGGTCTGATAGGAGCCTGATTTGCACACTTCTCCCTTTGCAACTGAGTCTCATCTCCTCGAGCAGTCTTTTTGACTCCCCTTTGGATTCCCTGCAGACAGACCTCGGCACCGGCTTTCCAGCCATAATTATCAGACCCAGCTCTTTGGTCCTCAATCTTCTACAGAGTTGGTGTAACATTTTTTGATTCTTGGCTGATAGGTTAAGGTAGATGCAGTTACTTTGGTGCAGTTATTATATGGACTACAAATCAGTCATACTTCCATTGATACAACATGTCATTTGGTCAAACAGATTTGTCAGGCACGGGATCTAACCAGAGCGGTCACCTCAGTCTCTCTTCTTGGCCAGGGCAGGAGGCAATTAAAGAACACTGCTTGGGAAGAAGCTTGAAACAGTGTCGATGAGCTTATCTGAAAATTCAGCACCACTCTGCCCTCCTAAAGGCTAAGGCCCTTGCCCCGGGGAGGCTGGCCCCATCTTGGAGTGCGACCCCGGCCCAGCTAGCTCTGGCCCCGCCCGCTATCCCAGGAGTGGAGATGAGGCTGGGGAGCCCCAGGAAGAGAGGCAGAGAGGGCAGAAAACTGTTAAACCCTCAGCAGAACACGAGCCCTTTCCTGAGGTTTTGGAAAATAAGTCTGGACGCTTTTCCCTCCAAGTGGTACGTATGGGTCCAGCACACCCTCCCTAACCCTGCCACCCCCGCAGCAACGACAACCAGAAGTGCTGAGGAAGCTGCGATGTTATTCCTGGCCCAACGCGAGAGGGAAGTGCCATAAATCTCCCAAGACAGCCCGGGCTTGTGGGATTTCCAGAACCAACCCACCAATTTATGAGGATCAGATCATTCAGAAAGATATCTCAGTCTCAGATCCTTGGGAAAAACATTAATATGTGGGACATTCCCGTCACTCAGGGAAATGCTATTCTTGCAAGGTTCCCCGCTTACTCGGATGTGACACCGAGGAAAAAACATCAAAGCAGCGCAGCCTGAATCAGGACAGTCAGCAAACCTTTAGTTTCAAAATGACTTATCTGGTAAAGCGGCTTGGGGTTCATCGGGCGAAGAGAGATGGTGTGGCATGACACTGGTTATGCATCTGGGCAGGAATACTGCTCAAATGGCCTTCGGGTCAAGACTGGCCTTGGCAGACAGGAAACAGCAGTGGTTCGCAGGCAATGTCCTCGAACTGTGGACATACTGGACTGGCAGTGCTAAAATCACCTGGATGCTGCTGGAAAGCTCCTAATTCCTGGCTCTACTCTTGGAATTTGACTCATGAATTTTTGGTCCCAGGAATCCATATATTTTCTTTTGGCTGCAACCATGATAAGTGGAAGTCCCTGGGCCAGGGATCGAACCCCAGCCACAGCAGTGACAACGCCAGATCCTTAACCCGCTGAACCAGCAGGTAACTCCAGCCTCAAGAATCCATATTTTTAAGATGCTCCGTGGTCACTGGGAAAGTTAGGGAACTCGTGAAGTACAGTGTATTACGACAGAGGTGGCCTGTGGTTTAAGATCAGGTCTTGATTCTAAAAGAGAATTCTTGATGGTATGTTGCCCCGAAACAGCCGCTGCTCTCTACCCGCCCTCCCCGTGCTCAGGAAACAGCACCATCATCCACCCCGCTGCTCGACTAAAGAACCCAGGAGCCATTCCTCTCTTTCCCCTTCCAGCTCCTCATCCAGCTCCACCAGGCTCTGCTTCTAAAGAATCCAGAGTCCACTCATGTCTCCAGCCTCTTTTCCTGGTCCCACTGCTGCCACCTCTCCTTGTACTGCTTAAAACATTTACCCTCAACGTCCACTCACCTTTCCAAGCGATCTTTTAAAAATATAAAGCCAACCGGAGCTGTAGCTGCCAGCTGACGTCACAGCCACAACACCGCCAAATCCAAGCCGTGTCTGCGATCTACACCACAGCTCATGGCAATGCCAGATCCTTAACCCACTGAATGGGGCCAGGGATCAAACCCGCATTGCGTCCTCATGGATGCTAGTCAGGTTCGTTACCGCTGAGCCACTGTGGGAACTCGACATCCTCCTGTTTAAACCCTCTGATGGCTTCACGTTATGCTTAGAAAACATGGCAAACTCTTGTCCTCTGGGTTATTTTGCTCCCCACCAACTAGAACCAGCCATCCTTGTACACCCTCTTCTCTTTCTTCATCTAAGGTGCACTCAGTCTTAAGACTCACTTTGATTATGCTTATCTCCAAATAGTCTCCTGTGACCCTCCATCCCACGGCTGTGTACACACCAAGCGTGGGAACCTGGGATCCTGGGCAGATTCCATCAGCTGCCTGCCCCCACGAGTCTCTGGGCTATTTGAGGACAGGGGTTATGCCTTTTACCTCATGCTCATGTTGGGCACGTCACAGACGCTCAAATATCTGTACTGTGCACGAACCATCATACCTCCCAGTTACACCTGAAAAATAACCACTGTAAGAGCACGCGATGTACTGAGCACTTCTGAAGGGCACACAAAAGAATCACAGCCATGCTTCAGGAGTCTGAGAGGAGAGCCAGCAGGTGCAGGCTTTGGGGAGGGGCAGACCTGGGTTAAAGTCCAGGCACCCAATCTTACTGCATGCCCTCGGGCAAGTTTAACTCTGAACTTCCAGTTTCCATCCGTACATAAAGTGGAGACGTGAGTAACGCGCTCAGCAAAGCGCCCAGCACATTCTAGGGCTTCAGACACGGTGACCGACTCTGTCAGTCGTACTCCTCCAGGCAGGCCCACCACAGGCCAAGGAGCAGGGCCTGGAGCGGCGCTCTCCTACCTGCTTCCACAACTGTTTTTCCCCATAAACCACACCTCTGGACTTGCCTTCTTAGGTAATCTCTATTTTAACACTTTCTGAAAAATCAACTGCACCGGGCGTGACAGAGTTCAGTCACCTGATGCTGTGTCTCCGCTTAGGAGAGAATTTGCCGGGGACTCAGGACGCCCCCCCACCCCCCGCCAAAGCGCACGTTTCCGTTTCCCAGTCTCAAGAGCGCTTCGTCGTTCCAGCTGTCAATACCCTGCGAGGCACCGACAGTGGTAAGAGCCCTGGAGGAGAGGCCTGAACCCCTTCACCCGTCTCCGTCTCTGGGTAAAGCTCTGCCAGCCCAGTGTCTTCAAATGTCAAGGAGCAAAGCGCTTTTATCTCGCTAATTAATTCTTAGCTTTGGCAAGCAAGAAAGTAAAAGGCACGGCTGGCTCGGTGTCAAAAATCAACTGCACAAATGAAATCCAGGAGTGTCCAGGGTTTCAAATGCAAAGGGAGGGCGAGGCTGTGGAGAGTGCAGCACAGCAGAGAGGGCAAGCGGGGTTTCTTCCTGGGGATGATGGAGGTGGCGGCGGGGGCACTTCCGTCCTTCTTCCCGGAGAGGGGTCGGCGGGCCGGCGTGAAAGGCAGGTTTCCACAATGAGCGCTCTATACTGAAAAATCCTCTAAGACCAGAGGCAGGCTTTTCTATTACTGCCCTGTAGCCTGGAAATCCCAGCTAGTGATGACTTTATGGGTTTGTACGGTCTAGACAAGAGGGCCACTCTTTGGCGAAATTGCTCCAGGGGGAGGCCACCGCGAAAATTCCCATCCAGCTAATTATCCTGCAGAGGGCAGGCTACTGGGAGGGCGCTAGACTCTGGCAGGGGCTGCGGCTGGAAAGCCGTATTCCCAGCTTTATCGCTGGCTACGTTTATTTTCCTCCCTGTCAAAACAAGGACAGGAAAGGGGAACAAGAGTGCTAGTGAGAAAAATCAACTCGAGGTGGGGGGGAAGATGAAAAACTGAAGGCTGCCCAGAGCTCTGCCGGCGAGGCCTGCGCCTTGGCTGAGGACAGGGAAATAGCGACCGCTTCTCTGCCTTCTGTTTTCTACATCAGTGACTTCAGCTGTCCCAGCAACTTGAGTCTTTAGAAGCGAGCAGGTAGAGATAAAACGGTCTGAGCTGGGTATGGGGGTCGAACACCCCCAAAAATATCAGAGTCACAGTGCGAGCCCTCAGAGGAACTCGCCCCTATTTTCACCTCAGGTTTTACAGGACCCACAGAGACTGATGGCAGTACCTGTCCCTTTAGTGCTTGGAAGAAATCACTTTCACCTACCCAAGGATGGAGCCGAGAGAAAACACCTGCCTGGGAAGCCTTGGGTTCTGCTTAGCTGACTCTGTGCCGGCGGGCGGGGAGATGGCCTTCAGGGAGTTCCCGTTGTGGCTCAGCGGTAATGAACCTGACCAGTATCCATGAGGACGCAGGTTCCATCCTTGGCCTCACTCAGTGGGTTAAGGATCTGGCATTGCCGTGAGCTGCGGTGGAGGTCGCAGACGTGGCTTGGATCCCGAGTGGCCGTGGTGTAGGCTGGCAGCTGCAGCTCTAATTTGAACCCTAGCCTGGGAACTTCCATATGCCCCGGGTGTCGCCCTAAAAAGACCGAAGGAAAAAAAAAAAGGGAAAAGAAAAGAAAAGGGCCTTCAGTGACAGGAAGTCCAGCCTGCACTCCCCAGGGTTGCGGCCAAATGCAAAATATCTCCAGAGGCCCTCCCAGACCACACCTGCCCCAGAGGCCTTCTCTGCTATATGCATGTGTCTGCTCTCATATTATCTTGCACTAGCACAGTTTTCTCACTGTGTCTTGGTCGTGACAGTTTCTTCTCTTTTCCCTTGAGTTCCCCCAGGGTGCAGACTGTATCTTTTCCCATCTTTACTCCATCTGATGCACCTAATGATGACCTTGCGAGCTAAGTGCTCAGTTACTGCCTATGATGGACCACTGATCAAACCAGGACAAAGCTCCACCCCCCAAAAAGGCACATCGAAAAATAGATATTTTTCTTCCTCTTTGTGGTTAAGCTCTAGTGAAGGACCTTGTTTTCCTTCTGAGGATGGGGTGTCTGGGAACATTCCAGGATCCACAGGCTCAGACGGAATTGTCTGGCTCTGGTTTGATGAGGTCTCGTGAGTGAAGAACTGTGATTATAACACAGCTGATGATGTGAACACACTCAGGATTTTGCCGAGGCTGCAGTGTGACTAGAGCACTAGAATGGGAATCAGGAAGGTGGCGTTTTGTTTTGAACCCATTTGGGCACGTGACCTTGGGCTTGACACTATGCTTGTATGAAGAGGTGAGCTGAGATCACTGGTTTTCAAATTTTCTGACTATAAGCCAGTAAAAAAAAAAAAAAAATTTATATTACAACTCAGAAAATAATACACACACAAAACTAACAATTTCCTCGGACAATAGCTACCCTTCCTAAGAGTGAAGCACTCTATGTTCTACGTCTTTCCTTATTTTATAGAGTGCTGGTCCTAGCTTGCAAATTACTGAAGCCAAGAAGCTCTCGACACATATTTCTGGTTCTAAAACTCAACAGTGTAAAGATCTGATTATATTTTATGCCCAGTTGTTTTTCCTTAACGTACCTTCTCAATTCAGGGGCATTAAGGAACGACAACTTGTATAATGATGCCACTGTGCCACTCGCCAGTGTCCCATGGGGTGAAGAAGGGGTGACCATCACTGTAAAGAGAATAGGAAGTAGAACTGAGCCCTCTCATCCAAGTCACAGAATCTCTGTCCTTTTAGGCCACACATACCAAAATGAGTTGAGGCTTCTACAGTCTTAAGACATTTATTTTTACCAAATCCTCTTCTTCAGTTTCCCAGTCTTCTGACTTTTCTATTTCTTTTCCGTCTTTTTAGGCTGCCCTGTGCGGCACATGGAATTCCCAGGTCAGCGTCAGATCTGAGCCGCGGTTGTGACCTAAGCCGCAGCTGTGGTAACGCCAGATCCTTAACTCATTGTGCTGGGCCGGGGATCGAACCTGCGTCCCGGCGCTCCCAAGACGCCACTGATCCTGTTGTGCCACAGAGGGAACTCCTCTTTTGACTATTCTAAGGACATTCGTACTGAACACAGAAGACCACGGAGATGAACGTGTCACAGCAATACTGCTGCCTCACGACTGAATCTACGGAGGCCATTCAGAGTACTTCACAGACCTGCACTGTGCGTTGGCTTTCCTCACAATGATATTTTCACACTGACCTTGAGCCCCTCGGGCCAAGCCGGAGAGTAAGGCAAATCTCCAAGAACCTCATCTGCCCCACATGTGTTTACTAGATCTCCACCATGTCTTTCCTGAGAGACTGAGAGGAGCAACATTCAGCCAGCATCAGGGCCATGTTCAGGGCTCCAGGATGGAGCCAAGTGAACTGGCCGACATGGGAATCAAACCTGGGACCTCAGGTTTAGTCACTCTGGGCTCTGGCCCCTTGACTGAGTCCTGGAGCTCCAGTGGGGGAAGGACCATGACTTGCTACCAGCCTGCAAAGAAGCAGCATGCAGCATGGATTCCGTTTAGTATTTTGCTCTGTCGAGGAGAAGAACCAACAACTATTAACTAGGCACCTAAGTAATAATATGGTCTATTAGGTTAATAAATTCAGGCCACTCAGAATACTTTCTAGATAAAAGCCTGATTTCACTCTGAAGGAGCCACAGATTGCCATCTTTTGGACGATGACAAAAGAGGCCAAAGTTCTGAGCACACATCCATTGACTTTTCAGCCTTGTCATCTTTCCAAAATATACTATTATATAATAGAAAACACACACAAAGTGAACAGAAATTCTAGGAGGCTGTGAGACTCTATTTTTAAATAGGCACAGCTACCATGAAAATGAAGCCACTTTCAGGTTTATATATAGCATAATTCACTTTCCAGTTTGCCCTTGCTCGACTGAATTAAAATGACAATGTTCATCAGCATGCCCCATTTATAGCTTTAGCTAAAGGGCTCCCACATGGCAAAGGACAAGCTTTCTAGTCTTGGCAAACTTTCCTCTTTTGATGCTGCCAGAAAATAGATCTCTGTTGTGAGGCAAAAAAAAAAAAAGGAAAAGTCTTTTTTGGAATATTTATTACTTATTCATTTTAGGAAACACAGCCCTATAGATTATTTACAAATGCGTTAACTGGATTCTACTAAACTTTTAATTTGCTATTTACTTGCCAAGAACTATGTATTCGTTACCAATGGTGTATTTATGTTTCTGTAATGCATGCTTATTATATAGTTATTCCAGAAACTATGATTTATTAAAACATTTTTTTAAAATCCCAATTTTTATATTTGCAGTTACTTCATAATTTTAACTTTATGGTTCTAGTTTCCAAAAGGGGCTTATTCATCTCCCAGGGAAAAAAAAAACCCTTCCAGGCCGAGGTGTTTTATCCACAGGTGGTGCTCGGAACCCACCTCGCCTGCCACAAGCATCTCCAGGCAGGCACCCTCTGGCAGCTTGCTCACAACTGAGTTGTAACATTTTAATTATATGCTTTTAAAAGTTAATCATTTGTCAAGTTTTGTTAGTTTTATAAAAATAATTTTCCTTTAGGTACAGCATAGCATATTCGAAGTTACATATAAGTGTATTACTAAAACCAAGTGGCTCTAATTAAACATGTTTTTCAAAGACTGTTTCCTTTCGATGGCAGTGAAAGGGTGCTTTGCCAAAATGAACTTCATCCAGGCGAATTTTAGGGAGGCTTTCAACACAATAATGGCCTAGAACTTTATGCAAAGTTCTTATATTAGAAAGTGGCCATTTAAGGGGGTCATTTGGGGGCCTGTTCAAGATACAGCATCATGACAGTGTTTTAAAAGCATCATCCTAAAATCGACTGCCTGGCGCGGGTCCCGTTAATTGTTAGAAGCTTGGAGCTCAGCCTGGGGAACACCTACCAGACATTTCTGCCTGGCAGACAGACACGAGAGAAGGACAGCCAAGAGGAAAGCATGTCGAGGTCCTTTCCACCCTGGTATTTAAGATTCTATGCAACTGTTTTCAAGTCAAACACCATGACAAGGATTTTAACTAGGATGCAGTTATATAGCATACAGAGAGCTTGAAATATCCATGGAAAGTTCCATTTTATAAGAGAGAAATCTGCTTTATATGTATTTTTTTCCTTTACTTGAAAATTATGGTCATTTTGAAAAACATATCTATTTGAAAACTAAAATTCCTTCCAGACCCAGGCTACAAAGAGAGATTTTAGCCCATAGGCAATGACAGGTGGCACCTAGCTATTTTCTTCAAAATTACTTCAACAAGAGGAAAAGCAGTTCCCCTGGAAGTGACTTGTTCTTGGGCCTGGAAGCATGGGGAACACCTTGGCTGTCTTTTTTGCCTTTAGGGAGAAGAAAAAAGTAACGATTGGGTTTCTAGGTAGAAAACACAGCAAGTCATGTCATTATTATATCTCAAATTCCTATACCGTGGTCTCTCAACCAACTTTGGTTTCTCAGGGGGGATTGTCTATGTGTGTTTCCATACCAAAGGGAGCCTGCATTGGCTAGGTTTAAAAAAAAAGAAATCATTTCTGGAGTTCCCGTGGTGGTGCAGTGCAAATGAACCTGACTAGGAACCATGAGGTTGCAGGTCAAACCCTGGCCTTGGTCAGTGGGTTAAGGATCTGGTGTTGCTGTGAGCTGTGGTGTAGGTCACAGACACAGCTCAGACCTGGTGTTGCTGTGGCAGTGGTGTAGGCTGGCAGTTGTAGCTCCGATTGGACCCCTAGCCTGGGAATCTCCACATGCTGTGGGTGTGGCCCTAAAAAGCAGAAAAAAAAGAAAAGTCATTGCTTATTCAGTCTAGTGAAGTATGAAACATCTTTGATCTGATGAGATCAAGCCAACTTACTGGTGCTTTGATGCATATAAATTAACACCAGCAGCCTGCTTTCCAGAAGAGCCGTTTGAGTTTGGTGGCAAGTGGCTAGAGGTGCATGGCCAGCAACGTTTCTGCCCCAGGCACCAGAAAGGTTCCAGGAGTCTGTTGCTCTCTTCCTGTCAGATACCTCTTCCCTGTTAGTGCCTTTCCAAAGACTCTGAACAAAGCCCTGGGACAGAAGCAGAGAGATTCTGTACCTGGACTGTCTTTTTTGGAAGAACAAATTAGCCGAAGGCGTTTTCATTTTCCTGCAGATTCTGTCTTTAATGCTGTGCAGCTGGGGGCGCCTGGGGATCCTTTTATTGTTAAAAGTAGACCCACATGGAAAAGACATTAAAATAAGTTTGCTGCTGTGATACCCAGGAAGATGAAAGGGCTTCTCTGATTTTAATATGCTGTGTTTTAGACGGGAAGGAAAATGAAAAGGGTTCTTTGGAAACATACATTTGGCTGGGCTCTGAATTCATCAGGTGTTAAATCCCCATCACCTTCACAGCCGAGGTGCGGGGCAGCGCTGTGCTTCTGCTTGTTTGTGTTTTCAGTGGAATCTGCATGGTTTTCCATGCTTACAATATGGGGCTCTTTTTAGCACTCATATTTCAGTTCTGGTACTTGCTTCCAGAGGAAAATTAGTGAGAAGTGTGCAATGATGGGTGTTGGCATACAGACAAGCTCTGGACCCGTAGCTGAAAGAGACTGCATTCTTTTGAGGGGTAGGGGGTGTGCCCTTTAAAATAACTTTATCTTGTGATCTCTGTTGATATTTTTGGGCCACTGTAGAGATCCTGCTGGGATAAAGAAAGAGCAACAGCGATCGAGGGCCAAAACAATGCCGTGGACTGTGTTTCTAGCACCAGGTGAAAAATGATGTAAAGCCCATCAAGATTTCTTGTGGGAATTCTAACAGTGGACATGTTATTTTTATTGAATTTGATTAAATAATAATACTCTAACGTTAAGAGTAGAGATGAAATTCAGGTTGGCAGCTAAATGTAAATGGTTGAGCATATAGCGTGGCTAAAATGGTAGGGTCTCAAAATATTTTCATTAGAAGATAAACTATTGATGCTTTTCTGTTACTGCAAATATTAAATCTGGGAAGAAGCTGCTATTAAGCGGCTGCCCACTACAGAAATGGGGTTTATTTAGAGTTGTCCAGGTTGGGTTCAACACAAGCTGAAACCGAGCAGCTTTAATTTTCCTTCCTGAAAAATTCTCACTTTTTTATCTCACGGAAAGCAAATAATTTTGGATATCGGAAGACCCAGAGGCTACAATTTTCTACCAGAAACATTTTCAGTCACTAATCATTAATTCTAACTATGTCCTGAGACCAAGCATTTGGAAACCAGCTCTTCTTAATTTAATAAGTGTAGCAATTGTTTTATTTGGCCGTGCTATTGTTTCTACAGAGTTTCGAAGCTGGGAATGAAGGATTTTGCTTACTGTCCTTCTTCAAGGGAGAGGAAATGCCATAGATTTTCTTTCTCCAACTACTGTGCGTATTTACGTCCTTTGTTCTTAAATGGCTTGTTTACAGCAGAGGAAATGCTCTTTGCTCCTTTGAGGGGCTGACTGGAAATTGTGGGCTCATGTTCCCCATTTCTTCCTGAGCCAACAAATTGTTTTTAAATACCTACAGGGCAATGCACAGCTGTTAAGTGTGTCATTTAATGAGTTTGACAGACGTATACCTTTGTGTAACCAGCATCTCAGTCAAGATATGGACTATAGGAATTCCCATCATGGCTCAGTGGTTAAAGAACCCGACTAGTATCCATGAGGACTTGGGTTCGATCCCTGGCCTTGCTCAGTGGGTTAAGGATCTGGTGTTGCTGTGGCTGTGGTGTAGGCCGGCAGCTACAGCTCCGATTTGACCCCTAGCCTGGGAACCTCCATATGCTGCAGGTGAAGCCCTAAAAAAAGACAAAAAACAAACAAAAGATATAGGCTATACTCATCACTCCAGAAAGTTCTCCCGTGCACGCCCCTTCCCCCACTCCCCGAGTTGAATGAAGTTCAGATTTCCATCATTATGGAAATCTGTACTTGAATTTCCTATGTACTCTCTTGTGTCTGGCTCCTTTTACTCAGTGTAATGTTTTTGAGACACATCCCCGCAGGGCTTTTCTTTCTTTCCTTTTTTTTTTCTTTGCTGTAACCATACTTTGTTCTTTTTTATTGATAAATAGTACTCCATTGCTCCATTGTATGGATAGGTGACAATTTGTTTATCCATGTACCTGGACTACTTAACCGTTTGGGATCCTGCACATAAACCTGCCCTGCACATCCTGTACCTGTCTTTTGTGGACACATGGATCCACCCCACTTGGGTACACACTTAGAGTGGAACTGCTCAGCCAGCATCGCTTTGGTTTTGAAGCCCTGGAGAACCTATGTGACCTCTGTGGATCTCGCTCCCTGGGGCTGGGTGGGGCAACAGTGACATCTGACCCCCTCTCTGCTCAGAGCAGCTTTGAGGATGCTTCCTACCTTTCACAGGAAACAGGGCAGGGAATCTCCCACACGCTGTAGTCAAACTCACCTGGTCCTGAAGCCCTTCAGATGCCCTTTACACAGCTCTGAGACCTTGACCTAGCACCCCAGTGAGACACTAATAGGGCGTCGGACAGAGAGGGCGGGACTAAGGGGTGCCCCCTTGACCGTGATGGTGGGCACCTCCTTCAATGAGAGGGGACAGAGCTCGCTGATGGGTGTGTGCAACTGTCAGAAACATCCAATATTCCATTTTCTTTGTGCTCTGAATTTCCACAATTAAAAGGGTTATTATTACAACCTTTACTAAAATGACAAGACAAGCTATAAAAATCTGTAAATCTGCTAACTCTTTACTTCCATCATTCTCAGTTATACAATGGCTATCTGAAATGCTCCTGTACTTCTGATAACAAAAAGTGTTATTTTTGTTCTCTGCTATGATCCCCCACCCCTTCTGCTGGAAGACGTGCCCATGCTCAGAGCAGATCATGAGCAGACACCACCTGTAATGCACATTCCTGGAACCAGCCCTCTCTGAGGTTAGTGAGGACCCCCGCCCCAAAAATATGCACAAGCAGTCCTGGCCAGGGCTGGTGAAATACGTCTGTCCAAGAGGGCAGGATTCAGTGAGGAGCAAAAACTATTTTCCTTGTTTTCACTGTGTTATAATAGCCACATCAAGAAGCCCTGACAACCTGACCATTTCCACCAGTAACCCTGGCAGTTCCTGAATACAATGGGTGTCCTGGATGCAGAGGAGGGCTCTCCAAGCTAACGTCCTTTCTTTTTATGGGAGGGAGGGGCATGTGGAAGTTTCAGGGCCAGGAATCGAACCCATGCCACAGCAGTGACAACACTGAATCCTTAACCTGCTGGGCCACCAAGGAACTCCCTAATGTCCTTTCCGAACTACAGGTTTAAGTAGAGAGACAGTGTTAACACAAGCAATTGTTTCCATCTTTATCTTGTGTGTCTCTCTCTTTTTTTTTTTTTTAGGGCTGCACCTGCAGCATACGGAAGTTCCCAGGCTAGGGGTCGAATGAGACCTGTAGCCTCTGGCCTACGCCACAGCCACAGCCATGCCAGATTCCAGCTGCGTCTGCAACCTACACCACAGCTCCTGGCAATGCTGGATCTTTTAATCCAGTGAGCGAGGCCAGAGATCAAACTCACGTCCCCATGGATACTAGTCGGGTTCGCTACTGCTGAGTCATAATGGGAACTCCCCTGTTTTTATCTTGTGAATCCTGATGCGGAGGCAGACCTTGCCGCCAACGTATACTTGAGGAAATGAGGCGTACAAGGGCTTAAGGCCATCCATCCCTCGAGCAGCAGAACCGAGATTTGAATCCAGATCGCTGATGCCGAAAGCTCGCATCACTTTACCTCTATGTTCCCAGTGTTTCAGAAGGTGTCCCAGAAAGCTCGAGGTTTAAGTAACACCTTTGGTTAACATCCTAGGTCTGCTTACGAATTCCCTAGGCTGACATTCCATGATGATCATGCTCTAAACTCATTTACCCCAAATCACTTTCCCACTGATCTCACCCTATTCCAACTCCTTTGGAATTTACTTTGCCTTACAATTTCTAAGACATGCAGTGCTTATAACTGTACTAAAACAGTATAGAAAGAATGACTCTGTGTGTATCACCATCATGCCTAACTAACTGTCCAGGCCAGTAATTCTGTCCATCTGTTTATATGTCACATTCATTAAGTGTCTACACTATATGTGTATAACTTGCATGTACTAAGAGATAAAAGTTCTAATCCATAAGGGCTATGCCTTTTGCTCTTTTGTATTCCCAGTCCCTGGAACAGTGACCATAACAAAGCAGATGCTCTATAAACTATGTGAAATGCGAAGATCCCCAATCCTAATGCTGTGGGAAACAGTGGTGACTCACCTGGGAACCACAGAACGAGGGCAAGTTTTTATCATTTAAAGGGGCCTCTATTTCTTTTCTTTTTAAAGCAGGGTTAACACATGGTAGATATGAAAGCTTTTGTGCACTACAAAGTGCTATAAAGATATTATTATTACAGATCACCATTGATTTGATCATTTTCTTTAAGTCAAGAAAACGTTTTGTTTGGGAAGGTCTCTCATGAGTTGAGGAAAAATAATTGAAACACTATTTCGTTGTTGCCATCCTCACCCTAAACAACACTTTGGGTAGTAAGAGGAGACTGAAAACAAGTAGGCACAGAGGATGGTGGGGAAGGAAGTAAAATTAGCTACAAGACTGGACCACGACACTCGGGAAGCAGGATAAAGGTTTTACGAGTCAATCAATAAAGAAGATGAAAGGGCAATGATTAGAACAAAGCCATATATAAGCAAACGAGCAAACAAATCACAGGCCAGGAAAGGGTGTGTTAGTGACCCTGAATATCATGTAAGCCAGATAATCCAGAAACATGAAGTCATTCTCCAACTTAAGACAGCACAGTTATGTGAAAAGGGAAATATAAATCAAGGCCATTTTCTTAATTGGAAGACCTCAGGGAAGAATGTTTTTTAGGCATCATCCAGATATTCAACTCTTTAGGGAGAATCCATTAGGAATACCAAGCCGCAGCCTCAGACATTTATAAACAGGTCACAAAATTCAGTCAGGCTAAAGTGCAGCAACGTGGACGGACCCACAGATTATCACTCTAAGTGAAGTAAATCAGGGGAAGACAAATATATGATATCACTTATATGTGGAGTCTTAAAAAAATGATACAAATAAGCTTATTTACAAAACAAAAGAGACTCACAGACTTTCAAAACAAACTTATGGTAATCAAAGGGAAGTGGGGAAGGGATGGATTGGAGGTTTGAAACTAGCACATGCACACTACCGTATATGACAAGGATGGTCCATGGGGACCTGCTGTAGAGCACAGGGGACTCTGCTCAGGATCTGATACAAGCTACAGGGGAATGGACACGTGCATATGTATAACTACCACTTTACTGTACAGCAGAAATTAATAGAACATTGTAAATCAACTCCACTTCAGTAAAATAAAATAAAAAAAAAACCTCATTCAGACTAAAATATCTAGCTTTTCTCATTTTCCACCATTAAATAAGACGGGGTTGATCTCTCAGATTTTTCCTTCTGTTTCATTCTTTTCTTTTGGGTGGGTAGGTGAAATTATGTTAGTTTAGACCTTACCTTTATCTTTTTCTTTTGGAGATTTTTTTGCCTTTAGTAAGCATGTTTATTTCGTTTTCTGAAAATAAAGGGATGGAGAAGAGTTTAACCTCAACTCCATTCTGACAAAGCCTCTAAATGTCAAGCAAAATTCTATGAGTTCCTACAGAGTGACCTCAGTTCTGTGTGTCTATAACGGCACAGTAATTTCCACCCTGAGGTCTGGAAGAGTTAATACCTTACTTTAAAAAATGATTTGCTGTTTATCATTAACTCCCGAGGACTTCAAAATGCTATAATCGGAGCAACTTATTGCCAAGGCTATAAAGGAATGTTAAAGGCCTACTACAAGGACAAATAATAGGAGAGACTGGAATATGAAATGAGATAACACAATGAAGAAACTTCAATTATGCATTCATAGATCTAGTCTGACTTCATGGTCATTACAGGCTGCCTAAACAAGAAAACAAACCAAAAAATGGTTTAATTTCCTTTGGTACCTTTCTCTGGTTTAATACTTGAAATTTTCCCCCAGAGTGGGCCAAAATATACATGCAAATATTTTCCAGGAGAGACTATGCAGTGCTATTATAACCAGAAATCCAGCCAACTCTTTCCATGGCTTCTCCATTAAGACATAAGCAAGCATCTGTTTAGTCTCATTGGACTCATCTCTAGAGCCTCAGCAAGTAGACTGCAGTAACCTTCCTCCAAGCAAGGTGGAAATAGGGTAACCCAGGCAAGAAAACACACAGCTATGACAACAAGATGGGTCACATTAAAAAGCGGTTTCCCAGCTCTGGCTGAAGGTCAGAATTACCTAGGGAAAGCTTTGAAAAACTCCTAATGCCCAAACCACCAACTCGATCAGGGTCGCTGGAGTAGAGCCCAGGCCAAGGTAGGTTTACGATTTCCTTGGGTAATCTCAATCTTCAGCCTAATTGAGAGCCACTGTTTTAAGAGATTCAGTGGGTAAACATGGGATGAAAAAAAAAAAAAAAGAAAAATTCCTTTCTTAACTAAGCCACAGGCTTAACCCAAACAACCCGCTTGCTAACAGTGGATGCAAAAGCTAAGCTGGGCCTCTCCTATAATGACCTCATACTTCCCCCAACCCACGCCCAGTGTCAGTTAAATTAATTTGAAAGAAAGAAATGCATTAATCTCCTTTCTGGAGGAGGAGGTCAGTAATTCTGTATATATCTTTAGCTTGTAAGTCCCAAAGAGTTGTCTTAGTTACAAAAATAATACAGGATAATTTTTAGAAAACAGGAAAAAAAAAGGACAAAGAAGAAAATAACACCCATCTTCCCATCATATTACGGTAACCACAGTTAAATTCTAGGGAGTGAAAAATACAATTGGGATCATACTTTGAGTTTCATAATGTGACTTCTTTTCCATTTAACAACATAATGTGGAAGCCTCTCCCTGTCAGCACATTGCTGTGAACAGCTGCAATGCAGTCCATTGTTAGGACCACGATCCCTTTAACTTCAGACCAAGATTAGTCTTATAAATACTGGAAGGCTAAAACAGTGGTAGAATGGTAAAGTGGGAAGGATGACAGATAGAATCCTACAGAGAGCGTCTGCCGATTGCACTGGTGTAAGAACTCCTACCACCGCCAGTTTCAAGTTGAGCTTTTAAGAACTTGGTTTGCAAGCTTGAACATTTAACAACTGGCTCCCTGAGGGCAGCTCCAACTCATCCTATGACGTTCTTCAGTCCTGACCACTATTTGAAACGCTGGAGTGGGGTAACAGTGGGAGTCATTCGGAGTGAGGGGGAGCCACAGTTCCAGTATCTTAACATATTTTTGAATTTTGAGTTTGGAAGTGTCAAGTTAGTAACTGGGGTAGCTAAATGGCTTAAGGTCTAATGAGAATTTGTTTGTTTTTGGCTGCACCTGAGGCATATGGAAGTTCCTGGGCTATGGGTCAAACCCGAGCCACAGCAGTGACAATGCCAGATCCTTAACCTGCTGTGCCACAGGAGAACTAATGAGAATTTTTTTTTAAAGGTGTTAATGTAATAATAATTAATGTGGAAAGAAAGTTTGAGTAAGCCGGAAAGACTACATTTTTGGAAGTGACAGACACAGGGCTTTGTGCAAGTTAACCTTATTAAGCCTCTATTTCTTTACTCTGTGTGTAGGAATTAATAATGTCTCAGTGGGGCTGCTGTTAGGATTAATTAATAACATATAAAGCTTACAGTAAGCATATATAGTTAAAAAAAAGGTAAGGTGCCTTTTCTTCTTAAGTAATTATACTCTTTTTATTTTCAGGGAATTTAATCATGTTTATCTCTAAATTCTGTGCCTTTATGATTTAAATCAGTGGTCAGCAAACTATGGTCTGTGGACCAAATCTGTAAATAAGGAACAAGGTTTTACGAAAACTTTGTTTTTTTTAATTAAAAAAAACTTTAAATTATAGCTGATTTATAATGTCTGTCAGTTCCTGCTGTATAGCAAAGTGACTCAGTTAAACATTTATATACATTCCTTTTTTTTCACATTATCCCCCATCCAAAAACTTTTAGCTTTAATGGAACACACCATGTCCATTTGCTTATGCAGTTCTATAGTTGCTTTCTTGCTCTAGTTGGCAGAGTTCAGTAGCTAAAACAGAGGCCCCATGGCCTGCACAGCCTCCAGTATTTACTAACTGGTCCTTTATAAAAAAGATTGTTGACCCACGATTTAAACCATTCTAAGCTTTCCTTAAGTGAATATTAAAAAAAAATACAACAAAACAAATAAGGATAGGAAATGAAAAGGTTGAGAAAAGAAGATTCCCTTAGGGTTCAGAAATTGCAAAATAAATCTTGGTTCCAAGAAGCCCTAAGAAGTACTTGAAACTCTAGCATGAAATTGAGATCGAATTCTGTCTGGTTAAGACAGTATATTTTAAAGAAAACTTTATAAATGCAATTTTCTGCAAGACGACTATTACTTCTGGACCAAGAACACACCTTTAATGTGAAAGTTGGAAGAGTGACTTTAGGAGGTAGAAACATGGAATATTATTTATAACCTGGCAACGAAAGTGACTGAAACCACATTAGTCAGGCAAAATAAGCTGATCTCTCTAACTCCAGGTAAAATAACATTTCAAACATTGAAAAATGTACACAATCAAAATTGTACAGGGTAGGGGTTTAAGAAACCATTTCCCCTGCTAATTTTTGATGTTTACATGGAATGTTCTTCAAGCAGCAAATAACTTACCAATGACCTTGACAGACTGAAAATGATACATCTTTACCGCGACATAAATTAATTCTCTTAGTGGGAAATTGCTAAAATAGACAAGGTGTCAGAAAGATTTCTTTATGTCTGAAGGAAAGGAAATGATTCCATTTCTTCCAAACATTCTTACATGAAAAATAATAAACTCTCACTTTTAAACTGTCTTTATTTTCATGGGGTTCTAAAGCTCCCATTCCTAATTGGGGCGGTCCTGGTTATCTGGTGCTGGCCATGAGTCAGTCCATATTAAATCAGGTATAAAACACACCCGGGGATAAAGCCGGCTCCATAATTCACACTACATATGAATAAATATTCATAGAAATACCCAGAAAAGAGGATTGAATAATTATACTCCACCGTCACGGCAGTCCTTAGATTTACACAGTCAGCGTTATATAAAAGATCCTGGAAAGTAAATCTTCACAGACTAAAATATAAGAGAAACATGGTGGTCTCTCCTAGGAAACGGACCAGCGACTAACACAAATGAATCAATTCATCCTCTAGAGTCACCCCCAATTCTGTTCCCGGACCACAGAGACGAACATGTTCTGAATGTTTAGTGCGTATATGCTGTCACACTTCACTTTCACACAAAAACCCTAGACAACGGGAATTATCGGTGATCGTTCAGGGCGAAGCCCAGGCAGGAACTCTGGTCTGTCTGCCTCCGACATACATGCTGTCTGCAAAATGCCCAATCCTGCCGGCTCGGTCAACCACGAGCCCCCTGAAGTGCCCCTACTCTGAGCCAATGAGTTTGGAAAACTTTCTAAACCCTCCCGTTGGAGAATAATAATGTACATGAACCCCCAGCACTGAAGAAACCAGCTTACCCTTGTCTAGCCCCCGACTTCGTAGGGAATCCCTTTCCCCAACTACTATTCTGTGGAAGTCAGACTCTCAAACGCACTGAAAAGGACGACTGCAGATATTTCCCTTGATGGGAGGCAGAGAAAAGAGAAGTGCATAAACTGTAAGGGAAAGTAATCCTTTTCACCCACGGTCCAGGGCGATGCTACTGAGCTGATGGTGTGATTCTAAGTGGCTTCTTTTCGTTCTTATGATGAACCAGAATCGTTGCTAAGACCCTCGGTGCCCTGGTCCCCGCAGACCCGCTCAGGCCTCACCTAACGGGCACCTGACCACGTTGTGACTTCCAGCCCCGACAGAGCCTTTGAAAAGTGCTCCTCCTCTCTTTACCTACTCCACTCCTATTTATTGATTTATTTTTTTGCTTTTTAGGGCCACACCTGTGGCAAATGGAAGTTCCCAGGCTAGGGATCGAATCGGAGCTACAGCTGCCGGCCTACACCACAGCCAGAGGGGATCCAAGCCGCATCTGCGATCTACACCACAGCTCACGGAAACGCCGGATCCTTAACCCACTGAGCGAGGCCAGGGATTGACCCCGCATCCTTATGGATACTAGTTGGATCTGTTACCGCTGAGCCAGGATGGGAACTCCCGCTCCTATTTATTTTTCAGAGAAGCCTTTCCTGTCTCGATCAAACTGCTCTCCAGATGCTCTCATCACTGAGTTCCTCCCTACAGCACTTCCATTGGTTACACGTTATATTTATTGGTGTACTGATTTGATGAATGCCTGTCTGTACTCCTACAGGGGAGAAGAAAAATATATTCCCTGTTCTCGGATGGGAAAAAGAGGAGGAGGGACCTTTCCGGCCTCTTTCTACCGTGTTTTATCGCTGCTGCGCATGGATGAGGTGACTCAATGGAGAAGGTTCTGCACAAGCTTAGCTCAAGGCCCGCAAACACTCTGGTCTGCTCCCACTCAGACAAGCTTAGAAGGAACATTCGGGAAATGAGTTCAATTCAGGAAGGACATACTAGGGAGCCAGTTACAGATCCTGGCTTTCTCCTGCAGTTTAGCCTTGTGTGGTAATACAGACTGTAATCTTCACCTCTGAGTCCTGTTCTACTTTTCAGTTCCTTCCACTTGGGAGGGGAAGACAAGAGTGCTCTTGCTGGCCTCCCAGAAGGCCAGGGAGCCGTCTTCCACTAGGCCTCAGTCCTTCAGGTCACTGCCGGACTCAGGGCCTGGCTCAAGGGAGGCATTCTATGCGTGATTTTAAAAAAATGAATCATTCTATCAATGGAAAAATTTTATTTTTTTTTTTGTCTTTTGTCTTTTTTAGAGCCGGCATACAGAGGTTCCCAGGCTAGAAGTCTAATCAGAGCTGTAGCTGCTGGCCTACGCCACAGCCACAGCAACGCGGGATCCGAGACGCGTCTGCAACCTACATCACAGTTCATGGAAAGGCCAGGGGTCGAACCCGTAACCTCGTGGTTCCTAGTCGGATTCGTTCCTGCTGCACCACGACGGGAACTCCCGAAAAATTTTTAAATAAGCAAAAATAGGGACAATGGATGATGAACCCGTATGTACTCACCACCTGGCTTCAACAATAATCAACTCATGGCAACAGTCAACCCGTAATCAGTCTGGTTTGACCTACTCCCCCACCTGACTGATGCCAATCCAAGGCACTGCATCACTTCATGCATAACGAATGGTATAAGGCTTAGAAACATACCTATAAAACCACTGTCATATACATACTATGAACGATAATTTATAAATATTTCTTCAATAATAAACAGATGAATGAATCAGCAAACTCTGTGGAGACCAGCAAAAGGGTCAGAGAAGAGGTGAGTCTGAATTGTGATGTGTCCTCGGCGCCCAACACGCCTCCCTCCACAGGCCCGGCCCCCGGCCAAGGGCCAAGCCACTCACCAGTCGGGGTGCTGCTGCGGAACGAAGAGGAGGGGGTGATGGGCGGGGTCACGGGGGGAGTAAGGCTTCCGCTGCTGTGACGTGGCGGAGTGGACACATTCCCACGAGACACGGAGCTGGACAAGGTCAGCGACAGCTTCGGCTGAATCTTCTTTTTCAGGGACTCCTGCTCCCGGCGGGCGGCGTCTGTCATGAATCTGCAGCAACAATGGAAGGGACCGTCTGTAAGTAACCAGGAGCGTCACAGAGCCCGAGGAATTATGACAGTTCGCTCGAGGTTGACTGATGCTCCACGCTGGGAGAGGGGCTTGTTCACAGGTCTGTCCCCATGGCAAAGATTAATAACAGCTTCCCTTTTCCTCCAGGAGGAAATCATCTTCTAGCTCCTTGTTTTAAGGTTCCTCCAAGTCTTGGCCTTTTCTCCTCTAGGCAAACTCTCCGACTGGGAAACAGATACACTAAGCCTTTGTACTCACTACAGCGCCTTCAGTCGCAAGCCCACCTCTCCCGGAGGGCCCTCTCAAGCCTCAGGCAGTGCACCCGCTCTCAAAGTTCCCCAGCCATCCCCAGCTAGCGAGGGTGTCCCTCATACGCTGGGACGTTGGCTGGTAGCATTTACTGTTTGCACCACTGAACTCATGGCTCCATGAAAACTCCGATTCTGTTTTGGTCTTCCTCTGGATTCTCATATTGTTTGCGTTTATAACACTTGGCTGGTTGAAGGTCTCGTCTCACCAGCCACTAGCTACAAAGAAAGGACTCAAGTCCCCGTAATCATTACCACCACTCTGCTGGGCACATCTCAGTAAACACGAACAGACCGACCGAACACATCTGTCCGAGCAGAGTCAAGAAGAGGGGATGAGGGAAGTACGTGGAGGGGGACCACTGGGAGAGGGCTGTTTATGTCATGATTTTATCACTCACAGGGCGGAAGGCGACTTTTCTCAATAGTCTACCTTCGGAACCTTCGGAAACGTCAAAGTTATTGTTTCAACACGTACATTAGTAATATTCAAACCTTGTTGTACGATCTAGCATTTCATACATTCATATAATGAGAGATTCAAAACAATCTATGAAATGGTATCTCCTTCCCAAATAGCAAATGTCAACTGCATTTTTGAAAACTGCAACGATGGAAAGCCTAGTGAATGGGGCATATGAAAATGTTTAGGTATTAAAACATGCACCCGTGCCCACTGCCTAAACTAAGAGCCAGAAGAGAACCATGTCCTTACTGTACCCCCCTTCTCATCGACTGTTTTATCTATTTTAATAGAATTCATGGTAAACTAATTCCATTGCCCTTAAACATGGTATGTTTTACCTGACTCATTTCACATTTTGCCTACAAAACTCCTTCCTATTGGCCTTCTTTACACTATGGAGTTTTGGAAGTCATGCTTCATGTTAGTTCTCATGCCTGGTAAATGCTTAGAGTTGATCAAACACCCAATGAAACAGTATCATAATAGTGTTACGGTGTCTTAAAATGTCTACTTTTACACTTGGAACATGGATGGTACACTTCTTGAAGGGCTTTTGCAATACAATCTTGATATATAAACTGGATTTTAAGTGTTGAGCCAAACTGTAATAGAGCTATGTGCTTTGCCTTCAACTCTTAAGTTTTGTGCTACAAGATGGTGATGATTTAAAAAGAAGAAAGGATATGACAATGCAAAACAGAATTCTTTGCACCTGGTGGCCAGGTACCCATTTATCTTCAGATGTAGAGTTGGTTCCACTGCTCTTAAAACTGCTTTCCCCCCCTCCCTCCTTATACACCTCTACTCAAAATATGGACTGTAGAGAAAAGCAAGGAACTAGTACTTCCTTTTATTATCCTAAGTACAACTCCTAACTGGCACAGTGCTGACCTTCCCCCGCTGGGTCTGCAGTGTGTCAGGGAGTGGGCGAAGTCACAGGCTAGACGTACTGCTTCTTCCAGGAAGACCAAGTATTCTCATTGTAGGTAATTCAAGTTAGTTTTTTTAAATAGTAAAATAAACACAGATATGCTATGGAGTGGAATGAAAAATTTACATCTGGCATCTTAGTTAAGAGCATGGGGACTTGAAGTCAGGCAAGTCAGGGTTTGTGTGACTTGAGGCAAGTCCCTCTCTAAACCTCAGCTTTATTCTCTGTAAAATGGGACTGTAATTGTAGTAAAGAGTTACCACACCTCTCTTCCCCTTTTGCAAGAGACTTCGATCGCTGATTAACTCTGGTAACCTGCTAGGAGGGTATGTCGAATGCTACTGGGCAACACTGCTTATGACAAGACTGGCCACTGACAGATAAGTGGCATCTGGACTGGGAAGAACTAGAAAACATCTCCCCACACCTGATCGGAAGCCAGAGCTCTGGGCTTCCTGAGCATGGTGACTTTGCCCCTGAACATGGCCCTGCAGGGAACTGGGGAGTATGCCCAGAGAGTGTCAGAAAAGCTTCAATTCCAGGGCACTCCCCCTCTATCTGAGGGGCATCTGCCATCTGTGTCTGGACAGACTGCCATGGGTACCAACAAGAACTTGGCAGAAAGCCTTTGCTGGCAGGCTGTGGCTCTGCCCTCTATCCTTCTGAAAAGACCCAGTGCCCACTGGGGCTTCTGTTCATCCCATGAGCCTGAATGTTCATGGTCGAGGAAGATCAGCAGCTGGTAGGCCAATAACAGTGCTGACTTCAGAGGACCATACAAGGTAGCAGGGAGGTCATGTAGGACGTGGCTGTTATTACTATAGAAAGCTTCAAAAATGTGGCCATATCTGTATATTCCATCTACCTTACTCCAGGCTTCTTGAGGATGCAACTGAACAGGACTCTGAAAGCCCCTGGTCCATGCCTCGGGGGTGGTAGATGGGTTGTGGAAGAGCTGACCAGGAGTCAGCCCAGGGAGTGTATACAGAGTGTCAGGAAGAAACTTACCAATGAGAGGAGTGGGAGAGAGACAGAAAGAGAGAGAGGGAGGGAGAGAAGAGTGGGGGAGAGGAGGAGAGAGAGGGGGAGAGGGAAGAAGAAGCAGAATGGCGCTCTGCGGTGGCAGGGTTTTTTCTTACTGGTTGCAAGTATCAAGAACCCACGCTTTATACTGTAAAATAAATAGTCTCCTACAGCTTAGATACAAAAACTACAAACAACCATAAGAACATGCACACACACACCCCTCACCTGGGTTTGGTCGGCTATGGACAGCAATCTATTTTTGGCCTGCATCTGCTAAGTGCTTTCTAGAAGCGAGAACGAGGCACCATGTTAAAAGCATTAAACATGAACCTCATAAAACACTTCTGCCAACCCTCTTCTCCTTCTGCCCTCCCTCCTTCTCCCTGGATTGGTGTTATGAACTTGCAGCTATACCTATAAATCATGGCAACCTTGCCATACCAAGACACACAGCTGCAGAATTGATTTCCAGGGACAACACACACACACAAAGAAAGAGAGAGGGAGAAAGATGCCCGGGGAGGGCTGGCTACAATTCACCAGTTTCTCCCTGGCAGCATTGCACTGTTTCTCTTTCACTTATTGGTCATGCCTTTACCTATTTTTTGGAGACTTATTTAAACCCTAAAGTTTTCAGGCAATGTTCCATCAATACAGCCTTATGTCGAATGATGGAGAGATTCTCAATGGCAAAGAATCATTTAGGAGACAAGTTTAGAAAGAACTTGATGAGGCAAAGTAAATAAGGGCTGTGACTGCAGCCCAGCACTGGATTTGAGTAAGCTGGCTCCGAGCATTTTCCACCTCTAAGGGAGCTACACTTTGACACATCCTTGAAGGACCTCAGCCTAGATCTTTCCATCGTCAGGATTAGAAATGTTCCCCCTGTATTCCCAGATGAGAGGGAGTTCAGGCTGGGGAAGTCACACCACTCTGTGGCCTGATGACTTTTTCTCAATGGGTTTTGACATGATTGGTGATCTTTTCTGAAGCCCTCAGGAATCAGAGCCCACGTGGGTTTTAGAGCAGGACGGAACGTGGGTAAGACAGATCACCTAGCCCAACCCCCTCATTTTTCACAGTAACTAGAAATGAAGTGAAGGGACTTGTTCAAGGTCATTCTGCAGGTTGCTGGCCAAGCAGGCAATTGGGAGGTCAAGCCTTGGGACCAAATCAAACGCTCTTGCTCTGCCAGGCTGCCACAGGCACGTCAAAGAATCTTGAGCTCTCTTGTTTTTGCTCTAGAGTCATGGTTTTCAAAGTTGAAAGGGGCTAAGGAGCTGGAGCAGAAGACCTGTGGAAAGGAAGCGGGACCCTTCTGGCGGTTTACATGCTGGAAGTGGGGCAGCTGGAAGGGCAGGAGCCTCCTCCTCTCAGCATCCTCCACGTTCCACTGTGTGGGGTCCCCTGGCTTCTGGGGGCCCTGGATTCGTGGTCTCACTGAGCTGTGATGTGGGAAGGTTGGCAGTACCCGTCTCCCCAAATTCTTTCTGCTTTGCAATGGGACCTGTTCTCATCTTGCAGCAGTAGTGCGCTAGTGTGGGCTCGTGCTGGCTTGTGAGAGCTGATCCTTACATTTTTAGGGATTTTGTAAGCCAGTTATTAAACATGCCCATTTTTAAAAATGAAAATATATGAACTTAAAACAAGTTATTAAAAACAAAGGTAATAATATTCAGTTTATTAGTTCTTCATTATTGAACTTCATTTTACCATCATCTAGGTTACTGACGCTATTTACATGAATAAGGTCATATCTGTTTGGTAGAATTAGTATGTGAGGCTATATGCTACTGCACATTTCTTCCCAACTCTGTTCAGCAATGCAATGTCGGTAGCTTGGAACTGGCCAAGATGGGAGTATTCATACCACAGAGACTGGCGAATATTACAAATCAGGTCCCTCCCCCCAAGAGTCAGCCATTAAACATTTACAAGTACACGTGTAGTTATTATTATTTTTAATGTGGAAAAAAACATTTGAGGAGTTCCTGCTTGTGGCACAGTGGAAATGAATCTGACTAATATCCATGAGGATGCAGGTTCGATCCCTGGCCTCGCTCAGTGGGATAAGGATCCAGTGTTACTGTGAGCTGTGATGTAGGTCCCAGATGTGGCTCAGATCCTTCATTGCTGTGGCTGTGGCTGTAGGCAAGCAGCTGTAGCTCTGATTCCATATGCCGCAGGGAATTTCCATATGCTGCAGGTGCCGCCCTAAAAAGCAAAAAACAAAACAAAACAAAAAGCATTCGAACCGGGATCCTTGCCTACTCACTGAAGGAGCTAACTGGGGAAAGATGAAGCATGGATAAGAAAGGATTCTTTTCTTTTTTAAAATTATAAATATAATACCTCTCCTTAAAAAATACTCACAGAAAAACTTTTATGGGTTTTGTGACTTGTCCTTAAAAACGTTTAAAAAAATTCTGTAACACACATTGAGTGGACATGTTTATAAGCACACTTTAAATAAGAATAAAATGACAATCCATGCACCTACCATTCAGCTTATGAAAATTTTTTTGCCAGAAACTTTGAGATTTGCACATACAACTATGGTTGACTTTTCAGGGTACTTTCCTTCTACTATGGCTTTTCTACACATAGAGAGAACTGGATTTTTCTTAAAGGAAAAAAAAAGTCACTTGAGGGTTCATTCACTGTTGACTAACAGCCTGGAAATCTGTGGTCAGGCAAAGCCCTGTTTTCATTTTGAAACTGAAACTGCTGTAAGATTAATTTTAACTTTCCTACAAATCAGAAATGCCCAAGTTCCTTTAATTTAATATGGTCATTTGTAGTAATATTTGTTATTGCTTGGGGAAGTACATATTCCTTAAGTAAATTTTCAAGACTCCATTATAAATCTTTTAAATCCTTAGACCACAATGTTCATTCAGTCTGACATGTTAAACGTGGAAACATGAATATCACACCACAGGGAAAATGTCAAATTGCTGGTCCACAGAGACCAGTTTCAACCACAAACTCAGGAAATTCACTGGGTAGGCTGGAGCCTGGGCGGAGCCCCCAGTGTGCCTCACTCTTGGGCCAAACACCTGAGCCCAAGTGTCCTGCTGGGGCAAAACCACTTGGCTTCTACCGGCTCCAGAGAACCCCGTGATGGCAGTGACCGCTCGAAACCCGAGTCTCAGAAAAAACTTGAAAAGGATCCAGGCTCTGAGATGCGTGGCGTGGTTTGGTTGTTGTTACAAGACTCTGGAGAGGGCGTGTGGTCCAGAGGCCTGAGCCGTGTGTCAGGAGGCTCGTTCTGGGATGAAGGAGCGGGTGGCCTCTGGAAGCCCCACTGCTCCCCCGTTCTGGCCCTGGTTTTCCTACTTGTTAAAATTGAGGAGTTTGGGTTTTACGGGTAGAAGGACGGCATCATTCCAGATTCCTTCCCACCTCAACAGTCAATGATTCCAGCACTAGCGTCAAGTCAAGCAGTGTTTCCCAAACTTTTTTTGACCTCGATCCATTATAAGAAAGCCTGTACACACATATGTATGATTCGGTCTGCAGTCGGCAATTCTGAAACCTCAGAGCTCTGAAGACTGGAAAATGTTTTGTTTGACAGCCAAACTCATGGGGAGACCAACCCTGATGTGAACAGCTTAAGGGACGTTTATACACCTTATTATTGTTTTTAGTGTGAGTATTCATATACTTCACTATGCAAACATAAATGTGCCCGATTACAGGTGGCTGTCCCAGAAGACTCTGGAGGGACTATTTGCACCATTCTATCTTTCTGAAATTAGAAAAACTATGAATTGTGAAACATATCTGTGTGCAAAGATAAAGGATTTTTATGTAAATATCCAAAACAAAAATTTCATGAACCAATCCTTACTGCATGTGATATACTCAGATATTTTTCTATTTCATCTTAACAAAATATCCTGGTCATTTCATCTTAACAAAATATCCACACTAATTTCTTGACTTACTAACAGGTCATGGTCTGTGGTTTGAGAATAATGGAGTTCCCATTGTGGCTCCGCAGAAATGAATTTGACTAGCATCCATAAGGACTTGAGTTCAATCCCTAGCCTCGCTCAGTGGGTTAAGGATACGGCGTTGCTGTGAGCTGTGGTGTAAACTGCAGACGTGGCTTGGACCTGGCATTGCTGCAGCTGTGGCATAGGCTAGCAGCTGTAGCTCCAATTCCATCCCTAGCCTGGGAACCTCCATACACTGCAGGTGCAGCCCTAAAAGACAAAAAAAAAAAAGAAAAAAAAAAGGGAAATATTAGTGCAGCAGTTAAGACGTGGGCTTTGCAGGTAGACTGTTTAGATGCTAATTTCTCCTCTGTTATCCAGTTATGTGACCTTGGACGTGTTACCTAACTTCTCTATGCCTCAGTTTTCTTACCTGTAAGTGGTAAAAGTAGTAAGTCCTATCATACAGAGTTGTGAAGATTCAGTGAATTAATACAAGTGAAGCACCTGGAAACAGGACCTGGCACTTGCTGTTAGACAAATGTTGTAACGGATGTGAAAAACTCTTGTTCTAGAAATCGTAACTTACAAATCTTACATTTCTGACAATGTCAGCAATTTGGTGCATCTTAGCTGAACTACTGAGCATTAGCATAAGTATTGCCATCATGAGTTTCTGCTGATTCTGAAGGCAAAGAGCCACTGTCACCAATTCTGCATGTACTGATTGATTAAATACAGCTTTAATCACAGGTAAATCTGAAAAAGGTAATTATAGTACAGAAGAGAGTAAAAAGAGAAGGGTTCCTCTCCTTAAGGACAACATGCAGGTAGTGTGGTGGGGACTATAAATTCACACACCTCCTCTTCTTTACTTTTCTGCCTTGATTTCTGGAGAAGAACCCAATTGTAGAAGGCCTTTCCAGCAGGACAGGCAACAGAAGACCAAGCTACTTGATGGAAAAACATCTTCCTATGCAGTTAGGAAGATGCATGGAGAGATTCATAAAGTTGGGAGGTTCATAAAGTTGCACAAGGCTCTAATGTGGGCCATAAACAGACCTCCGTACAAAGCACCACATCCAACTACTTCACCTGAAGTTCAAAAGCTTTGTTCTGCCTTTGCAATGGCCCTTGGGGCATTGCCATTTTTCAGTAAAAACAAGTTTGCAAAACCAAGGAAGCCTTTGCTGAAAGCTGCTGGGAGTTGGCAGCTGGACCACGATTCCAAGTACTCATTGCTCCAGACAATGGCGTCCCTGACCTGACAAGGACTGCAGTCCGTCTTTCCAGTGGAGGGTACCTTAGGGATTTTCCTGTTCTCCAACTACTACAATGCGCCATCCAAGACAAGGATGGACAGAAGCTGGTGAGGAAGCAGAACAATCTGTGAGGCATCTGAATAGAGGCTGTGAGAAAAGTGGGTACTTTTCAGCTGTGATCATGTGTGGTCCACGTGTTAGAGGATCTGGCTGTTCTAGGCCTCAAAGTAATGATGCCTTTCAGAATGCACATCTGCTAATAAATTCGTGGGGTGGCTCCTCTCATTTTAGCAACTTAAAGCCGTTGGGGGGTTATGGGGTGTTTGGTTAGAACAGCTGGCCAGTAAAACACGACCTGCGGGCAGTAAGTGGAGGGATCACTTGTCCGCACCTCTCCATGAAGAGAAGGGCCTTTTCTGGTGATCAGGGAACTTAATACGTGTTCTTCTTTTTTTCAGCTGACAAAAGAAAATTGGAGTCCCAAATAACATTAATTTCAGAAAGTTTCTAGTAATGGTGTACTTTGCATCCCAGAGCTATTTTTGCCTTCACGATCTGAGGCCTATGGGGTAGATTTGGAAGCTTCATAAAATTTTCTGCAGCATCACCAAAACTCAGAGCCTCTTTTAATATGCTGCTATTAAAATTTTAATGCAAAAGAATAAAACTAAAAGCAGCACCAGGAAAAAAACCTACACCAGCTGATAAGTTTGGCACTTAACTTGCAAGGGGTGTGTGTGTGTGTGTGTGTGTGTGTGTGTGTGTGTGTGTGATTTTCATCTGATATCCACATTGGTTGTGGGCATAATCTGCGAAGTATCCAGCGAAAGAATCAAATCTTATTCTTGGGTACCAAACCAAAATGGACAGATTTATTGTCTTCAGTGAGATAGTCCCCCCTTTTCTTTACTAGGTTTATATCTGACATACACAGGAGGATATCATTCCTGGAGTTTGAGGAATAGTTCCTGTCTAATTTGCATGAAATAAATTCACACCAGGGCAAGTCAACTTCATATCAGACCCCGTGGCTAATTTATGTGTTCACTTTATTTTGGGGGACAAGGAGAAGAGAAAAGAGGAGATAAGAAAAAAAGACAAGAAGGAGGTGATCTCCATCTTACCTACTCCTGACAATTATACATTCTCCGTCCCTCCCTTCGTTCCTTCCTTTCCTTTCTCCCTCCTCTCTCTCCTTCCTCTCCCTCCTCCTCCTCCTTCCCCTCTCCCACCCTCCCCACCTCCCTCCTCACCTCCCTCCTTACTTTCTTTCCTTGGCATGCGGAAACTCCTGGGCCAGGGACTGAAACCAAGCCACAGCAGTGATTGCACCAAATTCTTAACTGCTAAGCCACCAGGGAACTCCCTCTTTTGTTTTTTTAAAGGCAGCTATAGTCTACTTTGGATATTCAAAAAATTTTAAAAAACATTTCTTTAGTAATTAACACCGGGTTGCCCATTTTTATTACCAAAATCAGTATACCTTATCTGGCTACCCTCTACCACTGCCAGCCTCTCATTACAAAGAAAAAGCCATTTTAACATAAAATTTAAGAAGGACATAATCTTGGAATAAAATAATCCCTTCATGAGGAAAAACTGTCTGAGATCAAGATAATAGAACAGAGAAAAAAATTTACTTAAATTTTTAGATGCAGACACGCTACGATATGAAATTTAATTTTATCATTATTTTGTAACCATATTATAGGTACCTGTAATATACCGTTTATAATTTGTTGCTTATAATTGTTCTCTAGATACAAATTGTTAAAAATATCCAACTTTGTTTTCTATCATGGCCATTGCTAAAAATTCAGTTTCAAGGAATGTTGACTAAAATGGAACTATTAAATTATGGAGGAATCATTTGCAATATCCAGAAGCTTCTCCTTTCCGAGAGCTGGGAGAAAGGACACACTGAGGGACAGTGGGTGCTGGACGCCCCTGCTCCTGGGCCCCGCACACCCCAGGCAACCTGGAGACTACAGATTGGTACAAACACCCCTATGAACAGCATCATTCAAGGACTAGTGGCTGTCTGCAAATAGTACTTAGGAATAGTTTTTTTTTTAACCAATAATCTCTTTCCTGGAATTTTAGCACTCAAATGGAATTCATGCAGCAAAGCTGAATAACTGCAATAAGGAACAAAATCCCATCCCTGAATACCATTACTCTGTATATTCCCCATAAATACTGGGTATTTTCTCACAACTAAGGAATAATATAGTTAATCTACCTTAACCGAAAGCTCTGGTTCAGTTTCCAGCAATCACTACTTAAAGCCACAGGTCAGCATAAATTATTAGTGTAGCAATTAATTTGGTTTACTTTAGCCCGAACAGAGTAAACCATGGGCTCTTTCATCATCAGTGCCAAGAATAAAAACCACTTCTGAAAACGATGCCCACAAATCTTTGGTGTGAGGGCCAACTGGAATCTCCCTCTCCTGGCAATTCTCTATTGTCCTTTCCACGCCTCTTCTGCTTCCATCGAATTAGAAACGACCGCGGCTATTTCTTACACATGGTTTTCATTGCTAATTCGACACCCGTGTAAAAACCAATGAACAAAACAAAGAAGATGCATTTTATGAGGCTTTGTGGTACAAAACTGCAAACAGCTTTTGAGTTTCCTTGTTTTGCCTCCTCTGGAAGTAAATTAAATGAGGTTTCCATGTAAACTGCTAATGAGATGATGCATAACTCTCCCCATAAGCTGGGAGAAGTAAAAACTTTAAAAAAAATGGACTTAGGGTCTCTGGAATTTTAGTCCCAGTATTATTAATAGCTGTGAAAATAGCCTGGTGGTTTCAAAGTCTGGCTTCTGGAGGCAAACTCCTAATCTGACTTAGGTATTTAAGCTTGGGCAAATCATTTACCTCTCTCATCTTGGAATCTTTATTTATAAAACAGGGGTAACCCTAACTCATACCTCATGGGGGGTTATGGTCAAGATCTCTCAGATGAAAAGCACTTGGCTAACATAACCCTGCATACCCGCCAGGAGGCCACTTGAGTCTTGGTATTTCCATGGCTGTCAGCCTGATCCTCCTTACTCTCACCCAGGAATTAGGTTCACAAGAGCCAAGACATGGAAACAACCTAAATGCCCATATGATAGAGGAGTGGATTAAGAAGATGTGGTACATATATATAATGGAATACTACTCAGCCATAAAAAGAATTAAATAATGCCATTTGCAGCAACATGGACACAACTAGAGAGTCATATTAAGTGAAGTAAATCAGAAAGAGAAAGATACCATACGATATCACTTA
Source organism: Catagonus wagneri (assembly GCA_004024745.2). NCBI lineage: Eukaryota > Metazoa > Chordata > Mammalia > Artiodactyla > Tayassuidae > Catagonus > Catagonus wagneri. The sequence continues at coordinate 16,110,799 of PVHT020000105.1, read as the reverse complement.
TATGTGGAATCTAAAATATGGCACAAATGAACTCTATCTACAAAACAGAAACAGACTCAAAGACAAAGAGAACAGGTTTGTGGTTGCCAAGGGGGAGGGGAGGGAGTAGGAAGGACTGGGAGTTTGGGGTTAGTAGATGCAAACTATTACATTTAGAATGGGTAAGCAATGAGGTCCTGCCGTACAGCACAGGGCACTATCCAATCTGTTAGGATAGAACATGATGGAAGATAGTATGAGAAAAACTGTGTGTGTGTATATACATATATACATGTACATATATGTACACACACACACACACACACACACATATGACTGGGTCACTGCTATACAGCAGAAATTGGCATAACACTTTACACTTTAATAAAAAATTACAATCTAGGAGTTCCTGTCGTGGCTCAGTGGTTAACAAATTCGACTTGGAACCATGAGGTTAAGGTTCGATCCCTGACCTTGCTCAGTGGGTTAAGGATCCGATGTTGCCGTGAGCTGTGGTGTAGGTCGCAGATGCAGTTCAGATCCCACGTTGCTGTGGCTGTGGTGTAGGCCGGCGGCTACAGCTCTGATTGGACCCCTAGCCTGGGAACCTCCACATGCCGCAGGTACAGCCCTAGAAAAGGCAAAAAAAAGGCAAAAAAATTACAATCCAATGAAATATAGGAATTATCTCTTATCCCGTAAGACCATAAAAAAATAAACAGTCATCTGATTGGATAATTCCTACAGAAAAGGCCATTTGTAAGGAGAACCTATGCAGTCCAGCCTATGATGGACTTAGATATCTAAGTCTGGGGTCAAAAGTCTCTGTTTCCAAAGAAAAGTACTTCTCTGATGCTGCCATGACTTAGGTGAGCTCCTCTGACCAGGTGGGCAGGGTGACAGTCAACACTTAGTTTTGCCTGTGCTGCTTATGGATTCAGCCTTAGAACCTTATCACCAGGCACTAGGTTGTCACCGATCAAGGTGATACATAAGCTGAAAGTTTGTGCCCCTGCCCATAGCCACTAATATGTGCACTAATGTCCCAGGTAACTCGATTGGTGCAGATGCCATCCACCCTCAGAGAATTGGGGAGCAAGGATGGCAGACTATAAACAGGACAGCTGAGAGAGAAAGCTGACTGCGCCCAAGACAGAGCTGCCCCTGAGTGAGGCAAGGGGATTAAGCACACACTCAGATAACTGCACACATTCATGAATACAATTACAGGGCCAACTGCTCATTCAAATTTCTTTTTGTGTATATGTGACTCCCACAGAGTGGCAGTCAGTAGACTAGCATTGTATGGGAACAGGGTGGAGTCAATAGCATTTCCTTCTGAAATGGATTAATCCACTGAAGTAGTGAAACTATTTGGGGGACACAGTTCTAGGCATGAGCTGTTCCTTTATAAAGTATAGGTCCACGGGCATCACAAGCTTACCGACCTCACGTTTCATGGATCTTGGAAGCTGATTTTTTTCCAAGGGATTTTTCTTTCCTTTTGTTACAAGAGTTCAGTTAAGCTGCTTCTGGACTAAAGGGTTTAGGGTTCCCAGTTTTCCAGAAGCCTTGCACCTGACAAATGAATTTAGGTATTTGGTTCTTCAGACAAGTACACACACATTTGAGGACTGAATAATTTTTTTTTTAAAAAACAAAGGGGAGTTGCCGTCGTCGCTCAGCAGTTAACGAATCTGACTAGCATCCGTGAGGACACAGGTTCGATCCCTGGCCTCACTCAGTCGGTTAAAGATCCGGCGTTGCTGTGAGCTGTGGTGTAGATCGCAGACGCAGCTCGGATCCCATGTTGCTGTGGCTGTGGTGTAGGGCAGCGGCTACAGCTCCAATTAGACCCCTAGTCTGGGAACCTCCGTATGACTCGGGAGTGGCCCTAAAAATAAATAAACAAACAAACAAATAAATAATCAAAGGGACAGAAACGTCCATGTTTCTTCCTCCTTCTTCACTTACCCCAAGGAGTCTGTGAGTGCTCAAGACACTTGGTAAACTGTAAACTGTGAGTAAATGCGGGCTGGGGGTGTAGAGGAGGAGGAGGTTGAGCACTGTGATAATTAAAATTTTTTATTAGAGATAATTTCAAAAGCATACAAACTAGAGAGATCACTATGGTGAAATGCCAAGTTATCAACGTTTTGCCATCTTGGTTAAACTTTCTCCTGTCCTCCCTTTTCAGGCCATGATTATTATTCACCTATTTCTCACCTTGTGTTCATGTGTTCGCTTGAAAAACATATAGGGATAAAATAAACGGAAGAATAATAAGGGAAAAGGAATGAGAGAAGAGAGAATGAGGAAAGATTTCAACATAGTCTCTCAGAAATAGAAAGTGAAGATTCAAATTTAAGATGATTAGCAGCATAACTGCAGGGTCGCTCTCTGACGTACATACAGTTAAACTACAATGCTTGCAAAGTCTGAGCGCTATTGCACACCAAAGCTTTATTAATTTGGAAGGTCTGAGCCAGTGGCTCCCAGCTCTCAGCTTTCGGGGGACCCATCACAGTGCTGAACGGCGCACGGCTTTGACTATCATAATGGTACTTCTGGTGTCCTCTATGTCAGGGAGGGAAGGGAATAACACAAAATTACTATTCAGTATTGCTTTAAAATTAATTTGTATTTTACCAGATTCCCTAATCACCTTTCCCCAACATAATCTACCTTAAACTGGGACTTTACAGGTTACTGGGGAAAAAAAAAAATTCAGGGTGTACGTGTGGGTGTGTGTTTAAAATTTTTAAGAATGTCACTGTATTTAACGGCTAATGAAGTGTTTCTTGGAGGGGCTTCCAGACCCTCTGTGGATTTACAATGAGCAGTCTTTATTTGCATGCCCAAAGCAGGCACTAATCCTGAGCATCAGCTGGTTCCCAGAAATACATGTGCCCCACAATCCTGTTTATCCTGCTGGTTTATTTAGCAAAAGCTTTTCTTCAGAGAGGGCACAGGCCCCCATTTCAGGCTGGCCAGCCTGATTACTCCAAATCCCTAATTAGTGTAATTAAAGCTTTAATGGATTGCAGCCAGGATATAAACCATGCCACCGCCCTTTTCAACTCGCTCTTTGGTGAGTATGCAGGACTGGTGGGTGGCAGAGGGCTTCCTGCGGAGGAACTGAGGCCAGGCACTCCCGGAAGGCCCTGGACACCTCTGTACCCAGCGCCCAGGCCCTTTCTGACGCCCAGGGAGTCAGGCTCATTCACAAAAACCAAACTGCCCCCAAGCCCTCGAGTGTTTACCGAAGCGAATGGAGACATCTCTTGATGCTCCTACAGATGCTTGTCTCATGGGGATTTTTCTCCTGCCACTGTGCCCTGCGAACAAGCTAACGTCCTAATCACCACAATGCCTGGCAAATGAGCAGACTCCTGTTAGATCCTGCGGCGCTCTCCTGTATTAACCCGCCTGCAGAGAACCGCTCAGAACTTTTCCAGTAACCAAACACCAAAGGTCTACAGCTTCACTCCACAGGGTTTTTCCTTTTTTTTTTTTTTTTAGGGCCGCACCTGCAGCAAACGGAGGTTCCCAGGCTAGGTAGGGGTCAAATCAGAGCTGTAGCCGCCGGCCTACACAACAGTCACAGCAACGCCAGATCCGAGTTTAGTCTGCAACCTACACCACAGCTCACGGCAACGCCAGATCTTTGACCCACTGAGCGAGGCCAGGGATCAAACCGGCAACCTCATGGTTCCAACCCACAAACTCAAGGTTACTAGTCAGATTCGTTTCCGCTGCGCCATGACGGGAACTCCCCAAACCACAGGGTTTTTAAATGCTCCCTAAAACACACTGCAAACTGAGTCATGATGGCTCTGGTGAGTTCATATTATCTAAGCTTCAGGTGGATACTTGGAAGTTAATACCGGAGAAGGGAAAAGGACCCACGATTTGTAAAAAGCCTTTCCAGTATGCACGACGTCCGCTGGGTGCCTTGGACCTACTTACTACCTTACTGAATCCTCACAACTGCTTTGTCAGGGATTATTATCAGTCCCACTTTACAGATGACAAAGCTGAGAGACATCAGGTAGTCTGCCCAAAGACCCACGGCTAACAAAATGCTGGGGGAAAGACAAAGGCTGAAATGCTCAAGATCTGTGATGCCCAACCCAGCAGCCACTAGCCCTATGAGGCTGCTGAACACTTGAATTGTGGCTAGTGTGACTGGTAACTGAATTTCTAATTTACTTAACTGGAATGAACTTAAATGTCAAGAGCCACATGTGGCTAGTGGCCACCATCTTGGATAGCCCAGAAAGGGAACCCTGCCCAGCACCACAGCAGGTTCTACTGGACGGTGTTGTTACAGCTCATACCAGTTCAGTTCTGGATATACTGGGTTTGAAACAGTGGTGGGACAGCCTGGGGTATAAACAAACAGGTAAGCAACCTAGACTTAGGAGTCATTCCCCTGGAGTGTAAAGCTGGAAAGGAGGCGGCGGGGTGGGGTGGGGTGGACGACAAGGGTTGAGAAGAGAAACTGGAATGGTGGTGCCTACGTTTTAGAGCCTGGAGGAAGGAGAGTCCCCAAGGTCACCGAGGAATAGCGTTCTAACCATTTTTCCGGGCTTAATAAGTTATTATTCCTCTTACATTTTAATTTTTTAAGCTTTTTTTTTTTTAGGACTACACTTGTAGCATATGGAAGTTCCCAGGCTAGAGGTGGAATCAGGGCTAGAGCTGCCGCAGTAAGCAGCTGTGAGTGTGGCTACACCATGGCCACAGCAACATGGGATCCGAGCTGTGTCTGTGGCCTACCCCACAGCTCACGGCCACACCAGATCCTTAACCCACTGAGCAGGGCCAGCGATCAAACCTGTGTTCTCATGGATATAGTGGGGTTTACAATCCACTGAGCCACAGTGGGAATTCCTACTTTTTATTGTTTTTGGCCGCACCCATGGCATGCAGAGGTTCCTGGGTGACAATGCCAGGTCCTTAACCCGCCACACCACAGGGGAACTCCATCCTCTTACATTTTTAGGTAAGCATCTTAAGCGTAATCTCCAATCTTAAGATTTGCCTTTTGTTAAAAAAAAAAAAGTACATTTATTTATTCACATGACTGTTTTGTGCAAAGATGTCTTTCCTTGGAAAGGTATGATGGTTATGCCCTCCAGCTCAGAGCCGGGTACACTCTGGGCAGAAAAACGTTAGCTCAAGACACAGCATCCCATGGCTTTGATGCAATGTGCAGGAAGTGGTTCAAACTCAGTTCCAAACTGTCCACAAACCCCCTTCATAATGAGATCCCAACAACTTGTTAAAGTAAAAGCTCTAACGCAGGTCCCTGCTGTGAAGGGTATTTTACGATGATTTTCACTTAAACGTCCCTTTCAGTTAAGATGATTTTCACTTAAACCTCCCTCTCAGTTGCCTGGGGAAATCAGTCTTCATGAAGTTATCCGATCCTGTATTTCTTACCGTGTAGTCCAAGCTACCCAGAGAAAAAGTCTAATCCTTTTCCTTGTCGAGAATAAAAAGTCTGCTCAGGATGCCTTTAGGGTAAGGAGTTTTACTTGGGTAAGATCTGAGACCAAACCTTCTTTGGCCTCAAAGAGGGTGAGAAATATCTTGGGAGACTGCCCCATACTTCATCCTGTGGAATGATACAGTGTCTGGAACTTACAGTGACTTCAAAAGAAAACTCCCCACCCACCCCTGTAGATGGAAGGCGCTTCTGCAGACAGGGAGGAGGGAGAGGGACAGCAAGAAAGATATGAGTAAGGCTGTAACGGGGCCGGCTAAGATTAAGGTTAAAATTAAAACAAAAACCTACCAATGTAGAGTTCTGAAAGCCCATTAAAACACTTCCATGATTTACAATGAGGCTTTAGTGACTATTCACTGAGCAAATGGCCCTAAAATGCACGACGCAGAATTGGGGAGAGAGGAATTCTGGGGATTCACAGGCAGGCAGCATGTACACCGGCGGGGGCGGGGACAGCGTTGCCCATTAAAACTGGGCAAAGCCCAGGGGATGCCAAAATGAAGCTCCCGATTGTGTGTTTGCAAGCACGGTGCTGAATTTACAAAGCCCCATGCTTTGTAATTTTGCCTCCTTATGCAATTAACCACACTTTCTCTGTGTGTGCACCACTCACTGGGAGAACAGGATGAGTTTCTGAGCAGGAGGCGCTATCTCCTTCAGGATTCCTGGGAGCCCTTTAGCGCGCAATTCATGGAATGGAACCCTGGTGCCGTTAAAAGAGTTGATTCATCTGCTGAAGGTCCCTGAGAATGTGCCTCATCAGGCCTAACGGGACCAAAGGGAGGTCGTTACAGAAGAGCACACTTTTTTTTTGTAACCAAATTGACTTTTTCTGACCTTTTTAATTCTAAACTCCACCACTACAATGCAACACACTGTTAACAAAAAACAAAAACCAGAATAAGGTCACACCTTCAGGGCAAGCAGGACAGGTGAGCAGAGAGCGGTCTTCTCCAGGGCCTGGCTTCTCGCGCTCTCTGCCTGCAGGCGGGGGAGGAAGGTGGCCAGGGAGACCCCGTCATGAACAGCGCTGGGCGGACCAGGCCTGGGTGACCTCCGAGGGACCGGGGATGCTGGATAGGGGGTGCGCTGACCGGCCCAAAGGTGGAAGGCACTTGTTTCCTTCAGGGTGAGCCAGAGCTCAGCTCCGACCCTTCCTTCCCCTCCATCTCCTGCCCGAGAGATATCTCCAGAAAAAGAAATTCCAGCCTGCCCGTGGGAGCCCTTCCAGGTGCCACCTTACTCTTTATTGGCAGCAGAGAGATTCTTTGGCCACTTTAATTCTCACCTCCTTTTCCTGTAACTGAAGCCTAATTTCTCCCACATTCCTGGTGAGGTTCTGACTGGGCCGGGGCCGTGGTGCCCGAAGACAAAGATGAGAACTGCTGACGAGACCCGTGTCTGGCTCTCCCACTTGCTGATCGCACGCCTGTGATCAAATTTTTAACTCTCTCATCTGTAAAATGGTGGTATGATTTACTCATTTATTTACTTCTGCCAACTCTGGAAGAATGAAAGGGGGACCCTCCAGGATCCATAAAGTACAATAAAATAGAATGACTGATACGAAAAAGGCCGAAGAAGTAGGGCAAAAACCGGGCTGGGGATATACAAGAGAGGCAGGGATGGGGCTGAAACAAAGGGGTCTGAGAACACCTAGGACACAGCTGCTCTGTGGGCTGAATGTTCCTCGAGACTCTTGGAAATGGGAAAACTGTGAACGAATGTAGGGAACGGTTCCCGGCATTTTCAGCAGCTCCTGTGCACAGGACCATGTGTGCTGTCGTTCTCTTTCTCAAGGATGTCCGAGGGAGACGTGGAGACGAGGAAGCCAGGCCCTCCGGTTCTCCGAGTCCCTTGGTTTGGGGGAGCCTGGGCATGTGCGATTCGACAGCAGAATGGGGGAGTCATCAGGGGCTGGAAGAGGCTGCAAGCAGAGCCGTGTAAGGTCAGCCTAGGGTCTTGGATGTTAAGAACCGTGCATGCGGTCACCCTCGGCTTCTGTTCTTTGTGTCCGCCTGAATCTGTATACCTTCTGTTTCCAGACTGCATTTCTGACTCTCGCGTGTTAAGCACCACTGCCAAGGAAAGCAGCCCTCACGTCTCTTACTAAAAATGGAAAATCCCACTCGCTGGCCAGGGATAAGAGAGGCATGTGGCTAGCGCTGACCTCGCTGTTCTTTCTCCCGTAGAGATGCGCCACTTCTCCAAAAGGCCTGGGTGATATCAACTTTCATTTTTCACACAGAGCCCTTGGAGAATCTTTTTTTTTTTTTTTTTAAATTTAACAGTGTAATAATTATACAAAAATGTATGAGGGGCAAACAGTTGGATAAAGAAATTTTAAAAGCAATTTTATTTACAGTAGTATCAAAAAACACAAAATACTTAGGAGTAAATTTAACAACACAAAATACACACCATTGCAAGAGAAAATAAAGACCCACTAAAATATCAAGCGATATATCATGAATTCTGTAAATTCAATGTTGTCTCAGTCATATTTCCTTTTTTAACATTTTTATATTCCACTTATATGGAGATGCAAAGGACTATTAAAAGGTCCACTTTTAATAATACCACTCCTACTAGAATGGCTGAAATGGCTGAAATTAGCAAGATGGCTATATTACCAAATGTTGGGGAGACGGCAGAGTCACTAGCACTTTCTTTTTTTTTTTTTTTCATATTAACAATGAATTTTATTTCAGTTATAGGTGTACAAAGATCATAAGTCAATACGATAGATTTTGTGTCCCAAACCCACAGTGCATCCCCCCACCCCCCAGATTGTCTTATTTGAAAATCCAAGGTTTTCCAAAATCTGTGAGTCATTGTCTGTTCTTCAAAGAAGTTCATTGTGTCTCTTTAG
>PVHT020000105.1:15997702-16101433 GCA_004024745.2 Catagonus wagneri | reverse complement strand
GGGGTTGCTTCTATCGCGTAATCGCCCCTCCTACCTCTTGATGTGGTCTCCTCTTTGTCTTCTGGAGTAGAATATCTTTTTTGGAAGTTTACAGTCCAGTTGGTTGAAGGCTGCTCGGCATTTGTTTGTAGTTTTGCTGTTTTTCGGGAGAGAAGTTTAGCTCCAGTCCTTCTATTCCGCCATCTTAATCCAATCTCCTTGGAGAATCTTTAATATCTGTTCCACCTTAACTCCGTCTCATGCTCAACACTCCCACAGCAAAGGGGCCTCTGAATTTCCCCAGATGTGCATAGGGCTCGTCTTTCCTTTAGAACCTGCCCCTCTGGTGTGCTAATGGAACCTATTTTATTTGTGGCAGTAACCAGAGTGCCATTTACTTTAAGTAAAGAATTTTAGCTGGGGAAGAAATGAGCCCTAGCTCTTAAAAGCAAGGATTAGACTAGCCTCGGTAAAACCAATAAGATGGCAAGCACCAGCCATTTTTAGCTACAAATTGCTGTTAAGAGTTTACTATCAGGATGATCCCTTCAAGCAGGCCCTATTAAAAAAATAATCACCATCTGCTAGACTCCCTTCTTTTTTATTAAACTGGTCATTAATTACTGGTAACAACTAATTTCGTCTGGATTTTATTGAGTAATTCTAAAATAAACAGGGAAGGATATCAAACTTCCTGCCTTGCTGAGGGTAGGAATTCTTTATAACGCTATGTTTCAAAGGGGGGCTGTAATAAACCTCCAAATTCCATTTAATATGCTAATTATGATTCTCAAAATTCATCCTTCCTGTGGTTAACGAGTGCCTTCTTTCAGCTTAGCTCAGCCTGACTTCAGCTTGGGTCATTAAGTAGAAACTAGTTTTCACCCACTGGTAACAATAGATCTTTCATTGGTTATTGCCTAATTAATCGAGGAGCGTAATTTGATCACAACTTTTTTAAAATTTCATATTCCAGGTATCGTATAACAATAGGCTCTCATTGTAGAGTAATTTAAAATGGAATGAGTTTTAATGTTTTGACTAGCACAGGTTTATTATCCTGGATAAGGTAAAGTGCAAAGCTTTACCAGTGCTTTTCGACTATAACATTTAGGTTAAAACATTTGAAACAAGTCATTAATTTAATAACATGCTCATCCAAAACAAATCATAACTCATTTCTTTTTACTGCGAAAGTAATTGAGTAATGAATAATGAAAATCATCCCACAGAAAAGGGCAGTAAATATGTTGATTTTATTATTAATACTCAATTTTGTTAATAAGGCAGCTATTAAATTTGAAACAGGATGGGCTTGATTTACTGACTTATTCAAGATAACAGTGAAGTATTATCTAGTAAATACCAGGGTTCTTGCAAGAGAAGATCTGATTATGAAATAAATGAATTCAACTGAATTTCAGCTCACATTTCCAGTTATCTGACCTCAAACTTCACATGTTTCTTAAAAGAGTTTTAATTGTGTGTGTGTGCGCCTGTGCATGCGTACGTGTGTGCGAGAGAGGTGGGGAGTGGGCCCTAGGGACAGCTTTCCACATCACTCTGCACCCTGGTGAACTGGAATTCTCTGGTGCATCAGTATTGGTTTGGTCACTCTTAAGACTCTACCCAAAAGGAGCTCATAATAAAATACCAAAAAGATATTAGTTACATCCAAAAGGTTGTCTGTAGTCTAAGAGTCAAACACAAAACTGGAGCAATGGTTCAGGAAAAAGAGGGAAAAAAACTTACTAAATATAAAGGGCACTGGTAGAATGTGTTTTTTAAAACTCCTGTATGCAGGATTACAGTTGATTCTTCATTTATTAATGGCAGTAATAGTCTATAAAGTTGGGGCAAACACTGAGTTGGTGAATACTGAGCCACTGTGTTGCAAGTACTGATTTTGGGTTTATAGAGAAATCTGAGTAGGCAAATTCGCAAATACAGAATGCTCAAATGATGAGGACTCACTGTACCTTACATCACAAGCTTATATTCATTCACCCATGCATTATGTTTGATTATCTGTCATAGTTCTTTTTACTTATAGGACAACCCCAGCGCCATTATAAGCCCTTCACGCAACGGCAGGGCTCAGAAAGCATACTTTATTTACTAAGCCTGAAAAAATTTCTGGGAATTATTAACTTTTAGAAGAATTGGAATACTAGCCAAAGCTTTGAGTATATTTTGAAGACATTTCAAATTCTTGTCAAACATTTTCTTATTTATCTGCATATTTCAGAGAAGGGCTTCATTTCACACTGAGATGTTAAGTAATATCCTAGGTCTGTATAACTCCAAATCAACAATGACTTTTTTTATAGAAAAGATTCAACAAAAGACTTCTTGCCTGTTACCTTCATAGGAACAATAGTCACAACTTATTCTTATGGTTAGCGTATAACGCCTCTATCCAGGAGAGCTGAAATTCAGTTAAAATTTTTAAGTGGCTATATATATGAGCATCTGGGCCAGAGATCACAAAATGATGGCCTAAAGGATGCTGTCCCAAGATGAAAAAATGAGATCTGATATGGCAATCCAGATTCTTTTGGAAAATCAGCAGCTCTGGCATCATGGGGCCTGATTCTTACACAGCAATGAGGTGAAAGTAAAAAAGCAACCTGCCTCCCACATGAAAGTCAGGTGCTCTCAATTTCATTCCGTTTTTCTAGGACCCAGCCAGCTCCACTCACTCACATTACCTGTCTGATATTAGTCAGCAACTCAATTTCCTACCCTTTTCCTAAACATAAAATACTTCAATAACATTTATTTAACATTTTTTTTTTTTGTTTTTGGTTTTGTTAGGGCCAAACCTGCGGCATATGGAAGTTCCCAGGTTGGGGGTTGAATCAGAGCTATAGCTGCTGGACTACGCCACAGCCACAGCAACTCCAGATCCAAGCCGCATCTGCAACCTACACCGCAGCTCATGGCAACGCTGGATCCCTAACCCACTGAGCAAGGCCAGGGATCGAACCTGAGTCCTTACTATTTGGGTTTGTTTCCACTGAGCCACAACGGGAACTCCTATTCAACAAATACTTTTTAGATGATCTGGCTTTCTGAGAATAGTGCAGCTAAGTTTCCCTCCGATTTAGAGAAATCTCAGCTAGGTAGGAAAACCAACATCTAAGCAAAAAGAAAAGCTAACAATTGATTACTGATTTTCAGCGAGGGAAGGGAGGGGATGAGCTTTTAAAATGTACCAGAAGGATTTGGTTGTCAAGGGCTGAAGCCAATGGGATTTCTCCACAAGGGAGCTGCATGTATCCGTGACGGTGCGGGGGCAGACCCACGGTAAAGAACCACGACATCAGACTGTTCTTGTAGGCTGTACTGACCATGAGAACGTCACTTTACTTATTTGCATGGGAAGAAGTGGAGTCACTTTGGGAAGGGTTTCTTGTATCGTTAAGTTGGACACAGAGGGCCTCTTTGCTACATGCCTTCTTTTAAAATATACTAAGATCCTCTTACAGGGTCTGAATGGAATAGTCCTTCAGGGTTCATCTGCCCCTTGGAACATGTACAGATCTACCTGCAAAGGGGCCGACTGATGAGCTAGTGACCATGTCACTGTTCTAGGTTTTACAGTTGACTTGGTTGACATATTCTTAAGCTAGTTTAAGGAGGGGGCTTGGCTATGCAGTGGTGTGAGCAAAGGCCAATCCATCTGGTGCTCTGGAATTGAGATAGTGGGGCCCAGACTACAACTTTGAGCTTGTAGATATGCGTATTTTTGAAACTGGAGCTCTTCTTAACACTGAGCTGACTTTGTAGAACAAAAGAAGACAACTTTGCCATATGAACTGTATAAGCTGGAGAATCTATGCAGTATCAGGACTGACTGCACAGCCAAAGGGGCTCTTAGACTAGATCCAGCCAGGGTGGTGATTCAGGTCTTCCAAAGGGATCCCCAGAAAGGTGCCTCCTGAGAGCTGCGGCAAAGCAGGGAGAAGACTGCTGGGGAACACAGTGGACCGTTCGTTCCACAGCTGGGATGCTTTCTGCTGCAACTTCAATATAATACAGAATTCATTACCTATAAAAAATGTTGCCTAAAGGGTTGGTTCCAGGTTGTTAAATTCAGTAGCACCCAGGACTCAGGTTCCTTATTTCTTTTTATTTTTTATAAGAGTCTTTAAAAAAAATATAGTTGATTTACAATGTTGTGCCAATTTCTGCTATGCAGTAAAGTGACTCAGTCATATATATATGGGTGTGTGTGTGTGTGCGCGTGTGTGTGTGTACATATATATACACATACATTCCCTTTCCTATGTTATCTTTCATCACGTTCTACCCCAAGAGACCGGATATGGTTCTCTGTGCTATATGGTAGAACCTTGTTGTTCATCCATTCTAAGTGTTAATAGTTTGCATCTACCAACCCCTAAACTCCTTGTCCATCCCACATCTTCTCCCCACCCTCTTGGCAACCACAAATCTGTTCTCCATGTCTGTGAGTACATATTATTAGTTTTTAATTGAATGAAAGATTCTTTAAATTCCATAGTGCTTTATCATATTCAAAAGGTGCACATGCATGATTTTATATAATCTCATAATAACCCTCTTTTTCCCCTACCCTTATCCTGCCCCTCCCCTCGTTCCTCTCCCTACTGGTAACTGCTAGTTTGTTCTCTAAATCTGTGAGTATGCTTCTTTTGTGTTTGATTCACGAGTTTATTTATTTAGTTAGTTTGCTTTTTAGGGCCGTACCCATGGCATATGGAAGTTCCATACGGGGTTGAATCGGAGATATGGCTGCCACGGCAAATCAGGATCCAAGCCTTATCTGTGACCTACACCACAGTTCACAGCAATGCCAGATCCCCAATCCACTGAGCGAGGCCAGGGATCGAACCTGCACCCTCATGGATACTAGCCGGATTCGTTTCTGCTGCACCACAATGGGAATTCCTCGTTGTATTTTTTAGATTTTGCATATAAATGATATACAGCATTTGCCTTTCTCTGACTTATTTCAAGACACTGTCTTTTTAAAAGATCTTTTCCTCACCCTCCAATCTAGCATGCATCCTCTCATGTTTCACTGGCTAGACCTGCATTGCGATATTAACTTTCTGTCAATCAGTGGCAAGGAGAATAAACTGCCATTGTTAGCTAGGACCAAAGTTTCTGATTCAGGCTTGGGGTGGCACCTAAGAATCTGCATTGCTAACAAGTTCCCAGATGGTGCTAAGGTTGTTGGTTTGAGAACTTCTGAGCTTAGACCACACAAGATTTACTACCTGAATAAATTTAGAGCTCCTCCAGCAAATGAAAAGGGGAGGGACAGTGTTGGGTAGAAACCAGCAATGGCGGCTACACATGCTCTTTACAGAACATAAGGTCTCTGTTAGAACACTAGTCAGGGTACATGCAAGCGGGGAGCTAGAGTAAGACTAGCAACTTGTACCCCCAGTTTCCTAGATGGAAGCTGAAACCAAGCAAACTATTAAAAAATCCTTAGCAAGAAAACTGGAGATTATCAAGGTATGAACAGCTTGCACAAGAGAGTTTTATTTACGGGATATGCCAAGTGTTATATTCTTTCTAAGGGTTATACAGCAAAGTGTGGCAGTCACTGATGCTGTTCCCTAAGTATCTCTGGCCCTCCCATGTCTAGGCACATGATAGGGCATGGCTGTAAGACTTGATCTGGCCAGTGAAAATATACAGAAACGACGTTGACAGTGATGTTTCCTCTTGCTATAGTGATTACAGAATGAGGGTCAAGATAAATCAGACTAGGCTGACTAGTCTAGGTTGACTAACATAAGCAGAGCTTTCTTAATGAGCTGTACTGCACATGCACAAGCAAAAATCAAACTTGTGTTAAGTCACTGACATTTGGGGAGTATTTGTTAAAGCAGTACATGAAGCCCATCCTGATTAAATATAAAGTATATAAAAATTTTATATTGCCACTAACTTATTATTTTTAGCTTAAGCACCCCTTCTTAAAAAGCCCTAATGATCCTTCAAGGCTTAGCTCAAGTTACATTTTCATCATCACTCCAGCCAACATTTATCTCATGTGGATGCCAATTCCAACTATAAGAAAGTCACAAGGTTCAGTACTTGGCTATTTTACAATTACTCATATATATTCATAGCACCTCATGGATTAGATTGGAGACTTTGAGAGCAGAGATCACATCACAGACATCTTTATATCCTCTTGAGCAAAGGTGGGAAATTAGCAGCTTATAAATAGAATCTAGCTGAAGAATGGAGCTGTCAATGGTTTATAATACTTGAACTTTTCCTATTTGTACACAACCAAGTGGGTATTGAGGATGTTTTGCCTGCTCACACTGGAGTTACACTGGAAATTTAAGAGCAGAGTTGCAAGCAGCCACATGGTTGCTTCATTACACGGTTGTACTTTTTCTACCTATGGAAATTTCCATTTTCTCTGAATAATTTGACAGTATATGTGGGCCTGTTCACCGCATCTTTCCAAAATGAACCAAGAAATGGAAGAGAAAACAGTGGTGATAATTTAAGGACAGAAATCAGCTACTGGGATTTAAAATTTGGTGAGCTCACAAGTGGGAAGTGACACTGATCATTGAAAAGGGATGCTTAAATGTAGGCAGACCTAGAGATGATCATTTTAAGTGAAATAAATCAGACAAAAACAAATATCATATGATTTTGCTTATTTGTGGAATCTACATAAATGATACAAATGAACTTATTTACAAAACAAATAGACTCACAGGTATAGAAAAAAAAACTTATGGTTACCAAAGAGGATTGCGGGGGCAGGGGGGAGAATAAATTAGGAGTTTGGGATTAACATAAATTCACTACTATATGGGACTAGAGTACATGGAATTGTATTCACTATCTTGTTTAGGCTGCACATTTCTACTGTACAGTAAAGTGACCCAGTTACAAAATATACTCATTCTTTTTCTCACATTATCCATCATGTTCCATCATAAGTGACTAGATATAGTTCCCTGTGCTATACTGCAGGATCTCATTGCTTATCAACTCCAAATGCAATAGTTTCCATCTTTGAACCCCAGATATCCCGTCCATCCCATTCCCTCCCCCCCAGCAACCACAAGTCTGTTCTCTACGTCCATGAGTTTCTTTTCTGTGTATTCACTATCTTGCAATAACCTATAATCGAAAAGAATTTGAAAAAGGACACATATGTATGTACACACACATATATAATTGAATCACTCTGCTGCACACTTGAAACTAACACATTGCAAATTAACTATACCTCAATAAAAACAATTTTTCTAAAAAGAAAAGGCATGCTTAAGGATCTTTCAAGTTTCATTAATACCAGTAACCTGAACTTGAGTCTTTGCAAAAGTCACCTGGCCCAGCCCTCTGTCTTCTTTTTCTTTTGTCTTTTTGCACACCTGTGGCATATGGATGTTCCCAGGCTAGTGGTCTAACAGGAGCTGTAGCTGCCGGTCTTCACCACAGCCACAGCAACACGGGATCCGAGGCGCATCTGCAACCTACACCACAGCTCACGGCAACGCCGGATCCTTAACCCACTGAGCAAGGCACGGATGGAACCCGCAACCTCATGGTTCCCAGTCAGATTCGTTAACCACTGAGCCATGATGGGAACTCCATGTCTTCTTTTGCTTTTAAGCATGCGAAGTATTATAGTTCTTAAAAGCAGATGTTAAGAGGCTGACTAAAGGTTAACTGCTTAGTAAATGATGGAGTTAGTATTGAAATACAAAGTCTTTAAATTCTCAACATAGGTGGCAGACTAGCCCATCAGGATGGAACATAAGATTATATTTTGCAGAATTCCAACTTTTTTTTTTTTGTCTTTTTGCCTTTATCTAGAGCCGCACCCGTGGCATATGGAGGTTCCCAGGCTAGGGGTCTAACAGGAGCTGTAGCTGCCGGCCTATACCACAGCCACAGCAACGCGGGATCCGAGCCACGTCTGCAACCTACACCACAGCTCACGGCAAGGCCGGATCCTTAACCCACTGAGCAAGGCCAGGGATCGAACCTGCAGCCTCATGGTTCTTAGTCGGATTCGTTAACCACTGAGCCACGAAAGGAACTCCCAGAATTCCAACTTTTGAGATCTCCAGAGAGAGAGCTACTTTGGACCTGGCCCCAAGCTGTGAATAGGAGCTAAAATGGGAAAATTTAGGAGGAAGAGACCAATAAGGAATAAAGATCTTAAGTCATTCATGCTCCAAACCTGCAACGAGAGTTAGAAAAATCTCTCATTTAATTTTTCAAAGGTAAATGGATTTAGTAGGTCTGGGGTGGCACCTGGTAGTCTGCACTTCTAAGTTCTCAGGTGCCGCTGATGTTACCGGTTTGAGAACCACTGAGCTTAGACTATTCAAGATGGAGGCCTGCCAACAATGCCTTAAGCCCTGCAGCAGCTTATTTTGTGGTCAAAATGCAACTACCAGTGCTTGACATAACAGAGCAAGCACGGGGACACATTCTGTGATAAAAGGGCAACAACACAAAATAATGGCTCTACAGTAACTAAAATAATGCCAGATTTGCTGGAAAGTATCCAACAGGTTTGGCTGAAGTCTTAGAAAAGATAGGCAATTCAAGGTTACAAAAGGAGGGAGTGGGCTCAGTTCTGTCCTGTTTGACTACAGAACACCCATGACTATGGGCTCCAGAGAGCTAAGGAAGAGTCAGGGCTCTGGGAGTCTCATACTATCTAAGCCGCTTATTAAATAATGAAAAGCAGCTAATCTATTCAAGAAACACAAGTTGGCAATAGGCTTTAAGTCTAAATATCACCAATGACAATATGTCCTTATTTCCAACCACTGAGTTAACTCTGTGTGGAAGTTGTATAACTGCGGGCACCTTAGCATTCTCCTGGAAGGCCACCCTTAAAATCTGAGCAAAAGGACATCTCACAGGAGTGAATGCCACAAGGGAAGCACCTTTGGTGCCTGAGGACCCCAATGCCCTTGGCCCTGACCTAAGACTCATCCACACTATTGTAAATTACATCCAAAAGCAAAGACGTTACGGTAATGTTTTTGTGCAGCAAGTCCTTAGCTCTTTCAAAACTTCATCCTGGAGTTCCCGTCGTGGCGCAGTGGTTAACGAATCCGACTAGGAACCATGAGGTTGCAGGTTCGATCCCTGCCCTTGCTCAGTGGGTTAACGATCCGGCGTTGCCGTGAGCTGTGGTGTAGGTTGCAGACGCGGCTCGGATCCTGCGTTGCTGTGGCTGCGGCGCAGGCCAGTGGCCACAGCTCCAATTAGACCCCTAGCCTGGGAACCTCCACATGCCCCGGGTGCGGCCATAAACCCGCGGCCATAAAATGACAAAAAAAGGCAAAAAAAAAAAAAAAAACTTCATCCTCATTTGGCAATTGATGCCTCTTGGGGAACAAAATTACTTATTAAAACTTCATCAAGTAATAATTTTATTACAGTCGTTAACATAAATAACTGTTGTAAATAAGGACAGTGTGATCGATTTGTTCTTGATATCTTCAGAGAGTCATTACTGAGCTCAGATATACAAAGTCAGGATAGCATGTACTGGAATTGCAAACTGCCTGTCAACTATCCAGCTGGGTGTGTTTTAATTTGCTTTAGGTTTAGCACATCCCATAACTGAACTGTAGAAGCGGGTCTGCTTCAAAAATGAGGTCTCACATAACAGCCAAATCTAAATGATGATGTGTCACATGGCATGTCAAATATTTTTCTGCTTTCCTCTGCTTCCCTTCCTGACACCAGCGGAAAAAAACCCGTTATAATGAAATACAAAATGAAATTTTGTTCAGATGGGGAAAAAGGAGGGGGCGTGTGAATAAATATGAAGGCATCCCCTCTTTCTAAGTTGGCAGGAAGCCCCTTCAGCCCTGTTTGATCTGCACAGGACAACCTTCCCCAGCCTGCAATCCTACCAACAACAGAATAAGATAGAGCCCGCTAAGACAGATTATTATAATATAGTGATTGAAGGGAAAATATATGGTGTAATATGGAGAGGTCGAAATACCTGTAAGTGGAAAAAAGCATAAACGACCGTTTTAATTAATTTCCTAATGTAAAACACAGCTGCAGTAATGTTGGCAAGTCCTACCCGCCCGCTTTAAATTTGTGACATGAAATCATGCCACTTAATTAAGTCTTAATGCACAAAAATATATTTTATTTACTTTTTATGGAATATCAGCATTTAAAGCTATTTATGTGTGTAAACGCTTTATAAATTACTCGAAAAACTGAAAAAAAATCTATTTATCGGCAGCTACAACGTACCAGTTTTGGTTTCAATAATGAAATGCCTCTTTGGTGGACTCCTGCTGCTATGTGAACTAGCTCCAGGCTATTAAAGTAATGAGTCCGGACAGAGCCATCGGATCTCAGGCTTGGTACAAAACTCAAGGAAAAGGGCTTTGCCCACAATTCCTAGTCTGTTTACCAGACTGTCGAGTTATAAAGCCTCTGGGCTTCCCCTTCCCCCTTCCAGCAAGTACCTTTTTTTTTTTTTCCTTTGGCCAAGAGTGAGCGAGGAAAGCACGGTATTCTAGAGCCCTCTGCAGGCCAGAAGTTTTGCAGGCACTTAGTGGCAAGACTTTTAGAGCAGCAGTAAACGGAGAATGGTCGGTCAAAACTGTACACACTGGATCTCACTGGAAAGATGTATATACTAACGGCAGGCTGACACTGACTCTTCCAAAAGAGCAGTTTTGTCAACTCATTCAAGGCACATGACCTTGAAAGAAAAGTTTCTCTAGGCCCCTAGGAATATGATAATGCACTGTAAAGTGTTAAGGAGAATGTTATCATCTCCTCCTCCTCCTAATTCTTATGATTATTCATGAAGAACCCCACGCCCTGAATAGTTCACTTAAAAAAAATGCAATTTCTAGTACATCTGGGGTTTTGAGGCTGGGAAGAAGAAACCAGAAGTTAGTTTTGCAGACACACGCCATGATTTCTTCAGCCAAGTTTTCCCTTTAATGAATGAAGCGTATGTCTAGCAAAAACTCAGTGAATTTCTCAAGTGTTTTAGGGAAGTTAGTGAAAATTTTTACAGGGCACTTTATATTGTGTTTTAAACTTTTTGGATGGAGCGGATATAAATCAGTACTGAAAAAAATCCACATGTAAAGATAACTACAAGTAAGTGCGCCGAAGACAGAACAAAACAAAACAAGTTCTCATTTTCATTGAGACGGTGCTTTTTGAATCACATTTTATGTGGGTTATAAAATAGTCTTCATGTCAGCAAAATAACCAACAACTTTTAATGGGAAATTTTTTCATAATATTTTCAAGTCAGCAAAAGTACTGATGACTTTTTTTTGTCTCTTTAGGGCCCCACTCTCGGCATATGGAGGTTCCCAGGCTAGGGGTCCAATCAGAGCTGTAGCTGCTGGCCCATGCCACAGCCACAGGAACTCAGGGTCCGTGCCGCATCCTTGACCTACACCACAGCTCACAGCAATGCCAGATCCTTAACCCACTGAGCAAGGCCAGGGATCGAACCCGCATCCTCATGGATACTACTTGGGATCGTCAACCTCTTTCCATTACTGACAACTTTTAATAGTGGGTGATTTTTTTTTTTTTTGGCAATGGTCAAGAAAGTATTAATTTAAAAGAGGAAGCATTTGACCATAATATTTCCTTGAATTGCTTTTAATTTGTGCCAGGCAACTTGTATAACTGCTAGAGCGCCAGATATACATGCTTCTAACAACTCTCAAAGGGGCTGGGGCCAGTCTCCTCAATGCTTCTCTCCTTGGCAAGAAAAAACGAGATGGTTTACACTGGGAATGAGGATAAGTGGAATGAATGGGGGGTGATGGGATGATGAAAAGAACCTGACGTTGCATCAGTTAAGCTGTCCTTCCTCAGGACTTGTCATCAGCTAAGAGGACCTTTCTGAAAGACCTGTCGGGAGTTAAGAGCAGGCAGTGTCTGGGGCAAGGACCAGGGCTGCAGCAGTTTCTACCAAGTCTCTAGATGATTCTTAGCAGTTCCCTGGGGACTCTGACGACAGTCCAACCCATCCCCTGTTCTCTGGTCGTGGGACCTTTCTGACTGCTGCTGTTCCCAAGCACACATACACTCGGTGTAGGAGGCTTTTCTTGTCTCCTCTACGCCGCGGTGGAGGCAAGCTCAGCATGTTCCTAGGGTAATGTCAGCAAAGGTTTTGGTTCTAGCAAAACGATTCTTCCAATGCAAATCCCAAATCAAAACGTTGCGTGTCCAGCATGGTTGAGTTCAGAAACAAGTGCTCTCAGCGGGAACTGTCAAAAGCCCAAGTTAAAACGGGGCAGCTGCTGGCTCCCGCTGAACCATCTCCTCCTCACACTGCATCCCAGCCTCCCAAAGCTGAATGTCAGACATGACTTTACCAGGCCTGGAATCCGGCTCAGCCTCCTACCCCGGGGTTATCTCCCACTGGGAGGCTGGGGCTGACTTGATGGAACTGCACGCTTCTCAGCAGATGTCGGGCTGCCAGCAGTGGGAGCACGACCCGGCCTGGCGCCGCTGCCGACATTTACAGTCATTCCTCCGGGCCCGCTCCCCGGCGGCCCCCCCAGCCCCGTCCCCCCCCGGCCCCCCAAGGCTGGCCTGCGTGCAGACTCCGCCCGCTGGCGGGGGACAGGTGATGAGGATTAGGCCGAGCGTATTTGCATATCCTCAGCGCGGGGGAAGGAAATTAACACCACAGCGACGTGATTTAGTGGCTGAACGTAAACCCGAGAAAGCCCTAGACCAATTTTTGAACACCAGGAGACGGAGCAAAGGAGATGTGAAACGCAGCACATCTGGCAGGGATGGGCTAGCCCAGGGTTAATGGGAGAAACAGAAAGAACTGAATCAGTTTGAGTCCGAAGCGTTGCTTAAAATTCACCCACAGATTACTGGGGGCTTTACTCCTGGGCCCGAGAAACGAGTCCTTCGCCTCCTTGTTGGGTGGGAGTGGATCGTGCCTGGTCACTATCTGTCCAGGTCACTAATTCTCAGCCTTAAGAGGCCCCAGTCGCAATGCCCAACCCTGTATTGCAGCCAAATTCAGAAACCGTCTGACATTTCGGTGTTTCAGAAACTGAGCGTTTTTATGGAATTTTATTCACTATAATAGGAGCTTAAAGATATCTTAAAACTCTCTCACGAAAGTTAAGTAAATGAGAAAAGAATTTAATTAGTACTCGTGAAGTGTATCTTCATCGTTTCAAGGCTTCTTCCCTTGGGAAGGCCAGGAAGAGAGGTGATTTTTTTTTTTTTAATGATTATTTAGACAACTGTGTCATCTGATAATGGAAGCAGGCAGAAAGGCAGCAAACATTATTTCAATTTGCTGTCACATGAAGGTGACATCCTAGAAAAATGGATGCCGCTAAAAGTTTCTTCTCATTTTCACAAAGCCAATAAGGTGCCAGGTGCATGTTCTCTGGGCAAATTTGCAAAAGCTGCTTTATTTTGGTTTTTGCTAAGACAGCAGTGGGTTCAGCTCTAAGTAAGCAAAAATCTAGACTCGCTTAGGACACAAACCTCACACCACCCACCACGAACACAGGACTTGACCAACACAGGATGTCTAACTATAATGTAATCAGACTAATTTTAAGACAAATGCCAGAACACATATAAAAAGATAAGGCTCTGGTCTTTCAAGCAGCCACCTGAGATGGCTGTATGTCCATACACCGCTCTGCTGTCATCGCGTTATGCAAAAGTACTTTAGATTTCTTCTTGAAGGCAACCTTGAAAAGTGCCTGGGATCCTGTGGAATATCACTGAGGGTGGTAGCTGTGCATCACAGAGGGCCCACAGGCCATTTGTAATAGGTCTGGAGAATAAGGTGGGTGATCTGGCCCCTAAGACCTCAAGAGTAAACACACACAGTGAAACTCCTCCAAACAAGGTGTGGCTAAATATGGCTAAATCTCATATGTGGATTGGAAACTGCCTTCGATGGCCATTCTAAAAGAGCAGCTGCAAACATGTTTTAAGCAATGGGAAAGTCACTGAAAGACACCTGCCCACATCTCTCAGTGTGATGCATTTAAAGGACAACACTCGCGTGTGTGTGTGTGTGTGAGTGTGTCAGAGGGTAAGGAAAATGCCCATCAGAGGAGTCCTTTAAAGTCACTGTGACCTCTCCTACATCTATGAATCTCTGCTGAGGTCCCTTAGATGCAGATCATCTTTCTTCTGAGCAGACAAATGAGTACCTTTTCAGTGTCTTTATAACGTAATTGTGTATGTGTGTAAACATAACTTTATTTCTGTCGTTTTAGGGCCGCACTTGTGGCATATGGAGTTTCCCAGGCTAGGGATCCAATTAGAGCTGCAGCTGCTGACCTACACCACAGCCACAGCAACTCAGGATCTGAGCCATATCTGTGTTGTATACCACAGTTCATGGCAATGCCAGATCCTTAACCCACTAAGAGAGGTCAGAGATCAAACCTGCGTCCCCATAGATACTAGTCAGATTCACTTCCGCCAAGCCACGACAGAACTCCTGACTGTTGTAAACATTAAATGATATAACAGATGTAAAGTACTTTGAGCAGTCTCTGGCATATGCATGCACGCACACACATATAGACACACACGCATACACGTATATAAGTGCTCATCAAATATACCACAGTATTTCTATTATCACAGAACCACATACTGCCATCTACAAGTAGTGACATTTTAATGTAATTTTTCCTATTTCCTTTTTTTTACAGCTACAGGTTTCCCTTGCTATCTCAAAGTAAAGCGTTCTATGAACTTAAGCTGCCACGGAATAAATCAAAGAAGCAATGACCATAGGACATATCTTGCAAATGGATGCACGACGTAAACTGAGATCAAGCACAGATGCTTGTGGACACAGTCAAAGGCTACATAGCGGCCCGATGCCGAGAGTCTGTATAGTTCCTGGGGAAGGAGCCTGGATGCCATTCTCACCGCCTGGGGTGTGTGCTGCCTCTGTAACACTGGCTGTGAAACACACACTGAACCTTGTTTTTGCTTTCCCCCTTTTTGTTGTAAAAAGTGAAAATCCTCTTCAGATTTCGCTTAGTGAAAACAGGGATGAATGTGGGTCTTTAGTAAAAGCGAAGTGGTGTTCATGCAAACTTTCAAAAAGTGGGGGATCCCTGTAAACTATAATAAGCCCACTGAGGGCAGGGACCACGGTGTCTTACAGAGAGACAGAAATCCATGTTTCTTTTGGAATAACACTCTCAGGAGAGCATCTGCATTTTAGAAAAGAGCCACGGAGAAAGGTTACAAAAAGCGGCATAATTCATAGTGGTGGCTTTGGAAACCCTACATGGGTACAGCATCCTCAGAACCCTTTAAATCATTCCAAATGCTAACGAGTATTCTACAAGAACGTCAGAACCAATTCTGGAAGTAAAACAGTTTCTTCCCCAGAAACAATTTTTAGGGGCCCTACAACAAAAACTTCTCACATTACATGTTATTAATAAAATGAAATAATAATTGCATCTATAAGGTTCACATGCAGCATGAGGTCATATAACTTTGTGTCAACATTATCTGGGTAGTTCATTTGTATTTATTTAATCATATATTTACTGAAAAGAAGCACAGGCTTGCACCAAATTGTGTCAAAAGGCATATGATTGGTACACTTAAAACGTTCAGATTATTTTGAACAGAGGGATTTATTTTCTTCTCATAGCTTTTGGAAGTCCAGACCTATCTGGTTTCAGTTAGGCAAGAGTCTTGGGCCAGCATTTTCTGGTACATTTGAAACTGTTGAACAATGAAAAGTAAAAACACATAATTGCCAGCACAGCTTAAGCCTAATGCAGATATAAACACAGTTAAGAGCACTTTATTGAGATTCTGCTTTATTATTCTTAACGTTCATAGTAATTTTGAATCACAATGCATTAACAAATTTTTATGAGGGTTCCCAATGGAAAGCCAGTTGCAGGCAAGGACGTTTATGACTCTCACTGAAGAACGTTGCAGCTGATTTTCGATTTACCGTGTAACACAGGCGAAAACAGAATTGGTAAAAGCTTGCTTTTGTGAATATCTAACTTGACGTGCTGTGAAGGACCCTAGTTCCTTCCTCTGGTTTTTGCTGGTGCCCTCCCTAGCTGAGTACTAATTGCTTTCCTCAACTGTCTCTGAGCTACAGCTCAGCTCTCCACAGAGCACAGGGCAGTTAGCAACAGGAGGGGGAGGTCAGTGGTCACCCGAAGGCTCTAAATCTAAGCATGGCATTCGAGGGCGAGGGCATTCAAAGATCTGATTTAAACTGGCAGCTCAGCTTTCTTGCAACTGCAAAGTATTTGAAGCGCTTTTCCCTCTGGACTCTTCTTCAAAGCTTGTAAATAAAGCAGTCTTCCAGAAGCTCTTTCAGAGGAGCTGCTCCGTTCTGTTATATGATTTACTTAGTGCTTAAAATATTGCTCAGTGATTTAGGGTTGGGTGGCTCCAGTGGGCAGCCAGCATTGCCCAGTGGCCTGTGGGGGCCAGCAGGGGGAGGGAGCAGAAGTGGCTGCCACCCTGAAAACTCTGGTGGCCCTCCAGCCGGGGGGTGTCTCTGCAGCCACTGGAGGAGATCCAGGCTCTCCAGCAGGAAGTGAGGGTCATTCTGGAATCTTCAATGCAAGCAATCCCTACAGGGGGCACTGCAGAAGAGCCACTTTGACTAAACAGCACATTAACCACAAAGAAGTTCTGTAGCTTGCCAGTTTCAAACACTAGTTTATTGATTGTAAGTAGAAGTTTACAGGCAGGGGAGTAGAGTGTCCAAGACAGAGTTTAAGTGTGGGCTGTGTGACCTTGGGCAGATGACTTAATGTCTTGGGTCTTAGGGTCTCAAAATTAGGTTTATGAAACCTGCGCACGAAAGGAACACTGTAAGGTTTAAATGAGATCAAATGTATAGCGCTGTTAGCAAAGTGCATATAGTCAAACCAAACAGTCAATAACAATTATTATTCATAAAAAAAGCATAATAGTAATTTAAAAAAATTCATGCAATCTGTATGAAAGAAGGCCTGAAGAGATAAACACCAAAATATAGCAGTGGGTATCTCAGGTTGTGAGAGTATAGAAATTTTTCCTTGTATGTGCTTTTTTTCCTGTACTTTCTGCATTTGCCACAATGAACATGTATTACTTTTTGATCAGTACAGCATGATTACAATACTACAATGTATCTCATATGTAAACAATAAATGGCCACAAAGAAGAACTAGATGAGGGTATGTTTTTGCAAGCCTGACACTTGTTCTCCTGGGTAGCTTCTGGAACATTCCAGCCTTGCCCTCCATTTCCCCAAGAACACATCTCGACTGGTCACACTGACACTAATGGAATCACTCTTGCAGTGATATAAAAATGTCAATACAACATACATATGTTCACTTTTCAACACTTCTGGGTTTGAGATATATTTCAAGAAAAAGAAAAGATCAAACTTTTCATGAAAAAAACGATTCAGTCTTTTCCTTCAGATGCTTTCATAAGAACCCAGTATTACAGACAGCTGCTGTACCACCAAGAAAAGGTCCGTAAAATCTTTGTCCTATATTTTTTTAAGAAAATGTTTACATCTTACTACTAAATACAAATATCCCCTCTGATTTTCTCCTATAAATTGAAAACCAATTAAAAAACTCCAGAGAAAAGCTAAGTGTTAAGAAAAGTATATGTTAAATATGAGCATAGTCGTAGCCAGGGCAGTGGCCTGAGGGCCACACCAGCATCCTGGATCCTCAAACATACATGAAGAGTAACCTGAAGTCTATCACTTTGCTCTCAGAAAAACAAAGCAGGTGTTAATCACATCTATTAAACCAGATCTAAGGGGATTAAATAACATTGTGTACTGTTTCTTGGGCACGTTGTGGCAAAGGAGAATTTCTCAGGGCAGCACTAAATCTCTGCCTTCTGGTTGGCCATCTATAATGAGATTAGATATAGGACACAGGTCTGCAATCTCTAAAGGGCCAGAGATTAAATAGTTTAGGCTTAGTGGGCCGAATGGTCTTTTTTACCAGCGCTTAACTCTGCTGTGAGAGCAGCCAGGGAGGATTTGTTAATGAATGGCTGTGGCTGTGTTCTAATAAAACTTTTTTACAAACAGAGAGGCGAGGGCCAGACACAGCCTACAAGCTATAGTTTGCTGATCCCTAGTGTAGAGGAATAAAACTGTAAAATTATAAAGCCATTCTTTAAAATGTGTGGTCTAAAAAAAGAAAATCACATGACCATCACATTAGGAGAGTAAACTTTGCCTGTGGGGCAAGACAGATTTGGGATATTCCTTTTGTTTTTGGTCTTTTTGCCTTATCTAGGGCCACACCCACGGCATATGGAGGTTCCCAGGCTAGGGGTCTAACAGGAGCTGTAGCTGCCAGCCTTCGCCACAGCCACAGCAACGCGGGATCCGAGCCGCGTCTGCAACCTATACCACAGCTCACGGCAACGCCAGATCCTTAACCCACTGAGCAAGGCCAGGGATCAAACCGGCAAACCTCATGGTTCCTAGTCGGATTCATTAACCACTGAGCCACGACGGGAACTCCCAGATTTGGGATATTCTTATACAGTCTAAGTATATTTACACACAATGAAAATCAGGTTTGCGTGATTCAGCTGGATGTGCTGGGGAAGAATCCTCGCTGAGTCAGCATGGGCTGAGTCCCGAGCTGAAACTCATCTGATGCGCTAAAAGCAGGGGCTCTGGTGATTTTTTAAGAAGCGGGTAAGGGAGTGACAAGTCTGGGGAAAAGGAGGCAAGGCAGAGAGGAGTTACAAAAGTATGAAGATGAAAAAGGAAGCAAAAGAGAAACCCAAGGTTTGGAAAGACATTTGGAGTTGGAAGGGACCAGAGTTAGTTACCAGAGGCATCTTCCCTAACTATTCTCGAATACACCCTGAGTAAAATGCTGCACGGGTTGTGTCAGTCCATAATTAGAATGCTGTCTGCGTAGCATAACCTTGGATCTATGGCCAATCACAGTTAAGAAAAACACTGATGTCTCGACAGGCCACAACATAACGTACTTTCCAATGGTTATTGCTACAAAAAGTCACATACATCATCATCTATAACATGGGTGCAGGTGGGACAAGCACATGTTGTGTTCTCACTCATCTTTGAAAGCAGCCTGAAATGCTAAGTGAAACTTGTGGTTCCCAAAATACAGACTTTTTAAAAAAGAACTTTCAAAATGAAGGTTTTAGTCACACGTGGTTTATCCCAAACCACTTTAATGTATATCCATTTTACTGCAAACTCATCTTTCCTTAAATAGCTACAGCTAGAACTACATCAAGAGCAAAGGTGAAAAATGAAGTCTTTCAAGACGTGAAAATGAATATAGAAATGATGTATGTAACACATCTCCTCACCCACTCTCTGGCAAACCTTAAACTTGCAGGATTTTAGAATCATTTAACTGTGTGGTGATCTGTTTGGCTACTGAGAAACAAGATTCTTTTCTTCTAATTTACACAAAAACTTACATTAATTTTTTTTTTTATTCCTATCCATGCTAATGGTGTCTTTGACATTCTTGATAAAAATGAACAGGCTGAGCCAGAGTTGTACAAATCTGATCTGCAAGATCTGGTAACACTAGCTGTCACTCATTGAACATTATACCAGGCAGGCCATTTTACAAAAGTTACCAAGATGGACACACTCCTCAACCCTGGGCAGTGGGTATCATTATTTCTATTTTCAAATAAAGGAAAATGGGCTCGGAGATGTTAAGATGTCTACAGTGACCCAGGTCCTACATAGTGATCTGGGATTCAAACCTGGGACTGTTTCTGCCTCCAAAACCCATTAAGCCTCACTTTCTCCCATGACCAGGGCAATAAATTCTAAAGTGAGTAAATACCAACCAAAGAAAGAGAAATACCATATCTTTTGGTAGAAGTGGTTTTTTTTTTTTTTTGGTCTTTTCAGGGCTGCATTTGCAGCATATGGAAGTTCCTAGGCTAGGGGACGAATTGGAGCTACAGCTACCAGCCTACACCACAGCCACAGCAACTCATGATCCAAGCTGCACCTGACCTATACCACAGCTAGTGGCAACACTGGATCCTTAACCCATTGAGCAAAGCCAGGGATTGAATCCATGTCCTCATGGATACTAGTTGGGTTTGCTACTGTTGAGCCACGACGAAAACTCCAGAATAATTTTTTCTAAGTTTACAATACTATACTCTTCGCAGATAGAAACCTTTGGAAAACTCCCACACCCATTCTGGTATAAGAATAAATGAACACCATGGGGGCCTGTGAAATCTTAGGAAGATATGCCTTTATTTACTTATCACCAGGGGATGATTAAAAAACTTCCCTGTGTCTCTTATTCTTTACAGCTCAGATAACTTCTCTAGCGAGAGTCTTTTATTTTATTTTTTTCAATGCTTAGATTTATATCCTTGTTTACTCCTTTTCTCCTGTTTCTTCTTGCTTCCTAGTTTGGACTATTCGGAATCTCTCTACTTGCTTTTTTTCTTAATATTCCTAGAGTTTATTTTTAAAATTCTCCACAAATATTTCCACTTCCTTCCCTAATTAAAATCTTTCTAGACCATCAAAGACATTCAACATAAACTACTTACACTCAGGTCCTTATTTACTCATTACTATGGTTTTCTTCACTTCATGTGTCAATTTTATCACACTTGTACAAATTTCTGGCTACTTTATGGTTCAATGAGGTTTTATGGGCTAAGCTGGGACTCTGGACACTGTGTTTAACACTGTTGCTATGGAAAGTGCATTATTTTCTAAACACTGAAGTTCTAAACGGACGCTTGGAATCCAACCCATTTGTCAGCTCGGAGCTGCCTATACACCAGAGATGCCTAAATCAGAAAACGGCATTTCTGATGGGGTTAAGCATTCTATGGCTGGCTATGCTATTCCAAGCCTTCTTGCACAGCCAGGTTCCCACGTGCTAACTAAGACCTCCTCCCAGTGCTGCGGGACCGTGGGTAAGTGCATTCACAGGCTCAGAAAAAACTTCAAGGTGCAGTAGAGCCAAGAGAGAGCCACATTTCCATTTTAACTTGGTCAAATGCAGGAATGCAGAACAGAGATCAAATTATCACCTTTTAAAAAAGACCATCTCCATCACGCAAAACCCCGCCTTCTTTCCCTTACATCATAGCTCAACTTGGGCTAAGCAGGGGCAGCTGTCTAAAAAAGCTTCAGCTTTAATTCCCAAGAAGACCCTGAGTTTGAAAAAGAATACACAATGAAAAACTTCATCACATAAGCTCCTGAGTAATACACTAAAAGAAAAGACATCACAGTCTTTTTTCTTGGTGCTGGCTTTTGGCTATAGCTTCTGATCCAGGAGTTCTGAATATAATTCAATTGCACAAATGCTGAGTCCTTGCTTGGGGCTGGCTCTAGGGTAATCACAGGTTAGATAGTAAAACAAATTTGAGTCTCTCAGCTCAAGGAGTTTACAGTCCAATGGAGGAGAAAAAGACATACAAATGGAAGATAATTCAAGGCATACACAGATACAGCAAGGCTATTAAACGCTCCCTTCAAATACCTCCATTTTTGAAATTTCACTTTTTTTTTTTTTTTAGCACACTTCTTACTCACATAATTTGTTTTTACACGTGGCTCAAAATGGTCCTGGTAGTCCGAGGAAGATCAAATACTTCTTATAAATGCTCTGGAAGCAGTAGTTGAGGGTGTAATAAAGATAACATTAAATCCACAGTCTAAGGAGACATGCACTGCATCATAGGGATACTGAATTCGGACAGAGAAGGTGAAAACAAGAAACAATCGTTAGCTGCCTAATGATAACTACCACGCAGATGTTTTTCAAAAATAATACTTGAAGCCCCGAGTTGGCACGAACAGACTGTAACGCAAACTCCAGAAACCCTAGGAGAGCCGCTCCTACAGCAGGAAACAGTGTGCCGGACGCTCCTTCGGGACGCTCCAGTTTATAAAAACACACATGAACATGATGGCGTTTTGTGTTTAAGAAGAGGTACAAAGGAAAACAAGTAGTCTGGCTACAGATTCTCCTCTAGATTTGGAAGTTTCGTTCCCTGAATCATGTTTACAACAATAGAGTCATTCTAGTGAGCCATATTTAACTAAATATTCTTTATGACCCGGGTGCTTGCGGATACACTGTATTTTTGCACACTTGTGGACAAGATGTTGGCTTCATTTTACAGCCAACATCTTGTCCACATCAGGGGAGCTTTCTCACGCAGACACGCATACCATGTGAGCTACCTGCTGAGTTCTGGCAAGCTTGGCAGACTGCAGAACATAATGGGAAGGCAGTTGAAGTGGAAAAAAAACCTTCCTGGGAATTTTTTTAAGTGGTTAAAAAAAAAAAAAAAGCAAACCATTCCCTAATGTCCCCTCACTGTGAGTTGGCACAGGGAAGATAATCCAGGAAATGAGATGTAAAAACTGTACACAGGTTCCTTACCAGAGGAGGCATTTTGCAAACAGCCAACACGACGAATGCCTTCCCCTTTAGGAAGTCGACCACTTGAAAGTTTTACTTTTTAATTAGCCACATGGAAGTTGAAAGAGCTGGGGATCGTCATTGGTTCCACATGGAGATCTCAGAAGCGGGCGTGCTCATTTGATAGTTCGGGCGCTCATTCAAAGTAACCACGCTGGTGAAGTGTATGCACTGGGGAAGGTTTTTAAGAATTCCAGTGAGATAAGGACTATCAGGTAAATGTCATCGAAATGCAATATTTTAGTTTTCTACTCTGGTGTAATGCTTTTTTTCCAGTAAGTTATGTGGCAGAGTCAAGCAGAAAGGAAATCCAAAAAGAAAGAAAAAAGAAGAAATGCAATAGCACCACCTAAAGGGCATTTAACTTCCATAAAAACTAAACAAATGTTAAAAAAAGCAGTCAAGACTTTTGTTTTGCCTGAAGGTTTGGCGTACAGGATGGCTAAAATGAATGCAGTTTGACAGAGGATACACTGTGCGGCAGTCTCTGGAGAAGTTATGTCCTGGCTCTACATCCCATCCGAAAAACGGAACAAAACCAATGCAACCCACAGAAAAGATCATTTTGAAAAGTTTAAAACTTGGCTAAATGAACTCAAATGGATGATAAACCCAAACGTAAGGGCTAAAATTATAAAGCTCTTAGAGTAAAATACAGGAGTAAATCCCCCTGGCCTTGGGCGAGGCTCGAGGTTCCTTACATCAGACACCAAAAGCATAAGCAACCAAGGAAAAATAGATAATTTGCTTTCATTAAAACTTCATAAAAACTTTTTCTTGCAAACGGTGCCATCAAGAACGTGAAAAGACAATTCACAGAATGGGGGAAAATATTTGCAAATCACATATCTGCTAAGGGACTTGTATCCAGCATATGTGAACAACTCTTACAGCTCAACAATAAAAAGATAAAAATAAGCAAAGGATTTGAACAGACATTTCTCCAAAGAAGACAAACTGGCCACTAAGCATACGAAAAAAAAGCCCAACGTTATTTGTCACTAGGGAAATATGAATCAAAACTGCACTGAGATTCCACTCCAACAGGATGGCTATTATTAGACAGACAGACAATATAATCGTTGGTGAGGATGCAGAGAAATTGGAACCCTCATACATTACAGGTGGGAATGTCAAACTGTGGAAGGTGCTTTGGAAAACAGTTTGGAAGATCCTCAAAATGTCACTGTATCTCAACCAATGAATGAATAAACAAAATATGGTATATCTATACCCTGGAACACTATTTGGTAATAAAAAAAAACCAATAAAACAAAGTACTGATAAAAAAAAAAGTACTGATAAAAGTACTGATGAAAGTACATGGGTCAACCTTGAAAACACTGTGTTAAGTGAAAGCAGCCAGACACAAAAGGCCACCTGCTATGATTCCATTTAAATGCAATACTTAGAATACGTAAATCTATAGAGACAGAAAGCAGCTTAGAGGTTGCCTTTGGCTGGGGAAATGGGGGAATGGAGTAAAAATGAATGCATATGTGGTTTCTTTTAAGGATGATGAAAATATTATAAAACTAGCTTGTGGCCATGATCACAAATTCTGTGACTATACAAAAGCCACTGAAGTGTATAATTTAAAGAGGTGAAATATATGGTATGTGAATTGTATCTCGATGAAGCTGTTAAAAAGATCCAAAGTTTTCAACAGCCACTCACCAGCAAAATGGAAGGTATTATTTATACAAAAAAATAAAATCTCCATGGCCTTTGTGATCCTGTAGTTTCCAAGTAGCCCCCCCTCCCCTGCCACGTTACAGCTGGATCGGTCCTACAGCTGTCAGCAGCAACAGCGGGGCTTGAACATGGGCTGCCCGATTCCACGCAGGCCTCGGACGAGGGAGAGGCAGGGCACCTGGGGCACAATGTTTATGGAGGTGCCACTCTCAGTGCCTCACCTGCCTGGCCCAGCCCTGGTTCCATTCACACTCCTTCCCACCACCTCCCTGGGAAATTCAAAAGGCGAACATATGCACAGAAGAACGCTATTGTTCAAGCTTCAACCCTCATTCCTCATTTGTTTTTCCTCCAAAAGTCATTAAAGAAAAATAAAAGGTTTTTTTTGCTTTCCTTTTGCTTTAGGGAAAAGACAGATGACCCAAAGAATGAGAGGGTAGAAAGAGCTTGGAAGGAAAATCAAGTGAGAAAAAACACATGCTTGCCAAAAGGACATATTCTCTCTGATGACTCGAAGAAGGAATAATACTTGTTTTAACTATTTCATTGAGCACAGTCCTTGCAAGATGTCTACCACTGCTGCCAGTTCAACCCACAGTGTGCCAACCTCTTACTCACGTCTGCACCAACATGCTTCCTTTCCATTGATGGAGTTTCTTTGTGAGCGCAATGAAGAAAGGTTTCCATCATGGAGACAGCTTATTAGTGCATGTAGTTTAATTGCTACAATGAAAATGTTGAGTTATTGATACTCAACAATCCTTTATTTTTTATTTGCTTACTTACATGTTCTCTCTAAAGCCAGCCCAGCACACACCCTTTGCATGTTGCTTGGTTTATAACCAACGCACAAACTCAGGTTTGAAGTGTTCTTGAAAGAGCGAGTAGGCTGTCAGCTTTATTTTGCCCACATGTTTATTTCTACTGTGATTCTGACAACGGATGATGGTAGGAGAGATGACAATGCCTTCCCATGTCACCCTGATCACCTAGCCTGCCTGCTGACGGCATAAAATGGCTCATAAGGTCAGCTTTCCTATTTACACGTTCTGATTTATCTGCTGTTATCAAAGATTCCCTGTTTATCATCTCCTCCAGAATAAACTGCACGCTTCAGCTAAACATACTTTCATACCACTTCCCCGCTTTAATCACAGCGCATATTAGAAATCACGGATGTGCTTGGTGACTCCAAGTACAAGGATCTCGTTACACAGCAAGTTAAATAGATGCCCGGCTTCACCATTCCAGCGTTTAGTTTTGCTCCATTTGTTTCCCCAGATGAGCATTTCACTCATTCCTAAATCATCATGTGGGACTCTGCCAACACTGCTAGGGTGTCTCTGGACACTTACATTGCTCGGTGTCAACTGGAGTTGCTGAAGCCTTGCCAGTTTGACTTTCTGGATTTACCTCTTAGAGAGCACAGAGATTTGGGTGTTAGGAAGAAAGCTCTTGTCCCCGAGCTGTTTACTCCACAGAGAAGCAGTGAAGCTTAATGATTAACGACGACTCCGAAAGAGGAGTCTTCTTTTGTCTCATCTTGTCCAGGCCTTGCCTCTTCTCAAGCCTTGTCTTGTCCAGAGACAAGGCTTCAAACTCCATTCTCACTGGCTCTGTGGACAATGCTTACCCTATATCTGCTGACTTTCCTTAACTGAAAAATGGGAACCAAAATAACACCCACTCTACTGGGCTGTTCCGAGGATTAAATGAAGTGCCCAGTAGTTGCTCCAGAAAGGCAGTGGCTTTCTTTTTTGGTTATTGAATTTTTGCCTTTAGGATGCTTCCATCAGGTACTCTCGTTCTGGTTTGCTCAGAGGTCACCAAAATAGGTTCCCTCTCTTTCAAGAGCATAGGTGCTACTGGAAAATGTTATTGACTTGAAAACATTCAAAATCTGCAGGTTAATTATCTATAATAAGAAAAAACTAAAGCACTGAGTGCTCCCTGTTTTCATGGGTATATACCAATAGAATCAATATGCTATAAAAAAGGTTTATATCCCATTAGGAAATCTCATATATCTCCCTGAATAGGCCTGTCCACTAAAACTTGTTTTTTTAATCTTATTATCTTTTTGGAATTCAAAAGCACTATATCCTGTTATAAACATTCAAACATAATAGAATTATCTATAATGTAAAGAGGAAAAGTTCTTTACAGTTCCATCCTAACCACTGTCAGTTGCTGGGGAATGTACTCCAGATCGTGTTTTTCTTTTCTGTGCGTTTTCTTTCCTAACATCAAAAATTTGGAGTTCCCGTCGTGGCTCAGTGGTTAACGAATCCGACTAGGAACCATGAGGTTGCGGGTTCGATCCCTGCCCTTGCTCAGCGGGTTAACGATCCGGCGTTGCCGTGAGCTGTGGTGTAGGCTGCAGACGCGGCTTGGATCCTGCGTTGCTGTGGCTGCGGCGCAGGCCAGTGGCCACAGCTCCGATTAGACCCCTAGCCTGGGAACCTCCACATGCCCCAGGTGCGGCCATAAAATGACAAAAGGCAAAAAAAAAAAAAAAATTATGTTTAAGTCCACAGCACTTTGCAAATGGCTTTTTTTTTTTCCTTTTAAACTTAGCAGTACATCTTGGACATCTTTTTAGGTCAGTACGTTTGGATCTACCTCATAGTTTTAAACAGGATGGATACACTGAATTTACTGAACCAATCTCAAACTAAAGAGCATTTTGGATATTTTCATTTTTTTTTTTTCTATTTCAAACAAATTTTTAACAGAGTCTCAGCCTGACCTAGTCTCTAGACTTCTAAGAAAGGTTCTTCTAAGTTCTGTCTGTCACTGTCCTCTGGAATGGCCACATGCATCCTCAAGGGAACTTTGCTATTTTGCCTTTTAAGGAAGTTTAGGTTCTATTGTCCAAAGGAATATGGCTTGTTTTGTGTGAACTTTTCAACATTAACTCTTCCCTGAAACAGAAACAAAAAGCATTATTATCTCCTGAGAACCCATTCCTCTGTCCTGGCCTTTTCGCCTGTTCAGTCGCTCTTTGCTCTGCGAAGGCACACACTAGCATCAGCTTTCCATGGACGCACACGCTAGCATCAGCTTCTCCCCTTGCTGGTGCTACAGCCTTAGGTAAGTTACTTACGATCTCTGGGCCTCAGATACCTCATCTGTGAAATGGGGACAATAAAGAGGTGAGGACTACACAAAGTAAGACAATGCAAAGTGCTTTGAACAGCACCTGGCAGTAAGTGTCGAGTAAACGGTAGCCATTCTTGTTAATAGTTGTGTGGTTGCTTTTAATGATTCTTATTTAAAACCTGAAAATACGGATTCCTGCCCGTACTTGAGCATTTCTCACTCTTGTTTTTGTAACAGCATTGCCTCTTTCATCTCCATCACTGTTTAGCTGGAACCCAGACGCTTGGGCTATGTCTCTAAAAGCCTGTATCCATCACCCTTTAGCTGGAACCCCTTCGCTTGGGCTCCGTCTCTAAAACACCCCTGGTGCTGCAGAGCCAGGGAGCAGCTGGCTACGCGGGGCGACATGAGGCGAACAGAGAAGACCTTTCTCTGCTGCAAACTAGACTAATGAAATGCGACAGTTAGAGATACGTTACTTGGGGCTTTGGGAGCCACTTGGTTATCAGGAATCCACTGCTTAAAACACTAAGATTCCTGGGAGAAAGAAAATTCCTTAATTATCAGCTCTCAGCCAAGATGAGTTGACAGTGAGCTAAGCCAAAATTGGTGGAATTAACAGCTCGGGGATGGGGAAGGACCGAGAACGGGGAAAGCAGGACAGGAGAGAGACACAGCTACTTTCCCGGTGCAGCCCCAGGCCCTGCCTTTGCCCAGCACGATGAGGTCTCCAAGCCGGCTTTAGGGGGCTCCTAGATCTGGAGAACGGGACAAACCGCGCATGCCTGGAGCAGCCGGCCTTGTGCCCTGTCCCCAGCGAGGGAGCCGCAGCCTCAGGCTTACTTCCTCCTCCCTCCCTCTTAAGGCGATTTCAGCACCAGAGCAGCCTCAGGCAAGAAAAAATGGTGGCTGTGTGTAAAGCCACAGGCTAAATGCCACCAGCCGCCCTGACGTTTTCTTTCTTTCTTTTTACATCTGGCACTCACCAGAGAAGCCTGCTCTTCCAGTTACTCACTCACTGGCCTGGCTCCCAACTTCATGGGAGACTCTGTGAGGATTCAGATGTGTTTTCACTCCCAGGCCCATCATGAGGTCTACACACTATGTTTATTAAGATGAATAAACTGGAACTGGGGGCTCTGGTTTCCTACATGCCCCTAATTAATCCAACCATGTTCTAGCTAAGGCTGAAAACTTGCTATGGGACCACCATGGCCAGTGAGGAGGGCTCTGAGGACCAGGGCCGACACAGGGTCCAGCTACAGGCGTGCTCAGGACCCCCGGTGCAACGGCCAGTCTCTTGCGAAGAAGAAAGGCTACTTCCTGCCCCCTGCCTCCATCTTTCTGTCCACCTGTCCTCCTGTCCCTGTCTTTCTGTCCACCTGTCCTGCCCTATCTGTCCTGTCCTCTCACCTGCACGCAGTACTAGTCCCCAGAGTGCTATGCCTTCTTTGTGCCATTTGAAATGAACCCTGAACACAAGGTTCTCTTCAGGGGCCTTTATATTTGATAAGTTCCTTCACCAGGCTGGGAATAAGGCACCACCTTTCTGTTGTGGCTCAGCTCCTCTGCCCCCTCTCAAGGCCAGCCTCGCCCATGCTGCTCCTGACCTCTGGAAATCGAAAACACCCTCTGCCTGTGTCCCCTCACTCCATTCTGTGCCCCGTCTGTGACCTGGACCCACCTCAGAGTCCCTGCCTCAGTCTAATTCCTTATACGTCTACAGCCTGCGTTTCTGGTACCCAGCACTCACAGCCCGTCTTAGGCGTCACTCTGTGGAGAATGACGGCAAGCACAGCCAGGCTTTTAACCAAAGCCCTCTGACGATGGCGCTGATTTGGCTGAGATCCCTCCAGTCTGGTCCAGGTCAGCCACTGGTCCTTGGGTGGGGGATGGGCTCTGGCAATGAGTCTTCAGAGGAGTTTTACACCAAGGCAGCGGCCCTTGAAATTAATTTTCTATTAAAATTTAAGCCTCAGTCTGATAAACAAACTGCACATTTGCTGTGGATTCTGTATCTGACCTTTTACACTGGTTTTGTCAACAAAATTTACTGTATTCATAAATACTAATGTTCTCATTTGGTTCCCCATCTTTAGTACACTGTAAATTATTAGCAAGTACATAAATGTCTTGGCCTGATAATATAGTGGCCTGAAATGACTTCCTTTTTCCTTTAAAGATGTTGCATGTTTTAATGGTAGGTGTTTCTAATTAACTTGAAGTGCCATAAAATGCCCATGTATGAACCAAAGACAAGCGAGTTGCATTAAATTAAAAGTGCAGTAACTGACTAATGCTAACAAATTAGACATGCCTTCAAGATGCACAATTTCTCTGTTTGGAGCTGTCATCCTATTAATGCACAGATATCGCGGCTCCTAGACCAGCCGCGCCAAATGAGCCTTTCAAAATTAATATTTGGGGCAATCAATTAGGAACACGATTTCAAGCTTTAAAAAGACTCCTACTCAGGCATCTCAACAGAGCACCCTCTCTCTTCTTCCTTCATAAATGAGCTCGATTTGGGGATCTGATCTTTTTGCCAATACAAGTCCAAATGAGCACTGTAAATATTGAAATCAAATGTTACTACTTGGCCTAATTTTCTTTCAGCCTGCAGTTAATCTTTATTCAGCCTTAATGAGTATTTATTGTATGACCCTGACAGCTTGCTACTGCTGTGATAAATTATCTGACTCAAGTCCGATTAAAAATGCAACCCTGAGTGCTAATTATCTCAACAGACCTGCTTAATAATAGCATTTCTTGTCAATTATGGAATCTCAGCATGGGTGTCAATAGGAACAAATGCCCAGGCCTACCTTAGACGCTGACTTCCCATAATGCCCTCTTACTTGCCATATGTAAATCAGAGCGCTTCTGTACCTGTGGTGACCTTTTATTAGCAAACTGTCAAAATGATAAAACTAGCCACGGCAAAACCCCCACCTCCACACAATTAGGGGATACAGCTTAGGACAACAGGAGGTCAATCAGACATAGCTAATTATGATGCATCTTACTTATGGCCTGTCCAGCAGGAAGAATTAGCTGTTTTCTGAAATTTATGTGGGCCTAAGCAGGGCCTACAGGAGAGAAGCTACTGGAAAATGGGGGCTGGGGTGGCGGAAGCACGGAATTGCACAACTGTTTTCTAAAATTTTTCACGTGTTTGGACTCAGATCTGAGTTCAGTTTCAGCTCTGTCCCTTATGTGCTGTGACTTGGAGTTTTTTGACTGAAAAATGGAGTCAACACTGTCCACCTCATCAGTTGGGGGCTGGGGTGAGGATTAAGAGGTAACGAGTATAGAAACCTTAGCAAGGTCCTACCACATAGTGGGTGATGAATACTTTCTGCCATTTGCCTGCTTCTGTTCCCATCACCAAGGTAACAGGTCATAACAATAGCTACAAGTAACATTTATAAAGCTCTCCAGACTTGCCCCGCCCAGTGTCTCATGGAGACCTGTCATTTAATCTCTCTCCTCCACCATGGTCAGAATTTAGAAGCATAATGGAGAGGTAGCATATGGTATGGGAAATATAGTCAAGAATATTCTAGTAACTTTGCATGGTGATAGACCTATGGGGCGGGGGGATCAATTCACAGTGTATATAAGTGTCAAGCCATGATCTTGTACCGTGAAACTAACACGTAATACGTTATGTCAAATACATGTCAATTAAAAAAAAGAATAGCTGTGGCTACCCCGAGAGATCATTGAGCAAGCCGCTTGCTCTTAGGGACAGATGCCTTCAACGATTCAAAACTAAAGATGAGACTGCAAATACTACTTGAGACAAACACTTTGCCTCCTGTCCTGGCGACAGGAAGAGGAGGAGCAGTGATTGAACTAAGCATCTCTACTCCAGGCCAGTCACCGTGGGGAGGGCTTTGCTTTGTTTGAGCCACATGATGTCCCCCCATCAGCTTCCCCTTGGGGACCGGGACATAGAGTAAGAGGAGGGAGCTGCCTTGCCCAGTGTCCCACAACTGGCGGGTTTCGGAGCCCAGGCCTGCCCTGAGAGCCAAAGTCCCCCGCCCCCTGCCCCTTCCACAAACAGGAGGAACCTGGATGTATTTTACGCACCTTGACAAATATGTTTAATAGAAAGGACGGGAGAGGTTGACACCAGCCCAGGGATGTTACGCTACACTATTATGTGGCATTTTAATTATTAGGAACAATAAATAATATGTGCCTTTTTGGCTCTCTGCAGTGACAAACCACAAAGCAGCAGGACAGGGGTGCTGGGGAGCGGAGTGGGTGGAGTTACTGTTTCATCACATGACCTCAAGCTTTTGCAGCCTTAGCCGATCATCTCAGGAGCACAAACCTCGTCTCCCCTGCAGCTTTTATGACTCAGAGCGGCTTGCTTTTCCAAACAGGAGTGCCATCACTGTTCAATTCTGCCACAATGCCACCTTCTGACCTTACCTGCCTGCCCTTCCCAGGCTGGTCTGCCAAGAACCCAGAGCTGGGCAGAGGTTCTTATGACCAGAAACGACCTCTTTAGGAGTTCCCGTTGTGGTTCAGCAGGTTACGAACCCGACCAGTATCCATGATGATGCGGGTTCGATCCCTGGCTTCGCTCAGGGGGAAGACGCAACCCCCTTAAAACTGGCTCCGAACTTTCCCCAGATAGGAAGGCCCCGTCTAGGCGAGCCCCTATCAAAACACAGATGTTCACGTCCCCCACATCTGGACCGGGTGGTCGGCCTGGAAAGGAGGGAGCATCCACTGTTCCAGGAGGAGCTGTTCCCCAGCGGCCGCGCCCAGGCTGGCCGGCCAGGGGGTGTGGGGGCTGTGGGAAACAGCGCAGGGACAGGAAAGCAGTGTCAGGCCTCACCGCGCCCGAGGCTGTGCGGCTGGATGGCTAATGAGGCCCAGATGAGGGTCTCTGGGCGACAGATCTGGGGAGATGCGAGAAAGGAATGCGATCATTTCCTTCTGGAATGTGTTCCCTCTTCCCAGCACCTCGGGCCTGCTTCATTACCCCCCTCACAGAGCATCTCACGTTAGGAGGCCAAACTCGCCCCTCGATGTGACGCCAAGTCAGAGCCACGAGGGTATAAAGCAGGCGTTTCATAATCACCGCGTGGGCTAATTTTCTTTCCAGCGGGGCTCCAGTCATCTCCCATCAGGAGCATTTGCTGCTTCCCCGCAAAGAAGCACGCCCGCGCTTCCTCTGATGAATGCTGCTCATTGTCACGTGGGGCAACATTCAAGGTCTCAGCTGAGGCTTAACGCGTTCCACCCAGATTTGAGGTGGCCCAGTCTGCCACTTTCTGAAGCATCTCAGCTTCTTGTTCTGACCCAGTAAACCTGGATTTCGGCTGGGATTAAAACCTCCCCGGGCTAAGTCTGTCTCCCGATTGTCACATT
Source organism: Catagonus wagneri (assembly GCA_004024745.2). Taxonomy (NCBI): domain Eukaryota; kingdom Metazoa; phylum Chordata; class Mammalia; order Artiodactyla; family Tayassuidae; genus Catagonus; species Catagonus wagneri. The sequence goes on along the minus strand of PVHT020000105.1, from coordinate 16,068,755 downwards.
TTCTTTGATTCCCAGGACACAAGGCCAGGCTGATGTGCAGCTTACTCTGCCCCACTTCCCCCTGGGGGTGTCCTTCAACGTCCATTCAAATTCCACATAAAGTTTTGCAGGAACTATGGGAAAACACCCTCTATAGACAAGTGTAGCCTGAAAGTTACTGCCAGACTGGAAAGAGCCCCAGGGTCTGATACCGCCTAACTCCCTCTGAACGCTACAGAGGGAACCGAATCTTTTCAAACACCTCAGTGATAAGGAATGCAGGCTAGGCGCCCCACTGCGCTCTCAGAGGCCTGTGTGTTCTCTGAAGGCCAAATTGTTCTAGGTAGGAGTCCAGTTCCACAGAAAGTGTGGTCCCCAGGCCGAGTCCACAGTGCATCAGGCTTTAAGAGTCCTCTGCCGGCCTGCAGACCAATCCCTGCATCTTCTGGGCATCCAATCCCTTGCCCTCGGGCTTCCTACTCTGAAGGATATGCCCGTCCACACATTTCTCTAGAAAAATCAAGTAATCTGACAAACGAACTGCGACTTAAGTGGCCGACTAGAATTTGTTTTGTAGGCAGATGCCAGATTTGAGCTGCTATTATCAATTTTTTCATTTTATAATGATGACCACATCTTAACAATTAAGTCCGCCTGCTATTTATTTCACAGTCCTGGTCTTGGGCCAACAAAATAGCTCTCTGAGTTTGCCTGAAACATATGGACGTGGGATTTCAGTTACTGTTCGTGGTAAAGTCACGTTCTTCCAAAAAATCCTGTATGGGTCACATGAGAATCTTGGGTGCTGTCATTTGCCCCAAGCTGTTTCCATTAGCAACGACATCCATAAACACACATGTCAGCAGTTAGCACCCCGGCAGTGTGAGCACAGCCGGCCCCAGGGAGCTCCATTTCGATTTCCGTTTCTATTCTGGGGCCTTACTGCCCTTTCAAGGGGCAGAAGAAAGTTATGGATCCTTGGGCTTCACAGGAAAACCCCCCTGCCTAGTTTCTATTTCTCTAAATTGCACCTTTTCATCAGCTATGATGTGGCTATTACTACATTCTGGATTTCAAGACATAATTCGTGACACCTCTCATAATCATCTTAAAACTATACTGAGACTTACAAGGAAACATCTCGGATCTTTGGGGGACGTGTTTGAGAATCCACTTTGGTACTTCCGGGGTACTGAATTAAAAAAAAAAAAGACTTAAAAAAAATCCTTCAGGGCTAGGGTTTAGACACACAGCTGTTGGGCACAGTGTTTGCAGACACAGAGTAAAAGAGGAGATATTATTTCAAACAGCCTTGAGGATATTGGCTTTATATAAAATTATGACGGGACTAGGGCAGAAAACATCCAGTGAAGTCCAGCGGATGGGCCATGGCCAGCACTAAATTTCTGGATCATGAGGTGTTCTCCTGGTCGTCCCCACTGAGCTTTCATGTGGCATCTCCCAACTTCTGGCCTTGAGGAAACCAGCCGGGCCATCTGCACCTCCTCTCTCAGCCCCAGGGCTGGTGGGTCCCTACAGGTAAGATGTTTTCAGCAGCTCCTCCTGCTTCTCTGAAAGTCACCACCACGTCCCCCACCAGGTCTGGTTACACCTGTTGGCTCTTCATGGCTATTTTACTTCCTCCAGAACAGTAACCCACACACCTCAGGGGTCTGATTCACCTCGGCGCCTTTGCTAGAGTTCTCCAGATCAGCTCATTCATCAGCATGGCCTGGGCCCTTGTCAGAAACGGAGATTCTTAGACCCCATTCCAGATGTATATGATCTGTATGCAGCTTAGGTTTGAGAAGCACTGGTCTGCAGGTGATAGGTTTTTTTTTTTTTTTTTAATAATTTCTCAGGGTTCACAGTGAACTAGGAATCTGGGACAGTCCTCGCACCTTCCAAAATCTCACAGGTGGCATGCTCATTCTACTTAGGTAACCAGGAGGTAGGTCAAAATCTTTAGTAAAATTGGTTATTTTGTCTAGAAGGGAAATGAAGTTTTCCAGTTCCCCCACACACCAAATAGGGATCAATAATAATGAACAATTAACCTAAAGAAGACCTATCTAATATGCAACCAAGAATGCACTTAGGGGTCTCCTGCTTAGCAGCAGCTGACCTGTTTTACCTGCAGTTCTACTGGAATAAAGAGCTGAAGAGTCTCCTTGGTTCCCCCAATAACCAACTAGTCCTTGAGAATGTGGAGTTCTCAATGCTTCCAAAAGCCAAAGGGGAAGACTGCAACACAGATGCCTCGCTGCATTTCATTGTGCTTTTAAGATCACCCTCGGTGACTCTGAGGACGGGATGGGAGCCACTGTTCTGGGCCACTGAGTGGCTCCAAAGGTGGCCTGAATGCTGTTGCTATTTAACTTTTGTCACAGACACAGGTTTGTACACAGATTTAGACTAGGCAGAATTATGACTCCAAAGGCAAAGAAGGGTTTTGTCGAGTAAGAGCGCTGAGGCTGTACTATATGCTTAGGAAACTATGCTGGTCTCTTCATTACTCCCATTAAGCTCAGAGAGAATATCCCTTTAATTCATAAATATGTGCTACCAATAAGCGCCACTGCCCTAAGGTGGGGGGAAAAAGAATTCAGAATGTGCTGGGTAGCCATGCTGTCTATGCCCACTGCATTTAATCAGAAATGGTTCTTTATGTTTCGCTTTCAGGCAAATCCGGTTAAAGTCTAAATCGTCTGAGTGTGGAATTCTGAAACGGTTTGCTTTCCCTCTCTGAGCTGAAAAGAAAAGCTCTGTGTCTATTTCATGTGCCATGCTACCTAATAAAGCAAGTGAGATTATGAATTTTGATTATCTTAAGAGCATCTACATTTTTGTTGCTTTCTAGTAGGCAGATTATTTCATCACTATGCCTGAGGATGCGTATCAGGTCATGTGTTTGCAAAAATAGTTTTAAAAGCTTCCAAATGCTTCCAAGATTAAAAGAACCGTCTTGTGCTATTTTGCTCTCTGCTGACAGTTCCATTTCATTTCATCACTGGACGTACTCTTTCTCTAATGGATTTATAACTGCTCCATAATAGCAGCCGTCCATAAAGAACAACATAATAGGAACAATTAGTTTACTAAAAATCTACCACTCACAGTGACTGTGTTCTGTTTCTGGTATTTGTGGCTCGCAGGAGCTTCTGCTCCTTCGAAATGAATCTGTTATAATACAACACTCATTTCCTGACATTTCACAAAACTTAGTCAGGTCCACACTTTGATCTGTGATGATCTGTAAAGCCATGAAAACAAAAAACTAAAAATTCTAAACGTAGCAAATTTACTCTTTTCTCCCTGCTCTTTCTACCTGGTTATTTACATCACCAGTGACATATGGTAATAAATTGCCTTCACCATCCACTCCTCACTGTGGATCAAAGCCTTGGAGTGCTTGATGAAAATTTATTAGGACTCTGCCCACTGATTCCCACCGGGCCGCTCACAGTGCCCACCGCCAGCGCTGCCTGGGCTGGGGACCGGGGCTCTGAGAACTAACAGCTGGGCACCTCAGCTGGCCAAGCCAGCCACCAGCCTCCGGGGCGGGCCTCCACCTGTCTTCCCAAGTCCCTTTCTTCACCTTACCTAGATCTTTGGTCAACCTGTAACAGAGACTGCCAAGGATGCCAAAAAGCCTGAGAGGGTGCTGGGGGAGAAGGGGGCGGGTGTGGACTGCGGAGACCTACGTGCTGAAGATGGTGACCGGTGCCTGCTCCACTGCTGGGTAACAGGCGGCAGCTGAGGGGATTCGGGGAGGCTGGGCAGAGGGAAACTCTCTTGAGGGGCTTTTCGGGGAGATTTATAAGACCCAGGGGCGTTTTCATCTCTGCTCAGTTTTGAGCCTTTCACTTACTGCCTCTTGCGTTGATGCTACAGCTCACCACCACAAATATGGTCAAGTGAACACTACAAGCTGGTATTCGGTAAGCTTTACACAGAAGGTAGCTCTTAACCCCCCCCCCCCGGCCTAAGTCTCATCTAATCAAACATCTGTCAATAAATATTACAATCTTTAAGGTCCAAATGAAGCATTATTTTCTCTACATTAATTTTTCGCCTGGCACAATGCCTATGGAGAAAGAACCCAAACAGAAACCAAGAGTCTCTAATGACCTCTACGGTGATGACTGAGCATTTGCACACTCTTGGATTGTCCAGGGACTGGAATAATCCCAACAGCCCCATATTCTGAAAACTGCCTTCAGTTACATGACAGCATTTATGGCCAAGGAATAAAGTGATAGTCTGTGCATGCTGATAATCTATAACGGCTTGTAGACAGATTCCTTTAACTTTCAAACTACGAAGGAATCTAGCTGTCCTATTGACCAGTTCTCACCACGGTAATGCTAACCAAGCATGAGTCCTTCCTACAAGCTATATCCCATCCTTTCGGTGACTAAAAAAAGTAGAGACTTAAAATACCATACTTGATGTTTGAGTTTGGGAGCGGGGCTTTTGAGGGCTTCTTACCTAAACCCACATCCTAATTGTGTCAGTATTCTACCCCAGGACAGCAAGTAGAAAATTTGGCAATTAACTTCATTAAGCTGCCCTTAGAGAGACATCCATTTTCTGAACAGCGAGGAGGCTATGCTATACGCTAACAGGTGCACCCACAGATTTATGAAGCTAGATAAGAGGCTGTATTCAAGGGCCCTGTTGTCAGCTGCATCCATATCCCATAAAACCTGCCCCTTCCATCAGTTATATCCTTGCATTCTTCTCTGGATTGTTACCCTTTGCTCCCGCCCCCACCCCTGCCCCGGATCCCTCCACAATTCAGTCAGATAATTCTTCAGAACAATACAATTCCTTACCAGGATTCTGGGAGGCCAGGGAGAGTTGGGAGGGAAGGGCTTTTGAATACAAGGCAATTCTCAGCTGAGCTTGTTGGGCCTCGACTGCCACAATCCTCTTGGTAGCCATGCCCACCTGTGACTGCAACTTTTTTTTCCCCTCTTTTTCGCCTTTGATAGCTGAGGTTCCCACACTGCTGGCTGTCGGAAGGCACGGCAGCCTCAGGACCCCAGTCTCACCCAGGGAAACGCTGCCATACTCAGGGTGGGTTGCCCAGCTTTGCCACGTGGGTCTCCGCCCACACAATGGGCTCTCGTGGTCATTTAACATCCCGCCTCCTAGCCAATGCCAGTATTGCAGAAGCTCCACCCCACAGCTCTGCAAGCTTCAGAGCCCCAAGTTCCCACTTCAGATTCATGCACAGCTATTTCTTTCGCCCATTGCCTCTTCACCGCAGCTTAGAAACTTCCCAGGGCTTTCCCGTCATGGTGCAGCGGAAATGAATATAACTAGTATCCACGAGAAGATTCTCAAGACTACGATATTCCTTCCCATCTACTGGACGCTCAGAGTCTGACCTACTCTCGGCGATACTTCTGACATGGCCTCCCTCCCCACTCCAGCTCTCTTTGTGAGACCCAGATCTCCACCTGAGCTTCAAACACATCTGGAAACATTTTCAAGGCTCTAGCCTTCACAGTACCAGCATGAGCAGGAGGCTGGGTATAACAAAACGTTCCATAATCTGTGAGGTATTACACGAGTGGTTCCCTGGGTCAGCTGGACCTCACGATGCAGAGCTTTCTTTTCTTTTTGCAGTTGTTGGCTCTATACAGTTTGAAGTCCCAGTAGGCCACCTAGCTGCCACCCTAAACGGCTGACAGTGAATCATCTGCAGCTTCGCCTAAACAGGCGAAGCTGCTTCAATTTCAAGATGGCCCAGTGTCCTTAGGCATGTTTGGAGTCATTTCCTTGGAACTCTATCCCTCCCAAGAGGGGCCCCCTCTAGTGCGATGAAAATACATCTATGGAAGACTATCCATGAATGGCCACAACTATGCTCATGGGAACTTTCAGGCTAGACAGACATACCTTTTCCTAAAAACTGAGCTTTTTATAAATAAAGGCCTCAATAATCATCAACCTGCAGCAACTTAAAACGATAGATTAAACACTGGGCTGGTAGTTGTGAAGTCATTCTAACTGGGTACCAAACTTAGTTAAGAAACCATGAGTTCTATCTGTACTGTCCTACTGAGCACTCACTCTGTGCTATGAGCTACGTATTTCAATTAATCCAATTTTTGGCCTGAAATGTGTTGTACAGAACTATACCCAGTAGTTGTCACAATATCCACAGATTACTGATACCTCAAGGTCAATTATAGGACACAAATTAATTATAAAATCAATGCACAAAGTCTACCCCCCTTTTTTTTCCCTTGGCTGCGCCATGGCATATAGAGTTCCCAGTCCAGGGAGCAGATCTGAGCGGCAGTTGTGATCTAGCTACATTTGTGGCAACACCGGATCCCCTTTAACCCGCTGTGCTGGGCCAGGGATCGAACCTGTGTCCTGGTGCTGCTGAGACACTGTCGATCCTGTTGCACCACAGGGGGAATTCTGCAATAAGTTTCTATTAAAAATGCAATGATGGCTCAATCTGAATTTCCATCATAAAATGACACACCCCTTGAATTCAAGATGATTTATCCTTTCTAATTTTCTGTAAACACAAAATGAAGCTACTACATTTTCCTTTAAAAATGGTTTTAAATAAATATTTGCATATATTCCCTAAAATTGCCCATTCCTTTTTTTTTTTTTTTTTTTTTGCCTTTTGTCATTTTAGGGCCATACCCTCGGCATGTGGAGGTTCCCAGGCTAGGGGTCTAATCGGAGCTACAGCTGCTGGCCTACGCTAGAGTCACAGCAACGCAGGATCCGAGCCGCCTCTGCGACCTACACCACAACTCATGGCAGCACTGGATCCTTAACCCACTGAGCGAGGCCAGGGATCGAACCCTCAACCTTATGGTTCCTAGTTGGATTCGTTAACTGCTAAGCCACGACGGGAACTCCTAAAATTGCCCATTCTTTTACGATGGTAAACCACCTAAACTGGACTAATTACTTCCATTTACCCATCTTACCCATCTTACTCAGGAAGCTGGCTCAGCACCTGGCATACAGTTAGGGCTCAATTAATGGCTATTATTATTAAGCATATCTCCCCTATTTAAATATGTGCTTTCATTTTATTTATTTATTTATTTTTGCCTTTTAGGGCCACACCTGTGGTATATGGAAGTTCCCAGGCTAGGGGTCTAATCGGAGCTACAGCTGTCGGCCTATATCACGGCGACACCAGATCTGAACCGTGTCTGCAACCTACACCACAGCTCATGGAGACGCTGGACCCTTAACCCACTGAGCGAGGCCAGGGATCGAACCCGCAACCTCATGGTTCCTAGTCGGATTCATTTCTGCTGCGCCACTACGGGAATTCCTGTCCTTTCATTTTAATCTGGACATGATAGCTTCCCCATAAGAACACTGTTCCAGCTCACCCTTTGAAGTCTTATGATGGTCCTTACCTTGCATTCCCATGTGCATCAGCTCTGCTGAGCTCAGAGAATCATGGCATTTCCTAAAAAAAAATCAAGGTCTCCGACGATTTTAAAATGTGACTTTTTGGAGTTCCCTTCGTGGCTCAGTGGTTAACGAATCCGACTAGGAACCATGAGGCTGTGGGTTCGATCCCTGGCCTTGCTCAGTGGGTTAAGGATCCGGCGTTGCCGTGAGCTGTGGTGTAGGTTGCAGACGCGGCTCGGGTCCCGCGTTGCTGTGGCTGTGGCGAAGGCCGGTGGCTACAGCTGTTAGACCCCTAGCCTGGGAACCTCCATATGCCGCGGATGCGGCTCTGCATAAAGGCAAAAAGACAAAAAAATAAAATAAAATAAAATGTGACTTCTACCAGGTTATAAAGCATTTGCTACCACAGTGTAGGCAAATAAAAAAAATAAAAGCACATGTCTGATGTGTTCATGCATAAGCTGTATGCTTCCTTTTCTGATTCAGGTTATCTTTCCTGGGGCAACAGTACTTGCTTTGTCTCGACACGAATCTCAATGTACCCATTCTTGCATATGAATTAGTTGATTCTGCAAGCATTCAGAGTTCTGACATTGAGGATTCTCAATAAATACTCACGAAATGAAAAACTGGTTAATGATGAGGCAAGTAGTCAAATGGAATGGGTGTTCAAAGCAACTACATTGCCAGCAGTTCCATTCAGCCTAGCAATGAGTTTGTGGTTCAGTTCCTGGGGTATAAATATGAGCAAGAAACAGCCTCTGTCTTCAAAGAGCTAGTAGTCTAGTGAGGAAGGCAGGTGCACAGATGGGCAGGTAAACATAACAGCTGCGTGCAAGGTGAGGCAGCCCTTAGCACAGAGGAGCCACCCAATGATAAGGGTGGGAGGGGTCAAGGAAGCCTTTTGGGAGAAGGTGGGTTTTGAGGGATCGACTGGAGTTTATCAGATAGAAAGAGGGATCAGGGTATTGATCCTGGCACCCAGTGAAAACGTGCCTTTGCTTTACCTGTGCCACCAGTCCAGATGGGGGCCCTTTCCCACTTTCCATAAGAGGCTTTGCCAATGCAGACATGGCCATGAGCACAAAATTACATTCTAATCCACTGATTCTGTTACATTCTTTCGTGGGTCTCATAAGTGAAACCAACAGCTGAAATACAGATCTGTCTAAAAGAAGTCAAATCCCTTAGGCCTTCCCCAAGTGACTGGGCTTTAGCTGGGAGCGGAGCTGTCTCTCCAGACTATGAATCACGGAGGAAAAGGAACTGAAGCGAACTGCAACCAGCCACAGGGCTGGAGGAGCTATGCAACCAGCATGTTCCTTTTTTATTAAAATCAGATGGTATCAACTTCAGTCCGTTTTCTTCTCTTTATAAGCACAGATCCAGAAGTGCATTTAAAACACATTTAAAGCATGTTCAGGAAAAAACACATTAAGATATTTTTATTCCTATAAGAGTATAAGCATGGTAAGGATTTGAAGGCACCTGCTATCAATAATCAACATAAGTCTTACCTATTTGATCCCTTAAATGTTACCAAATGGAACCACATCCTGACCAACAGAGAGCTTCATAATATTAAACAAAATCTTCTTTAGCACAGAGGGGGAAAAAAAAGCACAGTTTCTTTTTGCGGCGCCAAAGGCAGTAGCTTGGGAGAGTAGTTACAGTATTAGCACAATCCCGAGCTTACTTTATTTTAAAAGCACGGAACAAATATTTGATGATGCCTCAAGTTCTACTAAACTCAAGTTTTTCCAGCTAGCAAGCCACAACAGTCCGAAAAGTTAAGTCCTACAAGGCCATACGGCCCCATGTATAAAAACATTCTCTGCCAGTGGATCGTTTTTCAAGCCCTTCTAATCCCACATGTAGGTGGATAACCTTTAAGCTTGAACAACATTTTCAGGTGTGGGCTTTGTGTCAACTTCAGCCAAGAGGTAGAAACTACCCAAACCCACTTCTGGCATTCCTTTGGAAGGCAACATTTGAGATTAAAATTTATGCGTATAAAAAGGATTTACAAACTTAATGGTGAACCTAAAACGTGCTGTTTTAGTCACCAAGACAAATGACAAATCCAGCCCTTGACATCGCACTCAGCTGAAGTGCCCGCAGTTTATTGCAAGCTCAGCTTTGAGGGCAGGAAAGGGAGGGAGTGGGTTTCAGAAGGCTCCGTGGTTTGGCTGGGGCGCCTGACCTCAGACCTGACCCAACCAGAAGGCTCCAGATCCTAGGAATCTTTAAAGAGGGCTGCAATTAGGTGACACGCACACACCCACATTTTTCTGTTGGTTGAGGGAAGGGAGAGGATTAAAAAAGATGAATTTCAGCTTGAACTACAAAATAAACAGACTGAAACCAATGTTTAAACCTCATGACAGATCAGACCAAAAATCTGTAAAATAAAAACAAAACAGAACAACGCCCCCCCCCCCAATACCCCATTTGGGGCTGAGTCTGTGAGAAGGCAAGGAAATGAACACTGCTCCAACGACCTGGGGCAAAGATGGACTGTTTATCCTGGTTTGTCACAACACAGTCAGCTTCTCCCTGGAGATTTCATCAGTGAAGCCAAAGTGACAGTATTCATGTGGTCCCAGGGTGATGAATAAGGTGACAGGTGGCTCATGGGACCCCCAATTCCTGCCTTGCCCTAGCGTCTGCCAGGCTCCTCCCGGGGGTGTGCGTGCTCATCTTTCCCAGGCAAAGATGAGGCTTTCAGTCTAACTGCCAACAACACAGAGGCTTCTGACAGACATCCTCTGTCCCTCTCTGCCAGGCGTCCTCCTCAGGGGCCAACCCGTTACAGCCCCTACTGGTAAGTACACTGGGTGGTGGGTGTTTTACCTGCTTCCCGTCACTGACTTCCCTCCCAACTACCCTGCCCATCTGATTGCGGGAGGGTGAGGTCCCACTGACTACATGCAGTGTAGACAAAGATGGCACTGGAGAAGCGCTGCGCCTGCTGCCACCTGCAGAGGGATGCTAGTCGTGGACTAAGGGCATGGAGGGCACCGAGTGTGACCACCGAGTCCAGGAACGCTCATGTAGGGTGGTGGCTTTTGTGGGACCTCCTTGTCTACCCGCAGTACCAATCCTGTCCTCTGCCCTCAAAGAAGCCTGGTCTTGCACTCCAGCCATTTTTTACTGTCGGGACTGGTCAGTCCATATATGAAGGCCAGGTTCACTCAAAGAAAGGTGGCCCAGGGTACCAACCCGCCATGTGTAAAAGTGATGGCCCATGCATTTGATTTTCACGTGGAAATCAAATGCATGAACTTGTGGCCCGTGGGTAGAGGACCAGGCAGGCTTGGCCCTGATCCGTGAACAAGATCACTCTCTTAGCACCAGACTTGACTTTCCAGGCTCACACAGGTCTCTCTTAATTGACTTCTTCTAAATCCATGACAATCAAGGAGCCTGGCCAACAAATTCCTGTGGTTTGGCCTACATATACTTCTGAAAATATATATTCGTCTTTTACATATTCAACATTGATTTCTGCCAGATTTGTGAAGTAATAGAAAAAAGCGGTAATAAGTGAAACACATCCTTTGTAGCTCATGTGAAAATCAAGCCAACACGCGTTCCCTAAATTCAATGTGTTTTTAGAAAAAAAAAAAAGGTGTAATTTATATCGTTTCATTTATAACGGTGCTAAGTTAATGCTCTTGGCTGCTTTTGACAGAGACCCTTCCAATCGGACCAGGATGATTTGTTTCCCTGAAACACTTTCAGTGCTCAAGGGCTTTTAATTAGCTTTCGAGAGTGTTTTCCTGACGGACATTGCTTCCCCAAAGCCCTGTAAGTTTCCTGGCTTCTAAAAAAGAACAAGAAGTGGACTCAGATTCTTCGAGTTACAGGCTTTCTACGGGTCAAGAACAAATCGTTGTTTTGTGGAACTGGCGCAGCTGCTGAGGACAGGCTTCTTTCTCTCCCAACACCAACCCGGTCCCCCTTGGTGACTCAACTGTATTTTTTAAAAATTTTACCACTGATTGTGAGGGTGTCCGCAAAAGGCGTGGTTTTACATAAAAATGTCAGCTAGGAGAGGTAATAATATGTAAGGCCACAACTAGGCATGACCTTGACTTACTGCAGCACTTGCTAAAGGATTCTACAGTCAAATACAGTTGGGGACCCCTAGGCTAAACAAGGTTAATCAGATATTTTCAACAACAACCACAAATTCTCTGAGGCTTTTAACTTTCATTCTGAATCTTTCACACCGGAATCACGAATGGGTGACGATGACAAAAGCCATTCTCCAAACTTACTCGGCCGCAGACCCCGCCTGAAGAGCGTCTCTCGCAGATGACTGTTGCGAAGCGCTCACTCAGGGACCTGCTGGCCTCGCTGGTCGAGTTAACAGAGCGCTGCAGGGACGAGCAGATGGACTGGTGTTTTGATGGGGTGGGCTGGGGGCTGAGTAGGTGCAGTGTGGATGAAGAGTGGAAGGAGCGCCAGGAAAGGCCTTGAGCGGGTGCGGCAGATCTTGAAGGCACTGCGTAAGGATCAGAGCTCTTACTGAACTCGGAGAGCTGCAGTGAAGTCCCACATAGAAGGTGATACACAGCTAACATGGTACTCGTCTGAATCTGCCCATCACCCGTCATGTTCCCAAGAGAGCACATGACCAGCGAGTTACATAAAACAAGGGCTTCTGACTCAGTTACTTCTCTCACTGATTCTGTCATGTGTCCCAAGACCCTTACTGAGATCAAGCTGTTTGGAGTTAAGACTCAAGTCACTCAAAAAAAAAAAAAAAAAAGCTTATTTTCCTTCTCTTTTTATGGCTATGCCTATGGCACATGGAAGTTTCCAGGCTAGGGGTTGAGTTGGAGCTGCAGCTGAGGCCTACGCCATAGCCACGGCAATGCTGGGTTGGAGCTGCACCTGTGACCTATGCTGCAGCTTGCAGCAATGCTGGATGCTTAACCCTCTGAGCAAGGCTGGGGATCAAACCTGCATCCTCAGGGACACTATGTTGGGTTCTCAACCGACTGAGCCACAATGGGAACTCCTCAAAAAACATTTTAACCTGGGAAAGCTACAGGGGAGGGTAATGTGTTAGGTTGTGACTGTGCCCTTGAACCTTACAAGTAGCTCATTATTACTCCTTAATGCCCCCTCTACTTGGAATGAACATTTACTGGACCCCATTCTCCACTCCCGAACTGGACTCTGGAAGCTACTTACTGAGGAGGAAAAAACCCTCACAAAAATGCCAAGGACTGAGCTCTAGAGGAGAAAGCCCTTGGTGGAAGTGCTATGGGGCATAAGCCCAGGAAAGTCACACAAAGAAGGGTGCGATGAAAACGCAGTCACGCCAAACTTCACCCACCTCACCATTTCGGCTAAGGCTGGGCCTGGCTGTCGTGGACACCTGCCTCCATGACACAGGGCCCATGTGAGGAGAACATTTGCAAATTCAACCTCTGGGAGGCCTGGAGACCGCAAGACAGAAGACTGATGGAGGGCTACCGCCGAAGGGAGACTATTCATCTGAGAACCCCGAGTCAAAGCTGTGTAGGAAAGATGCCACATCTTGCTTTTGAGTTTTAACCAAAAAAGTGTGTTAACTCATAAAACTGTTTGCTGAGAGAAAGTTTGTGCTGCTGATTCAGGTCTGTACTGCCCTGAGTCTGAGTTTTTCCCCTCCCTGCGTCTCTAGGCACAGAGGCCTGTCTGCGTCTTAACATACGGGTGTCTGGACCTCCCTTGGTTCTCTCCTGGGTAAGCGGACTGTATTTCAATCCTCAGAGCACTCCTCCCGTGGCCTTCGGGAACAGTGGCCACATTTAGTCCTGAGATGTCTGGCTTTTGAGACCTGGATAGTAGGCCTCCCCTGGCACTTCAGTCATGGTTTCAGGGCTCACTTATTTTATTTACAAAATAAATAAACCTCTTTTGTGCTCCTTATTTTCTAGGAATGACGCGCGAGCCGGGCTCGGAGGAAGTGACGTCTTCCCTCATGGGGATGCTGCTGCGGGATTTCAAGTCATGCTGCTGGTCCGAGGTGTTGTAAATACCCAGAACATCAGGTACAGATGATAGATGTGTAAAAACACGGAGGGATAAAAATCGACTTGAAAATAAATCCAAAAGGGGCTCTGCGGGTTACGGAGAGCTCTGTATTTTCCTCCCCAGCCCAGCTCTATTGTTGTAACATTTTACCACCTAGAGGATGCTCATATTTTAAGACACTACCTTACAAATGGCCCTGCTCTATATCCAGACTACTGCAATTATACAGTAAGATTAATGAATTCACAGGCTATTTCTAAGGATTTAATGGCTTCTTAATAGAATAGGGTGCACGCACAGCTAGACTGCTATGGCAAATCATAAAAGCTTCTTAATAAGAAACTTCAATTAGTTAATTAAAATTCGCTAATTGAAAATTCTAAGAATAGCTTGTAAAATATTCCAGACTCCTCAATACAGCAATAAAACACGTATCTAACATGCCCACCAGACAAGTTCTACATATCTATGCAGTAGGAGATCTGGGTCAGCGAAATAAGAAATGAGGGAATAGGTCATCACATAGAAACCTTGAGAGTGGCCTAATATATCAGGAATGAGAATTGGAAGTTATTATTATTTATCACACAGAGAGCAGGTGCAAGGAATTGGGTCACCTTTACTAATTTACTCACAACTATCTATTCCTCCTGCTCCTTCATGGATTCATTGCTCTGCAGCGGCATACCGGCATATTTAAGAAGCAATGCAGGGGTTTCACCAGTTTTGTTTATTCTCGCATCTTTTCCTGTTCTGATAGGATGCGTTTGCAATTCAGGATGGCTCTATAAGAAAATGCTTAAAATGTACACCGCTAAGGTGGTTGGTGCCCAGCTTCTATTTAAGAGCCATTCAAATGTTATAAGGAAAGGAATGCCTTCCAAAGCAAGGAGACAGAAAACATTTTTTAAAAACATCACACAACCAGCTCCAAATCAAAGGCAAAGAAGGAGGAGTGACAACAGTTATTGGACACAACTGCCATCAGCAGGCCGGCCCAGGCTGCATGCCGCCAGCACGTGGCGTTGTCCCAGCCTGTCTGAAGCCTCCCTGGCACTCTGCAAAACAGCTCTGAGTGGAACCCAGTGACATGCCAGGTTCTCCAATTCCTTCTTGTTAAGAGCCTGAGGGCCCAGTTCCGTGTAACTCCTCCTTCTTCACCATAACCTGGGAGTAAGACAATGTCAAATGTTTTCGCTTTGAATTGAGTCTTGGAATTTGACCTTGCAGCCCAGCCTGCACCAGACCCAGTCTGCTGTGTCCCAGTCAGGTCTCATCACAAAGAATCTGCAGAGAGGAGTAGGGGGAATGGAGGAGGTGGGAAGGGACCGTTAGGCAAAGTACTGGGCCGTGACTTGGTAACAGTGTAGCGACGGTGCACTACCAGTAGTAACAGTGACTGCGAAAGCAGTGACAGGAAAAGCAGAGGAGTGGTGACCAGCAACAGCAGTAACGGCGGCAGAAGAGTGCTAGCTGTAGTAATATAAACACCAGCAAACACGTGGGAGATGCCTACTGAGTGTTAAAAACTGTGCAGGCTTTTCATTATGGTTTCTCTATGATCCTCGCTATACAGAGGAGAAACTGTGCCTCCGAGGTTAGGGATCTGCCCATGGCCTTGACAAATAAACAGCAGACTTAAGGTTTTAATTAGGATGTTCCTATACTTTCTAGTCATACTCAGAGTATTTTGGACTAATGTCCGGACAAATGTCTAAGCCATTTATTCTTCCATTTCTTTCTTTCTTTTTTTTAATTTGCTTTTTAGGGCCGCACCCGCGGCATAGAGAGGTTCCCAGGCTAGGGGTCCAATTAGAGCTACAGCTGCCGGCCTACACCGCAGCCACAGAGACGCCGTATCTGTGACCTACACCGCAGCTCATGGCAAAGCCAGATCCTTAACCCACTGAGTGAGGCCAGGGATCGAACCTGCATCCTCATGGATCCTTAGTCGGATTCGTTTCCCTTGCACCACGATGGGAACTCCTATTCTTCCATTCTTTTAACATGGGATGTCATTCTCTTTCTTCTCTAGCTAGCCAGCTGCATTAAAACTCACAGCCCAACTTACTTTCTCCCTCTTCCATGAAGCTTCTTTGATTACTTCAATTCCTCTGACATCATAGCACTGACCGTTTGAGCTACTCACTTGGCACAATGCCCTATGACACACTTTGCATTTTACATAGGTTCCCATGTATGTCATCTTACTTGAGAATACAGACCAAGTTTTCTATTTCTTTGTCTCTCCTAAGGTACTTGGCACTTGTGGGTATGCATTGTTTTTATCACAGATGACAAGGGCAGATGACACCAATCCACACAGCAGCATAAGAAGGGTCCAAAGTAGGGTCAGGGTGAAATACCGCAACCTCATCATCTTCTCTACTCAGCTAAAAATGCATTTAATTTGCCCCAAGTCTTCCCTTTGGAAAAAATTGTACGTCTGTAAGCAACTTTCTAACAGGAAAAAAAAGCACATTTCAGGGAGTTCTTTTGTGGCACAGTGGTTTAAGGATGCAGCGTTGTCACTGCAGTGGCAGTGGGTCATTGCTGTGGCACAGGTTCAGACCTCTACTTCCATATGCTGTGGGAGTGGCCAAAAAAAGAGCACATTTCAGAACCTAAATTCCTTGTTCCTTAAACTCGTGTTTATTTGACAGCCTTTTCACTGGAAATTCTTATATAGTTAACAATTCATGTGTGTGTGTGTCTCTCCTATTTTTTTTTTTTTTTTTGTCTTTTGTCTCTTTAAGGCCGCACCCAGAGCATATGGAGGTTCCCAGGCTAGGGGTCCAATTGGAGCTGTAGCCGCCGGCCTACGCCACAACCACAGCAACATCAGATCAGAGCCGCGTCTGCAATCTACACCATAACTCATGGCAACGCAGGATCCTTAACCCACTGAGCGAGGCCAGGGATCGAACCCATGTCCTCATGGATGCTAGTCGGGTTCGTTAACAGCTGAGCCATGACGGGAACTCCCCACGTGTCTCTTTAAAACCACATGACCGAAAGTACCCAAAAAGTCCAGTACTAAGAATTTACTTCTTTGCAGAGAAAACCTCTGGCTTCTGCATGCTAATTTTTAACGTGCATATCTTTCCTTTCAGGGGACACTCCATTTACCCTGCCAATGAAATTTCTGTGAGTTATATTCATTTGGGGATGACCGCCTACCAACAGCCCACAGACTTAGAAGATGCCTGGTGTAGAAATGTGACAAGGATGGATGGCCTCTGACAGTTTATGGGGGCTTTGCTGGTGGGTTCTTCAGCACACAAAGAAGTAACGTTGTGGCATGAGGTGCCCGTCAGCCTGGCTGTGCCCATATTCTGGGCAGCAGAGAGCTGAGGCGGCTGCAGTTATTCTGACCATTGTGGGTTGGCCTATCTGCAGAATGAGAATCTGAGAAGCTCAGTACAAAGCGAAGCTGCTGGAGGGAGCAATCTGGAGGGAGAAAGCTTGGCTTCCAAGAAGTAGCCGGGAGGCTGTGTCAGCACCTCTCAGCTCCAACTGCACCCCCAGCTCATGCCCTGGCAGAAAAGTCTGCTCGGAGGTGAGAACTGGCGCAGGGGAAGCAGAAAAGGAAGGGACAAGGATGAGTCCCTGGGAGACCCTGAAGGCAGGGAGACAAGACAACAGGCACGGCTAAGAACAAGCGGTGTTATCAAGAAGTGTGACAGGCCAAAGACAGCAGGAGAAAAATTAAGCTGTTAGGAAGGAACGTGAGAGAGAAGGCAATGAATAGCCCTCTATGTAAATAAAATCTTTTCATCAGAATGGAAACCTGGCACTGGAGGACTTACAATTTAAACTTTCTTCTATGAGAAACTTGACAATGCAAGCTATCAACTATATAGTCCTTACTACACACCGGGCACTGTTCTAGACGCTTCACATGGTTTACCTTCAGTATTTACAACAGCCTGAAGGACAGCTCTTAAATGGAATCCCATTCTACAGATGAGAAAATGAAGGCACAGAGATGTCAACTAACTTGTCTAAGGCTACACAGCATATTAGAGGGAGAGAGGAAATCTGAACCTAAGTCGTTGGTTCCTAGAGGCTGCTTTCTTAGCCACTCAACTGTACCGTCTTCCACAGACCCACGGCATGCAACTGTAATATATATGATTTGTATGTGTGACTTAAATGTTTGAGGCAGGGTTCTCAGCTGTGACTGCTCCCCAGGGCTGGTGTGTATGTGGGTAAGTGGCACAGAAGGTGACTTGTCCCCACTGCCACCTACCACTTTACAACTGGGGAAACTGTTAGTTTGTCACCAAACACATGCCCGGGAATGCTGGTGATAACATTAAAGAGTTTATTTTGCAGGAAAATATTCCTCCCAAAGACTATGAGAGCTAGTGATGGCAGGAAAGATAGGTTTGGCCTGATTACAGAAATCATCCTTGGATAAATTAAAGAATGGAATGCTGAGCTTGATCGGCTCTATGATATGGACTTGTCCGTTAGACATTTTACATAGAAAACAAGGAAATGTTGTCATTAAAACAGTTTCGGTAGGAGCCTGAACCAGCAGAATGCTGTACTTTAATTATAAGCCCATATGATGGCATTTGAGAATCTAGGCATTCAAAGAGCTCTTGGGATCCATCACGCTGTCTGCTGTAATCACCTGGAGGCAGAATGTGCTGGTTTGGTGTTTCGAAACCTGAAAGACCCAAGTTCAAGTCTCAGCTTCACTGCTGGTGAGTCACCTCTTTTTAGCTTCAGTTCCCTCATTTATAAAATAAAGATGGCACCTGAGTATTTAAATAACAACTGTAAACCTTCCTGCTTCCTGGGTATCAGCTTTTGGTTGATATGAATTCCTGACAGTCCTCCCTGTGCAAAAACATGATTTCCCACAAAATGGATTGTCTCACTCAACTTACTGATGATGTACTAGATATAAGACCAGCAACACAGAAAAGGAAATACACATAGGTAAGAAGTACCAAATAATTTTTCTTTAAAATTTTCTGCTTGTAAATGTGCTTAACTTTGTTGACCCTATGTTAGCAAAGCGTCCAAGTGGGCATGGCAATATTAGGAAAATTCCTACGAACGCCACAGCCTCATATGTTAAGAATCCAACTGGCTCTGATGACTGGGTGATTCATAGTTTTCCCCAATCCAGAGTCAAGGCTTGCTCTTCTAAAAACAGAAGGCTTTCATGCTAATCCTGAAATCTCCAAGGGACGAGGGAAACCAAAGGGATCAGAACTGGTGGATGCAAGTTATATTTGGAATCCCATACTGCACGCAGAACTAACAAATCCACAGAAGAAAGGCAGCAGGCTCTGCCAGCCCATAAATTAATTACCTTTAATGGCCAGGCTTAGGGTAAAAGCAAATAGACATGCAAGCCCTTCCCTATCTGCTGCTTTCATTTTGGTATTTAGCACTAGAGTTAAAATCACTTTTAATCAGCCAGAGAGGCAGTTGTTTTTAAAACAGTAACAGGCTGAGGAGAGAATTTCTCCTGATATTGTAGGGAATTTGAACTTTGGCCCTGGTTTGGAATAATCCCGCATGTGGCTGTCTGCAATAAACTGCAAATCTTTTTTGTCCCCTTTAAATCAATAGGCTAAAGTTCCCCAAAGGTTAACACAGATGATTCTCCCCGTCATCTTTTCTTTTCAAACATCACCGTATAGGGTTTGCATTCACCTCTTTAATTTAATAAACCGAGCAAACTGAACACAGCGAGCTTTCAGAACTAGGGAGTTCAAATTCCAGAGTACTGCGTGCTTTAAAGTGGAATCCACAGAATTGGTTTTCTGTAAATCAGAGTGAATACAGACATGAAGACGGCAACATTTTCTGTGGAATATATTCTCGTATATCCCATGCAGTTTGACACACGGCATTCTGCAAATTTAACTTCTATTTATTAAGTCAATGGGAATTTTAAAAGCACAAAAAATAATCACCTTCTTCCCTACCAGAGCGAAATTTCATTAACTCCAAATCTGAAACAATGCAGCTTTGTGGCTGAGTTTCTACCTGTTAAGAGGATCAGAGCTAAATTTCAGAGGAGAAAACACTTCTGTTTCATTTCAGATTCTGAATTTCCTGTCCCTGTTTCCTGTGGTTATTCACGTTAAATTAAAATGGTGGCATGCCAGCGCTGTCAATCCTGGGATCACACACATTTTCAGTGTGTCATAAATAATTGCACCAGTGAGTGCAAATGGATTGAGTGTTTGTAAATGACTCCACTGACAAACTGAGACAGGTTGCAGGTTAACCTCACCTGAGCAGTACTTCCTCTAATGCGGTTTCTAAAGTGGAGAAGGATCCTTACATATGAAGGGGTTACTTCTGTACCCATAAAACTGATGGCAAGTGTGAATTTCTCAAGGGTGTCCTCTAGATCCTCCTCTCCGAAATGTTTTGGGATTTAGTAAAACCTAAGTTTTTCCTTTGGAATGTGTAATGAAGACAACCACGCAGTATGCACCCTGGAACAGAAGCTGGCAAATAGCATCCCCTTTTAAGAAAAGGTCCACGGAAGATAATCTGAAAAGGGAAAACTACGGGCACAAGGAAAAGTGGCTTGCTTCAGTGTAATTTGTGAGAATGAGAGCTTGTAAACTGCCAACACGACAAAATTGAAGGCGTGTTCCTGTGAATTCTATCTTATGGAACATTATGTGGTCATTACATAAAAAACGGTAATTTTGAAGATGCAGCAACATGGACAAATTCTCATGAAATAGCACAGTTAAATGTGTGCCTTGATTACAACCTTTCACAAATGCCTATAAAACTAGCATAGGACTCAAAAACTGAAAGGAATACACACAAAGTGTTGTGCTAGAACGGCAGAATGTAAGAGATTCAACTCCTGTCCACCATCTTCGAAACATATTTTAGGGTTTCCTTAAATAACGGACAGATACAGGCTTTCTCTAATGGCCTACACAGCATATTAAGATTATTTTACTTTACCATTTATTTTATTTCACTTTATGGAGCTAATCAGGAGATGACTACAGAAACCAACAGAAAAACGAACCAGTCTCTTCCGGGGATCATGAATTCTATCTCCAAGCAGGCTGGGTCCCCTTCATATGTCAATGATAGTTACCCACGAATCTGCTAGTCCCTAAAATGTTAGCTACAATGCTTAAGCTAATCTCAAGAAAATTCATTTAAAAAAAAAAAAAAGAAGAAGAAGAGGAAGAAGAAGAAGACCGAGAAACTTTCCCAGTATATCTTGTGGTCTGGAATTTATCTCTGTATCTGTGACTGTGAGTGTGTATGTTCGCATGTGTTTCTTTTTTCCTAACATTATCAGCATGAGAACGACTAGAAAGGCACTGCGGATTTTTCAGAAGAGGTCAAGACAGCTGTGACAGCTACAGGGTTTCATTTACAGCCACTGACACTGCACATTTCAGTACATATCAGACTCAAAGGTTAAAATATGTACACACTGCTCTTCAGCATGAAATCCAAGCAGAGATCATAACTCCTGACAGTACCAAAATGTTGCATTTCTTATTTTTTCAAGTTGCTGTACACCCAAGATAACTTTGCTCCATGATTTTCTTTTTTATAACACAAATAAGCAAACAAAAAGTCAAGCATCTAATAAAAACGCATCCATTTGATATGCAAAGTCTCAGATCAGGCAGAACTGGTGACAGCATTCAAGGAAGATTTGAACATGTTTAGTTTCACAGTCATTGTCTCGCACAGCATAGATGGGTTTGTTTTCTTTTATAGCTAATTCTTCCACACATAAATGCCTATCACTCAAATCTTATGACATGTTAAAACCACTGCCTGAGATGAATAAGGGCCATGAATCAAACCATCCTTAAATTTCCCCAAATCTGACCACATGAAGACTGGCAAATGTTTGTCTGCTTACAAAATGTTCTATTTCTACGGGACATCTTTTTAGAGTACCTGTGAGTATATTCAGTAGAGGGCTGATTAACCCTCCCTGCTCTTTGCTCCTGACAAGAAAGCACAGATCACTGTATTTTATAAATCCTGAGCACATTTGATTTCGGTAAGCCTAAAGACTAATGCAAAACGAAAGAAGAAAACAAAGCCCCAAATCATAAATCCGTCCCGACTAGAAGCATTCCTCCCTTACCCCTAAAAGAAATTCATGCCCGCACATCTTGTTTGAATTTAACTTCTGAAGTTCGTCTTGTTCCATCTCTAGAACAAGTCAGGCGGCAGAGTAGAAAGATATGACTACATGAATAAAAACACATGACCGCCACGGCCACTGCACACATGCAAACAAGATGATACAGAAAAATACGAACTGGCAAGTGACGTCGCTTGGACACACATGTTTCTGCCTTTGTCGTGAATGTTCAGTTGGAAAGCTACTGGAAGGATCTGCATTCTCCTTCCCCTGTGATTGAAAAACATGGAAATGTAATCAGGAAAAGCTAATGCTTTATGAGCAGCCTGCTGGCACCACTTCTCAGTTCTAGAAGATTTGCTAAAAGAAAAAGTATTCAACACATTAACACTAAAGAGTACATTCAGGAACTCTACAGGGAAGGGTAAGACTCCCACTAACACAATGCCAGCCTCTTCAGAGAAGGTACCTACACAGATTCTAGGTTTGAGTTTAACTTGAGAAAGAGAGTGATTTTTTTTTCTTTCAGTTCCTACCTACTCTTTCTTATACCAGCCTTACATGATTTATAGTATTTTTATTGCAAATATAGTAATGAAACCTCACTTTGTGCAGATTGAAGTGGTGATGCGGGAATTGAGGTGGTCTGGCGATTGGATGGAGGTGGAGAGTGAAATGCAAAATTCTATTCCTGTCACAAGCGAGAAAAACACAATTCAAAGCTGACCCTGGACACAGTCATATTCATGGGCGGAGGGAGGCGGGTGGAGCACAGAGAAAAGACTCCTGGAAGGCAAGGGCACCAATGACATATGGAATGTGGCCAGGACTGTAATGAGATGAAGTCCATAAAATGCATTATCCCTTCTCTGAGCCTCTGTAAATACAGAGAAGCAGGATAGCAGTCGGCCACAGTCGCTACTGGTGGTCAACTCTCTGCGGTGGGAAAGGCAGGTTTATTTTCACGCTTTTATATTAGCTGAAGCTTTTGAATAAACAAAATTCTTTGGAAACTCTCAAGGGATGATCCTGACTGTCTGACCTTCCCGTGGTACCCAGTTTGGAAGGTCCTTTCCAGTTCTTTCTTAATTCCTTTCGGGGTCTGGGATTCTGATCTGGTAGCTTGCAAAGCAGCACAGCAAGCAGCAAAGATGAAGGAGGGGCTTAACCTTCCAGCTGCTTCAGCTCAGCCAAGAGAAGAAAATGGCCCAGGGACCCAGGTTAACTGCAAGGTGGTATGGATTTCACAGACCCGAGGAGCTGGACTATCAGGACCCACGTCTCTTCCAAACCAAGAGATTTGAAAAGGACCAGTTACCATTTCTTATTCAGCCTCTCACTTTAAGACTTCTGCTCATTTGGGGAGGATGGGAGGGAAGTGGGGAGCTGGAGCTAGGGACTGTTGAAAAGAGAGAGGAACAAAAACCGGGCAGTATGTTTCTTTCCATCCTGACGGTCTCCACTCTTTTGGGGCCTTTGAGATTTTCACAGACTGATCACAAATGGTGAGAGGAAGGAACAAATCTGAACACAAGATGATCTTTATTCCTCAGGAATCATACAAACATTTAGTCATTCCGTTTCAAACAAGGGACTCTATAATGCATATGAATGATTTGATCATTATTCTATGGGGTCTCGGCTTTTGGAAGGAATTCCAGGAGACAACTTGGAAATTCTACGTTCCCTTCATGTGTTGAAAAGATCCAGCTCTGTTCTGACTACATCACGGCCCCACTACATAAAAAACTGGGATCCCTCACACTAGCCATTCATAAATACCATGGGCCAATGTTTCCCTTAATATTAAATTGGCGGAAGTTTTAAAAATGAGAATCCTTAACGCCAGCAAGGAAACAGTGAAACTTTCTTATTCACCACTGGTAAGAAAGAATAAAAACGACTACACCCTTTAGGGAAATAATTTGACAATCTGTATCTGTGTTAAAGTGCTGACACTCTTGAATTACAGTTCTAGAAATATGTCAGAGGGAATCAGTGAAAAAAAAAAAAATCCAATGGCCAACACGGGAAATGGTTGAATAATTTCTAGGTATTACTGCTGCTGCATGACTATTTAAAAAAATGGTTTAGAGAGAGACCAAAAACTGCTTGAAATATAGTTGAGAAAAGCAGATGACAGAATTCTATGCACATTATGATTCTAGAAAAATATGCACCAAAAAACTAGAAGATATCCAGAAGTATTAACCATGATGGGTAGAAATATTTTTCATTATTATCTTCATTTTACTAAGTTTCCACAAGGATATTACCTTTGTAAAGAGAAAAAAATTTACTTTAATAAGATGCTGAATCACATAGATGACAATTACAACAACAATAGAATATATTTTTTCATGCTTAAAAACTCCAAGCTGGCAAGACTCAAAAGAACACCAATTCCCACTGTGGTCTAAGTTAAGGTAGAACCAACTGTTATACGTCCTACACTCGAACCCATTTTTAGAGGACACCTAGATGAAATTGATCAAAATTTCAGTTGCACACATCTTTAGACTCAGCAATTCCCCAGACAGAAGTTCATCCTAAGGGAGCAACTGTCTAGTGTGTAAAAGCTGTAAATACAGGTTGTTCACTGTTACACGTCTACACATTAATGACCAAAAAAATGAAGACTACCTAAATATTCATCAAGACAGACTAGTTTATAGTAAACCTGTAGGCTAACATGTACCATTATACCGATAATATATAACTGCATTTATTAATATATAAATAGTTCCACAATGAAATTTGCTTTAAAAAAGGACTAAAAGGAGTTCCCTTCATGGCTCAGTGGTTAACGAATCCGACTAGGAACCATGAGGTTGTGGGTTCGATCCCTGGCCTTGCTCAGTGGGTTTAAGGATCCAACATTGCCATGGGCTGTGGTGTAGGTTGCAGACGCGGCTCGGATCCCGCGTTGCTGTGGCTGTGGTGTCGGCCGGTAGCTACAGCTCCTGTTAGACCCCTAGCCTGGGAACCTCCATATGCCGCGGGTGCGGCTCTACATAAAGGCAAAATGACAAAAAAAAAAAAAAAAAGGACTAAAAGAATGGAGTATAGAGTATGATCCATTTATACATTATATTCTCTCTCCATACACACAGACACAAACTTCACTGTGGAAATATTTATACATATGTATGAGAGAGAGGGAAAGAACAGAATATACAAAATTCTTGAAGGACATAGGCCAAAATGTTGAGTTGTATTTTCTGTGCATGGTGGCAGAAATACAGGTGATTTTCATTTCCCTTTTATATCGTGCACTGATATGTGAATCTTTGATGAGAATGCATCGACTGCAACATAAAGATTTCAAAATGGTTTACCACAAAACGTATAAACCTCCTGACTAAGAAATAAAATGCTCCCAGCCCAAGTGAAGCCCTTTCTTTACTCCTTCCCATGGTACTTCTGCCTCTAGAGAGAACTATGATGCTGGCTTCTGTAATTCTCCATACCATATACTTCTTTACACTTTTATTATGTACCTTTGTATACCTAAGCATGTTGCTTCTACTCTCAACGAAAAAAGCTGTTCTCATTTCCTAAAAGAAAAACCTGATATAGCTGCGCCCTCCTTTAGCACAGCTTTGGGCAGTGGGTCAAGAGCACTAGCAGAGCACCCGAGGGCTCTGGGATAGAGTGGCGTGGAAACCACAGGTCCACCTGCACCCTGTCTGGCCGCATCTGTGCTGAGGCATGGACAGGAACGGCTCAAGGACACCGGTGCGGTTCTCTGCTTGGGGACAGGAAGAAAAATAGTGATATCCCACAGTTTTCTGACTGCACCCCCCCTTCCTATAGCGGTAAAGGCAGGGATTCAGCAGAATCATACTTTTATTTGTGAATAGATGGACTAATGGCTTTTTACCAGCCATATTTATTAATTCAAATTGGCTAGGGTTTAAGAGAACCAGCTATTATTACATAACAATTG
This sequence comes from Catagonus wagneri, assembly GCA_004024745.2. NCBI lineage: Eukaryota > Metazoa > Chordata > Mammalia > Artiodactyla > Tayassuidae > Catagonus > Catagonus wagneri. The sequence goes on along the minus strand of PVHT020000105.1, from coordinate 16,043,259 downwards.
AGAAAAAACATAAGTGACAAAGCAAAATTTAGAAAGCATTTACCATAATTTTTAAAACACTGTGGATAAACACTTCAAGGGAAAGAGAAAAGCATCTTATTTGTTGATGAAATCTAAGTGCTAGTTCTTTCGGTTTTTAATTCCATTCTTATTTTATTTTTTTGCTTCTTTTAGGTCTGCACCTGTGGCATACAGAAGTTCCCAGGCTAGGGGTTGAATTGGAGTACAGCTGCCAGCCTATGCTACAGCCATAGCGACACTGGATATGAGCCATGTCTGCGACCAACACCACAGCTCATAGCAACACTGGATCCTTAACCTACTAAAGTGAGGCCAGGGATCAAACCTGCATCCTCATGGATACTAGTCAGGTTCTTAACCAGCTGAGCCACAATGGCAACTCCCGCTACTCTTATTTTAGCATTTTTTACATACCTAAAATAAAGATGTATGAGTGATCAAAAACAAGCTGCTCTAAATACCACTAGACAACCACCAAAATGACTGAAATTGAATTACAGTACAGTAACAGAGTAGACAAAACAACTAGAAGCCTCACTCCTGGCCTGCAGGAGAGGAGTGTGGTTAAAACACTGGCAAAAACTGTTTGGCTGTTTCTAATAGCTAAATACAAAACTATGCCATGCCTCAGCAATTCCACTTCTGGAAATACAGCAAAGGGAGATAAATGCTATTACCACAAAAAGACTGGTATGAGAATGTTCACGGACTTTACTTATAAGAGCCAGGGACCATCAACAGAACAGGTAAGTCAGTCTGGTAATCCATATAATGGAATACTATCCAATGAGAAAAAATGAAACATGTACTCACACATGCAATAGCATGAATGAATCTCAAAAACACATGGTGGGCAAAAGAAACCAGATACAACTGAATAAAAATTAAATGGAAGACCACAGGAAATTCCTGATTAATTTGCCTTGCCAAAAAGAGTATGAGTCTGTACATAACAGAATGAGCCCCACAATTCACAGTTCCCATAATAAACTTAATAACAGATGAGAGGAGATGAAAGCCATGGGCAAAGCTCTTGTTATTTTGAAGATGGGGGAAAAGCCCCCTCAGGTAGAATTCCAGAGCCAGGACCCGTGTCTTCTGTATTCAACATGTTTTAGGAGCTATAAGAATGTGGTGTTGCTTAAGGGAGAAATTGAAGGGTTTACAAGATTTAAATTCAGATTTCTTTGACTTTGACTTTATACACTAATATGTGCGTGCCCCTTTTAAACTTCAGAAAATAAGACCTGATGCTTTAGACCTAGTGAAATCTATGCCAAAGATCAGGGAAAAAAAATTAAGGGTAAATGAGCTAACTGCATTAATGTGCCTCCATTAATTAAAAGCGTCCAGGCCTCAAGTTTTCAAAAATATGGCTGCTGTCTAGCAAAGATGAATGCGATATAGAAGCCAGCTTTCTGTCATACTTGTTTGGCCCAAGAGAACTGTACATCACTGACCGTGGCTGGTGCTGAACACAATGATAAAATGGGCAATAAAAGAGTGACTGTTTGCATGGGCATGATGAGGAACAAGTCTAAGCAACCTCCCAGCTTATTCATTCCACATGACTCTGCCCCAATAATCAAAGTGAAAAAACAAATCAAGCTTGCACCAACAATGGGTTCTGTTTTTCCTGGAATTCTACAGTACAGATGCATTTGCCACTGTCACACATGCATTATTTCTCTGGCTGCAGGGAAGATGACATCAATTATCCTTTTCTGCTAACCTTAGTTTGGCCAAAAGGTAAACTTGGGCGGTATCTGATACAAAGAGACAGGCATGCAATGGTGATACTGTGCTTTTCGAGAGGAGTGAGTAGTGACTGACTGCAAAACGCTCAACTTGAAATGAAAAAACGAGTTGGCCAAGCCAGGCACAGTCAAGAAAAGATGTACTTAGACACTGCTGAGAAGGCAGGGACAACTCCAAAGCCCAGATCCAATTTCTGGTCTTGGCATGCTGCATCACATCTTATTAGAGGAGGGAAGAAGCTGGCAAGAATTGATTGTATCCTGGCCCCACCATCTGTAAATTACATGGGTCCACACTGTCACCTAAATCTGCAGGGAAATTTCCGTGATCACGGAAGGAGGAAGCCCTGGGAAGGCTGCTCTGCAAATCCTTCTGTTTGTCGAACATCACGTTTACGGTCTGAGCAACAGTGCCGAGTGTATTGATTGTCAAGGAAAATGCACTAACTGGCATCAAGCAAGGGAGAAAAGCCCCTGGGACAGAACTGACATGAGTGCAATGACCAGAGACTAAATTACCACCTGCTTAGGGAGGAATGAAAAATCCTCCTAGCTTGTGTTTGGGCTTTATCAGCAACTGGAGACAGTGACATAAAAGACAAGCTAGCACTTAAATTACTTAAGTCTGGTAACGGCACATAGTTTGCATGTCAGATGGAAGAACTCAATGTGAGCAAATTCTGAGCTGTGGGTTTTTAGATGCAATATGTGGGAGGCAAGACAACAGAGTTGGAGCTTAGGGGACATGGCCTTATCCTGGACATGCCTGGATTCCAGGCGGTTTTGAGAGAAATCATCTGACATCTTTTTACCTCGGTATCCAGATAACTCTGAAGAATGATGAGAATAGACAACAGAAAGATCTGGGAGCTCAAATCCGAGTCCTATCACTTCCTAGCAGTGTGAAAGTGGGAAAGTCATTGAATTTCTCTGGTCTTCGTTAACAATGAGGTAAGAGGAATTTTTATAATAGAATCATGGCTCAATGGAGAAAATGTGATTTCATAAGAATTCAGGATGCCTGGAGTTATTTGTAGAAGTTCCTTATAAGGAGAGTTATTATATACATTTTAATTTTTATTATTTGTTTCTGCCATGCCCTGATCCACAGGGAAGTAGGATGATGAGTCAAATACGTGAAGGTCTTATGGAAAACGAGGTAATAGTATGGGGAGGCGCTAACACAGACAAGAAAAAAACAAAGACTTTGGAAATGCATACATTTCAGTCCGAGCTCACCTCTAAGAGCTATTTGTAATGGTGGCACCTACCTGAAGTGTTCTTAACCTGGGGTCTGTGGACCCAAAGGGGCCATGGATAGAATTTGAGATCTATGAACTTGGATTTAAAAGAAAAAAAAAAAAAAAACTACCTCTTTACTTTTACTAACCTCTGAAATGCAGCATTTCTTTCAGTTATGAATATAGGCAACTAATCATAGTGTTTTCATAGCAATCATGTCTCTGTACCCAGAGAAGTCACAGATATTTTGATATCACAGTATAATTATAATAGATATCTCAAACTATGATTTATACTCATCACTAATTGGAAATTATGGAATCTATTCACCCAGCACCTAAGCTTTCTTACTTAAGGTCTAAACAAAGCAGCATATGCTACTGTTTCACAAACTTGCAATTTTACATTTTGACAATTGTATCTGAATGCAACTGGTTTTCTTTGTAACACAATATATTTTAACTTATGAATCTAAAAGCACTATTTTGGGAAATGGTCCACAGGCTTTGCCAGCTCACCAAGCACTAAAAGGTTCCACCACCTCCCTGGGAATTCGTTTTCTTAGGGGTAGAAGAGGGGGAAGAAATGTGAGGCATGGTCAACGTGAGGTCACAGGTGACACAGTGAGGTGCCCCGCACGCAGCAGGTATTCAACTAACAGAAGCTAATCTCTGTTGAAAGCGACGGGACCAGGGAAGCCATGTCCCGCCCTGGACACTTCATTCTTCCTTACCATGGCAATTTCAACACAGTTCAGCTTTGGTCTTTTATCGATTTAAGGCTTATGCCGTCTCATGACTTGACGGTCTTCACAGACTACAGCTGGATGGTCTTAGGCTGTGTTTGGGGGACACGGCCGTGTGGCTTTCCTCTCCAAGGCCATCCTGCTATGGCTTGAAATAACCTATACACAGACCAGAGGTGAGAGTCTACACTGCAGCTAAAGAGGGAGAGGTCTTTCTGGGGCCACTGGGCTGACCCAGCTGCACTACTCTGAGCCAGTGGGAAAGGTCTTGGTCATGGCAGCGGAAATGAGAACAAGTTATTTAGAAACTGGGAACACGAAGCTATTTTACAGCTTGCCAGTGAAGGGGCCTTCAAAGGCAAGACTAGTCTTTAGGTTCAGCATAATGAACCTCAATGTGAGAAAATTAAGTCATGTTTCCACTTGCGTCCCAAATCAACAGTCTCAGCAATATGAAAGCATCCTGCGAAGGGGAGTGAGCGAGAGCTACGGAGGGAAGATTCATGGCCTTCTTAATTAACTCCGAGGCGCTGCACATAAGGGGGAAACGATAAATCAAGTAGATTACTGCCAGCGATCCGAATTTCCAAATGAAATAAGAGAGGTGTAGCACCTTGAGTCATTCTGTAAATGTGTACAGTGGTGGGGGAGGGGCATCGGCAAGGTCATCCCTTTTGTTAAAATCTGCCACCACGCACAAGAGTCCCTTGGTTTCATTTCGTATCATAGGCAAAGCACTTGCCATACAGTCAGGTGCAAAGAGTCAAGAGACAGAAGGATGAATAAAACACGGAACGGCAGGGCAACGTAAGACACACACATATAAAACTGTGATTGCTGGTCACACGCTTATTCAAGACGTATTTACTGACCACCTGCTATGTAACAGGAGAGGACACAGCAATGACCGGAATCAAGTCCCTGCCCCCAGGGCGCTCCCATCCTCCAGGAGGAGCCAGTGACCAATCGGCAAAACAATGAATTAAACTGGGATTTCAGGTGGTGGTACGCGACATGAAGAACAAGAAGAAAGCAGAGGAAGGGCACAGAGATGAGTGGACAGGGAGCTATTTCAGTTGGTGGTCGGGAAGGTCTGCTGTGCAGGGGACATCTGACACCTGTAGGAAGGGAGGGAGGGAAAAGAGGGAACAACGAGAACCCCTGACGGGAGGGAGAGCATCCTGGCAGAGGGACCAGCGAGCTGGGAGCAGGAAGAGCTGGGGAGCTCACCGAGCAGGAGCCGTGCTGGAGAGAGGTGAGGCTGGGCGGTGGGGGGGGGGGGGCACCACGGAGGCCTTCGTTAGCCATGGTAAGGAATTTCATTTTTATTCCACGTGTGATAGGAAGCCACTGGCGAGAGAGGGAGGCCATCTGACTTAGGTTCTATTAACGGAGACCACAAGCAAAGAAGTAAACAGGGACTAATCCACACGGCAGCACTGTTTTTAGTGGCAAAAGCACAAAGACAGGCAAACAAGGCTAAGGTTTCTGTAGCGTAGTGGTTACCATGTTCACCTAACACATGCCGACAAATCTGGAAACAACCTGGGTGTCCACCAAGTCAGCAGTGAAAGAGCTGAACTCTTTTATATCCACATTTTAGAACTGTATGGAAATATTAAAAAGAGTAAGTTAGAGCTCTCTCTGACTTTGACCCAGAAAGAAGTTAAATGGAAAAACAAAAAGTGTGTAAACTATAAATACATATGTATATATTATGTATAGATTTGAGGCTGACTTTTTTAATTCTATAAAAACAAATGTCACCAACAACCAAACCCCGATATACACGTGGGCACCCGAGTAGAAATGGAGATGAACACTATGATGAGACTGGTCACTCCGTGGGTGGAGGCTTCATGGGGAGTTGGGGAGAGAAGACAGAAGCTACTGATCTTACATACATTTGTACACAAATTTAAATTTTAAGAGTCAATGGTTACAACTAAGTGTGTTAATGCTATGATTTTGGAAAAGGAACTTACAGACTGAAACATAATTCGTTCTGGTTGCGTGGGGAACCTTCGCAAAACAGGTAGCGGTAAAAGCAGAACTGTCCCAGCCAGGAAAGGGTGGAGAAAAGGCGAAGAACCCGGCAAGCTGAGGGCCAGACATAAGAGGTTACTGTACGTGGTGCTGACGGACTGATACTTCTGACCGATCTGACGACTGACGGCAGCCGGCGCTCAGGGTGGAGGTGGGCAGGGCGACGGGCGAGTGCCTGGGACAATCCAGAACAGGAAGCTGGAGCCTCAGGTAAGGACAGAAGCAGGGCAACCATTCAAAAGATTAGGATGTGGACGCTGCAGACCCGGTGCCTGGCTGTTTGGAAATGGGAGTGAGATGGGTAGAAGACAATGAACTCTAAGCTTCTTAGACTAATGAGTGGGTCAGTATCAAGGGACCACATTCTGAACCCAAACAGGGGAGGCCGTTTTGGAGGGGATGTGAAATAAAGGGCCCAGCACTGGCTGAGCTGAGCTTGTACTATACACTCACGTGTCAACAGGCAGTTAGAAGCGAGAATTGGAAGAAACCCAGAATTAGTGGTCAGAGGTCCTCTCTACAGAGGTGATGGTTAAACTCAAGGAATGGAGTGAACACAGACAAAAGAGCAAAACACTGGAGACAAAACTTAGGGAGAAGTCTCTATTTGTGTGGCAAAAAGGCAGGAGAAGAACCAGCAGAGACCACGTTAATGGGCACAAGGGAGGAAACGTTTTCAGAAAAAGAAAGTGGCCGGCAGCATCAAATTGGGTAGGCCCCGTAGGGGAGGGGGTCAGGGAAGGTGCCATCGTTATCCACAAAGAGAATAACAGAAACGGAAAGGAAAGGGAATTCTGAGGATAGACCAGGCCTTCGGGTGACTAAGTGAAGCCAGACAGCAGGGGAGAGATGGATGTGGAGTTCAGGCCATGGTGCCAGCTTCGAATGAGGGACAGAGAATGAACAGGACACGGATAAAAGATCCAGGTGAATCTGGAGATGCAAAGACAGAAGCTGAGACGTGACACAGACGCCATCTCCATCTTCTCAGTACAAGGACCGAGACCATCTGCCGATGAGGGGACTGGGAATCCCTCCAAGAACCTCAGTCCATGGGAAACACTCACAACCACTTGGGGCAAGTTGAGCAAGGTTTTATTTTTTTGGGGCTGCCCCTGAGGGCATACGGAGGTTCCCAGGCTCGGGGTCGAATTGGGGCTGCAGCTGCCGGCCTACACCACAGCCACGGCAACTCGAGGATCCGAGCCGGGTCTGTGACCTACACCACAGCGCATGGCAATGCGGGATCTTCAACCCACTGAGAGAGGCCAGGGATCGAACCCACATCCTTATGGATACGAGTCAGGTTCATTACCACTAAGCCATGATGGGAACTACAAGCAAGGTTTTAACTTGGGATGAAAGGAACACAGGACAGTCTTGAGGGTCTGGCTGAGGTTGGCAAGGCTACTTGTGGCAGACGACTGCTCGGCTGGGCACTTCTCTGCAGTGACTCTCAGCGTCCGGCCTGAGTAGTGAGGCACAGTCCATGCCGATCCGGGGCCGAGAATGGAGAGGATGAGTGGTGAGGTCACTGGGAAGAGGGGATGAATTTAAACTGGAAAATTCAAAGCTGACACATCCAGCAATCAGCCCGAATGTGGAGGGAAGCGAGGAAGGGCTGGGACCCCAGAGGTCTCCAGTGCTGCCCGTAAGAGGCAGCGCTGGAGACTGGGACCCACAGCGAAATGTCACCACCGGAGGTTTTGAAAATCTAGCCGCTATTGCTTAGGACAAAGTCCGGGAAATGTGTTCCCATACAGGGGGAAAAATGAAATCTTTGTTCATTATTTCTAAACGGTTTCAATATCACTGAATCTTTTTTGACTTATATGTTTGAAGATCCTAAAAAAATGTAATGCAGCACTGAAATGGCGTTGAAGATGCATAAAAAGAATGGCGTTCCCATCGTGGCTCAGTGGAAACGAACCTGACTAGTATCCATGAGGACGTGGGCTCGATCCCTGGCCTTGCCCAGTGGGGTAGGGATCCAGCGTTGCCGTGAGCTGTGGTATAGGTCACAGATATGGCTCAAATCCCATGTTGCTGTGGCTGTGGCTGTGGTGTAGGCCGGCAGTGACAGCTCTGAGCAACCCCTACCCTGGGAACTTCCATATGCCGCAGGTGCAGCCCTTAAAAAAAGAATGCATAAAAAGATCAGTCACAAATTCTCATGGGTAGATATAAGGAAGACTAAGACATGATGTGGTAGGATCTGAGTTGTATAAGCAACCTACTTTAAAATACGGATTGCCTGAACTTGTAGATGACAAATACGTTACACAAGGAGGCCTAGTACCTATAAGGCAAATCACATCGCCCACCTCTGCCAAGACTCACCTCTCCTACCATGTGTTTTATGCCAGCAGCACAGGCTAATTCTGGTGGAGAAAGCCAAAATGTCACAGAAGGGCTCTTTCCAGCTTCCCACTGTCACTCAAGAGGACCTGGTTCTCGCAGAACACGGCGAGCCAGCCAAATCAGGTTAGAGACGTTACAGCGAGGAAGATCTGGCAGGCAGCCATCTAGGCTTTGTTTCAACCGATGTCCATAAAAGCACAGGCTAAGAAAATGGTAGCACAAACGTCTGGAGTCTGAGATCTAAGAGCATGCGACATGTTTCTGTTATGCATTAGGCCACAAACTTCAGTCCGGGGTTGGGGCGCATGGCGGAACCTCAGATCTGGTAGACGAAGGAGGGACTTGGGAAAGCACGTCCCACGCTGTGATAAATACAACTGCTCTCGGAAGACCCCAAGCAGGTGGTTTCATGGAAAAAACAAAACGAAACAAAACCCTACTGCTTTCAGATTTAAAAAGAAAAAAAAATCAAATGTTTCAGGCTTGCTTGTATAAAGTAAACAGAAGGTCAGTACACACTTGGCCAATTACAGCATTTTTTATGAGGTTAGGACTGACTGTAATCTGTCCAAAATGAGTCCAAATGAAACAGCAAGAGTGAGGGTGTGGGGGGATGAGGTGAGGCTCTGGAGTGGCGAGGAAAGTGAGAAAGAGGAAGAAAGTTTTCATTAAGCAGTTCACATTCTGGTAGGGAGGATTTTTTTTTTAAGCATCAAGACTGATTTTATTTTTAATCAAAACAACCTCTTATTTAGTATATTTTTCCTTTACATTCTTCAACACATCTATAACGACTGCTTTCAAGCCTTTATTTCCGAAATACAACATCTGAGCCAACTCAGGGAGGGTCTCTATTGACCGCTTTTTTCTCTCGTCTAAGGGTAAGACTTTCCTGCGTCTTTCATGTCTAATTTTGTATTGGATATTAGACATTGTATGTCTGATTCATTCCTACGAAGAGCAGTGATTTTTGTTCTAGCTGGCAATTCAATTTCAGGCTGCTGAACTCGTACAGGCCTCCATCAATACTTTATTAGGGCCAGCCTGTGGAAAGCCCACAGAGGTTTCTAAGATCTGCTACCTTGTCAGGAGTCACCTCCCAACCGGCTGCTCTGACGAGCTGATGGAATCTTGGCTTTAGAAGATCAGGGTATCTCTAGAGCAGGTCACACCGTGGGACAAAATCCTCCTTTCTAGTTCGTCTTTCTGGTACCTCAGCTGGAAGACTAGAGTATTAACGAGCCGTTCCCACGCTGGCTGGGCTGGGACGCTGTGAGTACCGGCGCCGCTTGACCTCTGCTCCACTCTCACCCCTGCAGCTGTGGCGCTCTGGGAAGACGCACCTCTTACCCCGAACGTGTCCGTCCTCAGCCATGGACTCACGAAGGAGCCTCACACAGACTTGGACGGCCTCTTTCTAAGAGATCCCTCATCTCCAGGCCCCCTGGGCCACAGACTGCAGCAGCTTTACTTGCCCCCACTCTCACCTCCCTCTCCTTGGGTTCTAGCCCACTCCACTGCAGTGAGGAAACTGTCTTCAGTCCCTGAGCCAGGTGAGCACAGCGCTCACCTGCGAAGTCTCCTCCTCTCAGGAGTCAGAGTCTTGTACTGCCTCCTGTCCAGAGCCTGCAAACCACTGTGTCATACATCTATGCAGTTGTTTACGGTGGGAGAAATAGTGGCGGCCGATGTGTAGCATACCTGTGCGCTGCGCTGCATGTGAACACTGAGTTAAAGTTGTACACACTCATTTTCATCACAGAGCCGTCTCAGGGCACGTGGGCAGGAGAGGCTTCTGGTTCCTCACAGAAGTGTCCCTAGACTTGATGATTTATTCCCTCTCTCATTCACAAATTCACATTCACCCCACATTCACTCATTCAATAAATATTTATTGCAAGTCTGCTATGTGCCAGACACTGTGCTGGGGGCTGGGGACACAGTTCTGGGAGACAGAAAGTGTCCCCACCCTCATGGAGCTTATTTTCTGGCGGGAACTCTTCTGGCCCTGCTCCAAAGCAATGCAGTTGCTCAGATAATTACTGACTTGAGAGAGAAAAGGAAGACTTGGCATGAGCAGAATATAAAGAATAATAAAAAGACCTGTTACTTACATAACACTTCCTATGCCCCAGGCGCTGCTCTGTGGGCTTTATCCACACTGATTTAACACCCATAGTTAGGAAGAGATTATTATTATTAGAGCCGAGGAGACAGAGGCTGAGACTTGCCAACTTGCTCACACAGTCCTGCATAGCAAACCTAAGCAGTCAAACCTAAGCAGCCTGACTCCGGCCTGCACACTCTTTACCACTGCCTTGCTCTATTTCTCAAAGAGAGGAGAGAAGGAATGAAATTGGGGGGGGGGGCAAGAAACAGAGATTGTTTCTTTCTTTTTCGGAATTGTAAACTATTTTTAAAAATTTGAAACAATATTTATTTATTATTTATTCATTCATTTATTTATTTATTTTTGACCGCACCCACAGCATGTGGAAATTTCCTGGCCAGGGATCAAACCCACACCACAGCAGTGACCTGGGCTGCTGCAGTGAAAACACCAGATCTTTAACCTGCTGTGCCACAAGAGAACTCTAAAGAGACAGTTTCTAAACAAACAAAAATAAAAGCTTTACTTTAAATAGAAGCCACCTGAGTGTCTGGGCAAGCTGAGATAAGCCAATGAATCACTACTCAAATAGGCACAGAGTAGAAGTTGATGGAGTTGGGCACCTAAGGGCATAATTTTGTCCTTGTTTTTCCCAGCGGATCATGAGGAAAACAGTAATGTTCTGCATTTTGACTCAGAAAAAGAAGAGCAGGCTGTCCCGAATCAATGACTTCACAGTTCCTTGGGGACATTGAGGATGTAGAGGGAAGTGACTGAATTCTAGCAAGTGGTATATGCAGAACTAGTCCCATCAGATGCCTCAATAAAAAGTGCTCTGGGATCAGGTACATATGAGAATCATATTATTCCACTTGGAGACTTAAAATGCATTTCAGCATAGGAGACCATCTGATAAAATCCTATGTAAAGAAACTCAAGTCATTTAACTCAAGCTTTCCCCAAATCAGTTGATCACAGAACCCTTCTGTGAATAAATGAGTTGTGTGTGTGTGGGTTTGTGGGGATGGGGATGGGGTGGAGAGAGTAAGACAGAAGCTGGCAAACACCCACTAGAATTACTGTTCTATGAAACCTATTTTAGAATTTGCTGTTTAATAGCCAACACTAAGCTAAATAAAGATCCATTTTTAGAGGAGGTCAAACCTAACTATTACTGTGCCAAGTGGTGAGTCTTGCAAAGAGAATCTGAATAGAGCTGTAATTTAGTAATAAGAGAATATTAAAATTTTATTAGGTAGTAAATGACAAAGGATGAGTGCAATAATGTACCTATTTGTGCCTAAGCATGATACTCCTTTACAGCTTACATCAAAACGATAAACACCTTTTAAAAATGAAAAGTTAATCTGAAAACTCCAGTTATTTTAGTACAAACATATTTTGTACAGAAAACAGTATAATGAACAGCCATGGCCATGTCTGTTATCACGCCTTTAGGTTACCCCAGTTACCCATTTCTGGGGAGTCAAAAGTTGTTAATAAGCTATCCTGTCACCTCGAAGCAGCCACCTGAATTATATCACAATATCTATCAATATATATATTGATGCAGTCTATAGCCCTATGTCACAATAACCTGCAGGAAACACCCACACGTAGCCCAGTGCTTCTCATCAATCTCTTTAAGGAGATTTACCTGCCTTCACCCTACAGCTCGCCTATCACCCGCCTACTGGTGAGAGGTGGTGGCGGACAGTTTCCTGTGCTCTCCGGGGGCCCCGCCCTTTCTTTCCTCCATTCTAAGATGCTAAGGCAGTCTTCCCAACTCTAGCCGAGGCCTGAAATGTGAGGATGAACCCTGCACACTCAATCCAGTTTCCTGGTAGCAATAAGGCACTTAAAATCTCCCAGTCACCTCTCTCAGAGCATTTTCAGCTTCTGCTGTCTCCTACTGTGTTCTTTTATTAGGTTGCTACCCCCCCCCCCCCAGTTAGCTATAGCATGGTAATGATTCTTTTTTGTCTTTCTGTATCCCCCATCCGCCCAGTTGCCCACCCTATTTTTCCAACATTAGTTCTCCAAACTCTCCTCTGACTTTTCTAAGCTAGTACTTTACTTTCTGACATCGCAGCAAATCAGGCTGTAGAGAGATGAGAAACACAGGTTCTGGAGCCTAACTGCAGGTTTGAACGTAAGACTCCACTTCATACCAGCCGGGGACCTAGGGTAAGTGACTTAACTTCTCTGAGTCTCAACTTTTGAGCCTGTAAAGTGGAGATTATCATACTACCTCCATCATATGGTCATTGTGAAATTTAAATGAAATAAGCAATGCAAAGGAAACGCTTAGCACAGAGCTCAAGGCAATTAATGAGTTACGTTTGCTCTTTCTAGTATTATTTCTTCTACATTCTCTCTTACATCCAAAATCTAGCTTTTCTTCTTGCCCTTTATACCTTTTCTCCAGGAATATAAAGATTTAACAGATGAAGCAATTACCTTCCCTAGTACACGAACTTGGCACTGTCTCTCATGTCACAAAATTAACAGAACTTCCTATCCTCAAAATTCCTATTCATCTTTTCCCCCCCAGAATTACTCCTACAACCTTCAGTAATTCATCCTATCTTGCTATTTATCATTAAATTATTTTTATTTTAAAATTTGCTTGGGTGTTGTCACAGACCCACTTTTAGGGGAATTAAAGTTTTGTTCAAGACATGATGTTCAAGAGAGTAAAGCAATTTAAAATAAGTGCAAATAAGGCTCTTTCTACTCAACTCTTTTTTTAATCCAAAAAGCTATCTCCATATTAAGAACTCTAACTCTGCGATTTCAGTTAATGTTATTGCCAAAAAAGGTTTCATCTCTATTTTGAGGTGCCCAAAAGAACACTAGGGTTGCATAAACAGGTATATGAACAGACAAATATTAATCCTTTTCCTGTATTCACTGCTCAGCAAAATTAAGACTTTATTTCCCTTTGAGTTTTATGGAAAAAAAATTTTTTTTGTTCAACTTTGTTTTATAGTAGTACTGTTTTTCTGCAGTATTCAGGATATGGCCATCAAGCTGACTTTCTTTCACATTACCTAACTCTCATTACTCTCTTCTTGAATTCCTACTGCCTTCATGTGAATTTCAGTGTTTCTCTTCTATATCAAAAGCCCTTAAGACTCCCTTTTTTTCAAGTTCGATTTTTTAAAAAATTATAGCTGATTTACAATGTTGTTTTAGTTTCAGGAGTATAGCAAAGTGACTCAGTTATCATTTGTACGCAGGGACCCGAGCTGCTGCCGTCAGGTTCTTAACCCACTTTGCCACAGTGGGAACTCCTGTTTTTAGCTTTTTAAGGAAACTCCATGCTGTTCTCTGCAGAGGCTGTACTAATTTATATTCCCACCAACAGTGTAGGAGGGTTCCTGTTTTCCCATACCTTCTTCAGCATTTATTATTCATAGATTTTTAAAATTAATTTCTTATTGAATTATAGTTGATTTACAATGTTGTGATAATTTCTGCTGTACAGCAAAGTGATTCAGTTACACATATACATAAATCCATTCTTTTTCAGATTCTTTTCCCATATAGATCATCACAGAATACTGGATAGAGTTCCCTGTGCTATACAGCAGATTATATGTGTCAGTCATTCCATATTATTATTTGTAGATTTTTTTAATGATGGCCATTCTGACCCGTGTTAAGTGATAGCTCATTGTACTTTTGATTTGCATTTCTCTAATAATTAGCAATATTGAACATCTTTTCATGTGCCTGATGGGCATCTGAATGTCTTCTTTGGAGAAATGTCTATTTAGTCTTCTGCCTGTTTTTCATTGGGTTGTTTAGTTTTTTTGATACCAAGCTATACAAGCTATTTGTCTATTTCAGAATTTAATTCCTTGGTAGCACGTCTGCAAACATTTTCTCTCATTCTGTAGACTTTTTATTTTGTTAATGGTCTCCTTTGCTATGCAAAAGCTTTAAAGTTTAATTAGGTCTCACTTGTTAATTTTTGTTTTTATTTCTATTACTCTAGGAGATGGATCCAAAAAAAATACTGTTGCAATGTATTTCAAAGAGCGTTCCGCCTATGTTTTCCTCTAGGAGTTTTAGAAAATCCAGTCCCCTTAAGGCTCCCCTCAGCATTTTTTTCCCCTATGGCCAGACTTGGATTCCTCCTTGCAGCTCTCCATTGCCCAGCTCTCTTTTCCATCTACCAGGTGTCTGTCACCTACAAACCAATACCCAGAGTGTCTACCATGTGTTCACTGCTACGTGGTGAACGTGGCACTGAACGCAAAGGGATCCCGAGTGAGAGGCGCTGTTAGTAACCTGTGCGATCTTCCATACACGGTCCTTCTCTTGACCTAAAGATCACAAGTAAACGTCTCAATCCCCACAAGTCTGCTTCTCTACCATCTAGGATGTGATATGGCCAATTCTCTAGCTTCTCAGGCCTCTAAATGCAATGATGTGCCCAGCTCAAGACATTCCTGCAGGACCTAACTTCCAGTTTATAACAAATAAAAGAGACAGAGGAACCCTCCAAATGACCTCTTGAAGACGCCAAAGAAAGCCCAGAAGGTGGGAGCACGTGGTGGGACCCTGGCCCATCTCTTCAACAAGTCAACTGTCAAGGAAAGGAATTGCACCAGATTAAAAGCAACTCGGGGGGCAAAATATCGAGGTACAATGTGAACTGGATGCTGGGCCAGAAAAACACCTATCATGGACTTATTTAGATCATCTGGGGAAACCTGTATACGATCTAGGTATTAGATTAGGTGCAAACATACTGAAATGGAAAAGGAGAGACCAGTCACAAAACTGAGCAAAAGCTAAAAAATGTATGGACAGCTTTTGGTTAAAAATTATATAGCCTTTTATATTTATTTGTTATTGAAGGACATTTGCTGTTATATAGTTTTCTTTCTCCTTTCTCTCTTTCTTTCTTTCTTTTTGCTTTTTAGGGCTGCGCCTACAGCATATGGAAGTCCCCAGGCTCAGGGTCAAATCAGAGCTACAGCTGTCGGCCTACGTCACAGCCACAGCAACACCGGATCCTTAACCCACTGAGCAAGGCCAGGGATCAAACCTGCATCCTCATGGATACTAGTTAGGCTTACCTCTGAGCCACAACTGGAACTCCTGTTAAACAGTATTTTTTTAAAAGTGATATGAAAAATATGTGTTGGGTGTTACCAGTGCTGAGTGATGGGAATGTGATGTTTTCCTAAAAATTTTTTTTGTTTGATGACATTTTCTACTTTTCTACAATGCCTATATATGGCTGTAATAATAAAAGATTATTTTTAAAAAAGGACCCATTTTCTCCCAGCAGACTCATCTCAGAAAGTTCACACCCAGTGACTGCACTGTGACTCTAGGATCTGACCATATCCTGCTTGAGTCAAGTTCTCTGGTGGTTTGTGGTCTGCAGCCCTTATCCCTATTCTTCAGTTTCACTGGAGTCCCAAATCTCACCGGCATAGTATTTATTTCTTTAGTGAGTATAACGCCTGTGTAATTAGTAGACCCCTGCTGCCAACATGGCTGACAATATAAGCAGGAAGAAAGAATATGAAATTCTCATAGATTCTTATTAGAATAAGGCTTAGTAGTACACATATTTGTATATAGATCGGTAATATATTTTACCCAAAATACAACAGCCATACTATTAAAAAGTCCTATTAAATACCATAATTAATCTATAAGACTATTTATCTTATTCTTCAATATTAGTAGATTAATTCACATACATTCGTATCATAATTCTAATGCATACTTAGACTTTTCAAAATCCATGCTCATCTCTGAAAACATAGATAGCATTTGTGAGAAATCCAGATAAGCACATATATCTTTTTCTGTATCTGATGTGATTTTGAAGGTGTTTTACTTAAAAGATTTCAAAAATTATGGGTAATGAAAAACTGTAGCTATTTTATCTCACTTTCAGGAAAGGCTGATAAGTAGGAACCCAAAGAAGATATGTAAATAGATGTTTGTATTAATGAATCCTTTAAAAAACATCCTTCATAAAAGAAATTGAAACTGAGCATGGCGACTCCAATTCAAAGCCCTCTCTAGACAAGATTTAAGTAAGTTTTCTAAAAAGGCATAAGATGAAACAGCATAGATAATTCACTCCCAGCTTTCCACCTCAAACCCTGAACCTCAGCTCTGGTACCAAGAAACTAGAAACATTCTTCGCTTTATATAAAAAAAGGGACAGTCAAGAGAAATTCATGCACTGAATTACGAGCAGAGAATTTTTCATTCCCACTAAAAATTAGTTTTGCTTTTCCTTGGCCTTTTTCTGTTTGAAGGGGGTGTGTGTTTCCTTAACATAAGTTGATTTCAGGTTCTCTTCAAAAATTCCTGTCTACTTGATTATTTGAGTTGGCTGAAACACCAAGTCCTCTTTTAGACCCGATACATCAAGTCCTAACTGTTCTCTAAAGTTCTGCTCACACATTCAAGTTTCAGTAAAAATGCCTTTTACTCTACACAGATGGGATCAGTTGAGAATGTTTCGACAAAAGATGAGCTGCTACTAAGTAACTTTGATATTAAATTATTTCAGTGTGTTATATCCTGATACATTCTGATAGTGCAACCCTGTTCTGAGTTCATTAAGCACCTCTTCACCCCAGGGTTTAAAAGTTTCACTCAAACATAAATCCACTAATCTCCTAAATTGCCCTATGAAGTCAAACGAGCATATTCTAACTCCGTATACAAAATACTTCCAGAATGAGCTTATAAATCAGTCGTGTTTTTGACCATATGAACAGAGAATGACAGCCCTACTTCTCCCCAACAGAGAAACAAGAAAATTCCATATACAGGTTGATTTTAAATAATCCCCCGTAAATATTTTAAGCCTGAAAACATTTTTTCTCCCCTGTTAAAAAAGACACATTTAAAAAATAAACATGTGGCAGATATGAGGTTGCTATAAATTCTGAAAATGGCTTACCTATTAATGTAACTGAGGGCGACATAGGTTGGCTGCTGTAATTCTTGTTTTTCTAAAACACGTGGATCTGTATCTGAAATAAAAACACAATTATGATTTTTCAGCTTTCGCATCAGAATATATGAGGCTACCTAACCTAAAGTAACAGAGGCTAAACAGAGAAAAAGATTAATTTAGTAGGCCTCTTTTTAAAGAAAATGCGGTCAGCAAAGCATAATCATTTGTTCATTCATTCATAAATAACAAGATATTACATTACTTTTCAAGAGAATTCCAAACATCAACAGTGATAAAATGTCCATCTGTCACACACTCTTGCACAATCCCCCTCATAAATATTGGTTTTCACTGCTTACAGTTACAATGTTGGCATGGCTTTTGGTGGTTAATCGGCCTAAGAAAGAAAGTCTCTGTTAATCATGCTCCCTTCAATGCTGGAACAAATTAGTTGCCATTGGAAAGCTCCAACCATTTGAAAGTCTACTCAGTATTGTTCTTATTCACTGAACACTTTTTGCAGGGTTTGGATTCACATTCTAGAAGGCAACTTGTCTCCTCTTTAACTGTATAATGAATTGATTATAACTTTTCTAGACTCACACTCAGAAATTCTCCTGCTGGTTCAGAATCCACAAGCACCACATTCATCAGAGGATTTTCTTCCCTCTTGAAGAGATAGAATTCAACACCATAGCAACCTTGTCGTGATGATGCTTCAACAACATAGCACCAAAAGTGTACTTTTTCACAACTAGAAATATATAGTCAAGCTTCTCAGGTGGAGAAATGATGGTGTTAAATTCATGCAAAAACAGTGTTTCTATAGTAAGACTATAAAGAAACGAAACACATTTCATTTTCTTAGAAAAAGCTTCAGACATTTCACACAGATTTCTTTTCATTACAACCTCGTTTAAAACCATCTCATTATTAGAACTCTTCCAGCTGCACTTGGCAGTAACACCTTCTTTGATGTAATGACAGATGGTGTTTCAAGCACCTTTGTACAGGAAGTGTTTACTGCAAGTGGTGGATGTAAGATACACATGCTAACTCCAAAGTGCATTAACAGGTGACAGGCGTAGGGGGTGCAGACACAGAGGCACAGAGCACGGGTGGCAAAAATGATAGCACAAAAATCAATTTACAATGCTTTTCACTCCCAGACTACAACTGGACAGTAGTGGCAATTTTATTCTTGGTGTCAGAGTTAAGAATCTCATATTCATTTTATTGTTTTTCCCCTGCCAAGAATTTCAGGGACATAACTATTCAGAAATCCCGCTTCCTGGGCCTTTGCCATCCCAAGTCCATGAAAGCCAAATTCTGAAACAAGAGACAAAGGTTCTCCGAATGGCTCCATCAAGTCGGGTCTCAAGGTTTTGGCAGCGCAAGTGAGATCACATTGGTAACTCAGCATTTCCTCTCTCTCCTGTGATGATTACACATGCGACCGAGGCTCTTTGTAGAGCACTGGCTTACAGATTCAACCCGCTGTTCTCTAAATACAGGGAAACCACGCTTCAAGGGAACCGGTTTTTAAATATAACCTTTACTCACGCTCCTCTAAGTCTGCTGGAACCCCAAAGCATACCCATGCTGCCTTTTTTTTTTTTTTGCTTTTTAGGGCTGCACCCTCAGCTGTGTCTGCGACCTACACCACAGCTCAAGGCAACGCCGGATCCTTCACTCACTGGGCGAGGCCAGGGATCAAACCCGCATCCTCATGGATACTAGCTGGGTTCGTTACCGCTGAGCCACAATGGGAAGCCCAAGCCATGCTTCTGAGAGTAATGTGTTCCCTGGAGTTCCCTGGAGAGGCGTCAGCAGAACAAGGCTCACCAGAGAGTTGTTTTATCCCCAGAAAGATCTACTGGGATGCCAAGCCCACCGTGTGTGCAAATGGTGACTACAGCCCGATCCGCAAGGTCTTTCCAGGTGTTTAATGAGATAGGAAATAAGCAGTTGGGGACAAAACCCATGACAATGAAAAGAAAGGAGGAAAAGAAGAAAGAACAAGGCAATGATTGCGAATGTCTGTGTGGAAAATTTCTCAAATTTCTCAAGCGCTCACAAAACCGTTTCACCTCAAGTTTAGGCATTGATGACCAAGGCGCCTTGACTTCAGAGACAGGGACCTGAACTCATCCTTCCATAGAGACCTCTGGTGCACGATTACATAAGGTGCATTATTTTGAAAGAAAAGAGCACTGCTCCGAATCTAAAATGTCTGGGCAAAGGGGAAACGAGTTAAGAGGGCAACCAACATTTGTGCACCCTCCACTGTTGTCTGTAACCAAAGTTCAGTCCAGCAGTGTCCCCACAAACCATCTTCTAAAGCTTTGTTTCCAAAGTATGTATTTGGGTTTTTTTGGTCTTTTTTAGGGCTGCACCTGCAGCATATGGAAGTTCCCAGGCTAGGGGTCAAATTGGAATTGTAGCTACCAACCTGCGCCACAGGCACAAGAATACCAGATCCGAGCTGCGCCTGCAACCTACACCACAGCTCAGGGCAACGTCGGATCCTTAACCCACTGAGCCAGGCCAGGGATCAAACCCATGTCCCCATGGATACCAGTCAGGTTTGTTATTGCTGAGCTACAATGGGACCTCCCAAATTATGTAATTTCTAAAATACTTTAAATACCACCTAAGATGCCTTGATTTATTTGATTATTAGCGTGTGTATGTTTGTACACCCACATACCCACACATTTGTACCGTTCTTTTTCTTCTTCGCAGTACCCTCAAATTTGCAGTGCTAAAATGCGCTTCCAGAAGCTTCTAAATGCCATTCTCCAAAACAAAAAGACCATCTGGAAGCGCCTCAGGCAGGATTCTCCAGTTTTTCTAGAATGCAGATTCTGGAAGCCAACAAGAAGGTAGAAATTCCAGACAGAGGCCTACTGGGCTGAGGCATCTCTTCCAGATTAAACGTTTCCTTGGGCAACCTTTAGAACATCCATGAAAGCGTCACAGACTTAAAACAAAATCAGGCACTTAGTGCCCACAGGTCCAGAGAGGCCTGCACAAGTGCGACCGGAGGAAAAGCATCAGGGGCTGGACTCGAATAAACATCGGCTCCGTCACCGCTTCCTGGCCGACTGCTGTGCGGTGATCACGACTCAGCGTTTCATGGATTTGATCCCACTGTTGAGCACTCGCATTCGGTAAGAGTATAACAGCTGCCTTCATCATTTCTCCCTCCCTGACATAAGTACTGCTCTGATGCTAAAAACTCCGCACCGCAGAGGACTAGAGTGACAAGGGACCAGGGTGTTCTCAGCAGGACGGTGACGTCTTCCTCACGAGCACAGTGAACCGGAGAGCGTAACACTAGCCACAGGAAATTACTGAATGCAACAAAAACGACTTCCTTTAGCCATGTGCCACTACTGAGAAAAGGTTTTGCGTGGGTTGCTACAATAAGAAATGCGAGACGAACTGCAGTGGCTGGAAGCACACGCTCCCCCAGATGCTTCTCTGGCTTGTTTATGGCACTGATAAAAATGTGAACCTGCAACGTTGGCTACCATTGCCCAGAGATAAAATCCATCTCAGAAATGGCCTGTGGGATGGAAACACTTGAATTTTTCATAGCCACATGATGTTCCTTAAACTGGCCAGCGGCGAGAAAGTAAAGCATTCCCACAGTGTGGCTATCTGCAGCCCCGCATGACAGCATGCCACCACTCAGATATCACACCAGTGACGAGAAGATAAACCCAAACTTTCTCAGCAGGGCAGGGCACAGCCAAAAAAAGCACAAAGAGATGACTGTTTTCTGTCTCCTCTCACCCCTTGCACACTCACAGATTTTAAGAGAATTCAAATATTAAAGTGTATTTCAAAATACCCAAGCGATAAAAACCTATCAACTTCCTTCAAAGTTTCTAAAACACAGCACCCTCTCAAGCAGACAGCAAAAATAAAGTAGACAGCAATGTGCCTCTTGTGTCCTTCCCATCTCGCGGTCATAGCCCGAGGCACAGCTCTTCAGTAAGGACGAGACACACAGTAGGCGCCTGCTGTAGCTCATAGGGTCCTACTGACCTGGGGTTTTATAGATGCAATGAAATGGCCAAGGGCTCCATGTCACAGCGCTGGCTTCCATTACTTCTCAAGCAGTGACGAGAAGAGCCAGGCAGACGGCAGGAAAAAAGGAAAGGACTGTCTTCGGCCCCTTCTCGATAAGAACTGGAGTTAAACAGGATCACAGGAGGGCAAACAGCACATCTTCTTCAATCAGGGAGGCCTGTTCATCAGCTCTGCTGCCTCTGGTGTTGGGGAACCAACGGCAAACAAGTGCCTGGATTCGGGACCTATGCTGAGTCTTTCACAGCACCATCTTCAGGCAGCCAGGAAAACCCTATCACGGCTGTTCGCTAAGTTAACTGAGGCTAAATGATGAGCTTAAGGGCTTTGGCTATGCTTTAGCTAGTCTCTATTGCTGGAATTATCCAAATTTAAGAAAGTCAGAAACCAGTGAGACCAACTCTCAACGGGACTAAGGAGGCCTCTACCAGCCTCGAGCTACTTGCAGGCTGGGAGGCAGCAGTGAAGGGGAGAAAGGGTACCAAGCTCCCCTGAGAAGGCCTTCTTCAAATTCTCTATCCTCCAAATGCCGGGCTCTCTTCTCAGTGTGCGGGCCCATGGTGGGAGGCCCGAGACGATGTGGGTGGGAGGCAGAGGCCCACGCGGCCAGACAAAGGATACTGGAAACACCACTCTTCTTCAGACTGACCTGGTAATAATTAATGGGCGCAGTCTGTTCTCAGTCTTTCCCAGAAGAGCTGAACTCATAAAGCCAGACTTTTCATTCACTCAGTGGAGCCTTCCACAGCATCCCGGCTGAGCGCAGCCATCCCTCTTCCTTCCTCCGCACTGCGTCCCCCCCAGCACTGTCCCTGCGCTTGGGTCACCACCGAGGTAGATTCTGGACATGCCCTTCCCCTTTCCACGCTCCTCAGAGGCGAACCATCTCAACTTTGCTCATCCCTCCAACACTTGGCTCGGTGCCAAACATGTAAGAGATGCATGATGATTATTAAATGGATACACTCACTTTACAATGAGGAAACCCAAGACTTTGGGTTAAATGTGGTGGGTTGATCAAAGGCATTTGTTTCCTTCACCATTCAAGGCCCCACCAAGGCAGAAATAAAGGAATTAAAAACTCTCCCGGGATGGAGAAAAAGGGGAGATGTCAGCAGACAAATCCTTTCCACCAGTGTTTTAGAAGATGGATAACCCATACAGGAGTGACAAGTGACCTAGAGAGCAGAGGATGCTACAGTCTCAAATGTCTGCAGCGGGGAGATGCACAGGCCAGGTGGAGCCACTGGAGAGGCCCCAAGAGGTCCTGGACTTGGAGGTGCCAGGTGTTGCAAAAGACAAGGAAGGGAAGGTTCAGGGCTGAACACAGAAGAGTGTTTAAAAGGTTGATTATCCAGAGACCCTGAACCAGAAGACCAAGCACAGCAGAGACAGAGGGCCGGTGGGGCGAGCACAGAGCTGAAATCAAGAGGATTAAAGTGGAAATACACCTACTCCACTGGTCCCGAGAACACCAGCAGCCAGTCACGAGGACTCCTCTCTGATTAAGCTAAGTGGTCAGATGGGAGATCGCCAGATGCTGACATCTGGCCATTCCGTGATTAAATGATCTCCCTGCAGATAAGTGCATGGTCAACAAGCTCCATCCATACCTCCATCCAGAGCCTTCCAACGGCTTTTTATTGTCCTGCTCTTAAGTAAAAGCCAAGAACAGTCAAGGAATGATCATTAGACATTTAAGGGGAAGTCTTTAACATGAATGGGAGAAACCAAAACAAATAAATGGTGGGAGACGGGGAGATGGAACAAAGAACAGACAAATTGAGGTTCGGAAAGTTAAGTGACAGGCCTATTTACACAAACCCAGTTAACAGCAGGGCTAGGACCAGAAGCCTTGCATCCTGAGTCCCATTAGGCCAGCATTTTCATCATTATAAAGGATGCTCATCCTCTGAAGTCAACTCACTGCCACCTTCCAGTTGTACCACTGGCCTCCATACAGACAAACTTTACAGCTTCCTTAAAAGCCCAGCAAAGTTCTGTTGCCCTTTCACTCCACTTTTAGGACTGAATTTTGATGTACCAAAAATTTGGAAAGACCAACTTTTAATTCACAGCTAGTCTCCTTCAGCTGCTGAAATAAATATTTCTTGCTGGCAATGGTCCTTTCAAAAATAAAAATAAAAAAAAAATCCTACAACTGCACATAACCAGCCTTTGAATGGATCAACTTTTCCTTCGTTTATAGTCACGTCATTTGAAACTTTTCCCAAGCCATAATTTCCATTACAGGGCAGTCAGTACAAATTACAGTGAAATTCTTGCCTTTCCAAATTCAATGTGAAATCCAGATGCAGTTAAGTGTTGCTGTAAACTTTATGAGTTAAATATCTAAAAGTCGGGGACACTGTGCAGTACAATACCACCATCTATTAAAAAAGCATTCATGTTCCCATTTGTAGCCTGAGTTTCCTCCACAAGTGAATGAGTAAACAGCATTCGACCAAGAACTGTTTGGACAATGCTCTAGGAGGCTGATTTATAAACAGTATGTTGCAGCCTTTCCAGTTTCCAGCATGGCCAGAGGGTTAAAGTCATTAGAAACAGTTCTGACTAGGATGCCTTCTAACCCTTCACCAAGCCATTAAATCCTAGGGTCATTGATGGCTGCCGAGAGCGGTAGCTTTTTTCCCCTATGCATATGATGTGCAGTTATATATATAAAACTATCATTCCATACTCTGCAGCAGTGACAGGACGTTATTTATCCACCCAAACTCTCATCTTGTTACCTGGCACAAGAGAGACTGCCAGAAACCATCACACTGCTGGGTATGCTTGTGAAGTTCACAGCCTGTACATCCATACACAGTGACCCTGACGACTGGAGGTCTGGGGTTAGACAACAATAAAATTCTTCCAAGTAGTAGTAAGGTCAAAACTTGGTCCTATTTGATCTTACATGCATACGTGCACACACACACAAACATACACGTCTGCTTTCACCAGAAATGAATTTGACGATGGATCCAAGTAGCATGTGATACATATGACCGTACAAGAGCCTCCATGTCACCCCTGCCCATGGGAAGAGCCTAGAAGCAGGTATTTGGAAGAGGAGAGAGCTGCTGCTGGGTGAGGTTAAGGGACAGAAGCAAAGGTAGGGAAGATGAGGCTCTTGAAGTCCTCTCTTCAAGGCTGGAAGGGAAATGGATGTTCCTGAAAAGAGATCTTCTACTTTTTCCGTCTGAAATTGTTTATCCAAGGAAACCCCACCTATCCCCCAAGGCATCAGCCCGGGTAGGACCTCTACCACGCACTGTGCCGCACACATCTGCTAATCTGTCTTTACACCCCACCGAAACAGAAGCTCCTCGAGGGACCAGATCTTAGAGGCACAAACCCTAATTCCAGTGCTCTGCACATAATCGTGAACAGAACTGAACACATAAACGAATGGCCTGGACATGCATAACACAAAAGCCAAGATAAGCATCCAGCTCAAACTGTTTGAGCAGGAGAGGCAAACAGACCCAAGTGTTAAATGATGACCCAGTAAAAATACTCATATGAGAAATATAAACCAGGAAGCCCGGATGTGCAGAGGACTATGAAATGGTGCAGTATTCAGACTTGAGGATGGGGGCAGAGAAGGCTAACCTTGGAACCCGCATTATTGGAGCCTTTGTGTAGGCTGGCAGCTGCAGCTCTGATTTGACCCCTAGTTGGGGAACTTACTTATGCTGAAGGTGAGGCCCTAAGGGGAAAAAAAAAAAAATGCAAAGAAAGAAAGCTGGGAGTTCTCTTGGTGGTGTGGCAGAAATGAATCCAACTAGGATCCATGAGGACGCAGGCTCCATCCCTGGCCTTACTCAATGGGTTAAGGATCTGGCATTGCCATGAGCTGTGGTGCAGGTCACTGATGCGGCTCGGATCTGGCATTACTGTGGTTCTGATGTAGGCTGGTGGTTACAGCTCTGATTTGACCCCTAGGCTGGGAACCTCCATATGCCATGGGTGCAACCCTAAAAATATATATATACATAAGGCGAAAGAAAGGAAGGAAGGAAGGAAGGAAGGAAGACTGAATTCTTGTCACGCATTAGGTACATAAGGGAAATTCTAAGCAGATTCACAACTGAGCAAGACAACACAATTCGTAGTTAACAACAGTCCAAGACAGATTGTGATGTGTGCCACCCTTAGAGGACTATTCCATAGAAACAAAACAGGATTCTCTGGGAGAACCAGAGAAACTTCTTGAAAGGAAGTTTTACATGCACCTTGAACTCCTGTCAGAAAAAGTGAGAAAATCATGAGCCAGACTAGAAAACGGTCTGAGCAGAAAAGAAAGGAGCAGAGATAAGAAGAGGCAAGAGGGCTAGTGTGGCTGGAGTTCTGCACAAAGAGTCTTGCAATTCAGATCAGGCCCCCATCCTGGAAGGTTTGAAATGTTCTCCAAGGGTTTGGACTTGAACAATGCAGATCCTCAGAAGGAGTAAAGTGATATGGACCATCTTTTAGAAAAATGACTGGTGGTGGTGTGGAGAAGGGGCAAGAAACTGGAATAAAGAAATAGAAGATTTGCTGAAAACAGACATGGGAAATACATGATTTTCCTTGCATTACAGATCTCACTGCCTTACTACCAAGAATAAGGAAGTAACTAGAAAGTGAAAAGGGTTTGACAGGCAAGAAAGGGAGGTCTGCTTCTGATGTGTGGTTAGACATTCTGCAGAACCAAGAAGTCTGAGCCTCAAAGGAAAGAGAGATAGAGGACTCAGGACACAGATAGGGACTGGGGAGCTGAAGAATTCCATCGTAATGCCACATTCCAGCAGCCACTGGAACCAGAATATGTCCCTCAAAACAAAACAACGCTATACAGCAAAACTCTGACGGCTCTGAGTCAAAACTTGGCTATCCTCAACTCAGCCAATTCATCAGTGCTGACTGCGGACCTAGCAGGCCTAGCAGAATTCCAGCAGGGACAAAGAAAAGGCCGAGGCTGCACTGCATTCGAAACCAAGTAATTGGTAAACTCCCCTCACAAGGGAGTGAATATAAAAGATCAGGACAAGAACTGAGTCAAAACTGACCCCAAGCTCAGTGTTTTAAATGATTTATACCGGAGTCTCTAAGGCTCACTACAGTAATCACCCTTCCGTGGGAGTCCCTGCTCCCACTTCCTGGTGTTGCTAAGGATTGTAACAACTCCACACAAGTCCAACTGCCTCTGTTCAATACTAACTGTACAACCTCTCTAAGTCTCAGTTTTTTTCATCTTTCAAATGTTGATAAGGATAGTACTTTAGTCTGAGGGCTGAAATAAGGATTAAGCAAGGAACGTGCTTGTTAGGTATACCTACTAGCAGGATCTTTAGCCTGTAAAGTGTTTTGAAATTAGACTCTGCACTGTTGTGGATAATCCCCATTTTATAGTCAGTGACATAATGAGGCACAGAAAATCTAAGAACTCAACATTCAAATAATGTAGTCACATTGCTGGCTACCATCCAGTAGTCATTTGCCCCTTCTTCCACCATAATGCTTAAGAATATGGCTATCTGCTATAAAGACTACATTTCCCAGCATTCCTTAAGCCAGGTGCGGCTATGGGACTAGGGTCTGGCCAATATGATATAAGGCTTCTGGGAGGCCCCTTTAAAGTCATATGCCTTTCGTTGTGATATTTTTTTTCCTTCTGCATCTACTCTGGATATGAGATAATCCTGAGAAGTCATACATGGCTGAGCAACACAATAGCAGCTGGACCCCTGATCCTGTCAGGCCCCACACCACTCCAAGACTGACCAACTCCAGACTTCTTGAAAGTGAGATAAATTCTTTCACTTAAGGCACTGCTATGTGGGGGTTTTTCAGCTACAAGAAGCCAAACCAAATATTAACAGAAAACACAAAACAAATGGAATGCTGGCTTATTTGCTTGGACTCTGAAGTTCTACTCTGAACTATGCAATATTTCATGTCTTGCCTTGTTTTTCTAGATTTAAAAAACAACAACAACAACAACAACTCTCTTTAAGAATTTAACGTACCAGATCATGGAGAGAAAGTGAGAGTAAAATCATACCCACGTACCCACAGCATCTGTGGCTCACACTTAAACTAGGACAATTAAAGAATGGGAGAAAGAGGAGGAGGAAACCATCATTGCAAATTATGGCTCCTTTGGTGGCTTAGGAGTTTCTCTAGAATCGGTTATTAGTGGGCAATAATGAAGCAAATTGTACATGCATATTACTTCTGAGTTATGAACAATGCAACCAGCAGTAACCTTTGAAGCTGTCAGGATCTTTTCAGGCAAGCAATTAAAGTGAAAAATGAGAGTATGCACGACTTCCATCACCCAATACTACATGTAATAACACCACCTACAAACACTGACATAAGAGTGGGACTCAGCCTGAATATTTATTAATGCAGATCTGTTCCCATTTGTTCCTCTTTTTGTCCCTGTAACCCATTCCACCATCTGCCATTTTTTTTTCTCCTTTAAAGGGCAGCTCTGACACCATGAATTGCGTTTATCTGAAACTAATATGCACTGTGACATCTCTCCCATCTTCACCTGAAGAAATTTCCTTGCCTCTCCTTTGACCCAAATATAAATTTAGGGCAAGTTTGGATTCTGGGGAAGAAAAAGCTGATAAGGAAGTAAGCCCTGGAGTTCCCTGGTGGCCTAGTGGTTAAGGATTTGATGGTGTTATAACTGTGGCTTGCGTTCGATCCCTGGCCCAGGAACTTTCAAATGCTATAGTGGATGCAGCCAAAAAGAACAGGAAGTAAACCCCACTTAGGAAAACAGAAAAACAAGACTAAAACAATTACCATTGGGAGTTCTTGTGGGGCACAGTGGATTAAGGATCAGACATTGTCACTGCTGTGGTAATAAAAGCAGTAAAAAATATCTGATTTTCTGCTAAAGTGTAGAAGTCACTCCTTGCTTGCATATAGCTTGTGATTTAAGTATGGAAGGACTCGAGAGAAATGGCAGGGAGAAGCACAGAGGTGAGCCAGTTGGAATAGATCTTTGCCAGCAGAGAAGAAACCCTAGTGTTGAGTCTGAAGCAAGTTTATCTGATTTGGTTTCAGCCATTTCTATGCTACCAAATGCCTAGAGACCAGTGGTTCTTGACCAGAACTGCTCATTAGTATCATCTGGGTGTCTTTAAAAAATTCTGATGCCTGAGACCCATCTCCAAAGATTCTAAGATACAACCAGAAAAGGGATGAAGGTCTGTTTGGGAATCATTAAACCAGTCTGCATTTTCCCCCAAACTAAAAAGACAATTAATTGTAAAACTGGAAATGAATTATTGAAACTAAAAAGCTTTATAAATCAATCCAATATCCACCAAATTTTTAAATTCAAATCTCACTTGAGGCTCAGGTCTTCACCACCCCGATTTCATTTTCTATAAAGCAAGTGCTAAGCCCAACGTTTATGTAGACTATTAGTGTCTTCTTGTATCTTTAAAAGTAAATCACAAACAACCAAATACTAATGATCCTTGAACTGTGAGCAATTTTCATCTATTCCAGAAGGGCGTTCTGGCAAGACCTCTTACTGGGGAATGCCCCCACCTTTTATTTTCGGTCACTGGTTTTCTCCACAGTATGGTCCTAAAATGACAGACTGTTTCAAGTGATGCTGTCTTACGGCTCATCATAAGTAATTCAGATTGGGCCTCACCAGTGTGCTTTTCCTGGCTGTTATCAGTCACTTCAGTTAGAAACCAGGTTACAGCCCAAGCAGATTAATTTTGCATTTTGGAAGCCAGTTAAGGATTGGGCACAAGCAATCACCCTCATTACTATTCATCTCCCGAGAAGCCAAATCTTTAAAAAGAAAAAAAAGGCACAGAGAGAAACAGCAGAACATCTGGATGTGGAGTGACCTGACTGTTCTGCCTAAGAGCCATCAAACATAAGGGTACCCATCACTTATCGTTCTCGGGGGTGGAGGGGTGGAGGGCTGATCTGCTGCTCTGCCTGGTGGGCTCTGGGATCACTCATGCTATCTCCGTGCCCAGATAGCAGCCAGGAACAGGGTATACAGGCTTACGGCCACAGAGGTTAGGCAGTCGTCAGGGGCGCGTTCTTCCCTGTTCTGTATGGGTTGTGTATTCATTCTACTTGCCAAAGGGCGGGCACATGCCAGGCTGTCCTCAGATCAATCTCGCTGATGGTGTGGACTGGGGCATCTGAGAAGACCCTGGCACCTGGCAGGTGGCTCCTGGCATTCTTGACTTCCGTGGAAAAACTTCTGGGAAGTAATTTTGGCCTTTCTGTTGCCTTCCCCAGCCAAGCCCACAATATATGGAAGTTCCCAGGCCAGGGATTGTACCTGAACCACAGCAGTGACAACACTAAATCCTTCACCAGCTGAAACACCAGGGGACACCCTCTGTTGCTTTATATTTGTTTTCAAGGCTTTAATGCCTTTACACAGGCAATAGCAGACTTTGTGACTTGTGCAAGTTTCTCAGCCTAAGTCTCAGTTTTCTGATATGGAAGCCAGTGATTCATAGTTCCCACACATTATAAGGTTATTAAGAGGATTAAGAGAGACCAGCCATATAGAGCACTGTGGCTGATACACGGTTAATAGTTAATAGACCACAGTAGTCAGGTTGGAAAGCATTTAGCATTTACATTTTCAGACTACATTTATGAACAATCAACCCCCCCTTTTTTTTTCCTCCATTTTTGGCCACCTCAAGGCACATGGAGCCCCTGGGGCAGGTATCAGATCCAAGCCGCAGTCACGATCTAAGCCGCAGCTGTAGCAACACCGGATCCTTAATCTATGGTGCTGGGCTGTGGATGGAACCTGCAGCCCAACACTCCCAAGATACCACTGCTCCAGATGTATCCCATGGGGAACAAAGACAGGATTGCCATTACTGAGTGCCTACTGTAAGTCCTTGCAAAATGGACTGCTTTCTCTGTGCAGTCCTCATGGAAACCCTGCTGGGGAGATACTTCCCCCATCTCCCTCCCAAAGGAAAATACAAGGCTCAGAAGAAGTCCAGATTACACAGCTTGGAGATGAGGCCTCAGATCTAGGTCTGACTTCCAGGTGCGCTATCTGACCTCGACCACTACCAGGAAAGTTCTCCAACAGCTCTTGTGGAGACCAACTTTTTGGTTAGTTTTCAGCTGAGTTTATTAAGCCATTCTGAGTAACTAGAAACCGTGTGATCAATTAACTTGCTTCATCAATAAAAGGAAGGCCTTTCAGTTTGTAAGCGAAAATACATTTAAGTGAGTTTATCACACTTATTTTTTGCTTTTTTATTTTTTTTTTAATTTTTTTAAAAGGCCACACCAGCGGCATATGGCAGTTCCCAGGCTAGGGGTTGAATCAGAGCTGCAGTTGCCAGCCTACACCACAGCTCAGAGCAACACTGGATCTTTAGCCACTGAGGGAGGCCAGGAATCAAACCTGCATCCTCATGGATACTAGTTGGGTTTATAACTGGCTGAACCACAATGGGAACTCCTTATCACACACTTAAACCAAAGCAAAAGTCTCCATAATGCGTAAGTCAAACAGGCATTATCAACGTAACTGGGAGACAGCAGATTCCTCAGAGAGGTTCAGGACACTTTTGGGATTTGGTAAACATTACTATCAGCTGAGATTCAGAAAATGGAAGACAGAGAGGCTGATGGATTTTCTCAGCTTACTGGAGATGAGGCTTAATACTCTAGACATGGAGCAGTATCATAAAGATATTAAAAAAGGAATGGCTTGAAAAAGGAATGCATAGATAACATATACTTTTAAAATAGATATGTCATGTGCTGTCTACAGCCATATACCTATCATTCTCTTTTCCCTTCAATCCACCTCCACCCTCCAGCCAAGGATCTGGCTCAGTGTGTTCTTAACATTTCCGCAGTATGATACATATTTTAGGCTGTAACCAGGACATCACCACGCCCCCCAAGCGGGCACAGAAATACAGAGATTTCACAAAACATTTCTCAACTTATTTCATTTTTTAAACTGTTGGGACAACCCATTAAATTGATTTTATGACCCACCAATGAGGCCCAAATGGTGATTTTTAAAAAATGTGAATCTTGCTAAATAACAAATCAATAATATCATGCATTAAGCCCACACCACACGTGACTGCATTATTGTTTATACGATAAAAGAGGTAAAATATAGAAGATCATTTACAATTTGGCTCCAAACTCATCTTCCTTAATCCTAACTTCATTTCGTCCTTCTGCACACAGCTTGTTCACACTGCATACCCTTCGTTCTCATGATCTTGTTTGCCTCTCTGGATCCAATGTCTGCCGCTCTCTGCTCTGTTTTGTGCTCCGAGCCTGTTTACCCACACTCTCCGGCCAGGTTTAGCCAACGGGATGCACCGGCAGGAAATTCGAGGGTAAAAAGGGAGAGAAGCATTCTGAAGATAAGTCTTTGTAACACAAGCTAGTCCCCCAACTTGGAACACCTCCTTCCCATTTCTCCGTAGCCTGGCTCAGATGCATCCTCCAATGTCCACTCCAGCAGTTCCCTTTGTGGCTAAGTGGTTAACAAACCTGCCTAGGATTCATGAGGATGCAGGTTTGATTCCTAGCCTCGCTCAGTGGGTTAAGGATTCCGGTGTTGCCATGAGCTGTGGTGTAGGTTGAAGACGCGGCTTGGAGCCCGCATTGCTGTGGCTGTGGTGTAGGCCAGTGGCTGTAGCTCTGATTCGGCCCCTTGCCTGGGAACTTCCATACGCCGCAAATGCGGCCCTAAAAAGCAAAAAAAAAAAAAAAAAAAAAAAATCTAATAAAACAACAATAAAAAAAACCACACAAGGTCCATTTCAGAGGCTACCTCCCTTCCCAAGCACTCCAGGAACCCACCCGGTAGAACTCACCTTAGTACCCACATCTATTAAAAGGATGAATTACACTTGAGAATGCTTACGTCCCAAAAGGCTCAACTTCTCCAAAGCCAGCAACCTGTTTCTTTTTGTCCCCAGCACTTAACACAGAGGCTGGCACGTAACTGTGATCACTGAAAGGATCAATAAATGAGTGAAAAGTAACAGGATTCTGAATTCTCAAACGACATCACGAGCATCACACCAAGAGACGGTATTTTCTAACAATGGTGTCTATAGATCTTCCTCATCTAAACTCCCACTTTGGGGTGACCTAGTTTATTTTTTTCTAAATTTAACTGTTGGGAGCCAACTGCTGCTTATGGCACAGTAAACCGGCTTCTCGGGCAATAACTAGCTCCCCCTAATCCCACATCACCTGGCAGGGTGTTTTTTGCTTATTATGCTAATTAGATTTTACGTGAAAGATGTAATTATGGCTGCAACCCAAGGAAATAATTAATGGCCAATTTTAGTGGGCAAAATATTCATTAATCAAGTCAACAGACAAGAGACCTGCAGAGTTTAAGAAAGGTCCTTAGAGAAGAGAAGAAAGATAATCACCTAGAGATGTCCTCTGTTCCATAAATACAGGTTAAATCTATTCAATTACAGTCTCTTGAAAGTTTACATTTCAGATTTAGCCCAGCGACTCCTAATGAAGTCTTGGTTTAAACTTTTGGGTTCTAAAATGCATTTCGTCGTTGTATTGCCTGAGAAGGTGTGATAAAGAAGAGACAGCATGCATCTCATACTTGGTCTCCGGAAAATGTGGATTCACGCAAGGGTTTCTAAACTCAACAAACATCAGCCTCTATTTTTTTATATGAAAGGCGGAAAGAGAGGTGTTATAATGAGAACACTATTTGGTTTGCTGGATGTTTACATCATCTTTGTCCCTTATAAACAATCAGCATTTTACGCATGAGGGTGAGAGGACATTTTAAAATCTTCTAACACCTTGGCAATCAAAGCCCAGGGAATTATTTTCCAGTGGAAAACAACACAGCGATCCAGAGTCAGATCAAACCTACACTTACTGCTTTTTTTCCCCCGTTTTATAGCCATACCCACAGCGTATGGAAGTTCTCAGGCCGGGGGTCGAATCAAAGCTGCAGCTGCTGGCCTACGCCACAGCCACAGCCACACGGGATCCCAGACACATCTGTGACCTATGCTGCAGCTTGTGGCAATGCCAAATCCTTAACCCACCGAGTGAGGCCAGGGATCAAAAGTGAATCCTCATGGACACTATGTCAGGTCCTTAACCTACCAAGCCACAGTGGGAACTCGCACTTACTGTTAAGATATTTCAATCCCCAAGACCATTGTTCCTCATATAAAATGATAAACAACTCCCCACCAGCCTGTTCCCCACAGCTCTTTTCTTCAATACTCTGTTATAGTATTCACATCCTCAGATTTATGTCAACTGTATATTTACTAGACGTGCCTCCCCATTACATTATAAGGGACCAGAAGAGATGGGTCACAGAAGGCAGCATACAGTCATTGACAGTCAAGTTTATTTCTTACACCAAAAAAATTTTCCATGTTTTCCTTTAATTTTAAATGCTAATAACCATATTCCGGCCTCCAAATGCTCATAAAACTGTTTAACAGTCCAGAAAGAAAAAAAATTTTTGATTTAAATAATGTTCACCATCCACATCTTAATAGTCTGGACACTGAAGCATTTTTCATTCAGAGTAATGATCTCCAGGAGTAAAAATATAATTATAACTGAACTACTTGGTCAGCTAAATCACAACCAGAAATGCACTGGTATGTATTTCATTCACTGTGTCAAAAAATCTTCATTCTGGACCATCAACATAGCACTAAATTTTCATCTGTCATTGAAAACAGGTCACTTCTATTTCTGGCTTACAGCATGGTAACGGGGCACAGCAATTGGCAAAGACAGCCAATATTTCATATTAAATCTGCCCATCTGACCTTCTGAATCAAAAGTGCAGAGACTCATGAATAGGGAATTATTTATTATATAAACATCTCCTTTATGTCTTCACTTCAAAAAATCACTTCAAGCACGGAAAGAAAGATCAGAATTCTTGGGAAGGAATCTGTTGTTGACAGGACGGCACCGAAGACCTGGTGAGGGTGTGGGTGAGACTCTGAGCTGCTTCCTCTTAGAAACAGATGGGAGTGCCTGGGAGTTGTTGGTGTCTGAGCAAGTTATAAGACAATGCCTGAGCAGGCATTTCCAGTGAAGGAATATGCTCCAAGGGCAGAATGCCCACTCCGGGTGTGGCTCCTGACGGCCCCTTGCGGTCCGCTGCCATGGAGATGCAGACGGAGCACCAACTGCATGCCTGGTAGGAGAAAGCAACTCTCCAGAGACCGTCCTCACGACTCGCTTTGAAACCACATGC
Source organism: Catagonus wagneri (assembly GCA_004024745.2). Classification (NCBI taxonomy): domain Eukaryota; kingdom Metazoa; phylum Chordata; class Mammalia; order Artiodactyla; family Tayassuidae; genus Catagonus; species Catagonus wagneri. The sequence continues at coordinate 16,008,651 of PVHT020000105.1, read as the reverse complement.
AGACCCGTATTTACACCATGTGTCTACCTTCCTTTAGAGAAGACCCTGAGAAAAGCTTTGCAGATACGTCTCCTCCTTTATTACCCCCAACTCCAGCCTGGGTACAGCGACCCTCCCATCTGCTCCCAATGCACCCTCTAGTTATCCCACTGTCACACTTGCCACATACATGGTCCTGAAACGTTCAACTTGGGAGGTTCTCGCCCACCGGGCCAGTGTTTCTCACTGGGGAGCTTTGTAAAGTAGTTTATACCTGGGAACTGCCCCGACAATTCTGATGTAACTGACAGAAGATTAAAGACCCACTAAGTGACGGTACCTAGTTTTTTTTTTTGGCCATTTGAAGACCGCATCCATGCATACGGAGGTTCCCAGGCTAGGAGTCGAATCAGAGCTATAGCCGCCAGCCCACGCCACAGCCACAGCCATGCCAGATCTGAGCTGCATCTGCGAACCTACACCACAGCTCACAACAACGCTGGATCCTTAACCCACGGAGCAAGGCCAAGGACCGAACCCGTGTCCTCATGGATACTATCTGGGTTCGTTAACCGCTGAGCCACAGTGGGAACTCCCTGCACCTAGATTTTTAAAAGCTCCTCGGGTGATTCTAATACACAGCCAGGGCTGAGAACCACTGCTGATTTCAGCTCCCCCAGGACACAGTGTGGCTGGTCCACCCTTGACTCCCCCACCCCACCCAGCCCCACTGTAGCGCCCAGAACAGTGTCTGCTCACTAAATATTATTTGGATGAATAAAAAATGCTGCCCAATGATTGGAGAAGACAGTGGGGGTAAAGAGGGGAGACATTCAGCATGGGTTATACACTGCTTTTCAAACTGGATGTGTGTCTGAATCAACTCACACTGCCGGGCCCCACCCCTGAGAATGCGCAATTCTAACAGGTTCCCAGCGGATGCAAATGCCTCCAGAACTAATGCACTAAAAATGACCAAAGCTGCCTAGTAATCTTAGCTTAAGCGACACAGAGTAACACCTGACAGCCGGGGCTGCAGGCACCTCTGATTCTCTGGCCAAGACAGTCACACCATAGGGAAACATCACAGGGAGGCTTGCTGGCCACAGACCAGGGCCAAGGACACCACCCCTCTGGACTCCCAACTCCATGGGGCGTCTCTAAGTGTCATGGCTTAAGGATCTGAATCATCTACCACATGCTCACGCCCATTCAGAATTAAGGCGTGGCCAGCAGGGACAATAGGCGGCATCAACGTGTAAGTAAAAATTACGGAACACTTTCCTAGAAATAGGCCCAAGATCAAGTTTTCCCAGAGCACCAGCGGCAGACTTAAGCCAGAAAACAAACCCACGGCTGCTTGTTAAATCAACTCAAGCACTAGATTCTACAGCTGTAAAAATACAGTGGTTTAAAATCCAAGCTTCTAATAGCCACCCAAAGAGACGCTGGACTAGAGTTACTTAGGAAAAAGGCACGCTTTCTTCAACCGCTCTAAGTTAGGAAATTTCTTTCTTAAGAGACAGAGGTAAAGAGTAAGGAAAATAGGCCCGGTGCCTCAGGTTTTCCCACGCGTGTACTGGTTACCGGTTCCCACACACAGGTAGGAACTCTGGTCGGCCCTTCCCTCCAATCACACGAGCCACTGAGGAGCAGCACAATCAGAATCATGACAGTGACATGGGCAGGGCTGTTCTCTCCGTATCTAGTTATCAGTCCTCTGGATTCTAGCCAGCGGTGGTAAATCTGGGCGTCAGAAAGTGGAACACTTTAGGATTGTGAAACGCTGAATCTCGAGAGGAATTTCTGGAGCAGAAATAAACAGGAAATTGTGGCTTCTGAAAAGGACCTCTGTTGTCAGGAAGAGGAGGCCTGAAGATGGAGGGGTCCCCTACACAAAGCCTTACACTGACATACCGCCATTGTGACATAAGGGCTCCGTGCAATGACATCATGGCCAAAGGTACTGTGACATCCTGGACGGGATCCCTGAACAGAAAAAGGACAGTAGGTAAAAACTAAGGAGATCTGAATAAAAAATGAACTTTAGTTAACTTCCAGTTTGGTTCATAATTATGACAAATATACTATATTAACGTTAAGATGTTAGTAAGAGGGAAAACTGGGTGTGGGAATCTATAACTCTGCACTGTCTGTAATTTTCCTGTAAGTCTCAGACTGTTCTAAGACGAATGGTTGTTTAGAAAACTTAGGGCACTGATACCCTGAGACATTTACTAAAGCAAGGTGGTAGGTACACTGATGGATGTCTGTCACACTGCTTTCTTCTCTTTCCTTTTCCTTTTTTTTCTTGCTTTTTAGGGCCGCACCCTTGGCATATGGAGGTTCCCAGGCTAGGGGTCGATCGGAGCTGCAGCTGCCGGCCTACACCACAGCCACTGCAACGTGGGATCCGAGCCGCGTCTGCAACCTAAACCACAGCTCACGGCAACACCGGATCCTTAACCCACTCACTGAGCAAGGCCAGGGATCAAACCTGCGTCCTCATGGATACTAGTCAGGTTCCTCAACCACTGAGCCACAACAGGAACTACTGTCATGCTGTTTTCTGTATGCTTATACTTTTGAAATATTTCATAATTTAAAATATAATTTGAAATTATGAAGACTACATACATCCACATTTCCCACCCCTGGAAAAGGACTGGTGTGTGTTTCTATAAGGGTGCTGTGCTGAAAGCAGGCCTAGGACACACCGTCATCCCCCAGTTTCCACAGACTCTCTGTGTCTGAGCCTCCTTGGACAGTGAGCTCTGTCACCATGGAGGGGACACCCTCCCCAACCTCAGGATTATCCGTGGAGGAAAACTGTGAAGGAGGCCTCCCCCGGCTCCTGGTCTCCTCTCCCCTCACATACACAGCCTCGGCAGCCTTTCACCTGTCATCACGCCCACATCCTCACGGGGCCTTGAACCCAGCCACACCCCTTTCCATGCTGGCCACCAGCAGCCTTAGAATGTGACTCTTCCAGAGAGCAGAGGTGTTTTCATGATGGCAGAGGACAGTCTCCAAGCCTACAGGATGGAACTGACAGGTAGGACTACAAGGCACCAGAACAGACCGAGGGCCACCTGGGCCCTCAGGGTCTTTGCTGCAGACTGGACTGCACCTGGGCGGAGCTAAAGCCCATCTGCCTTGCTGAGCCTGATTCCAGGGCCAGCCCAGAGCTCTTGAGGTCCTCGAAATTAATCACCATACTGATTTTGTACATCGTCCAACCTCCAAAGGAGGTAAAAACAGGTGGCAGACCTGCCAGAATGGGAAGGCAGGAAAAGGGGGGCTGAGAGGCCCCGACGGCCGGTAAGCTGGAATCTAATCCCTGCCACAGTGGGACGTGCACGGCTGCCCACGCGTTTCCGAGGCGTCCTATTTTCGCCCGGCTGTTTGAGCGCCAGCACCGTGGAATGTGTGTGGCGGCCAGCCTTCCCCCGACACCTCCGCCTTGGGTCTCGCCCAGACCCAACCAGAGAGGAGGAGGGGAGGGGGGCCGAGGGCACAGCAGTTGAAGATGTGAAACTGAGAGCTTACAGGGTTGTTTTCCAGACCAGCAGCGTGTACCTACTCGGTTCCTCCTTGCCCTCATCTGTGCTGTCATCTCGTTCCCTCCACCCCTGTGTGCAGTCAGAGCCAACCCCCCCTCCCGCAGGGCCCGGACAAGTCCTAAACGCGGCCTGGGCGTTCTCTGCTTGCTTTTACTGCATTCATTCTTTCACACCACAGATATTTATTGAACACCTATTATGTGCCGAGTACCACTGGAGGCACTAGAAGTACAGTGGTGAACAAAAAAACAAAAAAAAGGAAAGAGAAATCCCCCCTGCTGTAGACTTTACACCCTGGAAAGGGAAGGCCTCAGTAAGGAAACAAGGGCGCATGTACAACTACGTTGCGGTATCAGGAAGAAAACGGCGAGAACGGGCATGGGAGGTGGGGTGACAGTTCTGGTTCTTGACCCGGCTCACGGGGCAGGTACCGTGGTTTAACCTGGTTGATTTTCAGTGTTGCCGCCTCAGCGAGACACAGACCTTCAAGACAGGCAGGGGCCATTTTAGGCTTCTTTGAACACAGCAATACACGCAATAGATGTTCAATCAATTCTGCTGAATGAAAGAATTTATACAAAACAGTCGATTCCTGTAGTTCCCGTCATGGCTCAGCAGAAACGAATCCGACTAGGAACCATGAGGTTGCAGGTTTGATCCCTAGCCTTGCTCAGTGGGTTAAGGATCTGGCGTTGCCGTGAGCTGTGGTGTAGGTTGCAGACGTGGCTCAGATCCCGCGTTGCTGTGGCTGTGGTGCAGGCCAGCAGCTACAGCTCCGATTAGACTCCTAGCCTGGGAACCTCCATATGCCACAGGCGCGACCCTAAAAAGACAAAAAAAAACACCCAATGATTCCTGTTTCAGAACCTTAAACCTTGTGGGTGCCGAGAGGTAAGTGGCTGACCTGGAGCCAGGTGCAGCAAGTCATCCGTTCTGCACGTACGTACCCCGTCCCCGCCTCCTGGGCAGCGAAAGCAGCATGGACAAGACACCAGTGAATCGGCCAGATGTGAGTCTGGCCCTCAGGATGTGTACATTTAACTGTGGCCATTTCTCTGAAGGAAACAAGCTGGGAGATGAAAAGGAGAACCTCTGCAAGGAGGTCGCGCAAGGCCTTTCTGAGAGGGTAACGTTTCAGGAGAGACGTAAAGAATGAAAGAAGCCAGCTGGGCAAAGGGCAGGACAGGGGTGCAGCTGGGACAGTGCGAGCGAGGCTCCCCCCCGGAGGAGGAGATGGTGCTGAGTGTGCTGAAAGAACCAGGCTAGTGCTGGGACGAGGCTGGGAGCTGGGCAGAAGTGGGAGAGGGCAGGGGTGCAGGGAAGAGGCTGGGAGGGGGCAGGGGCACAGAGAAGAAGCTGGGAGGGGGCAGGGGTGCAGGGATGAGGTTGGGGGACAGGCAGATGAGTCCAAGCAGGAGAGAATAAAAGATATACATATTTTAAAAAGATTAACAAGATAATCCCAGAATCAGGGTAACTACTCGTTTGTTGGGACAGTATCATTTTATGCTATTGGCCCAGGATACTATTAACAGTCCCCAATTCACTCTCCACTGTGTTACACAGTCAAAGAAAAATCATGCCGTCATCCTCTCCAGATCCTTGACTATAATTAACAGGACTTTCACTGTGATATGAAACCTGATATACTCTGGGCCGATCACGTCCCCCCTCAGACTAAACACAGTAGAAGCCGGAACGACGTCTTCCATCCGATGCAGTAAAGCCTGACCTCCAGCGCCGTAACTATTATAAAGCTCTACTGTGTTCTGTGTTTAAGACAGGAAAACAGAAAATCCAGTCGACCTCTCTCCATCATATATTCCATGTTTCCCAGCTGCCACATAGGGAAGATTCTCTCAGGGATCAAATCTACAATTTCTGTGGCTCGGCTGGATACGGACAAGCGGGGTCAGTCAGTGCTCTCTGCACGGCGCTCCTGAGAGCGCTGCTCGAGAACAAGCCTGCCGAAGTCACCTCCGAGGAGCTCCGGGTTACATAAGCCCTGTTTCTCTAACCTCTCCATTCAGGTCTTATTTTTCAAATGTCCAGTCAGCCCTGTGGCTCCTCTGCTGATCCTCGGCCAAGTTCTTCACGCGCACACAGGACGTCTAAACTCGTACGCCAGAAGCGCTCTGCTATTTCCCCTACCAAATCTTTCCAGAGAAGCTTCAAATCTGCTTCTCCTCCACATCTAAGCCAGGCACCGGGAAACTGGAAACTGCCCTGCTGCAACCAGGCTGTGCCTCCTGTCGCGCTTTCACCTGTCCTCTTCGGAAAAGACCACCTAAACAGAGGATTACTTGTAATCTTAGGGCGTCTGGGTTACAAAGGCATCCATGGGTGGCAAACTCTGGCGGCTTGGATCAGCCTCCCTTCTCATATTCCATCTTAGAACCACAGAATGTCAAGGTAGAGGCAAACCTTGGGAACACTCTCTTCATTCAGCAGATTTGTTTCAGGCTGAGATAATAAAGAGCCCATAGAAGGGCTGGAACAAGTGCTGGACCAGAGCCCTGCCCTCTGCTTTGCCTCCATCATTCCAAGGAAATGCCACTGTCCTCTGATTGTTTTCTACTGACCTGTGTGTACATCCTCTCCTTAACTGTGTTTTGCTTCCTGACGGCAGAGAATAGATTTAATAGGTTTTGGTATTACTCACAACATAGCATCTTGTAGCCAAGACCCAACCGATAATTTGCTGACCAAGGGCATGGATTCTTCAGGCTCCTCCTCTTTTTTATATGATAGAGTCAGACAAGAGTAACGTTACCAATAATAATTATGAATGGAGTATATATAATCTTCTTAAAAACAATGAATCACAATGTTGTACATTTGAAACTTATATAACATATAATATGGTGATATATAACATGGTAAATATACCTTATGATTTTTCTTATTTATTTAATCAAAGTATAGTCGATTTACGATGTCGTGTCAATTTCTGCTGTACAGCAAAGTGACCCAGTCATACATATATATATATATATACTTTCTTTTCCTTAATTTTTTTTAAAGTAATGTTGTCGGGTTTTGGGTAGGTGCAGGCTCGGGGGACAAAGAGACCAGGTTCAAAGCTAGGCTCTGGCACTTGTTTACTAGTTAACTGACCCAGGGAAGGATTTTTCATCTTTCTTCATCAGAAAAATGGCCATGGCACACCTCCCCCTTGAGGAAGGCTGCAGGAGCGGACCGGCGCTCCCACACATCTGTGCTCCTCCCCGAACGCCACTCACCCTCTTCTGCTTGCTTCGCTCAGTTAACATAAGCGCCTACTATTTTCTTTTATTATTATGCTTTTACCCAAAATTAAAGAGACTGGAAAAGGAAAAAAAGCCCCACGCTTACGGTACTATTACTCCCATCCTCAACTATTTAAAAACCCTCCTTAGAGAAAACTACGCTGTTACATACATCCTTTTGCAAAAAAAGAAACCCCTCCAGCATGGGGGGAGGGGTGTTCCTGAGGTTATTTGTGCATAAGTAGGAGGGAGGAAAGTATTTACATTTAGAGAGAGAACTAAGAAAAGCCTCCTGATGAGGTGTGAACCAACGGAAAACTGCAACGGGGAAAACTAAGAGGAAAGGCAGCATGTGGACTAACACTGCAGCCAAAGGAAATGGGCGAGGCGAGCCAAGCTCCTCTTCTGACTTAGAAACTGCAGTGGGGAGTGGGGGTGGGGGGTGGGGGGGGTGCATTCTGATACACAGGACTGATACCACACTGACATCTTGTGGTGACAACTATCATGACACATAGATGGCCGCGAAGCTAAATGGACCTGCGTAGTAATATTACCACCATCTGCCATTCTGCAGCGTTTAAAGAACTTCAAATGTTTTCTCAAGCACAGCCTTACTGTTTTCACACCATGGAAACAGAAGAAAGGAGAGAAAGTGGCTGCTGTATCAAGGAACACATATACTGGCCAGCGGCTTAATTGCGACACTGGCAATTGTACTCCAACTGTACTGGTGCTAATATTTCTGATCAATGTCACCGTTTCCATGCACTTGCAACTCTTGGGTGAGCATTTCTCATCTGACACCCGAGACTCCAGGTAGGAGACTCACTGAAAGGCAGTTACTGTTTTAAAAGTGAATGAAAATGGCATTCAAATTCTAACCAAACCTCCCTCTGGTGAAGTCTGAGAGAGGAAGGGAGGAAACAAAAATAAGCTGGTTCTTTAGAATTTCAAAATTAAATTTTCCTTCCCAAGCATACCCAGGAGCTACCTAGTAGTGAAGGGCGGAGGGCAGAGAACCCCCAGCTCGCAGAAGCCCATGCAGTATGGTGTGTCTGCGGCACCCTGAGCACTCTTTGGTGCACCCCAAAGAGTGCAGGGTCCAAGAGATGTGGTCATGGCCCTGGTACCACAAAGCCCAGGACAAGCAGAGAAGGGCCGCTAAGGGCTGCGGGAGCTCCGGTGCAGGAGACACGGGACAGGCTTCCACAGAGGTGGAACTGATCATTTAGGACAAGCAGTTTGGGGCATGCAAAAGTGGGCATGAAAGCATTGACAGCAGAGGGTTAAGGTCACGTGTCCTGGGAATCAGACGAAACAAGACTTAACTCCTAGGCCCGTCACTTCCCAACTCTACACCTTCCTAACGGTACAAAGCTCTCAAGCCCTCATTTTCTTCACGTAAAAAGCACGGATAATCCCTTTCACATTGTAGTTGTGAAGAAATCCATGAAATTCTGTGCAACAGTGATGATGCAGCGCATCGTAAGGACATGCAAATAAGGATCACTGTTAACAGCTGCAGGGAGCAGCAGGTACAGAGATGGGCAGGAAAGGCCACTGTCACCTGCGGACACCAGGAGTGTGTGAGCACGGGGGGGGGGGGGTGACGAAGGACGTGTGGTAGGGTGGGGGAGAATGGAAGTCACTGAGCACCAGGCGGAGGCATCTGACTAGTTCTTGCTTCCTCTGTGCCCCACAACATGTCGCCGGTATCTTCACTTAGTTTTTTCATCTCTTTATATCCTCTCTCTAGAGGTCATTCAGTTTCCTGGAGGCATCCAGCAGGGGTCTGCATGCATGGCAGACTCTCCAGGAGCCTGTGGCTTGGCCCCCTACTCCGCTGGGCCACTTTTGGCAAACTAATCGGGTTCGCAGGTTCCTCATCAATAAAATATGAATACCAATTCCTGCTTCCTTCGGTTGCTGTGAACATGAACTAATACGAGTCAGATGTGACACAAGACAGACTCAATAAAGGGTAACTGCTATCAGAGCCACACTTGCTAGCGGTTATTTTCTACGAAATCCAGTCTTGAAGAGCTGAAGATATGCTTTGGATAAATCAGAGAGGACTGCACAATACTGCCCAGAAATATTTTTATGGGATTTGTTCAATTGGTTTATCGCCTTAATTTGTCAGCATTATGTAACCTCTCAGTTCTTAAGCACAGCTCCAAATGCAAGCCATGGCAGCGCTGCCCTTAACTGCTTTTCCAGACAGAATCTTTTTGAATTTCCACCCAAAGAATGCAGTTGGCACTGCCTCATCCTGATCATCCTAACAAATGGGTAAATTATGATGCAGTAAGAGGCTTTCTCCCCATCTGCTACTGCCTGCCAACAATGGGTGGCCACAGGTTCTAACGCTAAATAAGGTAGGAAAACCTTCCTTTGTGGGGTTTTGTTCATAACAAAAAATGGTATGACTGTAGAAGAAGTGGAAAAATCCAGAAATTTTTTCCACTGAGCACAAAACAAAAATAACTTATCCTTAAGTTATTTAAAAATAAGTTATCATTTAACTTATTTTTATATAAGAAAACAAATGTTACCCATCATCAACTATCCAAACATAGTTCAGCTTATGCTTTTGTCGTACTTCCTTTTCGTCTTCTTCGGGTATAGTTTTAAATTTTAGAGTCTTAACCCTTCCATTTATTATAACCTAAATATTTCATTATTTTGCTTTTCATAAAAAGTTACTGAATCCTCAGTATGTGAGGCTGCCCTTGACACTAAGAGGTCCTGAAGGACATGGGCGATGAAGTCCGGGTTCTCAGGACACATGAAAATATACTGGAGTAATAACTAATGGTGTACAGTTATGCTGGCAGAAAAGGGCAATACAAACAACATGAGCTCAAACCTAGACAAGATGTCGTGGCCGAGGATGGTCTTGAGGGGGTTTCATAAAGGAAAACAGAGCCGAGTCAGGCTGTAAAGTCCTGTAGGTCTACAGATACCTTTGAACTGCTAATGACTCTACTCCCTTCCCAAAGCACACAAGGATCAACTTGCTAAGGTCATTCCCATTGCTACACTTTTGCCATTATGGACAAAACTGAGCTCCTGCAAAAGCTGTTTCTCAAAAACCTCAAATGAGCCTACAAGTAATTCGAAGCAATATTTCTGCGTGTTTTTCTTCACGAGGAAAACTGGAGCTTTGCCTGGATGTCAGGAAGTTACCTGAAGAAATAGAAGCGAATTCTGCAATTCCACATTCCTAGTATCTAAATAATACCCAGTGCAAGATATCACGTATGCAACATCAAGCAGGAATGCAATGTGTTAGGTTGACACTATTCCACACGTGATCTCGAAGCTTGGATCCACTGACCAACCAACTTAATCCCTGGGGAGACTTTCCTCGGTAGCATGTCTTCAATGACCCACTGGTTCACTGATAAAACACCGATAAGTATTCCCAAGTGTCTGTTCAGGAGTCCCACGCTGGTAGAGGCTGGAGACAGAAAGGTGAAGGGGACCAAAAGGACAGTGTTCCTGACCTCGCAGGGTTGACAGTTTCATGGGAGAGGAGCTGACAGGCAGACAAATGTGACAAATTACAATCCAATGCGACAAAATGCCATGGAGAATTGCTGGGCTAAGGTGCTCTACATGGATGCTGGGCTGAGGAACGAGCACTGGCTTAACCTGGGCTTAGAGAATCAGGAAAGGCTGCTCAGAAGAGATATTTAAGTTGAAAGAAGACTAGCAGGTAGGCGGGTGAGGAAGCACAAGGGTGTCCAGGAAGGGAGAGCACGTTACAAGGTGTAAAGGAGAGAAAAAAAAATAGTGCCATGGGGAAATCTCGGAAAAGAGGCATTCAGGACAGCCAGGTCAGAGAGTGGAAAAGGGAGGATTTTGGTAAGAGATGAGGCTGGAGGGGAAGCTGTATGTACATGCAGATGTATGCACACATGTCTGTATATGTGTGTGCACACATGACTCCACACACAAACACATACACTTGAGACATCAAAATGATCCTGTCATTTTACCCTCATTTTATAGATAGGGAAACTGAGGCACGAGAGAGCAGTAGCTGGTGATGAACCATAAGTAGCCAACGATACTGCTGATGTGGGGAGGGACACGATGAATTCTGCATCATTGGAAAAACACGCTGATGCAGTACAGACAGCTCGGGGCG